>OZ010787.1:199759487-200984253 GCA_963932465.1 Maratus speciosus | reverse complement strand
TTTGGTGACAGCCAGAATAATAAACGAAGTATGTTGTTATATAATTAATGTCATATTTTCTTGGGTGTTGTCATGGATGAATTTTTTTTTTCAATTAAATTTTACTTTTTTTTTCTTTAAAATTAATAAAATTTTCTAAGACATTTAAAAAAATACTTTATTAACTTTTAACAAAGCAAAATAAAATACTTTTTCAGATGCCTAAACGGAAAAGAATTCTCACACAAGAAGAAATATTGCAATTGATGAATAAATTAGACTCTGAATTTAGAGGTTGCGGACAAAATATTTGAAGCAGATTTATTAGAAGAATAGTCAAGTTCAGATGGGCTCGATGAAGAAAAAAATACAAATATTTCTAAAGAAATGGCAGTTTTGGATGATTCTTCCTCATCAAAGTCCCCTGAACTCATTCCTCAAAGTTCTACCTCCAAGCCAGTTTCGGCAGAGGCTAAGATAATGAAAACAACAACAACAAAAATGCATGTGGGATGTTAAGAAGTTCATTTCTGTACCTCATTCTGCTCCTTTAGATTTCATGTAATTGCAGGTATGTCTTTCATTTCTTAAATTTTAATTAAAAAAGGTTACAGACTTATAGAAAAAATAAAATTGATATCATATTTTTTTTTTTTTTTTTTTTTTTTTTTTTTTTAATAAGGCAAACATTTTTAAAGTAATTAAAATATGAATTTTTTGAAGTCGATAAGTACATCTCCAATATTAATTTTTTTCTCTTTTTTTAGGCTTTAGAGCCAGTAAGAAATCCATTGCAGTATTTCAGCCAATATATCCCAAATCATCCTATAAGTAATTATTTCACAGGAAAAGCCCAACCCGTACGATCGTGCGGGTGTGACTTTCTTAGAAAAAGCCCAACCCGCACGTTCGTGCGGGTACTCTCCACGCTCTAGGGGGTGACGGAAAATTTTTTAATTATTTTTTTAAGTTTCATTAGGGTCAGTATAGAGTTAATAACCAGAAGAATGTTATATTTAAATGTGAAAATGTTCCGGGTCTTAAAGGGTTAAGTCCTGCATTTTTTATATATGTATATAACTATAAAAACAATAATTTCAATCTGAAGTTCCTTCATTTACATTTATTGCCGATAGATGGCGCCAAAACTATGTTGAAATAAAGCCTAGTCGATGCATGGAACCGCTGCTGTTTATATTTTTTTGTAATGAAACAAAGAGTCGTTAATTCGTTTCTAGATTTGGAATTTGTGGTTTTCAATGGCAAAAGTCTTCGTTGGCTTTTTAATTTAGAACTTAAAACATGTCGTAAACTTACTGCTTATAAATGTATACAAAAGGGGGAAACGCATTTCAAAATATTTAAAGGCTTTAATATGCTTTTACAAATATTTTAAAAGCAGAATCGGATGTTAGCTGTATTTTTTTTAATAAATCGCTAAAAGAGTCGTTCATTTGTTTCTAGATTTGGAATTTGCACTTCTGAATGGCAACGGTTTTCGTTTGTTTACATCGGTAATCTGTTGTTAGGAGTTGGTTATTTTTTAAACATTAAACTTAAAAAATTATAATTATGTAGAATTTGAAGATTTTAGAGAAAATGAAGAATAATAGATGTGATACAACGTAGATTATTATAAATCGAACATTTGCGTTATTTACGGCATCGGAATGCTTAACCCTAACATGGCCGCGATATGTTTTTTGTTTTTTTCTTTCTCGAGGATGAGCTCGATCCGGTATTGTCACCTTAGCGTATTATATAAATAGATAGTATACATACATACAGAAAACATAAAAATGCAGTTTAATGGAATAACTCTGCTAAGAGACTCTTGGGAACTTTTTGCATAAAATTAACTTTAAATTAATAATTGGATAAAATGGGGCGCCACGATAGGGGGAGGATATCACTGCAGTGTGACTACCTGTAACCATAGGCGTAGCGTGACCAAAAATTTTTGGGGGGGGGGGGCACCAAGGTCGTGCGAAATAAAAACGGCGCCCCGGGCGAATTTTCAATTTTGCACCCCCCCCCCCCCAAAAAAAAAAAAAAAATAAATAAATAAATAAAATCTTTATTTTTGTGATAGGTGTAATAAAATTGATAAAGTGCAGAAACATAAATAAATTCTATCGAATAAATATTTTTCGCGTTTATTTTGGAACTTTAAAGGGTTTAATTTTAATTTAGGAATTCGGAACAACTAAATAACATAAAAGAAAATTGCATTTATTTGTTAGAGAGTTCATGATGTTTAGCGACAGGGGAAAAATGATCAAGAGAGAAAAAGAAATTCCCCGAAAAATGAATAAATAAACAAAATCGTGGTTTGCACCGTAAATTTCGCGCCCGGGGCGCTCCTTTAGACGCTCTTTGCACGGCCCTGAGGGGCACAACAGAGGTCTGAACGGACCGCAATTCCAAGGCCCAGGTCCAGCCCGGCGAGAAAATTAAAAGTTCCACCCGGGCCCGGCCCGTTTATTTTTTCACAGTTTACCAGGCCCTGCTCGTACAAAAATCAATGAAAACAATCCCGGCCCATGAAAAAATCATTTAAATCAGTCCCGGTTCGGTTCGGCTCGACACAATTTCTCAAAAAATTCCGATTTTTCTTAACATACAATTGCAGGGCTGCCACTTGCTACTAAAAGTGACTATTTTCAGCATCGGTGGCTATGGCGACTATTTTAGGCCATAAACCATTAAAAAGCGGCTATTTCAAGAAAAAAGGCGACTTTTTCCGGATTTCAGTGACTATTTTTGCTGAAAATATTTGATTTTTTTCTTCAAAGCACCTGTAAAGTCATCTTCCCAAACACACTTTTTCAACGGTTGTTTGAAGAGATTCGCGATTTTTTCCTCGACAAATTTCAAAATTCTCGATTTCGCCCCCTCCCCCCCCCCCCCCTCCAATCTTATTAATACTTATTTTTTTCCGAGATCTTTTTATACAATCGTTGAAGGAGATTTTGCGATTTTTCCGCGATCCTTTGCCAAATATCGCAAATTTTTCTACGTCAGATTGACGAAATCGATTTTTTTTCCGCCACCACTTGTCCAAATTCGCGATATTGATTTTCCGCGACCGAGTGATGGTCGTTACTATTTGTTTCAGAGATCTTTTGACGAAATTCCCGATTCTTTTCCAGATCGTTTGTCAAAATTCGTGATTTTCTTTTCATGACCGAGTTATAAAATTCGTGATTTTTTGCGAGATCATTTGGTTAAATTCTCAATTTTTTTGACCAAATTTGCGTTTTTTGCCCGCGACCATTTGACGAAATTTGAAATTTTTTTTGTGATCGTTAGACGAAATTCGCAATTTTTTGTCCATTCTTTTGACGAAATTTGCGATGATTTATCCGCGACCGAATGACGAAAATCACCATTTGTTTCCGTGACCTTTGGCAAAATTCAAGATATTTTTTACAGTTGTTTGAGGAGATTCGCGATTTTTTCCACGACAAATTGCGAAATTCGCAATTTTTTCACCAATTGACTAATGATAATAGTTATTTCTTTCCGCTATTTTTTACTACGATCGTTGAAGAATATTTCGCAATTTTTCCTATGACCTATTGCAAATTTCTCAATTTTTGGGGGGCGATCGTATCACGGAACTCATAATTTTTTTTCCGTGTTCCTTTGCCAAATTTCGCGTTTTTGTTTCCGGTGATCGTTTCACTGAATTCACGATTATTTTTCCGCGATACTTTGCCAAAATTCGCGAATTTTTCTAAGACAAACTGGGGAAATTTTTTCTCCTCCACCACTTGTCAAAATTTGCGATATAAATTTTTTCCGCGACCGATTGATGGTACTCGCTGTTTGCTTCAGATATCATTTGACGAAATTCGTAATTCTTTTCCGTGATAGTTTATCGAATTCGTGATTTGTTTTTCAAAACCGACTTACGAAATTCTTGATTATTTGTTTAAATTCTCGATTTTTTACGCGATTATTTGACCAAATTCGCGTCTTTTCAGAGGTGATTCTGTTCTGAATTTTCTGAAAATTTAAGGCATTCGGTTCTGAAAATTAAAAAAAAAAATCTGTCATCAATCCTAAAATTCGGGCATAAAAAATATCGCGAATTTCGGCAAATGTTCGCCGAAAAAATGAATTTCGACAATCGTTCACAGAAAAAAGTCGCCAATTTCTTCAAAGGATATCAGAAAAAATTAATTTCGCCAAAGAATCGTGGAAAAAAACGCAAATTTCGACAAGTGATCACGAAAAAACGCAAACTTCGTCTGGGAATCGCGAAAAACACACACATTTCACCAAGGGATCACAAAAACGCAATTTTTTTCAAAATATCGCCGAAAAGCGCAAATTTCATCAAAGGATCGCGATAAAGAAACGCAAATTTCGTCGAAGAATCGCGGAAAAACGCGAATTTCGCTAAAGGGCAGCCGAAAAAATGCATAATTGGGGCCCGGAGATTTCCCCCCTTTCACTCCTCTGCTGTAACCTTTCAGAAAATTTGTTGTGAATTTCAGATTTTTTTTTTTTTTTTTTTTACTCAGAATTACCCTTTTCGTCTTTTTGTCCGCGAATGTTTGACGAAGTTTGCTATTTTTTTTTCTCTTGGTCGTTAGACGAAATTCGTAATATTTTGTGCATTCTTTTGACGAAATTTGGGATGATTTTTTCGTGACCGAATGATGAAAATCGCCATTTGTTTCCGCAACCTTTGATAAAATTAAAGATATTTTTCCACGGTCCTTTTAGGAGATTCGCGATTTTTTCGACGACGAATTACCAAAATTCGCATTTTTTTCCACCGATCGTTTTATGGAATTCACGATTTTTTTTACACGATTCTTTGTCAAATTTCATGAATTTTTCTATGACCGATTACGCGAAAATGATATTTGGTATTTGTTTCAGAGATTTTTTTGACGAAATTCGCCATATTTTTCCACGATCTTTTGTCGAAATTCGTCTTTTCTTTTGTCGACTGACTGAGGAAGTTCAAGGGCAAGGAGGCAAAAAGAAGTGAAAAGATCATTTGGAGGAGAAAGCCAGAGGCGGCTTTATTAGCCATGGCGCCCTGTGTGAGATTTTTTATTGTACCACTGCAAATGCTATACTCATTTTTTTTCTTTGAAAGAGTTTTACTAAAGCATTTTACTTTGTGCACTCCTTCCAGGTCCGAAACTAGCTATATTTTCACTCGGGGCAAACATGGATTTTGGCGCCCCCTCCTTCCTCCGCAAAGTAAATTTACAAAGCGAAATTTACGAAAGTTTCTATTAGAGGACTTATTTTAAAATTTAAAATGTGTAACAGTAAAATACGTAATAATATTGAAATATATAACCAGCTTTGTCAAATATTTATGCATTAAAACCTGTGAAAAAAAAATCGAAAGGAAACGGAAATAATCCCGCTTTATACAGGTTTCCGTCTTAGCAGATATAACTTTTGGTATTATTTCTGTCGGAACCATGCAGTTTTTTTCGTTTAAGATAATGTTCCATTACAGACATATTTCATTTTTCTAGATGTTTAATATTGTAGCATTACAAATTATTACAAATGAGGTACTTTAATGTCATAGTGATATGAGTCACATTGTTTCAGGGATTAAAAAACCAGGATTTACTGTAGGCATAAAAATGAATTCCAGCATTGTAAAATATCTTCCTGTACTATCTACACCAGTTTTGTGGAATTATCACTTATATGACTCTTCTTATTTATAGATTGATATGTCTACATACTTTCCTCAACTTTTCAAATTTAATTTTCAAATTTATGTGTGATTCAAAACAACAACAACAAAATTATTAAATTTTTACTTTTCAATTTGTGAATTTTCGACCGCTTGGTTTTTATTATCCCAGTCAGCCATCTGACCTCGCCCCATCTCAGGCCAGATATGGTGATGTGCATGTAAAAAAGTAATTATAAGAAAAAGAATAGAGTTATTCATTTGCTGTCTTGTATATTGTAGGCAAATCTTTTTATCTATTCGACAATTTTAATGCACTTTACTCAGCTTTTCTTTTTGATTTTTCAGCTAAAAAATATTTTTTTACACAAATTTCACACACACATATACAGATTGTATAAAACGGTAAACCAAATTTTCATCTGGCGCCCCCTTCGCGTGGCGTCCAGGGCACATGCTCCCTCTCCACCCCCTTAGTTTCGACCATGACTCCTTCTCCCGTTAATTTTTATTGTCCCGGGCAGCCTGGGTGGGGCTTGTTGAGCTAAAGCCAATTGCTAGGCCTCCCCACCTAGCCTAACCTGTCCCGGGCAGCCACCCGATCTCGCCCATATCAAGACGGGAAAAATGAAAGCTCAACACTGCTCAGGATGAGAGAGAAGAAAATTGATCAGTCTTCATGGAATCTATTCATCAGAAAAGTCAGAGTCAAACAAAATCTTCATTTGGCGCCCCTTCGCCTTTTGGCACACTTCGAATTGAAGAAAGAATAATGCCTAAAAAAAAGCTCTTTTTTTCCAATTCATTTGCAGTCTTCTATTATAGATGAATATTTCTTATATATTTGTAAATTTCAATGCATTTGGTTCAGTTTTACTTTTGGATTTTCCGGCTGTAAGATATTTTTATGCAAATTCCATGTAAATGCATATATATTTTTGTATGTAAAGACAAAAAAAATCTTCATTTGGCGCCCCTTACGCTTTCTGTTCTAGCGCCCAGCGTGTAGAAGGTTGGGGGGGCCACACGCCCCCCCCCCCCCCCCCCCCCCCGACGCTACGCCTATGCCTGTAACATGCGAGGAAGGAGGATTAAGCAAACACGAAATTTGCCCTACCTAATTAATGTATGACCCTCTATTTTTTAAGTCTCGGCATGAGGAATGAAAAAATAGTGCTTTATATTTTTGACATAAGCTCCATTTTTAAACGCAATCATGCATTTTAATTAATTAAAAAATGCCGTTGTATAAATACAGCCTAAGAAAGTAAATACTATTGATGACTTGTTTCTTAAACGTCAATTCACATACTCGTATGTGCAGTACAGCAAAGAATGTTCTTCAAGGTAAATATATAAGTATAATATAATGCTAAGTTTTGTAAAATAAATGAAGTAGCTAAATGTTATTTTTTAATGTTAAGATCTTTATCACTTATAATATTTACTATGCATGACTTTGTGTTTTAGAAGTAAAATAATAATCTATTATTTATTTTATGTAAAATCGATGTATAAGAGCCTCTCCAATATGCCTCAGCGTCCCCTCCCTCAGTTTTGCGCTGTTTAACTAGGTCACGTCAATGAAAGGTCACTGCATTAACATTAGTATAAAATATCGATAACATATTAAATAATTTCATATTTTATGGTAAAAGTGCAATTGAACTTATAGATCTATTCTTTAACTGCTACTGAAGTAATAATAATTGAAAATCGAAAATTGCTATTGTGTCTCTTCTACTCCCCGCCTCCCACTCTCTAAGAATGGATGCGCTATTACTCTTTTAACCCCTTCGGGAACAAGGCCGCATATATGCGTCTTCAAAAGGTGCGTCCGATACTCGTTTATGAGTATAAATTTCGGAGATTAAATAAGTAAAGTAGTATTAAAAGTACTATAAAAGAAAAGTGGTATCAAGCGTACAAAATTCGTGTATTGCTTGCTGGTCCTTTTGGTACCCTGTGTAAAATGTTTACTCTATGAATAATTGCGTAGTTAATAGTTAATAATTGTTTGTAATTATTCATTTAAAAAAATAGCTGCTAAATAATGCTTTTGCTTAAAAAAAAAAAAAAAAAAAAAAAAAAAACAGGCACATACAGGACCCCACAAAGAGACCGTGGGCCCCGGTAATAATTCCAGTACAGGCCCCCACTACAAATGTGATACAATAAAACCTGCTTAGACAAAAACTCAAACGACCAGTGAAAATTTTCCTTTTATACGGATTATTTCCATCTTAGAAGGTATAATTGCATTTTTTGGGGGGGAGGAGGGGGCTCGCCCATGATTTTTAAGTTTATAAACAGGCTTTACTCTATTAGAAAATAAATTTGTTGGATAGTAATTTCTTTTTTTAAATCTATGTAGCATTTGCTTACAATTTTATTACATTTCTTTTACGGTATTACAGTTTATATCTTTATGATGCATTTGTAACACTTTTTCATCTAACGATTTTAATAAAAAATTTAAAATATTGAACACTTAATAAAATTTTAATTGAATTCATCAATTAATTTGAATAAAAAAGGTTAAAGTGTGAAAAAAATACAAATCGAAACCTTACCAGTGACTTTACTCAATTTTCCTCCTGATTCCTGTTCGGGCGTCTGAAATTAGCCACATCATTAAAACAGGAGCACCATTTCAAAAGTTTCTTGATATCAAAGGAACTTTCGAATATTTGATACATACACAGGAGTACGGGCCCTGAATCCGAGTCTACTTTTTCTGGTATTTAAACAGAAATAATAATAATAATAATAATAAAAACAGGACTGAAGCCGGGCCCCCTAGAAGAGCCGGCCTCTAGAAATTTTTACCGGCTCTACCCCCCTCCCCCTCTACGGGCGCTTGGATAGGCTAGGCATGGCGGTATGGGCGTGTTTGTATGCAGGTGCGTGCGTTTGTAAATAATTAATAATAATAGCTTTACATGTATACATACATCAATAATTTATTTTTATTTATTTATTTATTTTTTTTTTTTATCTGAGATAGTTCCGTTTCTTTATAAATTTGAATAAGGATCAAAATTTGGTTTGGACTTGAAAAACTTATTTCTGTCAATCTCTACTTTGAATGTGCTTTTTCTGCTGATTTGTTTCAGAATGGGATGACAAATCAGTGCTTTTGAAAAATCAATGTTTGCTCAAAGCTGGGCATTCCAAGTGGAATGCCAAATAATTTTGAAATATTTCCCACTCTTAACTAATATGTAAAATAATTCAATAGTGGTGATAGTGAAATACTACAAGTAGTACCTCCATAAGCTTAAGAGATACTATCATACTGTAATGAAGTCATGGCTCCTGAATATCGATAGCTCCGTGAATGAAGTTTTCACTTGAAAATAAAAATATTTTATGAAGTAATATCACTCGTCAGGTGCTGCCATCTGCTAACGAAATCAAAATATAACTCATATCTCAAAAGAATTTTTACAAACCAAAGTATTTACAAACCGCAAATTAAAAAAATTGTGATTTTTTGGAAATATGTAGAGAGTATGATCAGATCCTGATTAAAGCATGGACCAGCTAGGCCATGGTCCTCTAGTCCCTTGATTGTGGAGGCTCCAAATATCATGTACAATTTTTGTAAAGCTGATATTTGAAAT
This sequence comes from Maratus speciosus, assembly GCA_963932465.1. Taxonomy (NCBI): domain Eukaryota; kingdom Metazoa; phylum Arthropoda; class Arachnida; order Araneae; family Salticidae; genus Maratus; species Maratus speciosus. Next base: position 200,974,965 of record OZ010787.1, on the reverse strand, counting down.
CTATATTGACTTCGTACTAGTTATATTCCATATTTGATACTTTAAAAGTCGGATAAGATTAAAATGAAAAATATATATTTATCAAAATATGTATTTATAAATTCATATCTGTATTGTAAGACACAGAAAATGTTTAATTTTGAGTGACAATATAAGGAAATGGAACCGGACTGGGCCTCCCTTTAGCTTGATCGAGCCCTATGTAGGGCTTATGGAGGCATGCGCATGATACACAATTATTCTTTGTTTCCCAAATTCACTTTAAGTGGATAAATTTTACCCCAGAATATTTTTCGACTTCATTTTATAACTCATTAATGAGAAGATCATGGTAAGGCAAAAATTGCTTCTTTTTATTCGTTCTCTGGAATGCCAGCAAAATGTCATTTGTTAATAATATTTTTAAAAAAATTAAACAAAGATATAGATTTCTAATATAGGTTTTGTAAGAATAACCGGCAACAACAATAACCTTTAAAATACTTTAGCTACCATTAAGTCTAGACAAACAGACGATCGTTGCTTTGCTAGTTTATTCTATATTACTACTTCGATGGCGATTCATATGGATTACTATCATTTAAAATAGATGAAAAAAAAATAGTGTGATAATTGTAACAAATATTTTTCTTTATTTAATAACACACGTGTAATATCCTTTTTTAAGTTGACAAAAAATATATAATTAAAACAATACAGCAAATATCGTACTTTCGTAACCATAAAATAAGAATTACTAGCTAGTATACAAAATGTATATTAGAATTTTTGAATTATAAATTGCTATTAACAATTGGTATTTTGCTAGCTTTCGAATAAAAAGAATACTAATTAATAAAAAGAAGCAATTTTTAACATTTTTTTTCTCTGTCTGGTATCATTAAAGAGTTATAAAATGAAATCAAAACAAATACTGGGGTAAAAATTTACCCCATTAACGCGAATTTGGAGAACAAACAATAATTACGCACTACATAACACCCTGAGTCTGACTTATTTCCAAAATTTCATAATTTTTTGAATTGTGGGTTGAGAACGCTCCTTTGTGAGTGATATTTTAGTGACGACAGATGGTGTCATCTGTTAGAGGCTACTGCACAACTTCGTTCACGCGAAAACATCCTTGGCATTTCAATATTTGTAAACTGTTTTTTTTTTTTTTTTTTTCTTTCATTGGCTAGCTGAGATCGATCTGTACAAAGGCCATTTTTTGCTTTTGCGATTTGTTTAGAGGTTTTTAGGTTCCGTATTTAAAAAGTAAAAACGGAACCATTATAAGATCACCCCTGTGTCTGTCTGTCACGGCCATTTTATTCGTAAACTATGGAACGTGGAAAGTTCAAATTGGGGAAAGTAATAAGGACTATTGACTCACATATTTGCAGATTATTAAACATTCATAATTATATTTAGTAAAAATGTAGAGGGGCTAATTAAGTTACTTGAAAAAAAAAACACTTTTCTTTGTATATCGCGTGGGGTATCGTGTGAAAGCTTTCGTAACGCGGAACACAAAAATATATTTAATTTAATTTTAGGTTTTATATTTTCAAAGATGTAGTCGGAAATGTAGCACAAAATTATATCCCCCCCCCCCCCCCCATCTAATTCCGAATTTACTGAAGTTAAAATTATGAAAAAAATTAGAGATAGTAGACGTTAATTTAAAACTTGCGAGAAAATTATAGCGATTACCCTAGGTCACATAGTTTTTGAGAAAATCGCATTTTTCCGTTACAAACAAATTTCAATTTACGGGCATTCAGCAAATGTGTTGAGCAGCGCTGGAGGTACCTATCGTCGCAGAAGTATAAAAGCATTGTTGATAATGATTTTCGAAAAAAATCGTCAGTAATTAGCCGAGCTATTAACCCTTAAAGAAACGGACGGTTTGGACATACATAATGAGAGGGGCGACGTACTCTATGCACCATCGTCTTTTAAAGCATAGTTAACAACTTTTAATGATATATATGTGTAATGCAATGCCCAGTAGCAGTATAAAAGCAATAAACGTCAAATTGTTAAAAACACACTAATTTAATTAGAATGAATCACATAAATACTATGGGATTCGCGACTAGTTTGCATTGATTGGATCTCTCAATACGCCTCCCTTGTCTTTAAAAGTTAATTAAAAACCTATCTGGAAAAGGGCGGCACGAGATTCCATTTGTGCTTATTGCGCAATGGGTCACCCAACTAAGAACTGCATAAACATTGATAAACCAGAACTTAAAAACTGTACAAACTGCTTCAGTTTTGAGAACTATCATATTCATACAGCAGATTCGCCGCAGTGTCCTACATTTCTTTATCAAATGAAATACAGAAATGCTAATCAGAATTATGATAAAAGTAATTCCATGAGTACTGGTAGGTATGGCGGGGTGCTGCCAACCGTGAATATTAAAAACTCTAAACTTTCATCTATATGTTGTGGGTTACCAATAAACCCTCGCCAAATGTTATCATATTAATTACAAATTATTTTATCGTACTTATTTTTTAAATATCTTATCATTTACTTTAAATCTAATTACCAAATTACTTAAATTATCTTTCTAAGTTTAATCTAACTAAATTAAGTATTTTAGTGTGGTGTTGTCTTTGCAAATAATAATCCTAAAAGTATAATTCATTCTTACTTATGCTGTGTTGTTAAATATGTAAATACTTAAATATTGATCTCTACAAAATGACCATTAGAAATATTTAGAAGTTTCGCTCCCTCATTGAATGTTGCTTATCTCAAAACACTTTTTAAAATGCATAACTCTACTTAAGTATTATCTCAAAAACTGGAAATTTTTTGGCTAGTTCTACGTGGGAGAGCAATTTAGCTGTGCTACTGTGTAACTTTTCAATAATTTTCAAGCATTGAAACATTTGAGGAATTTAACTTGAAGAGTTTAAGGCTATTAACTCGAAAAGTGTTTATCTTTGCAAAATTATCTGAAGTTATTCTTCTTTAGCTCCTATTTTGTATTGCTCTAAGTACCTTGAAATATCATCATTTATTTTGTTACACAGTCCTTCCATGGTCATTTATTTATTATTTATTCATTATTTTATCATATTTAATCATATTTAATCCAATATATAAACTTAAATTTAGTGGTAATTACTTAAACTTGCATAAATTGTTTTATATTATAATATCTTGTAAATATTGCTGAACCTGGGCTCGCCCTGAACTTGAACTTTTTACCACACTTAGTAAACAAGAGACAAGAAATAACGGAAATCACACAACACGTACCAGGCAGGACCCTCATTCTAAATAAAACTCTATTGAGTCCTAAAGTTTTCTTTTGGTTTTTTTTTTTTTGTTTTTGTTTTTTTGCTAATTGTAAATATTAGAGCATAATTGCAAATTAGTGTAACCCAATATTGTTCGTAATTATATTATAACATGTTGTCTTTTCAACAATGTAAATAATATTGTAATGCCATTTCCAATTGAATCAAATGATATTGTAAAAATTACAACATAATAATAGCACTGCATTACGTAGAAAAATTCTTTATTATGACATTAGAAATAGATTGTAAATCATTGTCATTGATAACTTATCATTGTAGATGTAATAACACTCTAATTGTATTTGAATTATGTAAATATGTAAACTGTTTATAACAAGATTCCAAGTATAACATAAAAATGTAGATTAAAGAAGAAAGGTGCCATAAATTAATGTACGCAAGTATGTGAAAAATTTAATATACAGAGTTAACGCATTGTATATAGACCCAGTTTGCCCAGAATAATTGGGTAACCAATTGTGATTGGCATTGTATATGAAGTTCAATGAAAATAAATTTTCGGCATTGGAAGGCGGGACAGTTCGGTTCTGGTGTCTTCCCCCAGGGACTGCACTAAAACTCCAAAGCATTTGCTGGGTTTCCCTGGGTGGCCATCCCGGACCAAGGCACCGTTGCAACTCTGCGACCTCCTTTCAAAGTGCTTAGCACAATGTCAAATTTAAACTTTAAACAAAGGTTTTGTTTTAGCTGCACTGTAGCAAGAAACGTTATTACTACGCTGAATTTAGTTTTATGAAATGTCAAATGAAGTTTAACCCTCTCGCTGCGTAAGTAATCCTTCGCAATGAGCGCCTTTTACAGAATTTTTAATCTTTTATCACCGGTTCTTTAAAGCAGAAATTTTTGACTATCGTAATCGAGGAAAATGTCCTGATTAAATAAGACAAAGTTTTCGCTAAAAATTACTGGTGGGAATAACCAAGTAGTATTAATTAGACGGGAAAATGCATGCCCGAGTATTTCTCGAGTTGCGCATCGAGAGGGTTAAATAGGCACTGCTTTTATTATCAGTACCGAATTAAGTTCATCATAAACAGGTTAGGATAATATTAAACTAGCCGGACGTGGCAATCCCAAAACTTTCTTCTACTTCATACATGTTAATACTTCCTGATAAATGCAGCACAGCACCGCCACCAGTTAGGTAATTTACACCAAAATCTAATCAGTAACAACTTGCGTGAATTTTTAATTGAATTTGAATTTTTGATGAAAATCCGTGCATTAGTTTTTGAGATAGAGCTATTGCGGAAATCATGAAAAGTTCTGCATAGCAGTGGCATTGGGCAATTTACACATATCTGGGACTAATTGAATCTAAAGTTTGATGGAAATTCCTGCATTAGTTCTTGATATACAGCTATTGGGGAAACGTGAAAATGCAGCATAACAGCGCCACCTTGGGCGATTTACACTAAAATGTTATCAGCACCAAATTATATCAAGGAATAACTGAAACTGAAATTTGATGAAAATTCGTGCATTAGTTTCTGAGATAGAGCTATTGCGATAATTATGAATAATGCAGCATAACAGTGCCATCGATTAGGCGATTTACACCAAAAGGTTAACAGCACCAAACTATATCAAGGACTAACTGAATCTGAAGTTTTCTGAAAATCCGCGCTTTAGTTCTTGAGATATAGCTATTGTGGAAATCATGAATAATGCAGCATAGCAGCGCCACCTGCTGGGTCATTTACACCAAAAAGTAATCAGAACCAATCTATATAAGGGACTAACTGAATCTAAAGTTTCATTAAATTACGTTCATTAGTTCTTGAGATAGAGCGCCCACAAAATTTGTGTCACACACAGACAGACATTCTGTAAAAACATGTTTTTCGAGATCTCTGACCTCTAAAACGTATAAATCCACCGAAAACCGGAATTCGAAAATTTTCACGAATCCAATACTTTCTTTTTGTAAAGATAGAAGAAAGTAAAAACAAGTGGGTAAGTGTGATCACAGATAGCACAGAGGGTTTCGTTTAATATTCATTTAAAACACTTTATACTTTTGAAACTGTTAGTTCCACATTTCGCAACCAGGGGCACACTTTATTCTAAACAAATCTCTATCCCAACGAAACTCCGTTTTACATACTATCCGTATATATATTAGTCGAAGGGATTGGGCCCATAGGACCCGACATAAGTAGGCGCCCCTGGCGGTAAAAAGTGGAACTCAAATATGTAAGGCTATGGTGCATAATATGAAAGGATGGTCAAAGGGGTGTCCGCAAAAGTTGGAAAAGTGCTCCCCGGGTGAAAAGGGCGGAGGTTAGAAAAATTGCTTAAAATATACGTTAGAGCACGGAGGAGTAAATAATATAAGACTTTTTGAAAATTTTATGATTTGTCGTGTGGTCTGAGGTATTCAGCTATACGTATGCAAAAATTCATGTCTCCAACTTAATTAGGGGCTCTCTTAGAAAGAATTGCTTAAAATACATATGTGGTAGCTCAAAGGGTTAAAAGTAAGACTTTTTCAAGATCTTATAATTTGTCGCCTGGCCTCAGGTGTTCTGCTATAATAAACATGCAAAATTTCAAATCTCCAATTTAATAAGGGGCTCAGTTAGGAAGAATTGCTTAAAACAGACATGTGGGAGCCCAAAGGGTTAAATGTACGACTTTTTAAAATTTTTATGATTTGTCGCATGATGGTGTTCAGCTAGTATAAAAAATTTCACGCCTCCAACCTAAATAGAGTGTCACTTAGAAAGAATTGTTTAAAATACACATGTAGGAACCCAAAAGCTTAAATGTACGACTTTTTCAAAATTTTATGATTTGCCGTTTGATGTGTGATGCTCAGCTATAAGTATGCAGAATTTCACGCCTCCAACCTAATTAGCGGCTCACTTAGAAAGAATTGTTTAAAATACACATGTTGGAGATCAAAGGGATAAATGTACGACTTTTTGAAAATTTTATGATTTGTCGTTTGATGCGAGGTATTCAGCTATAAGTATGCAAAATTTCACTCCTCCTATCTAATTAGAGGTTCACATAGAAAGAATTGTTTAAAATACACATGTGGGAGCCCAAATGGTTAAATGTACGACTTTTTCAAAATTTTATAGTTTGTCGTTTGATGTGAGGTGTTCAGCTGAAAGTTTGTAAATTTCACGCCTCCAACCTAATTAGAGGCTCACATAGTTTTGTGAATTGTTTGAAATACACATGGGGAGCCCAAAGTGTTAAATGTACGACTTTTTCAAAATTTTATGATTTGTCCTTTGATGCGAGGTATTCAGCTATAAGTATGCAAAATTTCACTCCTCCAACCTAATTAGGAATCACTTAGAAAGAATTGTTTAAAATACACATGGGGAGCCCAAAGTGTTAAATGTACGACTTTTTCAAAATTTTATGATTTGTCTTTTGATGCGAGGTATTCAGCTATAAGTATGCAAAATTTCACTCCTCCTATCTAATTAGAGGTTCACATAGAAAGAATTGTTTAACATACACATGTGGGAGCCCAAAGGGTTAAATGTATGACTTTTTCAAAAATTTATGATTTGTTGTTTGATCTCAGGTGTCCATCTATAAGTACGCAAAATTTCACGCCTGCAACATAATTAGGGACGCACTTAGAAAGAATTGTTTAAAATACACATGTGGGAGCCCAAAGGGTTAAATGTATGACTTTTTCAAAATTTTATGATTTGTTGTTTGATCTCAGGTGTCCATCTATAAGACGCAAAATTTCACGCCTGCAACATAATTAGGGACGCACTTAGAAAGAATTGTTTAAAATACACATGTGGGAGCCCAAAGGTTTAAATATACGAATTTTTCAAAATTTTATAGTTTGTCGTTTGATGTGAGGTGTTCAGCTATAAGTTTTTAAAATTTCACGCCTCCAACCTAATTAGAGGCTCACATAGAAAGAATTGTTTGAAATACACATGGGGGAGCCCAAAGGGTTAAATATACGACTTTTTAAAATTTTTATGATTTGTCCCATGATGGTGTTCAGCTAGTATGCAAAATTTCATGCCTCCAACCTAAATAGGGTATCACTTAGAAAGAATTGTTTAAAATACACATGTAGGAACCCAAAAGCTTAAATGTACGACTTTTTCAAAATTTTATGATTTGCCGTTTGATGTGTGATGCTCAGCTATAAGTATGCAGAATTTCACGCCTCCAACCTAATTAGCGGCTCACTTAGAAAGAATTGTTTAAAATACACATGTTGTAGATCAAAGGGTTAAATGTACGACTTTTTGAAAATTTTATGATTTGTCGTTTGATGCGAGGTGCTCAGCTATAAGTATGCAAAATTTCACGCCTCCAACCTAATTAGAGGCTCACATAGTTTTGTGAATTGTTTGAAATACACATGGGGAGCCCAAAGTGTTAAATATACGACTTTTTCAAAATTTTATGATTTGTCGTTTGATGTGAGGTATTCAGCTATAAGTATGCAAAATTTCACTCCTCCAACCTAATTAGGAATCACTTAGAAAGAATTGTTTAAAATACACATGAGGGAGCCCAAAGGGTTACATGTACGACTTTTTCAAAATTTTATGATTTGTCCTTTGATGTGAGGTGTCCATCTATAAGTACGCAAAATTTCATGCCTGCAACCTAATTAGGGGCTCACTTAAAAAGTATTGTTTAGAATACACATGTGGGAGCCAAAAGGGTTAAATATACAACTTTTTGAAAATTTTATGATTTGTCGTTTGATGTAAGGTATTCAGCTGTAAGTATGCAATATTTCACTCCTCCAACCTAATTAGGGTTCACTTAGAAAGAATTGTTTAAAATACACATGAGGGAGCCCAAAGGGTTACATCTACGACTTTTTCAAAATTTTATGATTTGTCCTTTGATGTGAGGTGTCCATCTATAAGTACGCAAAATTTCATGCCTGCAACCTAATTAGGGGCTCACTTAAAAACTATTGTTCAGAATACACATGTGGGAGCCAAAAGGGTTAAATATACAACTTTTTGAAAATTTTATGATTTGTCGTTTGATGAGAGGTATTCAGCTATAAGTATGCAATATTTCACTCCTCCAACCTATCTAGGTTTCACTTAGAAAGAATTGTTTAAAATACACATGTGGGAGCCCAAAGGGTTAAATGTACGACTTTTTCAAAATTTTATAGTTTGTCGTTTGATGTGAGGTGTTCAGCTATAAGTTTGTAAAATTTCACGCCTACAACCTAATTAGAGGCTCAAATAGATAGAATTGTTTGAAATACACATGGCTGAGCCCAAAGGGTTAAATGTACGACTTTTTCAAAATTTTATGATTTGTCCTTTGATGCGAGGTATTCAGCTATAAGTATGCAAAATTTCACGCCTCCAATCTAATTAGAGGTTCACATAGCAAGAATTGTTCAAAATACACATGTGGGAGCCCAAAGGGTTAAATGTATGACTTTTTCAAAACTTTATGATTTGTTGTTTGATCTCAGGTGTCCATCTATAAGTACGCAAAATTTCACGCCTGCAACCTAATTAGGGACTCACTTAGAAAGAATTGTTTAAAATACACATGTGGGAGCCCAAAGGGTTAAATATACGACTTTTTCAAAATTTTATAGTTTGTCGTTTGATGTGAGGTGTTCAGCTATAAGTTTGTAAAATTTCATGCCTCCAACCTAATTAGAGGCTCACATAGAAAGAATTGTTTGAAATACACATGGGGGAGCCCAAAGGGTTAAATGTACAACTTTTTCAAAATTTTATTATTTGTCCTTTGATGTGAGGTATTCAGCTATAAGTATGCAAAATTTCACGCCTCCAATCTAATTAGAGGTTCACATAGAAAGAATTGTTTAAAATACACATGTAGGAGCCCAAAGGGTTAAATGTACGACTTTTTCAAAATTTTATGATTTGTCCTTTGATGTGAGGTATTCAGCTATAAGTATGCAAAATTTCACGCCTCCAATGTAATTAGAGGTTCACATAGAAAGAATTGTTTTAAATACATATGTGGGAGCCCAAAGGGTTAAATGAATGACTTTTTCAAAATTTTATGATTTGTTGTTTGATCTCAGGTGTCCATCTATAAGTACGCAAAATTTCATGCCTGCAACCTAATTAGGGACTCACTTAGAAAGAATTGTTTAAAATACACATGTGGGAGCCCAAAGGGTTAAATATACGAATTTTTCAAAATTTTATAGTTTGTCGTTTGATGTGAGGTGTTCAGCTATAAGTTTTTAAAATTTCACGCCTCCAACCTAATTAGAGGCTCACATAGAAAGAATTGTTTGAAATACACATGGGGGAGCCCAAAGGGTTAAATATACGACTTTTTAAAATTTTTATGATTTGTCGCATGATGGTGTTCAGCTAGTATGCAAAATTTCACGCCTCCAACCTAAATAGGGTATCACTTAGAAAGAATTGTTTAAAATACACATGTAGGAACCCAAAAGCTTAAATGTACGACTTTTTCAAAATTTTATGATTTGCAGTTTGATGTGTGATGCTCAGCTATAAGTATGCAGAATTTCACGCCTCCAACCTAATTAGGGTTCACTTAGAAAGAATTGTTTAAAATACACATGTGGGAGCCCAAAGGGTTAAATATACAACTTTTTGAAAATTTTTATTATTTGTCGTTTGATGAGAGGTATTCAGCTATAAGTATGCAATATTTCACTCCTCCAACCTATCTAGGTTTCACTTAGAAAGAATTGTTTAAAATACACATGTGGGAGCCCAAAGGGTTAAATGTACGACTTTTTCAAAATTTTATGATTTGTCCTTTGATGCGAGGTATTCAGCTATAAGTATGCAAAATTTCACGCCTCCAATCTAATTAGAGGTTCACATAGCAAGAGTTGTTCAAAATACACTTGTGGGAGCCCAAAGGGTTAAATGTATGACTTTTTCAAAACTTTATGATTTGTTGTTTGATCTCAGGTGTCAATCTATAAGTACGCAAAATTTCACGCCTGCAACCTAATTAGGGACTCACTTAGAAAGAATTGTTTAAAATACACATGTGGGAGCCCAAAGGGTTAAATATACGACTTTTTCCAAATTTTATAGTTTGTCGTTTGATGTGAGGTGTTCAGCTATAAGTTTGTAAAATTTCATGCCTCCAACCTAATTAGAGGCTCACATAGAAAGAATTGTTTGAAATACACATGGGGGAGCCCAAAGGGTTAAATGTACAACTTTTTCAAAATTTTATTATTTGTCCTTTGATGTGAGGTATTCAGCTATAAGTATGCAAAATTTCACGCCTCCAATCTAATTAGAGGTTCACATAAAAAGAATTGTTTAAAATACACATGTGGGAGCCCAAAGGGTTAAATGTACGACTTTTTCAAAATTTTATGATTTGTCCTTTGATGTGAGGTATTCAGCTATAAGTATGCAAAATTTCACGCCTCCAATGTAATTAGAGGTTCACATAGAAAGAATTGTTTTAAATACATATGTGGGAGCCCAAAAAGTTAAATGAATGACTTTTTCAAAATTTTATGATTTGTTGTTTGATCTCAGGTGTCCATCTATAAGTACGCAAAATTTCATGCCTGCAACCTAATTAGGGACTCACTTAGAAAGAATTGTTTAAAATACACATGTGGGAGCCCAAAGGGTTAAATGTACGACTTTTTCAAAATTTTATGATTTGTCCTTTGATGCGAGGTATTCAGCTATAAGTATGCAAAATTTCACGCCTCCAATCTAATTAGAGGTTCACATAGCAAGAATTGTTCAAAATACACATGTGGGAGCCCAAAGGGTTAAATGAATGACTTTTTCAAAATTTTATGATTTGTTGTTTGATCTCAGGTGTCCATCTATAAGTACGCAAAATTTCATGCCTGCAACCTAATTAGGGACTCACTTAGAAAGAATTGTTTAAAATACACATGTGGGAGCCCAAAGGGTTAAATGTACGACTTTTTCAAAATTTTATGATTTGTCCTTTGATTTTAGGTATTCAGCTATAAGTATGCAAAATTTCACGCCTCCAATCTAATTAGAGGTTCACATAGCAAGAATTGTTCAAAATACACATGTGGGAGCCCAAAGGGTTAAATGTATGACTTTTTCAAAACTTTATGATTTGTTGTTTGATCTCAGGTGTCCATCTATAAGTACGCAAAATTTCACGCCTGCAACCTAATTAGGGACTGACTTAGAAAGAATTGTTTAAAATACACATGTGGGAGCCCAAAGGGTTAAATATACAATTTTTTCAAAATTTTATAGTTTGTCGATTGATGTGAGGTGTTCAGCTATAAGTTTGTATAATTTCATGCCTCCAACCTAATTAGAGGCTCACATAGAAAGAATTGTTTGAAATACACATGGTGGAGCCCAAAGGGTTACATGTACGACTTTTTCAAAATTTTATGATTTGTCCTTTGATGTGAGGTGTCCATCTATAAGTACGCAAAATTTCATGCCTGCAACCTAATTAGGGGCTCACTTAAAAAGTATTGTTTAGAATACACATGTGGGAGCCAAAAGGGTTAAATATACAACTTTTTGAAAATTTTATGATTTGTCGTTTGATGTAAGGTATTCAGCTATAAGTATGCAATATTTCACTCCTCCAACCTAATTAGGGTTCACTTAGAAAGAATATTTTAAAATACACATGTGGGAGCCCAAAGGGTTAAATGTACGACTTTTTCAAAATTTTATAGTTTGTCGTTTGATGTGAGGTTTTCAGCTATACGTTTGTAAAATTTCACGTCTCCAACCTAATTAGAGACTCACATAGATAGAATTGTTTGATATACACATGGGGGAGCCCAAAGGGTTAAATGTACGACTTTTTCAAAATTTTATGATTTGTCGTATGATGTGTGGTGGTCATCTATAAGTATGCAAAATTTCAAATCTCCAACATGTGTAGTTTCTGAGAACGGGCTCTGTGACCGACAGACGGACAGACAGACAGAGGAGCGAGACGAATAGGGTTTCGTCTGATGAACGAAACCCTAATGAGTTATATAGAATAGCTATATTTGATATTATTTAGGTTCCATATCTCTTTGAACTTTCATGGTATATCCATTTACATTTTTCTAGTATATTCAGTTATACCAACCCTACGTTGTATAGTTTTTTTACGAAGTCTTAGTATTCTCTTAGCAACAGGTTTTTTATTATTATTATTATACAATTACTAATTCATATATTTATTCTACGGAACCCTCTGTGCGTGAGTCATACTCGCACTTGACCGTTTATTTTTTATTATTGCCCGACTGCCAGGAAGGGTTATGTGTTTCACGCGTGAACACATAACCCTTCACGTAATACTCATGTAATCTGGGTAAGTGGATTTCTTTATACCCTCGAAACATCCCAACGGCCGGATGGATTTTAATGAATGAGGTCTCTATCAATTCGTCTTAACCGTCCGATGGTTATAGGCTAGGTTTTGTTTTTATAAATTCAAAATGGCGACCGTGAAATAAAAAATGGCGGTAGAGACGAAAAAAAATTTTTTACGCACCCTATTAAGTGGCATATCATTGGATAGATATTTCAAAATGAAGACGAGGTTTCATTGACTATTTTACAGTCAGAAGCTCCGTTTAAATATTATACAACCTGGAAGTTGTGTAGGTAGTATCTCTAGCTCTACACTCTAAATAAAAAGGAGTGACTATTCACTCCGGAGGAGTGAATAGTCACTCTATCGCAGAGTCAAAATATGCCCAACTTCTTTAGAGTGACTATTCACTCTGAGCAAAAGTGAAATTTTTGACTCTCTGAAAGCGTGAATAGTCACTCCTGGAAAGTGAATATTCACTCTAAACAGGGGTGGATAATCACTTTTTCGGAGGAGTGACTATTCACTCTTGCTAAAGGAGTGCGGTTTTTCACCCCTGGTAGGAGTGAATAGTCACTAGGGTGGTCACAAGAAATCAATTTTCGAATTTTTTCGAGGGGACCCCCCAAAAAGTTGACAATTGACTAGAAAATGAGATTGGCTAAGTTTCAGCTCATTTGGATAATATTAACCCGTGCCTCATTGAGGTTTAAGTTTGAAAAAAACGTGATTTTTCGCAAAGAAATGCTGTTTTTCCTTCATGAAATGAATACAATTGAACCTAGAAACATAATGCAGGTCTCATTTTATAAAAAAAAGTTTTGCTTTGAAGAACCACACAGCATTTTTTTCTAAAAATGTATAGATTTAAAAATATGCGCATTTCTCAGGACCAGACTTCACCTGAATCCTAAAAATGACTTTTTATGAAAAAGCGAAAAAAAAATTTGTAACATTCCATTTCATCTGCTTTCCACCTTTTGCTTTTCTTTTTATCGTTTTGTGAAGTCCAATAAAGTGTTTGATTAAAAAAAATTCAAAAGAAAAGGAAAAAAATCGAATTTTAAACTGAAAGATTTTTTTTTTTTAAGGGAGGGCAAAGGAAGTATAGAAATGAGAGAAAACAATGCTCAATTGCATTTTATTATTAAAGTTGTGTTACAAGAAAGCATAATAGGAGGCATAATAAGAGGCACAAAGGAGGCATAATAAAGAAAATAAATTATTTTCCCTTACAACTGTCACGTTAGCTCTTTCCGGCACAGAAAAATTCTGTTCGTAAAAGGATGAAATGATTGTCTATCCCGGAATTTACAAACGACATTTTTAGAAATTAAAATCACATTACTTTAACCTTTCATTGTAAAAGCAAAATTTTATTAAAATATTCTTCGTGCCATCTGTAAGTTTTGAATTAAAATTAGGTGGTCCCGGCGTGGGACACTGCGCCGGAAAGGATTGAAGTGGTAATGGTTTAGATAAAGTGGCTTATGTTGGCTTTCTTTACCAAAGTATTATCTAAAAATGAAAATGCAACTTGATCCGAGTTAAGATACAAAAGGCGGTTTGTCATTTTAGTAAGTGCTTTGTCTGTAACCTATTTATCAAATTTTCTGTAGTGAACAAGTGATTTTATTATTTCCAGGTCTTGAATTGGGGGCTAAAGTGGCAGTGGAAGTATTGAAGCACGCTTTTGCATAAATATTGATTAAAAATAAGAAAAGATCTCTGATACCTTCTTTTTCTAAATTTGTTATTGAAAGATGATCCCTGAAACAACATATTTGAAGAGAATGAATGGCCTGTGCCTTCATCCATCTGACATGATTAAAAGTACCAGGTGCTTTGAAAAAAATCTTTTGCAGGAATGAGTTCTATAAAAATTAAACAAAGTTGGATATACTCTTTATAATCATCCCTGAGCTGTTAATTTTTAAGAGTTCCTGTAAGAAAATTTGAAATTTATTCTGAATTAACTAGTTATACCTAGTATTTCATCTTCAGTAACATTTGTATACTTACTCTGGTTTAATTTAGACCACCCAATCAGAATTGTTTTTTTTTTAATATCTGGCTGAGGGGCAGTGATTGTGCCCATTTTACAATCAAGAACAGCTTTCTAAATTATGCTGGCGGCATGGTAAATACAGAAGACTTTTCCTTTAACAATTGCTATAGAAAAATGCAGGTTAACTCTGAGGCGACCTGTGTTTACTGCAGTTGTATCAAAAAATATTGCCTGGATTTTACCAACTTCCTCCCACTCTTCAACTGCTGAAAATACAGCTTTCGGCTGAATTATTCCGATACTATTTTCAAGTTGAGGAACTCGTAGTAACTGTTCTTCATCCTCACAACTAATTAAAACTTTTATCCACTCTACAATTTTTTTATTCAAAAAATGGTGAAGCAATTTTCCACCCCAGTGAACAACAGTTCTCTCTAAACGGGAATTTTAAAATCTGTTTTTGATCAGCTCAGTTTTTTGTTTACGAAACAGTTATTTGCACAGTCGATGTCTGTGGTTAGCTAGTGGATGTATTCTAAGTCTAGCAGCTTCTCTGGCGTTCAGTTCATTTTGCGAATATTATAAAATAAAACACATAAAACTTGACAATTACTTAGCTGCTTACTGTCGATGATTTGATGAGACATGTGGCCAATTTAAAAAATCTTACATTTCTGCCATCATATCAAGAGGGGGAAGGGGTTTTACGGAATGTTTCGTCAATTCTAAAAATAGATAACCATAACAGATAACAAAAACAGCCTTGTAATAAAAAGAGAAATTCAGAGGTTCAACTGCAACACATATCGAGAAGCTCTTTCTTACTAAACACAGAACTAGATAACTAATAATCAATTATAATTCATGAAATATTTTTAAAGTTACAAAAATTGTTCACTTATTAATAAAAATGATACAAAAAAATTATCAAAAGTAATAAAATTTTTAATTTGTCATTTTTTACATATGTTTCAAAAATGCAGAGTTTGAGGGTATGGTTCACTAGATGTCTTGAAAAATACTAAATTTTCATTAAATATAAGTTTTCATGAGAGTAAAAGTTCAAGGCAACAACAGTTTCTATGAAATAAAACAAGAATCATGTTTCTAAGACAAATATTTTTCACGTAAGGAAAGAAAAACGACAATTTTTTGCCAAAAATTGCGAATTTTCAAGAATTCAACCTCGATGAGGCACGGGTTAATATTATTTATTTGAGCTGAAACTTTGCCGATCTCATTTTCTAACTAATTGGCAACTTTTAGGAGGTTCCCCCCGAAGAAAACGTAAAAAAAAATTTTCCCCATGTTGCTTGTGACCACCCTAATAGTCACTCTTTCATAAAAGTGAATGTTCATTTTTTATGTAGTCGTTTTTTTTTTTTTTTTTTTTTTTTTCGCTTCTATGGTCATTTTAAAAGAATCACATCTTTTACAGCATGCAATAAAAATAGATACAAGCGTAGTAAAGATTGGAATAAAATACTTTATTGGCAATATTTATTTAATTCATAGTTTGTAACACTAAGTGAACTTTTAGGGAAAAATTCAGTTAAAGTTACATACGAATTTAAATTAGATTACTAATAGTAATAAACTAAAATATTTTATTCCAATCTTATCCTTTGTGTTTGCTTTTATTGCATACCCTATAAAGATATTACTTTTAAAGTTTTATTAATAACTTTTTAATCAGCGGATGTTATATGTTTAACAATGTTTCATTTGATTTTAATTTTTGTTTTAAATATAAAACCGTACTTTTTCTTTAAATTATTGCTATTTTTGCAACGTCCTATTGTTCTAAAATATTTTTAATTTTTCCATTTAAAAAACAATACTTATAAACTCACATCTTTTTAAAATAAGTTCTAAGCATGATTTAAATATTAAGAATATATATATATATATTATCCGCTGTCATTTGCTGTTGTTTTATTTAATATGAACATGGAGTCTAAAGTTAAACTTTTAAGTTCTCTGGAATATGCATATATTTTTCTTTTAAGCATATTCCTTAACTTAATCATGATTTCTAATTTTCGTCCGTCATTGCTGAAAAATGAAATTAATACAATACTTATTAATGAAATGACGCGATAAGCCATGTTTAATTTAATTTTTTTATTCGCATAGATATTGTATTTTGTGAATATGAGCTAAATAGATTTTATATGTTTTATAGGAAAAGATTGACCTCGGAAATAGAAACAAGTTGGAAATTGCCCGTCAAACGTGGCAAATGAGGTGCGTTCGTACTATAACTAATTTTATAAATATTTTTTGCACCGCATATTGTGATGAATGTATATTTTGGTGAACTTTATAAGTGCATATCAATTTCATTCTGTTCAAAAGACTGTAACATCATTAAAATGCACTTGAAATAATTTTTTCCCATTGACCTTAAAGTTAACGGAAAGTTTTCGTCTCCCTGTAATTAAACTGTACATCCGATTTTCATAAAATCTGAAACGACTCGACAAAATTTTGCAACAATTAAATAGGGTAGATGTGCCAGTAATGGACACTCTTAAGCAATTTCTTTTAAAATTATTTTTTTATTAATAGTTATAATTATTACATTCCAGTTTTTTCAATTTTATATTAATCTATCAACAATATTTAACCATTCTTATAGTCTCATTTCCCAATGTGAATCGAAATTTAATTTTAAATAACAGAAATATACCAAAACACCCAAAAGCCCAGTAATGGACACCCTCTGGCCCAGTAATGGACACCCCATAAAAAGTAATAAATATAATTGTTTTTATGACTGTATTTAGAACCAGAATTTAATGAAAACATACTAATGAAACAAAATGGTTATTTTCAAATAAATTTAACAATAAGGATACCAGTAATTAATAAAATATTTGTGATGATCATTTACTGTTTGCATCAATTATTGTAATTATCAGACGATCAGTGTTTTAATTATTTTAGATGGATAGTTTCAAATACTAAATATCAGGCAATTACGGCTATTAAATTATTGAATCAGTGGAGGATTTAAAAGGTAATAATAATAAAAAAAAGTTTTGGAATGTTAGTGATGTTTAGTTTTGTCTCGCTATTTTTAACAATTAATCTTCCAGAGACTACTTGATATATCATTTATAATAATTAATATTGCAAATATGAAAGAAATGATATTGTGAGTTGAATATTTTAAATGCTAAGTAAAATAATTTCAAAATAAAACTGTAGAACTGATGTTCGAGGCCACTGATCTGCAGATTTACCAGTTTCATGAATATTGCCTATAAATTAAAGAATATTACTTTTTTTTCTTCTTTTTCTTTTTTTTTTCAGATAAGAATAACCAAACATTTAACACAGAAAATAGATTTTTAATAGCTTCTGTAACTTAATTGCTTTTATTTAAAAGGAGAGGTATTAAGCCCTATGAGCCCGTCTTTGGCTGTGCTCTTAAATAATATTTTCTACTACCTAGCTGGTTTGATTGCCAGATTTTAAAATAGCAAAGTATATATACATAAAAAAAGAATAAAATATTGAAATTTTATTAATCACATAAACTAATTTAAAAGCAGCTATTTAAAAAGTTTTGGTGGAAAATGACTAATTAACCATTCTAGAAATAGACACCCTCTCCTAAAACCTTAAAAATAAATGAAATTTCGTAAATGACCGTTAGTATATAAAAGTCTAAGTTTTCAATTGCTACTCAAACAAAAGCATTCAAATTTTGCAAGAAAATAAATAATATATAAATTAATTAAACGAAGCCAGCTCTTAGCCTCTTCATTAAGATTTTCTCAGAAAAACAGCAAAACTTTGAAACATTATTTTCTACTTCCTAATTGGTTTGATTAAAAGTGTCAACAATACCCCAGTTTTATAAAACATGCAAGGGGAAATTATAAAAAAATTAATTAAAGTTAAATATTTATTACTTATATTTTTATGAACCAAAAACTTCAAAGGGTGACCATTACTGGCACATCCGCCCTATTTAAAATTTCAGACCATTCGGAAGGCTGTTTAAGGAACATTAAAATGCACTTGCAATAATTTTTCCCATTGGCCGTAATGTAACAGAAAAATTTGACTGTCCCTGTAATTAAACTATACATCCGATTTTCATAAAATTTGAAATGACGCGACAGAATTATACAACAATTATATATTTTAAATTTCAAACGTTTCGGTTGAGTAGTTTTTGCGCTGTTATATGCGGGCAGACGGACAGACAGACGGACTGAACGACGACTATAGGTGCTACGTATTTATATAACTACGAACGCACCTAAAAAGCGATTTTTATTTTTTTATATCATTAAATAGTTTAAACTTTTGTCTTTCCAACGATGTGTCACACATGTTTATATATATAAACAATAAGTCTTGAAATTATTCATTATTTCTAAGAGTACTTCACAGCTTAATGGCAATAAATCTTTAATCGACTTTTTCTCAAAACTTCGATTTTTCATGTTTATATTCCTTTTTTAGGTGCGTTCGTAATTATATAAATACGTAGCCCCTATATTCGTCGTTTAGTCTGTCTGTCAGTGTTGATTTCAGGGGGTGGCCCGGGGGGTGGGGCATTTCCCCTCCGGAAGATTTGAGATTTTGTGTTTTCAATGGTCAAAAAGTGCAATTCCCCCCCCCCCGGAACTCTATAATGTCCCCCCCCCCCTCCGGAACTACAGAAATCCCTCCCGGAGATAAGGGTCTGAATTCAACACCCGCATATAACAGAGCAAAAACTACCCAACCGAATGGTCTGAAATTTTAAATATATAATTGTTGCAAACGTTTGTCGAATCATTTCAAATTTCATAAAAATCGGATGTATAGTTTAATGACAGGGACAGTCAAAAGTTTTCCGTTGCATTACGGCCAATGGGAATAAATTATTGCAAGTACATTTTAATGATGTTACAGCCTTCCGAATGATCTAAAATTTTAAATATATATTTGTTGCAAAATTTTGTAGACTCATTTCAAATTTCAGGAAAATCGGATGCATAGTTTAATTGCAAGGACAGTCAAAAGTTTTCCGTTACATAACGGCCAATGGGGAAAAAATATTTTAAGTGCATTTTAATCATGTTACAGCCTTTCAGAACAGAATGAAATGGATATGCACTTATGTATTGCACTAAAATATACATTCAGTACAATATGCGGTGCAAAAAATATTTCTAAAACTAGTTATAGTACGAACGCACCTCATTTGCCACGTTTGGTGAGCAATTTCCAACTTGTTTCAATATCTATTAAACATAAGAACTCAGATTTTTTTTTTTTAATACTTATACCATGTTATATTGTATACACAGGGATTTAATTATTTGTTGAGAATTATTTATTTTAGGCAGTGAAATCTTACCAAAAAGAGCTAATTTAAAAATGACTTTCAATAAATAATTAATAATTAATTTTGAATTTTACTTAGAACGAAAATGGTCTGTTAAAATACGTAAAACATGTTATTCAAACTACTCTAAAAAATCTAGACCTCTATCTTTCACCATTTCTGAGGAAAATGTACATAAAGTTGGTGAATTTAACATGGCGGAGATACGGCTTTCCCGATCCCCTTAAAACAATTGCATTTCAGTCCGCTACATGAAGAAATCTCACAATCACTTTAGAACGAAAATGGTCAGTTAAAAAACGTAAAGCATGTTATTCAAACTACTCTAAAAAATCTAGACCTCTATCTTTCACCACTTTTGAGAAAAAGGTACATAAAGTTGGTGAATTTAACATGGCGGAGATACGGCTTTCCCGGTCCCCTTTAAACAATTACATTTCAGATCGCTACATGAAGAAATCTCACAATCACTTATGAATACTCCACGATCAATCTTTTGCTATACAAACATACAACTATTTAGCTCATAATCTGGACATTCCACATATCTACACGGATAAATGCTTAAAATTAAACAAGACTTACCTTCATTTTATGTATTCCAAAGAATAATTTTAATGATATCCTAATCTGTTAATCTTAAAATGGCGGACGAAAAAGTGATCATTTTTCTTATCTTTAAAGGGTGTCGTCGCCTTGCTGCTCTGATTGGTTAATAAGCAATGTACACGTAAGTCACTCTTCTTACAGGAGTGAGACATCTCACTCCTTTCTAGAGAGTGGAAAACTCCACTCTTTAAGGAGTGTATTTTTATAAAACTCACTCCAAAAAGAGTAAAAATGCCTGTGTCACTCTTTCAAAAAGTGAACTTTTCACTCCTCCCAATTTTAGAGTGTACTGCAACTCTAACCATCATAGACAACTATAGGCCTCATCAAAACAGTGTTTATAGATAGGAACTAACAGTTAAACCAAGTTAAACGTCATCAATACAAGTAAATAAAAAAAAAAGCTAGGTAAGTAATATAAAAAATAATTTCACGTTGATGAGAAATAATTAGTTCGCTTTTTACGCAGTCGGGTTTTTTGATTTTTTAAATTTAATTTTTACTTGTGATACTTTTACTTTCGGAACCGATTTCGAAAGTGAAAGAATTCTCATTAAAAAACCTTCAAAGAAAATGGAAAAAGAAAGAAAAAACGGCCTTTTTACAGATCGACCTCAACTACTTAATACAAAAAAAAAAAAAAAAAAAAAAAAAAAAATCGTTTAAACTTATTTATTAACGTTACTGCAAGCGAGCTATCTTAAAAAAAATTCTTCCATAGGCATTAGCGGACGGTTGTTTTATTCTGAGTGAAGCAGCCCCTTAAACAAAGTTTAAAAGGTCTATGTCCAAGCCATATTGGCCTACGATGACACGATATTTGAATCCTACATAAGAGCAAGGGAAGGGTCTTTCCGCCTCAATGGATTTTGAAATTTAATTGGCCAAATTTTCTTTTTGTCTGCTATTTCAAATAATAGTAATATTTATTCTTCATAAATGGTTTAAGAACAAATTGTTCCATTTTCTTTATTGTACCATCGAAAAGTGCAAGAAGTTATGCATAGAATTGAATAAATTTCATGCATATTTTTGGCTATGAAAAGCAGGTCCTCCTTGAATTTGGAAATATTCCGCCTGAAGGGGGTGATATAATAAGGATTTTTGTGCCATTTTCAATATTGTATCATCTAAAGTGTATGAAGTTATGCATAAGATTGAACCAAATTTTATGTGTTTTTGACTATGGCCAGCAGATCCCACATGAATTTGGGAACAATCCGCTGGAAGTGTGCCCTGTAATAGCGATTTTTCTCGATTTTTCATAGTTCTGTTGTCATCGGCTGTTCATGCAGCGATGGGTAATTCGCATCCATCTAACCCGGCGGCTCTCAAGCAGATGATGTAGAGAAGAATAGCGAACAATATTGATTTTAATAAACATTATGATCGAGAACTCGTTTTTACTCCGATTAGTAAAATGAAGCAGAAACTTACGATGAAAATCAAAGTTGGTGTAGTATTGAAGTAATAACAATGAAGGAATAACATGCGTAACAACTTTTTGAAATATTAACATGTATGAGAAAAAAGAAAGTTTTGGAATTGGCATTCCCGACTAGTTTCCATTTATGTTAAAAAAAAGATAAGCTTAGGGGAAAACGATAGTTTAGGAATTATGAAGGTTTAAAGTTTGGAACACCGAGTGTTAAATACCCCTTTAATCGTTGCAAAACAGATTGTAATTCGGGTAGTTTTTAAAGATTAACTTAAAAACTACTTACTGGAATAAGCTGTAATTTTGAATGCGCAGCACATTTGAAGATTCTAAAAATACTTTCCTGTTAAAACATGTGTAAGTTATATTTCACAATTTTTCTTGAAACTATACATATTTTCGAAGCGGTTTATAAAAAAATATATATGATATGTAACCTATATTTAAAAAAAATAGAAATCGGACACTTTTCCACTATAGGGGCCTTGGCGGGAGTTTGGACAAAGAAGGAAGTTTTTTCATGCATATTTTCTAGCAACCTATTCACTGTTTCATATACACAAGCAATTGCTTTCAATATCTATACAATTTATTTAATATAAATAAGCCATTTATCTATTTTTATATACAGACAGAAGTATACTGGATATAAAAAGCTATAGTACTAATATATATAAATAAAATGTTTATATATTGTATTTAAACATGCATAACAGTTTATCAAGTTTGTTTTCATAGCTTTTTATATCATTTGACAACAAATCTCACTCTCTGAAGTCCGAATTACGGCAAACCTTTTAAAAACATACAAGGCCCCTATACTGGAAAAGGAAAAATCGATCCAAAAATCGATTTATAGAAGCTTTAAATGTGCGAATCCAAAATTACAGCTCATTCCTACAAGTAGTTTTGAGTTATGCTTTAAAAACTATATTTGTTGCAACGTGTTTTGGGACGATTAAAAAGGAACTTATAACCTTACGAGTTCCAATACTTTAAGCTTTCATAATTCCTGAATTATTTTACCGAATGACCTCCGGTTTTGCATTTGAAGGTAAAATGTATTGAAAATCCAAATATTCTGTCAAAATCGGTATTCGTATTGAAAATTTCAGAGTTTGAAACTATTTCAGCATGAAAACGGCCCCCTAAATTTGTATTTTTAACATAACTTGAAAGAAGCAATAATTTCCAATCGAATAGCTTTTTCGTTTTCTCTGCAACATTTGGTGATTAAATTTTATGGTATGTATCTTCTATTTTTTTTTTTTTTTTTTTTTTTCGTATAGTGACTGTAGCATAAAGTGCTATAAATCGTGTACATACTATATTTTATAATTATTTAGCACCACCTAGTTTTACTCAGTAATAATATATAAAACTGAAAGAAAATGTTAGCCTTTTTTTTTACACGTAATTATTTTTTTTAAGAAGAAGCATCAGATAAAATAATAAAAATTTTCCAACTTCAAAAAATTAAGTTATTAAAATTGAATTTAACTCTTAACCGACGTGGTGGAATTTTTGTGCATAACTGGTATCATGGTGCCATTTCATCCCCAGGTATTAAACTTATAAAAAAACAAAAGTTTATAAAAGCAATAGTATTTTTGCATGACTGTATTTGTCAGTTAAATAAATAAATATGTAAGGTGAAACCCCCGGTAACTAACATCTTAAAATTCTTTCTTGTTTAAATCACTATTACAAAGTTTTAAATCTATTTTATATTTATCTTTGTTTTTGAAAGTGCAGTAGAGATAGATACATTAAAAAATTATCCTTGATAAAATTTTGAAAAATTGTACAATTTATTACTAAAAATTATTTTTTTTTTTATAAATATTGTCAATAACTCCAGTAACTGACACCATCCCTATTTCGAACTGACACATGAGTTATAATATTTATGACAAATATGTTACCACTAGATGACCTTCTTTTGCAGAATTTTACAAGAAAATGCTTATTTGAGTCAGATTTTTGCTGAAGTGTCAATTAATAATTAGGTGTCAATAATTGGGGGATTCACCCTGTACCATGTATCTACTTTATTATTTTATCTTAATCTTACCGATTGATTTAAAAAGTTACACAAACGCCTCCTAGATATTTGGCACGCCTAGAATTTGAAGCCTTGACACGCGTCACGTAATCGTCACACAAAGCGGTCAAAACAAAGAAAACAAGAAAGAAAAATCATGCGTTAAGCATAGATTGCGAAAAACTTTCCAAAAATTCCTGAATGCTTTAACAGGACTTCGTTATTTAGGGAAATAAGGTATATAAGATAACTAAGTAAACATTTTAGAAAACGCATAAAACATTTGAAAAACTGATTTCAGCAGCTGCCATCCATAGCAAATATGTATTCCAATTCTTTTGAACAGCCCTGTATTTGATCTGTAGGTTGATATATGTACTATATAATGGAGAAATTTAGTTTAGCAAGAAAACGCGTAAGAGGTTGAAATTTCTTTTTCAGCAATTTATACTAATAGATGGAAACAAACTTGTATGCTTTTGTAGAACTCTGTAGTTAATATAGTATCTTTGTTACACGCCACTCTTTAGCTAAAGTTTAATTCAAAGTAAAAGACTCTTAAAACTACTGAAATCACGTTTGACGGCCATATATCCAATTCTTTGCGTGACCCTGTGTACCATTTTATCTATGTTCTACAAACATTTCTTAGTAAACTAAATGCAGTTCAGCGTAAAAATGTATAACTCATTTAAAAACCACGTTTAATCAATTTGCAGTCATACCCAGTAACCATTACGAATTCTTTTGTGTAGCCCTGTATATGAATTATAGCATTTATACACACCATATACTATGCATAAATATAGTGAAACATAAAAGCACTTAACATAATTAAAAAGTCCTTCCGGCCAGTGCCGGGAGGAAGAGATAGCTTTCATATTCCTTATTTTTTAAAAGCAAGCTTATACACTGCTCAAAACAATTAAAGGATATTTGAAGTTTTATATAAAATAAATATATAAACGAAATTTTTTTTTGCCGAAAATAGAAGAAGAGAATCACAAATGCAAATTTTTCTGGTTTTCAAACTGTGGAGTATGCAAATTTTGAGTTCGACGTCAAAAACGTCGCTTCAGCGGCAGCGAATGAAATTTGACTTTCAACTGGATAAAAGAGAATGAAGACAAGGATGATCGGCATTCAGTTATTGCTTTGTTTCGATGAGTACGATGTCTCAGCGAAGTCATTTGACAGATTCAGAAGCTTTGAGAATTGTTGGTAGGTTAGAAGGGGGACAAACTCACGCTGAAGTAGCGCAAGCCATTGGAGTGTCACAAAGTGTCATTTCCAGGATCTGGAACCGTTTTTTGGAGAGTGGATGTGCAGGCCGAAGACCAGGGCAAGGTCGTAGATGGGCAACAACGCCCAATGAAGATCGGTATTTAGCGTTAACAGCTCGGTGACACCGAACCATGAACGCTACTCTTCTCCAACAACACCTTCGCTCGGCTACAGGCACCACGATTTAAATTCAGACTGTCCGAAACCGGCTCCATGCTGTAGGTCTGTATGCTCGCCGACCGATGGTATGTGTTAGATTAACATCAAGGCATCGTCGCGACCGCAGGGAGTGGGCAACCGAGCATGTCAACTGGAGGAGAAATGAATGGAGCAATATTCTGTTTTCTGACGAGTCCCGTTTTTCTGTGCATCCGGATAATAGGCGTATTTTCATCTGGAGGGACCGTGGCAGTAGGAATAATCCTGCGTTCGTGCACGAAAGTGTCAGATTTGGCGGTGGAGGAGTGTTGGTGTATGGTGGCATCTCCATTGGCGGGCGCACTGACCTCTACATCATTCGAGATGGAGCTCTGACTGGTCGCCGATATAGGGATGAGATCCTCAGACCTATTGTAGTCCCTTACGCTGCAGCAATCGGAGATAACTTCATTTTAATGGACGATAACTGCAGGCCACATCGTGCAAACCTGGTGGAGGATTTCCTTTTCGAGGAAGGAATCGTTCGAATGGAATGGCCAGCGTGTTCTCCAGACATGAATCCAATCGAGCACGTTTGGGACGCTCTAGGAAGACGAGTTTCTGGCCGCCAACAACCTCCACAAACTCTCCAAGAACTGGAAAGAGCTCTTCTGGAAGAGTGGGGCAGAATACCCCAACTCGTCATTAATAGCCTCATTGACTCCATGCCTCAAAGGTGTTCAACGTTGCTGGCCGCCCGTGGAAACCATACCCCCTACTGAAAATGATTTTCTTTGAAGAAAACACCTTTTCTTATTCTTTTTTTCTCATATGCACAAATTGTGTTTTTTTCCTTTAGTACACAAATGCGCAATAAAATGCATTTTCTTCTGCCAAACATGTGTAATTTATTCTCATATAACTTACTATGTCTGTCGACCATGTATCAATCAGCTAAACAGTTTACCAGATACAAAATCCACCTAAAACTGCAATATCCTTTAATTGTTTTGAGCAGTGTATTATGCAAACACACGAAGCTCAATTTAGTGGAAACCGATTATAGGAGATTCAATACTAATTTTTATCAATACTAAATCATTATGAATGAGAATTTTGCGAAATTAGTCAGCTTTATCCAAGATGCTTTTATTTAAAGTAACTTATATTTGGGTTGTCGAATTCGGCGATATATTGAAGCTCCTGCCATTTTAAGACAACATGGTGGATGAGGCTAACGAGTGAACTTGGTCGAGACCTTAGTAATTCCTGTGCACATACTCACTCACATAGGAATCGGTTGATATATACAAATGCTGTCGCAGGCAAAAAATCAGATTTTTCAAAATGTCACCCACATTAGAAATTGAAACTGCTATATCTGAGCTATTTTTTGAGATAAAGACAAAACAAAAAACTCCGGAATCCTTATTTCATGGTCAAATACTTAAGAAAGAAACCTTTTTCAATTTCTAATTTTTTTGTACGTCACTTTAAATATAATTTTTTATTTAATTTAATGGCCTCCATTTTGAAACAAGATGGCTGATGAAGCTGGCCAGCGAACTTGGTCGAGACATTACGATATACTATCCACATGCCCTCTTAGATCGAAATAGGTTAATAAATACGCGTGTTATCACCTGACAAATATCAGATCGTTTCAAAATGTCAGCCATGCTAGAAATTCAAAGTGCTATAATTCAACCATTTTTTAAGATATATATACGAAACAAAAACTGCCCCGAAATCTTTGTATCAAAGTCAAACACATAAAAAAAATCTTTTTCATTTTTCAATTTTTTGATAACTCATTTAAATTTTTTTTTTTTTTTAAATGGCAGCCCTTTTGAAACAAGATGTCGAATGAAGCTGGTGAACGAACCCGGTCGAGACATTGGTATGTACTATGTACTCACCAAGTTACATCCAAATCGGTTCATAAATACGCCTGTTATCGCGTGACAAAAATCAGGTTGTTTCAAAATGTCAGCCACAATAGAAATTCAAAATGCTATAACTGAGCCATTTTTTTAGATATAGACGAAACAAAAACTGTTCCGGAATCTTTGTATTAAGGTGAAGCACATACAAAAAAATCTTTTTCGTTTTCCAATTTTTTGGTACCTCATTTTAAATTTTAAAATAAAAAATAAATAAAATGGCCGCCATTTTGAAAAAAAGATGGTGGATGAAGCTGGCGAACGAACTCGGTCGAAACACTGGTACGCATTATGTATATACCAAGGTACATTCAAATCGGTTCATAAATACGCCTGTTATCGCGTCACAAAAATCAGGTCTTTTCAAAATGTCAGCCACGCTACAAATTCAAAGTGCTACAACTCAGCCATTTTTAAGATATAGACGAAACAAAAACTGCTCTGGAATCTTTGTATCAAGGTCAAACACATAAGAAAAAAATATTTTTCAATTTTCAAATTTTAATTTTTTTTTTTTAAATTTAAATGGCCGCCATTTTGAAACAAGATGGTGGATGAAGCTGGCCAATGAACTCGGTCGAGACATTGGTACGTATTATGTATACACCAAGGTACATCCAAATCGATTCATAAATACGTCTGTTATCGCGTGACAAAATCAGGTCGTTTCAAAATGTCAGCCAAGCTAGAAATTCAAAGTGCTATAACTCAGCTATTTTTTAAGATATAGACGAAACAAAAAATGCTCCGGAATCTTTGTATCAAGTTCAAACACATAAGGGAAAAATAATTTTCAATTTTTTGGTACCACATTTCAAATTTTAATATTTTTAAAAACATTTAAATGGCTGCCATTTTGAAACAAAATGGCGGATGAAGCTGGCCAACAAACTCGGTCGAGGCATTGGTATGCACTATGTATACACGAAGTTACATTCAACTTGGTTTATAAATACGAGAGTTACAGTGTGACAAAGTTCAGATAGATATATATATATATCAACTTTTGAACGGAGGGTGGTTTCGGGGTATGGGGGTCATGATCGATGAAAATATACCAAAATTTTTTGAAATTGCTTTCCTCCGAACGGCTGCAATAGGTAGCTTTTTGTAATGAAAGCTACCTAAAAGGCATTTCCAGCAATCATGGCTACTCTACAGTACTTTGGATACAATATAGTAACTGAAATATTTTGTGTGTCCCTGTAAATGCTATGCACTTCGTATTATACATGAAATAAATTATAGTAAACCTCAGAGATATATATCAATTTCATTATACATGAAATAATTTAACATAATTAAAATACGCCGTAAACAATTCCCTCCACCCCTATATCATTATTTACCGGAATTCTTTTGTATGGCCCTGTAAATGAATAATAACTATACTTTGCACTGCATATTCTACAGAATGCATATTTTAGTGCACTTGATAAATGCATATGAATTTTACTATGTTTTAAAGCATGTAAAATCATTAAAAATCATTTTAAACGATTTTTTCCTATAGGCCGTAATGTAACGAAAAACTTTTGACTGTCCCTGTAAATAAACTAAACATGCTACAAACTTCATTTGTAATAGGGAACGTGCTATGGTAAAAATTAATAACATCAAAAAATTTCAGGGCAATCCAAGTATATTTACGGGAGTTAGAGCGTGGACAGTCGGCCAGGTGGACAGATGGCCAGGCGGACAGACAAACCGAAGTCATAAACACTTTTCAACTTTGTTAGAAAGTATTAAAAAATCATTCATTGGCTTGTGGGTATATACAATCCACGCAACAGTTTTGTGCTCGCATTAGTTCACAGTTTGTGTTAAGTAATCAAGAAAACCTTTTTACTGACGAACAGTGTTTCGTTTGTATTTCAAACACCCAATTTTTGGCAAATATTTCACTTTTTCTTTACGTAACTGCCCTATATCTAATAAATGTGACGTGATTAAGAGAATCTGATTATTCCACTGAATTCAGCATCCTTAAATTAGTTAAATGCACCCATTTACAAGCCAGATACAGAAAAAAAGTAAACATTTGTTGATTAGTGTAATCAACTGCTACCAAAATCAAAAAAGTAAACATACATCCGGTTAGACATTAACCTCAGATATCATATGAAAAAATCGTTTAAAAGGTTTTAAATTCAAGCGGGAAATTTGAAAAGAATACTGCATTGGTTTAGCATCTCATTGCGGGTGTCTTCCCGTGACTAGCGTAGGTTCTTAAAACCTCCAAGTACATGAAAACTGACACAGTGGAATATAGTGTGACAAAATACAGTACTAAATTTCTTTCGTTAAAGGTTGATATTTCTCCTGGAATTAAAAAAATAAAATAAAATAAAGATAGGAAGGAAAAGGGAGAAAGGAAATGATTTATTACTGAAGACGGTTTTTCCAAATGTTTAGCGAGTTGATACAGTAATATTTTCTGCTGTCTAAATCCTTTTCGACATTATCTTGTTCCCGAAATTTCGAGCAATAGCATAACAGCCACGCTCAGTTGCTTACATTACTCTCCGTTTTCTTTTTATATTGTCTCCCTTTTCAATTTTATGAGGGAGCTGACTCATTTATAGCTCATGGTTGGGATGGGAGAGATGTGGGGAGTTAGTGCTGCCATTTCCAAAAAACATTTTATGCTGTATATAGAAGAATTTTCGTAAAGAGGAAGAAAAGTTATAGCAAAGTCATACTTAAAGAACTTGTGTTTTTAGAATTACAAGGCAAAAGAAACGAAGAAAATAAAATCCATTATCTAAACTGATACTGATGAATTTCAAATAAAATAACTCTACTTTATAATTCCCCCCCCCCCCCAAAAAAAGAAGAAATGTTGCATGTTTATTATTTTTTCCTCAAACTATTATTTTTCTACTCTATTATTATTCCTTCTATTATTTTTTTCCTTGTTTTTTAGACTTCGAAAATGCTTTTCTGAGTGAAAGGTTTAATTTGCACAAATTTTTGATAGTCTTGTTCATATTTAAAATAAGTGAAATGCTTTCTGCGATAAATATGAGACATTTTTTTTGTTAGAATGGATTATTATCTAATTACGGTCCTTCTATGTCACATTTAGGTTTTTCTACATATTAATGCTGTTTTAACAAGGCATCCTCAAATTAAAACAACTATGCTAATATGAAAGGCTAGGAATTTTTGTTATTTTTAATGTATAATTTATATTTTAACACATTAAAGACGGTTGGCAAGAAAACTTGCTATGCAAGGGGAACAAACTTTTTAAATTTCAATACCAGTATTTTAGTTTGGAAATTTTCACATTATATAATCTCAGTTTTTGAGCAACTAAATAATTCAAAATTACAAAGTCGCAAAAACTGGTGTCGCAGAATTAAAAGAAGTGTAAAGGAGGCTCGTCGTTAATGGGTTAACAACTTATAATTTAATAGATATAGGTATTGATGTAAGTGTCACACGCAGTACATTTTTTTTTTCGTTTTTCATGGAATTGTTCTGAAATGGGCAGAGATCTAGGATTTAAAATGTGGAGATTTTTAAACCTATTAAAGGGCAATTGCATATCACGTGTGCGGGAGCCAAAGAATTTCTTTGGGGAAGCTCTTCTTACATATTACTACTGTTTTAACAATGCTATTGTATCTTCAAATTAAAACAACTACTCTAATATGAAAATCTAGATTTTTTGTTATTTTTAGGGTTCCGTACTTAAAAAGTAAAAACGGAACCATTATAAGATCACTCCTGTGTCTGTCCGTCTGTCTGTCTGTCAAAGCCATTTTACTCGTAAACTATGGAACGTGGAAAGTTCAAATACGGGCAAGTAATAAAGACCATTGACCCACATATTTTCAGATTAATAAACATTCATAAATATATTTAGTAAAAAAGTAGAGGGGCTAATTATGCTACTTGAAAAAAAATCTTTTCTTTGTATATCATGTGGGGTATCCTGTGAAAGCTTTTGTAA
Organism: Maratus speciosus; assembly: GCA_963932465.1. Classification (NCBI taxonomy): domain Eukaryota; kingdom Metazoa; phylum Arthropoda; class Arachnida; order Araneae; family Salticidae; genus Maratus; species Maratus speciosus. The sequence continues at coordinate 200,943,566 of OZ010787.1, read as the reverse complement.
CGCTGAACTCGAAAATACATTCCTTTTAATTTTAGGTATTATATTCTCAAAGATATTGTCGAAAATGTAGCGCAAAAATATGTCCCCCCCCCCCCCCCAATGTAATTCCGAATCTACTGAAACTAAAATTATGAAAAAATTAGAGGTAGTAGACGTTAATATAAAACTTGCCGGAAAATTATAGCGATTACCCTGGGTCACATAGTTTTTGAGTAATTAGCATTTTTCTGTTAAACACAAATTTCGATTTACGGGCATTCAGAAAAATTGTTGACCATCACTGAATATACCTATCGTTGCAGAAGAATAAAAGCATTGTTGATAATGATTTTAGAAAAAAATCATCTGTAATTAGCCGAGATATTAACCCTTAAAGGTACGATCAGTTTGGACATACACAAGGACAGGGGCGGCGTACTCTATGCCTAGTTAACAACTTTTAATGATATATGAATAGCTGAGTGGAAGAACATGTTATGCTACATTTTCTTAAAATTATTTTATCTTTTGTACGAAGGCGTTATCAGATATTCTATCACATGGTAAAGCTAAAATACCAAAATTCTACTTAGTCTTGAAGATTTAAGACATTATTCATTAATATTTAATATTTTATCATTTAATAATGTAAATAATATTCATATTTTTTAATATTTAAAAATTAAATATGAATAAGTTTTTTTGATAGATTTCAGTACCACACCTGTTAATATTTTAAACACATGCTATCAAACAGAACATAAGTCATTAAAATTGACAACAAAAACTTTCACATCAAATTTCTTCAAATGTAATTTTTGTTACTTAACATGTTCTTCCACTTAGCTCTTCATATATGTGTAATGTAATGTCCAGTAACAGTATAAAAGCAATAAACGTCAAATTGTTAAAAACATACTAATTTAAGGGATCTCGGGACTCTAAAAAGTAGAAAAAATGAAAAAAAGACCATTTTCAACATTTAATGTCTTAAAATGTATATGATTTTAAAACACAATTTTAATTGGGATGAAAGATATAGTATGTTCTTCCGTTTCATGTATTTAAAAAATTGCAAGATACAGAATTAGTATTTATAGGAAGCTCGAAACTGTTAGACATTTGTCGAACAAAAAATTGGCATAACAGTTTAAGCGCAGGATTACAAATTAAATATTGCAACTAGAATGAAAATTTTGGTGCTTACTTATACTTCAGATTGTAATAATTTCCCTGAATTTAAATAAATTTGTTTTTAAAGAATTTTTATATTTTTAATGCAATATTGCATTTAGCTAATACAAAAGTTTGAAAATTTCAACTGTAAAATCACCTAAAAAAATAATTTTGAACAATAAAAAGGAAATTTTAGGTTCAGTTTATACAGACTAACATGAAATATATGTTTTGAAAATTTCATGAAAAAATATTCAGAAGTTTTTGAGGTATCCTGTGCGTTATGCCCAAAAAACGCCATTTGGAAAATAATGACTTTAAAGTTTCGGAAACGCCGCTTCAGCTATTGAGCGGGTATAATCCTAAAAGCCAAAACTGCTGTTCTAATGGGAATTTCAAAGAAACAATTATATCAAAATATTTAAAAAAATAGGAGCTTAACATCTAAAAAAAAATTAAAATTTCTTAAATTTTGAAGCTTTAAGAGTCCTGCGACCACTTAATTCTTTCCAAATAATATTCCAAATAATAGTTTTTTACAAAGTCTTAGTATTCTTTTAGGATTTTTTTTTTTTTTTAATACAATTACAAATTCATATATTTATTCTACGGAACCCTCTGTGCGCGAGTATTACTCGCACTTGACCGTTTATTAATGTATAGTTTATATTCTAACAACTTATAAGTTAATAGATATAGATATTTATGTAAGTGTCACGTTCAGGGCATTTTGTCCATTTTTCCTTAAATGGCCCATTATTGATTTTTTACTATAACTCTAAATCTTGTATTTGTGGTCTCCAGATCTTCTGCTTTGAATATTATCGTATAAATGCTTCACCTGATGAATAATGCCATGACATGGTTGCTATCAAAATTAGCTACTTATTTTAAAGTATTTGTTATAGTATATTCATTTATCTTTAAAAAATCTTAGTGTAGCTTTTTAATTGCTTTTCAAATTTATTTTTATTCTTAAAATAGTTTTGCCTTTTTCAATTTGAACTTCCACTCTGCAAATCTCTTTCAGAGCTTCAAAGAAATATTTGCTGAATGTAAGCCTTTTGAGTTGAATTTAATTAAAAATGCATATGTTTCAGTTTAATTCTCTTAATAGAGTAGACGCTTTATTGGGGCAAATCCCAGCAAAACCTGTGTATCCTAACCTACAGAAATACAGGTTTCCCTTGCTTAGTACGATTTTCAGTTAGTGCGGTAAGTTTTTTTATATGTCCCGCAATTAGTGTGGAAATTTTTTTTATTAGTATGCAAATCACAAAATGGGTAATACTTTGTTTTCAGCAAAATGCCGTCGAATTTTTTTAAATGAAATTTTCAAATATGCTGAAAAAAAAATAACATTAAGATAGTTCTCAAATGCAAAGGGGCTACTTTGTAACGCATTTTTCAATTCCTTTTTGTTTGGAGACGCATGAAATTGGCAGGTGTTCTTATTAAGAAACTATGTAATCATTCACGCAAACGATCTTTCAGAATATACTCAAAAATGCCGTTTTGAACCGAATTTCCGAATGCGACAGCGCGATAAACGAGAAAAAGCTGTCGTCACGTGACAAAAATCGCTTATAACTCGATAAGTAATATTTATCAAAAAATGAAAAACACCATTTGATTCTAAATCGCTTCAATAGTCAGGCCTGCTAAATTTGGGCATTTACGTTTAAAAATAAATCAGAAAATGCCTCAGAAAGTATCGCGTTTGTTGAGCAGGGAATTTGAGAAACGTCTTAACCCTTTCAGGACAGGTATCCCTTACACAAATTTTATTCGGTTGGCACCGCTTTTTTCTTTAACCGTTACCTTTAGTTATAAAATTCCAAAAATGCTGTAATTAGAAAAGTCAAATATTACTGCTATTTATTAATGGTCAAGGGCGGCGAGTCGGGTGCATGTTAGTTTTTAAAAAAAGATCTCTGGTTAGTTTATAGAACTAGGGGGCTCGGCCCTCTATGAGCTACACTCGCCAACCCCCGTCCAGACACCGCAGACTCTAAATGCACGCTAATTAGATCGGCTTTAAAAAGATTTCGAAAGATTGAATTATAATTTAAAAAACAGTGGCGATCTCCCTATAAAAGGATTTCTATTCATTTCTCTTTGAGTGGGGAATTTTAACGCCAAATCCGCTGCGGTACTACTTGATTAACCCGTCGACCAATTTCACAAAATTATATAAATCGCCAAATTATACAAATTGACATAATTTTTATTTTAAATAACGAAAGAACAAATAAATTAGTACAACATTAATAAAAATACAAATAAAACGTCGAAATAAAAGTAACTTGATGACGTAGACACGTGTAACAACATTTCAAAATAAGCTAATATAAAAGGAATTAAGTAAACAGAGTCTTTGTCTCCTGGTATTTTTTAACAAAGCGAAAAGAAAGTTCTTTTAAATGAGACATTTTAAATTAATCGTTTTTAATCTGACGTAATTTTGACCAAGCTATTCTTTCTCTTTTAAATATTCACGTGAAAATACTTTTGTTAGAAATGAAATATTATTTGCGCTTTCCTAACAAAAATAGTTGAAAAGATCCTCTCAAAATATCAAATAAATGTCTAGTGCAATTTCTAAATTTAAACTGTTTTGCAATATTATTTTGTGTTCATTTTATGTAATAACTGTAATGTGACGTAAATATGACGTAATTTCTCCTATTTAAGACTTCTAACGCATGTTAATGAATTTATTATTTTACAATATCCTTTCTCTTTTAAAATTCACGTGTATACTTTTTATGACGTAATTTTTAATAAGTTCCTGCTTTTTGTACATAATTATTTAATTCTAATTCCGAATGATTTTTTCTGTTTATAATAGTCACGTGTAAATAAATTTTTAATTTGAAGCAAACATTATTGTTTGCGTTGATTATACATTTGGCAACAGTATAAATTAATACCATTTTCTAAAATAATGTAAAAAATATCTCTTGAAATGCTCAAAATTTCAATTTAAAATAGAAATAAAACCTCAAAAATTGAGTCAAATTAAAAAAAGAAATACAGTCTGCACACCGGGAACTTCAAACGTATAAAATGATCTAAAAATGATTAAATTCCCATGAATAGTTTTTGTCCTATAAAACTTTTTTAGTGGAACGATTTTGTCCAACTTTAGCATTAAATATCTCTTAAAATAATTCTGCGATTTGAAAACTGTCTGCATCAGCGTGTTTATCAAACATTTCTGTATAAAACCACCGATTTTCATATTTTTGTATGCATTATTTTTCTTAATATTAACGAAGAAAGACCTCCGGTCACAAAAAATTCAAAACCGGCGTAGTGACAGCGGTAGTTACTTTTTTTTAGAATAGAGAGAAACCCGACCCACAGATAAGTTTGCCGCTGATTTTTTTTTTCTTTGGAAGTCGGATTGGCTTGGCTATATTTTTTTCGGTTTCGGGATGAGTTTTGATTCTTACGCGTCGGTTCTTTTTAAACTGATTTTTCAAAAAAAAAAAATGCCTAGAATTATATCTCAGATTTAGAGTCCTGCATCGATTCAGGTTGCCCGATTTTACCTACATCCGACCTGACCCACGGCTCGGATTGAGGATAACATTTTTCGTTGTGGTTGGGTTCGGTTTCGGGTTGAGTTTTGATACTTAAGAGAAGTGTTGCCAAGTGTCCCGATTTTCGTGGAACATCCGTGGAATTTTTCACCATACCCAAATTATGTCAAATTTTTACGAGTTTAACCCGTAACCAGAGACGGGAGTCAGAATGACTCCGCGTTGTTCTTTGGCTCTGATTATCATGCGTTTTTTTTTTTTTTTTTTTTTTTTTATTTACCTTGAATAAAATCATTCCTCAATACCGACAAGTAGTTCTTTTATCATTACATGATTTCCAGAATATATTGCGTTTCTAAAAAAAATTCCATTGCTGTTTACAAAAGACAAAAAAGGAAAATAACATTATATCTCTGACGCGTAAGAAAATTTATGTCTCCAGTTACGGGTTAATCTAAATTAAAATTTTATTCTTTAGTCTGCGACGAGAAAATTTAAGAACTTAACAACTTGTCGGTTACAGTCTGTCGTTACAACGATCGGATGTTACCTAAAACCTTATACATTTTGTCTAGAACTCATGTTCACTCCTGTCCAATGTTTATTCGATTGACCGCAAACTTAGGCGCCTATAAGAAATACGATTTCAAGAAGAGACAGGACGTGGAAATTCATCTGCTCACTTCAATCGTCTTATTAAAAAGTCCTTCCGGCCAGTGCCGGGAGGAAGAGGTAGCTTTCATATTCCTTTTTTTTAAAAAGCCAACTTATATTATTCAAACACACGAAGCTCAGTTTAGTGGAAACCGAATATAGGAGATTCAATACTAATTTTTATCAATACTAAATCATTATGAATGATAATTTCGCGAAATTAGTCAGCTTTATCCAAGCTGCTTTTATTTAAAGTAACTTATATTTGGCTGCCAAATTCGGCGATTTCTTAAAGTGCCTGCCATTTTAAGACAACATGGTGGATGAGGCTAACCAGTGAACTTGGTCGAGACATTAGTAATTGCTGTGCACATGCTCACTCACATCGGAATCGATTGATATATACGAGGGCTGTCGCAGGCAATAATTCAGATTTTTCAAAATGTCACCCACATTAGATATTGAAATTGCTATATCTCAGCCATTTTTTAAGATAAAGACAAACAAAAAATGCTCCTGAATCCTTATATCAAGGTCAAATACTTAAGAAAGGAACCTTTTTCAATTTCTAATTTTTTTGCACCTCACTTTAAATATAAATTTTTTTAATTTAATGGCCGCCATTTTGAAACAAGATGGCTGATGAAGCTGGCCAGCGAACTTAGTCGAGATATTGATGCATACCATCCACATGCCTTCTTACATCGAAATAGGCGAATACGTGTGTTCTCGCGTGACAAATACAAGATCGTTTCAAAATGTTAGCCGTGCTAGAAATTCAAAGTGCTATAATTCAACCATATTTTAAGATATGAACAAAAGAACAAATTTTCAGAAACAAAAACTGCTCCGGAAACTTTGTATCAAGGCCAAACACATAAAAAAAATCTTTTTCATTTTCCAATTATTTAATACCTCATTTTAAATTTTAAATTTATTTTTTTAATGGCAACCCTTTTGAAACAAGATGACGAATGAAGCTGGCCAACGAACTCGGTCGAGACATTAGTATGTACTATGTACTCACCAAGTTACATCCAAATCGGTTCATAAATACGTCTGTTATCGCGTGACAAAAATTAGGTCGTTTTAAAATGTCAGCCACAATAGATATTCAAAATGTTATAACTCAGCCATTTTTTCAGATATAGACGAAACAAAAACTGTTCCGGAGTCTTTGTATTAAGGTCAAACACATACAAAAAAAATCTTTTTCATTTTCCAAATTTTTGGTATCTCATTTTAAATTTTTATTTTTTTTTAAATGTTTTAAATGGCCGCCATTTTGAAACAAGATAGCGGATGAAGCTGGACAACGAACTCGCTCGAGATATTTGTTTGTACTATGTACACATCAAGGTACATCCAAATCGGTTCATAAATACGCCCGTTATCACGTGACAAAAATCAGGACGTTTCAAAATGTCAGCCACGCTAGAAATTCAAAATGCTATAACTCAGCCATTTTTTAAGATATAGACGAAACAAAAATTGCTCCTGAATCTTTTTATCAAGGTCAAACACATAAGGAAAAATTATTTTTTCGATTTTCAATTTTTTGGTGCCACATTTCAAATTTAAATTTTTCTTAAAAATTTAAATGGCCGCCATTTTTAAACAAGATGGCGGATGAAGCTAGCCAACGAACTCGGTCGAGACATTGGTATGTACTATGTATAAACGAAGTTACATCCAAATCGGTTCATAAATACGCCTTTTATCGCGAGACAAAATTCAGGACGTTTCAAAATGTCAGCCACGCTAGAAAGTCAAAATGATATAACTCAGCCATTTTTTAAGATATAGACAAAACAAAAACTGCTCCGGAATCGTTGTATAAAGATGAAATAAATAAGAAAAAAATATTTTTCCATTTTCAATTTTTTGGCACCACATTTCAAATTTTAAATTTTTTTTTAAATTTTAAATGGCCGCCATTTTGAAACAAAATGGCGGATGAAGCTGGCCAACGAACTCGGTCGAGACATTGGTATGTACTATGTACACACCGAATTACATCCAAATCTGTTCATAAATACGAGAGTTACAGTGTGACAAAGGTCAGATATATATATATATATATATATATTTATATATAATATATATGTGTCAATTTCGAACGGAGAATGGTTTCGGGGTCTGGGGGTGATGATCGATGAAAATATACCAAAATTTTTTGAAATCGCTTTCCTCCGAACGGCTGCCATAGGTAGCTTTTTGTAATGAAAGCTACCTAAAATAGTAGGGTAAGTAATTTTTTTATAACTGAATGAGTAAATAAAAATATAGTTTTGTAAAATTATTCAAGCTAACTTAGTATCAAACTAAAAATTTCTTCTTTGTTCATTAATTTTAATATAGAGTAGAGTCTAATTTTATAATGATATGGATATTAATATCTATTTAATATATAGAAGAGAAATGGAAGGTATAAATGAGAAAATAATTATATACATACATAACTTCATTGTAAACTGCGGGAAAAATTGTTGTCGCTATTTGGGTCAACGGAAATTTTTTGGTAGGTTTCGGATTGACTTTAAGTTGAATGTTTGGGTCGGGTATAACCCAACAAGCGCAGGTATCTATTTAAGATAAAAACTACGTATTTGAATATGAATGACTCCTTACATTTTTATTATTTTTCTACATAAAAGATAGCATTAATATTAGAGATATGATTACAGACTATTTTTCTATAATTACATTATATGTATTTTGGATCAATTTTCTCCGATTCCGTGTTTCAGATTGGGATTGGAATTAAGTATTTCGGGTTCGATCGGGTTACGGGTAGACGGAATATTTTTGGTTGGGTTCGGTTCGGGTTGAAGCTTGGTTTTAAATAAAATTTGCAGGGCTGCAAATTTTATTTATTACCTTAGCGGGAAGCTAATTAGGTGTAACGTTTAATTACTAGTTTCACGATGACACTTTCACTAACAAATTAAAATAATTTTTGGTCACTGCATGCGTTTTCGATAGGGATTTGTCTCCTGATTTTTTCCAGTTACCTTCGACATTAAAATACATGGTCAACCCGCCCTAAACACGAACTGCGTTTCGAAAAAAATTGGTTACCCACCTTACTTGATGCGGGACTCTTTGTTTCTAGACCATTGCATTTTCTTAATGCGCGGGGTGGTCCCCCTCATAACCGGAGAACTGTTCCATACGTTGTCGCTCACACACTGCTGTGTATGGGCCGTTACATGTGCACGTAAAATCTGTAATATTGAATGACCTCTTATTGGGAGGTTGCTGGGTGGAAAAAGAGTACGAAGCAGAGTTTTTCCTTTCGGGTAATGCTCAAAAGTGTGGAAACTTTTTCTTTTGTGGATTCGTCCGCCTTCAGGGCTTAATTTGCGCCGGAGCTTACCGGAGCTCAGCTCCAGAACTTCTCTGTTTCCTGTAAATATTTAAGTATTGGTCGGAATTCACCGAAGCTCATAAATACAGGGCTCTGGAGTAGTACAATAGTACCCAGTACAATAGAGCTTTTTTGTATCATGAACGTTGCCCATTTTAAGGCACATTTACGATGTCATTTTCATTTGTAAGTAGATTTAATTGTCATGTTTATTTATTCTGATAGAAAGCAACCGAGAAGTGTTTCCTCTTTTTCTATAAAAGAATCGAATCTTTTTAATTTAATCTATAAAAATTTTAATCTAATCGGATTTTCAGAGACTCACCACAAAAGATTGTAATGCGGAAGGAATCGATTATAGTTTGAGATATGCACGTTTTATAGGAAATTGAAAAACGTTGTTCTATTCTTCAGCATAAATATTAATTTCTGTAAATTTCATTCTTTTTTTCATGAAAAATGCATAGCTGGCGAACTATTCCTTTTTTGTGTTGCCACTATTTCCGAATCATAATCCTTACCATATTTAATCCCAGAGTTCTGCAATTAATTAACATTAAAATTAGGCAAAGAATTCTATTCGAAAGAAGTCATAACTAAAAAGTGGGATAGTTTACATCTAAGTATATGCTGATAGATATATTTAAAATTTTTATTTCTCTAAAGAAAAAAAATCCTTTAAGTTTTGCAAATACTGTACGGAATATAAATATGGAGATTGGAGTGAGGGGTTGGGAGGGGGGGGCACGCTACAGTTGTTAGTACTGCAAAATATTAGGGCACCGGTGCTTTTCTTTGTTAGAAATTGAGCCCTGCCGCTTATGAAGATTAGGTGACTAGTAGGGTGTTTCCAAAATAACCTTAAGAGCTATTTTCACTTTATTTATCTACTATATTCTTTGACAAGCTTCGAAATTTATACTTGTAATAAAAATGTTTTTGTCCTGTGCGATTCATCTCTAATTTTAATAGTAGTGTGAGTGTTAGAGACCTGCGCCTTTTGGGATATGCCAAATCCGGACGCAAAACATATTACACCTGTTATTTAAAAAAACGAAAAAAAAAAGAAACAAAGAAATATTTTATTATAATAAAACACTCATACTACAATATTAAAACACACATACACACATAAATAACGCCTGCATTCAACAGTTAAAGGTATATATAAATATTACCTTTTATATATACCTTAGGGTATATATTAAATATTTGTATATACCTTTAACTGTTGAATGCAGGCGTTATTTATATGTGTATGTGTGTTTTAATATATATTGTAGTATGAGTGTTTTATTATTATAATTATCGTAGATCGATGTAATAGTAAAATGTATTGATCGTTGTCCGGTCATCCAAGGCTGTCGTATAGATGGCTGGTGACTTCCCCAACATGGTTTATTTGTGAGAAATTGCAGACTCAGACATCGGCCGGAGTAGCTCAGTGGTTAGAGCAGCAGTCTTGTATAATGTGGTCCCGGGTTCGATACCTGGCTCTGGCTAATTTTTCACTCCAGTTGGGTTTATTGTATTTATTGTTTGTATGTCTGTATAATATTTATATATACCTTTAAATATTTTATTGTTCATTTAAACCACTAATAAAGGAGAAAAGTTATCACGACATGAGAAAAAAATTAAATACAATCCCGGTCCGGCCCGAATCAACAGAAAAAAATATAAGACTCGGACGTGCCCCGAGAAGAATGAAGTTCGAGCCCGGACCAACTTTTTTAAAGCTAAAATTTAGCTCGAGCCCGTACCGAGTTTTCAGATAAAATTTAAGCCCGGCCCGAGTTTAATGAAAGAAACTTTTACCGAGCTCGCGCTTCGGGACAAGTCCGGGCTCGTGAAGATCTCTTATACAGTAGAGCGCCGATTATCCGGACCATTATTAATGAAAAATCCGGATAATTGGACAACTTTTAAAAACACCTAATGGCAATGATTTTTAGGTCACTTCCCTTCACACTTTTTCCAGGCTTAGGACTGGCAATTGTGGTAGTGCACATTTTAGCGTATTAAGGCGTATTTAGATGTTGTTGTTTTTTCTACAAAATTGGTCCAAACTTAGACTTACGCATAGGAATTATTACCCCGACATACATACATACACTTTACAGTACGTACATTAAAAAAAATTCATTGTGATAGGAAAAAGAAATTCTTGATAGACTTCTGCTTCCTAGAGGGCATTTTCTTTTTTCTGCGTGGGACTCTCGCGCGTTAGAAGTGAAACTTCTTAGGTTCTAGAAACAGTTGTTTTTATGCATTGCTGTCTTTGCATTTGTTGGCGATTTTATTATTTCCTAATTAGAAAATCGTTATTTAACGGTTAACTTTCCTGACATCCAGCCAAATTCATCCTGCCTCGCCTAAAGAAGTTTCACTTAAAAAATTTTGGAGAAGGCTGGGAAAAACGTATGACCCTTGACCGATCCGCTTTATTGGACATCCGGTTAATCGGCGTCCGGATAATTGGCACTCTACTGTATATATTATAAATTCGGTCCCCCTGTCGGGGATACTGTGCACCCCCCCCCCCCCCCCGTCGGGCAAGTTCTGGCGCCGCCCCTGTTAATGGTACCGAAAACAAATTCGGCATGCACCTTTTGACGGTGCATATAGGGGAGAGTAGCCAAATTTGGACCACTTTACTTATTTCAAATGAAAATCAAATTTCAAAAATTTCAAAATGCAAGGCCAATGTTTCTCTCTGGAATAATTTCCATGTATTAATACACTTCACATATTTTCAGATGTAACTCACTTAATTTTCTGAATATCTTAAAAACATCATTACACTGGATCAATCTATTCATCTACTAACTAAATAAATCTTTAGATCAATTTCTTTTTGAAAATCTTAAATTTTATTTTAATTTGAAAAATTTGTCCAAAGTGATCCAAATTCAGCAACTGGTTGCCTAAGTTGGACCCCCAGTCTCCTAAATTGAACCAAATAATATCAGGTTGTTTTAATGACTAGGGGATATAACTAATTTTATTAAAAGCAAAGTTTGCGATTAATGAAACAATCAAACAAAATAACAGCAATGAAATATAAGGAAATCAAATATCTGAAAATAAGAGTAATTGTTTTAAATCAAAATGTATTCAAAATATAAATCAAAGTTATCGGTAATTAAGAATAGAAATTTTATAACTAATTTTCAGTTACTTGAATATCATGTAAGGAGTGATGCAAAGCTTACATATGAATTTCGTTTATTGATTTTTTTTCTAGCGCACACTACATAGAACCGTATTTGGCAATCTCAAATCTGAATCATTTCTGCTATTTTATTTTTCTTGCAAATTAAGAAAAATCATCACACTCTCGATTTTTCTTTTTAGATTCTGAATTATTAGACCTTTTTATTGCAACAGAAGTTTTATGTTTATATGTTATTATTGTATTATGTTTGTAGTTCTTCCCTTCCATCATTTTCTTGCTAATTGCATTACGCCTATTTTTTAAATCTTGATGTTACAATTGCTTTTGAGCAGTGATAGCTTCCTTTTTGTCTTTTTTTTATTTCAAGGTTTACTTTATATGGCGAAGATGTTAACACAACTGTTTTTTGGCTGCCTCTGCACTTTGATTTAACTGAATTTAGCAAGGAAGATAACATTTCTAATGATTTTTTGGCTTTTCGGGAGAATTTGTAGCTGCAGCCTTCTTGCAGGTCAATTTCTTCACAACTTACTCTCTCCTTTTTGTTTCCTATATCTTTAACAGCTTTTGCTGTCACGAGTGTTTTTCTTCCATACAGTTTGTCTTTATCTTTTTCAACATTTTCAACAATATATTAAAAAAGTTTTTTTAAAATATCCTCTAGCGAAAAATATGCTATGATTAATCAAACGGAAACGTTATATATTCAAACAATGTTGAATTCAGCTCCTCCCCCGGAGCCTTGAAATAACCACTCCCCACTGAAGGTTTGAGATTTTATGTGTTTTAATTACAAAAAAAGTGTATCCACCCTCTAGAATTGTAGTAAGTCTGCCATCGGAAATATGAATCTAGGAGGAGAATGTATGAATTAAACTCTGTAAACTAAATACCCCGTAGGAATAAGGAATTCAAAGAAAATAAATACAAATACATGCAAGATAAAAGAAATTGCAAACAAAATTTTTTGCATAAACATGTAAAAATATTTTTATGTTTATATATACCTAAACTGTATAAAAATTTTATCCAGATATACCAAAAAAAAAAAAAAAATACAAACTTGCATAGAAATAGTAATCCATTATAAAAAAAGAAAAAGAAAAAGTGTACAAAGCGTACCGTCCTCGAAAGTAATTACTTACTTTTCAAGTTTATGATAGCATATCTGGTCAATTTAAGTAACTTAAATTGGCCCAAATATGGCATCTGCGCCATTTTTTAAAACATATAATCTGAAGACTAAGAACAAAACCGAAATCAAACAAATCCGCGTGAAAAATATGCGCAATAAACAGATGAATTCATATATGTATATGAAAATCTAACAACTTACCTTAGTTTTAAAGAGTTCGCTTACGTTTAGTAGGAGAAAATTAGATCAAAACAGCTAACTTTAGGTTTTTAAAAATTGTGTGAAAACAGCAAGTGGTAAGTGGTTGCTTCTTCTAATCGTGAGTGGCGTCATTCTGATGAGTAGGATTTCAGCTGTAGATGGCGTCTCTTCCTGTAATTAACGGCACAATGGCAACGGTCCAATTAAAGCGGCGGTCCAAATATGGCTACTCTCCCCTATGCCTCAGTAGCCCCTTAGGATTTAAAAGAATTCGAAAAAGATTTTCAAAAATTGGAATTCCTTCCGCAGCATCATTTGATAGATATAGACCCAGACAGCAGTGAAAATATTCAAGTGAACCGAGGATTAGAAAATCAAATTTTGTGTTATCGCAAGATGCATTCCAAAAAAAACGAGAAAGACTGCGATATTTGCAATTAATAATTTTTCGCTTAAATAAATTAAAATGTATGTAAGTTTGAAGTAATCAAATTGTACTACAATAAGTTTTAAAGAAAAATATGTAAATTTTAAAATAATAACTTAATGTTAAGTAAGCTAACACAAATAACATAAAAAAGGTGTAGTAATTCAGAATTAAAATTGACTTTTCAATGTTTCTTGATTGTTACTTATTAAATTAGCTCATACATTTATGTTAATGAATTATGATTTTTTTAGATTCTCCCTCGATTAGTGACGAACAATTTTAGGTAGATTTCGTATGAAATACTACCTATTGGCGTTGTTCCTATGTTGGAATTTCTGAAAAATTTTTGCAGATCTACACCGATCATGACCCCTAGAGCCCAAAACCACCCTCAGTAAAAAACTTTATATATATATATATATAACTATGTATATATATCACTTTCTTCTGGACACGATAACTTCCACAATTCCGCACCAATCTCTTCCAAACTGATACATAAAATCAAGGGGCATAAAATCTCGGTCAAGTTCGTTAATGGGCAAAATCGGACCAAGGGGATGGAAATAGGGAGGGTTTTTGTGAAAAGCGAAAACCCCCCATAACTTCTTAATTTTTGTACATATCAAATCAGTTTAAAGTTTTTATTACTTCTAAAAATAGGCCCAAAAATTTATGTATCACAGATTTTTGATAAAGTTAAATATGGGCTCAAGGGGCGCAAAAAATACGGTTTTGGGGAGAAAAAAATTCATAACTTCGTCAATTCTCAAGATATCAAATCCAATTAATTTTATCATGAATCTCCTTAAAATTATCTACAACTTTTATATTCACAAGTTTTGATAGGACCAATTCGTACCGCAAAAAAAAAATTAAAAACGAAAACAAAAAGGGCGTTTGAAGAAGAAAATATCCATAACTCCGTCAATTCAAAAATATAAAATCCCCATGAATTTATCATGTATCTTCTTAATATTGTCTACAACATCTATACAGACAAGTTTCGGATAGGGCCAATTCTTACAGCAAAAACAAATTAAAAATAAAAAGCGGTTGAAGAAAAAAATCATCTTAGTAAGGGTGTATTTAAATCCAAACTGCTTATTTTCTGAATCATTTTACAATTCATTTTTGTTCTGAAAGGCTTCCAATTGGTACCTTTTCTTACTCAGAAACTATATAATGTACCGTAATGGTCAGTTTTTTGATAGAGGCAGAATATATTATAAAACATGCTGTAAAAGTGGGCCTTTTGAACCGAATTTTCCGAAGCGGATTGTGTTGGAAAAATCATCGTATTAAGGGAGTATTCAAATCCAAACTGCTTATTTTCTGACTCATTTTTAAATTCATTTTTGCTCTCAAACGCTTCCAATTGGTAGATTCGCTTATTCAGAAACTATATAATGTACCGTAATGATCGATTTTTTGATAGAAGCAGAATATATTTCAAAAAATGATGTCAAAGTGGGCATTTTGAACGGAATTTCCCGAAGCGATTGTGTTAGAAACGAAAAATATTGTCTTACTGAGAAAATAATTGTTTATATATCAAGTTTTAATTAATTGAACGAAAATTAAAAACACAGGTCGCTTATAAATCTCTTCAAAAATCATGTCAATAAGTTTCATATTTTTCCTATTAAAAATGAATCTGGAGTTATGCCAGAAATTTTAAAGTTGTTAAGCATGGAAAAGTATTTTTTTTGAATACCGCCCTAACATGATTCGGATAAAACCAGTTATTATATAAAAAAGAAATAAAAACTCCTCAAAAGCGGCCAGATAAAATTGTTAAAGTGGGTTTATCACTAATCATGATTTGGTTTTTGTTTGTGAAATTAGTATACTTAATTTCGAAATCTACCTCCGCCTGTAGGCCGGCCGGCAGGGATTTTTTTTAATAGTGCACAAATCACAAAATGGGTAATCCTTTATTTCCAGAAAAATTGCATCGAATTTTTTAAAATCAAATTTGCAATTATGTCGAAAAACAAATATCGTTAAAAGAATTCGAAAATGTTTTTTTCAAAAATTAGAATTCCTTACACAGGATCATTTGATAGATATACACCCAGATATAATTGGCAGTTTTCAAGTTCGAGGATTAGAAAATCCAGTTTTGTTTTACCGCAAGATGTATTCCAAAAAGAACAGAAAAAATTGCGTATTTGTCAATTAATAAGTTTTCACTTAAATAAATTAAAATGTATATGTAAGTTTAAAGTAATCAAATTGCATTACAATAAGTTTTAAATCAAATTATGTAACTAAGAAGTAAAAATTAAATTTAAAAAATCAAAAAGCCCGACTGCGTAAAAAGCGAACTAATTGATTATTTCTTATCAATGTGAAACTATCTTTTATATTACTTACCTATTTTTATATTTACTTGTATTGATGATTTTAAAGTTGTGTTTAATTGTTAGTTCCTATCTATAAACACTGTTTTGATGAGTCCTATAGATGTCTATAAAGGTTTGAGTTGCAGTAAAGCTAGAGATCCTACCTACACAACTTCCACACTCTTAAAAATGAGAACTTCCATGTACTCGTATTTTTTTAAGTACAATTGTTTTAAAAAGAAGTACATTGTTAAAAATAATCTACTTAAAAAGGAGCATTTCTATGTACTCATATTTTTTAAGTACAATTGCTTCAAAAAGGAGCATTAATCTACTTGAAAATTTCTTTGTACTCGATTTTTTAAGTACAATTAATTCAGAAATGAGTATATGATATTTTGAAGTTGTGTATACTTATACTTGATTTATAAATGTATGGAGATATGAATACATATATTTTGTATTTTGAAGTCTTAATATTCATGTTTAAATCCTATGTGCTCAAAAATATGAGTTTTCTGATAAACCCTTTTCTTATACCGAATTGACAGTAGGGATTTCCAAGCTTTTATTTAAAGATATGTCTATCTTTGTTATAATTTTTAATTTATAATACACACTTTTCAAATTTATTTACAATTTCATTAGAAATGTTAAAGAAGAAAATTTAGTTAAAAAATTGTTTTATTAGATATTAGAATATTTAAAAAAGGGAAAATACATCTCTGCTGTTAGCGATCTTCCGTCGCTGATTCATAAAAGGTGTCATTTGAAGGCAGCTGGTAACTGTTCTTATAGCACAGTCAGTACAATACCGATCTTCCACCTAGAGAACTCGGGTTCTAATCACGGGGCGGCTCATACACAAAATTTCAAGAATTAAAATAGTAAATTCGTTGTTCTTTACTCCAAAAATTGTAGTTCTTCGGAATTAAAAATGGTGATTTGTGGGTTCTCTGTGATTTCGCTTTTTTTTCCCTTATAGTGTATGTGTGTTTCTATACATACTTATTTTCGAGGCCCTGTATATACTCAAAAAAATGAGCACATACGTTTTTCAAATTTAAGAGTTAAGTACTCGGAGCTATTTTAAGATTGGGAAGTGCTCAATAATTAGTACAATTTACTTATTTTTAAGAATAGTGTTTTAACAGTGCAGGTTGTGTAATATTTAAACGGAGATTCTGACTGTAAAATAGTCAATGAAACAATAGGCTTCATTTTGAAAGACCTATCCAATGATATGCACTCAATAGGGTGCGTAAAAAAAATGTTCGTCTCTACCGCCATTTTGTATTTTACGGCCGCCAATTTGAATTTATGAAAACAAAACCTAGCCTGTAACTATAGGACGGTTAAGACGAATCGATAGAGACCTCATTCATTAATTCCATCCAGACGTTGCGATGTTTCGAGGGTATAAATAAATCCACATACCCAGATACGCGTCAAACACATAACCCTTCTTGGCAGTCGGGTAAAAATAACATATAACCTCAATCAATAAATACAATCCTCATTGTAGTTTTGCAGCGTTACCTACGTGCAGCGGACATTTATTGCAATTTTTCTGTTTTTTGCACTCATAAGTAATTTTTTGTTGCTTCATTCTTTTCCTAATTTCTAATACTTATCTTAATAATTGCGATGTAACTTGTGCAGTTTTTCTTTGTGTATGATAAACTGTACCTACCCTATATGTGATTTACTTGGATTATTTATGCTTAGACTGTTACGTGTCCCTTTTGTGAAGAAATTTATTATGGGGCTATTAGGCGCATTGAACACGGCGCAAGTTAGCTCGGTATCTGATGTGTACTGGTAGCTTGAAAAACAGCAAACACCGAGAAAAGAGGTTTGAGTGAGTGTCTCCATCTGGGCACACTGGGCTTGCCCAAATGGAGACACTCGATTTTTTATTTGTGACAACTGTAACTCTGATGATGATATCGAATAGGATAGAAGTTACCCAATGTTAATGTTTTATTCATTATTTTTATGTCTGTATAATTTAGAATGTGCATTGTACGGCGATAACGCCTTTGTTACTTACTGGTTATAATGAAATTGATTTCTCTTAACTGGGTGTGTTATTTGAGTTTCATTTAAATTTTTATAAAGCATGTGCCAACTTACCCCATAGGTATAGGCAACTTACCCCGTGACGGGGTAGGTTGGCGCACAATTTTCCTTTTAATTTAGGCTTCCACTAAACATAAACTACAAAAGCTACAAACTCAAAACTCCGGGTATTTATAACCCAATGCCTCTTCTTTAAAAGTACAGTTAAAGTTTCATAAAAAAATCTTAAACAAAAAATTAATAAAAATATCAATAACTAAAAACTGCGCCTACTAGCCCAGGTCTCCCCTACACTATTTTTTGGTGTGTGTTAAGCTGCGATATTTTAGTGTGTTTTAATGTCTGAAAATAAATTGGTAGAACAAATGAAGATTATGATTACAGTTAATGTAAGTTATTTTCTTCTTCTGAGTAGGATTCTTGACCAAAACTTGATGTTTTTTTCTCTTTTTAAGGATCCGTACTTAAAAAGTAAAAACGGAACCATTATAAGATCACTCTTGTGTCTGTCTCTCTGCCACAGACATTTTACTCGTAAACTATTTAACGTGGAAAGTTCAAATTGAGGAAAGTAATAAAGACTATTGACCCACATATTTATAGGTTATTAAACATTCACAAATATATTTCGGGAAAATGTAGAGGGACTAATTAAGTTACTTGAAAAAAAAAATTCTTTGTATATCGTGTGAAAGCTTTCGTAACGCTGAACTCAAAAATGCATTTATTTTAATTTTAGGTATTATATTTTCGGCTACATCGTCGAAACTGAAGTGCAAAAATATCCCCCCCCCCTCCCTCTCTATTTTCGAATCTACTGAAATTAAAATTATGAAAAAATTAGAGGTAGTAGACGTTAATTTAAACCTTGCAGGAAAACTATAGCGATTACCCTAGGTCACATAGTTTTTTTTTAAATCTCATTTTTCCGTTACACACAAATTTCGATTTGAAGGCATTCAGCAAAAGTGTTGAGCAGCGCTGGAGGTACCTATCGTAGCAGAAGTATAAAAGCATTGTTGATAATGATTTTCGAAAAAAATCGTCAGTAATTAGCCGAGCTATTAACCCTTAAAGAAACGGACGGTTTGGACATACATAATGACAGGGGCGGTGTACTCTCTGCACCAACGGCTTTTAAAGCCTAGTTAGCAACTTTTAATGATATAAATGTGTAACGCAATGCCCATTAGCAGTATAAAAGCAATAAACGTCAAATTGTTAAAAACAGACTAGTTTAATTAGAATTAATCACTTAAATACTATGGTATTCATGACTAGTTTGCATTCAATGGATATCTCAATACCTCTCCCGTGTCTTTAAAAGTTTATTAAAAACCTATCTGGCAAAACGCACCAAGGACCAAGGCAGCGTTGCAACTTTGCGACTTCCTTTCGAAACGCGCTTAGTACAATGACAAGTTTAAACTTTGAACAAGGCTTTTGTTTTAGCTGCTACACCGTAAAAAGAAAAGATTATTACTATGTTGAATTTAGTTTTATGAAATGCCAAATGAAGTTGAAATATGCACTACTTTCATTGTCAGTACCGAATTAAGTTCATCATAAACAGATTAGTATATGCAACTATACCCAACCCTACGTTGTACAGTTTTTTACAAAGACTTATTATTCTTTTAGCAACGATATTTTTAATAATACAGTTAATAATTCATATATTTATTGTACGGAACCCTCTAAGCGCGAATAATACTCGCATTTGACCGTTTTTATTCCCTTTAAATTTGATGAAGAGCTATTCATCATATCATCACCATTTCTTCAGGCGTTTGGTTTTTTTCAATTGACACAATGACGAACAAGATGAGATCAGAAGATGACACTTTGAAATATTCTTTACATGATCATTTATCTTAATTATTTAGATGTGAAAAAATAGAAAAATTTTGAATAAGAAATAAAATAACATAAGTAAAATAAGGCAGATAAAGGAAAAAAAGGTACCATTAATCTCAAGTTTTCTTGCAACAGACATTTTCATTAGACTCGCTTTAACATGGCATTTATTTATTTAATATTAAATACTAGCAGACCCGCCCGGCGTTGCCCGGGGTCCGTAAATAATAACCTTAAACAAAAATGAAGTTTGTATGATTTTATATCATTTGAAATTCTTTTAAATTAACCTAATTTCGGAGGCCTGCATTGTCTTCCGCAGCTTCTAGAGTGTTCCCAACAAACTTCTTTCCGAACGAACCTGTAACCTGGGTCCCCGTTATCTAGGGCAACATGTACCTGAAGTGCTCCGCACGTGCCGGAGACAATCAAAAACCAAGTTGAGTGAGCCAAATTTCGTAGTAATTAAAAAAAAGAATGCATCATTAATGTTAGAAAATGTTGGTAACTGAAGTGTAAGGTAAAATTTAATAATACAGAAAGTAGCCGAATTGTAATCTAAGTTCAATGAACCAAATCGCGTTGAAATTGGGTCCTTAGAATCCGAGGAAAGAGTACACCCCCAAGCGGTGGAAAATGGCCCCTTCCCTTATAAATTTCACGAATTACTTTTAACATTAACACGATATTTAATAAACGGATGAAATCCCTTGTCTAAAGTTACCTTTAAAGTAACGCGATTTTTAATTTACGGTTGTAGTTTGTAAACGTAAGTTGATGCTGAAAAAGGAGATTAATGTTTGAAAAAGTGGTCGCTTGGTCGCTGAAGTATAAAAAAAGACCGGGCAATGGGGGCCAGGGTAGAGGTCTGCACGGGCCCGGGCTTGGCCCGAGGCCCGTACCCGGCCCGGCGGAATGGAGGAGAGTTTTCAAACGGGCCGGGCCGGGCCGGCAGAATTAGGACAATTTTCTCAACGGGCCGGGCCGGGCTGGCAAAAAAATTGAACGGGCCTGAAGGGCCGGGCCCGGCCGATAAAAAAAAGTAATCGGGCCTATCGGCCCGATATAAGAATTTGAGAGGAGCAGATAAAATACGAGGTCATTTCCAATGAATATGACTTTTCCGAGAAGTATAAATGTGCGTTACGAGCCGATGCGAGTTTAACAACATCAATACAGAAATGTAACATGTCCATCATAGAGATCGGCATCGTACAGTTACATAATGCCTGATCCCGGGTTTAATTTTTTTCGGCAGACTTGTGCCGGGACGGAACTGGTCTTAATCGTTCTCAGGATGTGTAGGACAGGCATTATGTTTTGTAAAAGTATTAATAGCGATAATGAACTTCTGTTAACAGTATCTTTGGAAATGTACCTTAAGGTGGTTCTCATATTTACTGCTCAACAATGCGAAACTCTCAGACACATTTTCTGACTCATTTTTAACTATAAAGACATAAAATTGACAGGCTGAGTATTGAAGGCAATTGGGATCAAATAGCGTTTCCATTTTTCATAAATTACGTACAGAGATAACAGAGACTCTTGTCACGTGACTGTACGTTTTCTCCTTTCCTGTGCTATCGCTTCCGGAAATTCGATTCAAAACGCTAACTTTGGCAGTGTTTTCTGAAAGATATATTACTTTTATCTAAAAAAAAAAAAAAAAAAAAAAAAAACGGCATTTACATGGTTTCTGAATAAGAATACCTGCCAATCTCATGCGTTTCCGAAAAGAAATGAATTCATAAATGTATCAAAATGTAGCTCCTTTGGATTTGAGAAAAGCCTTAAAAATGACAGAAATGTTTTCACAAATCTACCTTTTATTATAAGCTTCAAAAGTTATCATGTTTTTTAACCCTTTATTCTAAACTACAATAATCTTTTAATGAACCCTTATTTAAATTTTGAAACGTCTGTAGAGACGTTGACTAAAACACTGTAAGTAATCGTTAACGTTTACTATTGTGTGTTTTCTATTTTGCGAACACATAGTAATTAAAAATATGCTGTAAAATGTTCCCATAAATATGCATGTAGTATTCATTAAAAGAATCTTAATTGTATGTTGAGAAAAAACGGAATTTTTTGTAAACATTTAGTCGGGCCGGGCCGGGCCTGTTTTCACTGATTTTTGTACGGCCGGGCCGGGCCGAGAACGGTAAAAATGTAAACGGGCCGGGCCGGGCTCGGGCCGAACTTTCAATTTTTACACCGGGCCGGGCCAAAATAGCTTTCCTTCGGGCCGGGCCCGTGCAGACCTCTAGGCCAGGGTCTTAACTGGAATGTAGTTCGGTATAAGAAAATCTTTTTATAGTTTTAAAGTAGCTGGAGGACGCTGAAACTATGTTAAAGAAAATTTTAGTAGAATCGGATAGTTTTTAAAGAAGCTGCAACAAAGACACCAAGAAGCAGATTAATATTCAAAATCGGTAGTAGTTGAAGTCTGGGAAATTTTTTTGCCATTCATGTAGTAGCAGGAGGACTTAAGAAAGTGTTTAAAAAATGAAGCTAGTGAATTGGACCGTTTTTAAGGGACCTATAACAAAGGGCCCAAAGACGGCTAACTGATAAGGGCCCTAACATGAAAACTTGTTAAAAGATCTAAGTTCTTAGCACTTTAGATCTTCAATTATTCAAAATTAAGCATAGGGTATCAATTAATGATTAGAATAAAATTTTAAAGAAATGCGCAAAAAATGGGGGGAAATGCTTAAATCAGGGCCCTAGGGTCCAGCATAAATAAGAGGGCATTGGTCCGTGGAGAAGAGTGCAAGACTCAAAGCGCGTTAGATCTTCAATTAGTTAAATTTAATCATAGGGTATTATTCGTTATATTAATATTTTAAAGAAATGCAAAAAAGAAATGCTAAATCAAAAAAGGGCCCTAGGGCCCCAATAAAAATATGAGGGTGTTAACAATACGCTGAATTTTCTTGCAAATTTAAAAATCGGTATAGGAGTATCTTATAGTCTGCAAAATACTCAGAAGATGACAGCACTATACAAAACAATCTTTTCTGTAAGGATAGTGGATTATTTAGGATCAGTACATTCTAGTATGGAGATTTTCCGAAATTTTCAATACACAGATACATGCAAGTTCTGAAATTTAACGTTATAATTATTATTTGCACCCTTAATATTTATTTCAAGAGGAAATGTCTAATTTATATGCATATTTTTTTAATCTAATTTTAATAATTTTGACACTGGTGATTCATTTTTGAACGACTGCGAGAAAATTTATTTTTATTTTCTTATATATAAAAATGAGCTTGCATACATAAAATTTCTTATATATAAAAATGAGACACATAAAAATTTCAGAAAAAAAAATGAAATTTCTTTTATTTATAAAAGAGAAAAATTCATCTTTGGTCCTAGCGAGTATCGATCCTTGAGTACTTCACTTTGGCAAGCTGACACTTTACCGATCGAACCAATGCGACTTGTGAAATAATTCAAAATTTACATTCAATTTCATAGGGATGCGTACTGGGCATGCGCGTTCATGATGGAGATGAAATAGCTACTTTTTTATGGGAGTGATGTCCGAATATTAATTAATTACTCAGCTAATAATTAGAATATTAAAATTCTGAAGGTATGGTGCATCATGAGACACTTTGGGCTAGCTTCAAAAAATTTTTGAGCCTCGTACGTTCCGTAGATTTTGCTAGCAATCGCACACAGACAGACAGACAGACAGAGCGATTTGTTCTTTTATTAGTATAGATTGTGTAATTATGTATATCTTTATTACCTGTTTAATATTGCAGTTATTTTAATTATGATGTTATAAAAATAATTATATATATATATATTGGCAAAAAAATATGTCCATTAATACTCCAATGTTATTTGTTTTGTTTCATTCAGTTGAAATAGTTAATACGAGCATAAAGCAATCGCTAATAAAAACATATTGCAATATGTATTAAAAGCATATTGTTTTCTAAATTTTAGCAGCTAACTAGAGATCACATACCTAGAACCTAATATTTTGCAGCTATGAGTCAATATTAATATTTTGAATTTCCTCTATTAATTTTAGATTATTTTTAATATCGGTTCTAACTCACATATACACCAACTCATGCATATACACACCCACACCATATTATATTCTGCTTATAGAACATTCTACTGCAGTGAACCGATAATATTAAAAAATATTAAATATTTTATTTTCCAGCTAATTATTACTCTGCTCTTTGCATTTATACACTTATTCACTGCTTTGGAATTTGATGCAATAAAATAAGGAAACACAGAATAATATTTTTTAATTTTTTTATTAATTCACTCTTTCTTTAATTTTACTGCTAAATTTTCACACGGACAAATCTTATAGTATATCACATGCAAATAAAGAAAATGTACCATGATTAATGCGTATACATGATTTATTTTGTTTTATAAGACATTTAAGAATTTAAATGACTTTGATTAAAATACTCTCAACATATTTATTTTTTGTAACATACTAATAATTCTTAAAACGTTAATCATGTAAAAAGGAAATAGAAGAAAATAACAAGAAATAATTTCATCATTACAGACCTCGAGAATGTCCCCGTTATTGTGTGTACGAAGCTGCTTATTAGAAGATTTTTAAGCTTTATAATTACTGTTATTACTTTTAGCATATGTATTTTATTTTAAGTCTTAATTTCTTTTTGAATATTCACGTGTAAATATAATATATTTCAATTGGCAATAGAGTGTTTGGATATATTAATGTTTGATCTTTTTAAAATTCAGAAACATTAGATAAAAAAAAGTTATTCAAAACTATTCCAAAACTATTTCAAAATATAATTAAATCTCTATTTCAATAATGAAATTAAAAAAAATAAACTAAAGAAATTGGGCAAATTAAAAATATTATTGGAACCTGCACATCATAATTTATTCAAGTATATGGCTGAAAAAGATGAGAAAATTGTTATGCATAGTTTTTGATCCTATAAAAACTTATGTAACTGAACTATCTTGTTCGACTTCACATTAAATAGCGCTTAAAATAATTCTACAATTCAAACACTGTCTGATTCAGCGTGTTTATCATACATTATTTTATATATCTACCAGTTTCATGTTTTAATATTCAATAGTGTATGGAAGCTGAAAAAGTAAAAAGTTCATATTATTTTCAATTATGGAAATGGTAATAGTAAGTTTTTTTTTTTTTTTTTTAAGAATAGACAGACAGTTTTTTTTTTTTTTTTTTTTTTTTTTTTTTTTTTTTTTTTTTTTTAGAATAGAGAGACACTGATTGTAATGAAGTAATTATGGCCACATGGTTAAACAAAAAATCAGATGTTCAGCTTCTCAAATGCTGGAAACGCATGGTAGTGCTTAGAACTTGGTGTAGGCACTCGAACGAATGATCTCCCTATGCTGTAAAAAAAGACAAATGAAGAGCTCAGATGACAAAGATTGTGTGTGACCAAAAAAAAAAGAGTTAATCATATAGCTCACACGATAGAAAAGTGACACATCTCGCAAAAATTCATTTTGTATTTTATTCCATAAATAGGTGTGTCATAGGTTCGTCTTGGTATAGGATAATTATTATTCGTGTCGTTATACGGAAAACCTCTATATTACAATATGTGCCACTTTTCCATTACAGGAAATGCGCAGTGATGAGACAAGAAAAACGACACATCTCACAAAAAATCTTCCATAAGCTCATACCCGAGCAATTTATAAAACTCTTTATTGCCTTAGTAATAAAAATATGAAAATTTCCTTATTTAACGAAATATCTGTCTGTTGGTGATTAATATATTGTCAATAAGTTAATAGTTAAGCCATTGATAAATATTTACTACTTTACAATTTGTCAGGTAGGTAGTGATGTGGTCAAATGTGATTTTTGTAATGAATGTGAGGCTCAACGGGGAACAAAAAATTAGGTACTTATTTGTGGATGTATTGCAAGACATTTAACACGTGTTGACGGTGAAAATGTGCAATTAACTTTGTATTGTGATAACTGCGAATGACAAAATAAAAATAAAATATTATTTCAGTATTCATGCATGCTGTTAAAACACTAAAAATCTATAAAATAGCAATAAAGTTCTTGATCTGTGGACACACGTAAAATGAAGGTGATGCTGTCCATTCAGTAATAGAGAAAAAAAATATATCCCTTTAAGACCCAACCCGCACGATCGTGCGGGTTAGATATACATGTAAATTTTTGTTTCTGAAACAGTTGTATGTAATAAAACGAATCGAACGATTGTTCTGGTTTGCAAAAAGAGCAAAGTATCATTTTTTATCAACGGATGACGGTTGTAGTACATATTTTACTTTTAGCCGGCATGATTAGCTTTGTTTACAAGTACAACGAAAACAGCTCATCATTTTATCTCTCGTAAAAAGGTAATTATCAGTATATTTCTAATTGCTTAGATAAATATTTTTGCTTTAATATCTAAATAAGTGTAATATAATAAAAAACATTAATTATACACTATTTATGTTGCTCATAGGACTTCAGATTTCGTTACCCGCACGATCATGCGGCTTGGGCGTTAAGTTAGTCAGTGCTACTGTAAAGGTAAGAGCTTTCTCAATGTTCATTTTGTTTTCTGTTTCAATAATTTTGGTGACAGCCAGAATAAAAACGAAATATGTTGTTATATAATTAACGCCATATTTTCTTGGGTGTTGGCATGGATGAATTATTTTTCTTTTTCAATTAAATTTTACTTTTTTTTTCTTTTCAATTAATAAAATTTTCTAAGACATTTTTTTTTAATACTTTATTAACTTTTAACAAAGCAAAATAAAATATTTCTTCAGATGCCTAAACGGAAAAGAATTCTCACACAAGAAGAAATATTGCAATTGATGAATAAATCAGACTCTGAATTTAGAGGTTGCGGACAAAATATTTGAAACAGATTTATTAGAAGGATAGTCAAGTTCAGATGGGCTCGATGAAGAAAAAAAATACAAATATTTCTAAGGAAATGGCAATTTTGGATCATTCGTCTTCATCTAAGTCCCCTGAACTCATTCCTCAAAGTTCTACCTCCAAGCCAGTTTCGGCAGAGGCTAAGATAATGAAAAAAAAAAAAAAAAAAGAAAAAAAAAACAATACATGTGGGATGTTAAGAAGTTAATTTCTGTACCTTATTCTGCTCCTTTAGATTTCATGCAATTGCAGGTATGTCTTTCATTTCTTACATTTTAATTTAAAAAAGTTACAGACTTATAGAAAAAATAAAATTGATATCATAAAAATATTTTAAAATAAGGCAAACATTTTTAAATTAATTAAAATATGAATTTTTTGAAGTCGATAAGTGCAACTCCAATATTATTTTTTTTTCTCCTTCTTTAGGCTTTAGAGCGAGTAAGGATTCCATTGCAGTATTTCAGCCAATACATCCCAAATCATCTTATAAGTAATTATTTCACAGGAAAAGCCCAACCCGTACGATCGTGCGGGTGTGGCTTTCTTAGATAAAACCCAACCCGCACATTCGTGCGGGTACTCTCCACGCTCCAGGGGGTGACGAAAAATTTGTTTATTATTTTTTTAAGTGTCATTAGGGTCAGTATAGAGTTAATAACCAGAAGAATGTAATATTTAAATGTGAAAGGGTTCCGGGTCTTAAAGGGTTATAAAAATACGGCCAAATTTACATCCTTCAAGAGTACGTGACATTGATTAGAAAGCCAAAAAGACATTGTCATTGTCATTTCTCAGTGATTGATTTTTTAGGTTTAAAACGATTGAGTGGCGAAATGGGGTGTGTTTAGAAATTATTTGAAAGATAATGAAGGTAACGTTCTTCAGTTTTCCAGAATCAAAATTTTAAGATTTGATAAATCAATACATTTTTCATTCAACGTAAAATATTCTTATGACCAAGGCGATTTTTCTGAGTTTGAAATTAAAGCTAGAAGTAAAGGGGAGCTTTTATATTTACATAAAGCGTATTCGAAACCCATTCTTTTGAGTAAACGGAAGAAACAAGATTGCTTGTTATGCCTCTTTTTTTTTCTTTTTTTTTTACAATATAACATTCTTAGTGAAGATAAATGCTGTGTAGCTAGCATCCATACAGAACTTTTTAAAATAAAGTTCCAGTTTGAGAAAGTCCTATAAAATGCTGTAATATTTATTTTTATAAGAATAACAAATTCAAAAAAGCAAAGATAAAACCACTTATCTAGTTTTTTTTTATTTTAAATTAAGTATTTTTCAAAAATCTGTGACAATTATCTGTTATATTTTTTATTTGAATAATTATTTTTCTTTTTCAAAAGTTTGAAGAAGCTACAAAACAAACATAGTAATACGTTTATTCTTTCGGAGAAAATAACTCTGAAAACTGAAAAAACATATTTGTTTTTAAATAATTACTGAACAGCAACCGATAATTATGGTATTTTTTGTTCTCCTAAGTAAAGTTCTTTTTTATAATAATATAGTTTATAAATATATAGAAATATTTTGAACTAATAAATAGTTATTTCTCTTGAAGCATGAAAAATAACCTACCTACTTCTTCTATTACTTCCATACTCAGCCTTTTTTCCAATGTATGTTTGTGAGGTTATGCAAGCCGCAAAATACCTATTTAATAATGTAAAAAAGGAGGTAATTAAAATATTAAGATAGCAAAAATTGTCTAGCAAAGCAATAGAACTGTTATCAGTAGAATGAAACTTTTTTGTTATAGTAATGTTATCATATACTTCGTGGTAGATTTCTATTGTAATTTTTTTAGAAATATGCCTCTAAAAATTATTGTTTGGATACAGCAGTGTAATTTTTTGTGAATAATTATTTGAAATTAATTTTTTTGAAAATATTGTATTGACGTAATTAAGTCTATATGATTTATTAATTTTATAATCAGTTCTTGTATACTTACTTTGTATATTTATTTTGTAGTAACTATAATTTTGTTTCGTTGAATAGCAATTGTAAGATTATAGTTGTATAATAATTATAAAAGAATTTTTGAAATATGCTTTTCCTTTTAATTTAACTTCCTTGAGACCTTGTTATGAATCTGTGGATGATTCTTATATTGATGTAAAGTAATATTTTTGATAATTAATGATAATATAGTCAAATAATAAAGTTAAAACATTATTATTTAAAACAAGAACGAAAAATCATGCGTCCAGCATAAATTATGTAAAACTTTCGAACACAATCAGTATACTGTAACAAAACGTCACAGTTTATTAGAGTGAAATATCATGTCAATTTGAAAAACTCATACCGCATATGAAAACCCAATTTCTACGGTTACAGTCAAGTCGGAAAAATATCCGTTTTTCTGTGCAGCCCTGTATATGATCAATGGATTGGTATGCATACTACATAGTATGCTAAAAGTTAGTTCAGTGAAACGCATAGCACAGTGGAAAATTTCCATTCAGTCATTTCCTTGAATAAAAGGAAATGTACTTGAGAACTTTTGTGCAGCCCTGTATATGATCTATAGAATTTATCGACACAAGTAATATTAAAAAAAATACTTGAATGTAAAAACGTGTACCACAATTACAAACTCCCTTCCAGCAATTATTGTTCATAGACTTCAATAATTAAATTTCTTCTGCAGCCAAATTCTTTTGTGTATCCCTGTAAATGAACGATAAATTCTATGCACACCATATTCTACAGTAAATGCCGTAGTACACCTAAGTGATATATATAAATTTCAGTATGTTTAAAATAGTGTGATGTCATTAAAATACACCGCAAACGATTTTTCCCCATACACCGTAACGTAACGGAATTCTTTTGAGTGTCTCTGTAAATGAACCGTAAATGCTATGGACTCCCTTTACAATAGAAAACATGCCATAGTAACATCTATTAATTTCTTGGCAATCGGATTATAATTACGCGAGTTAGAGCACAAACGGATAGACAGACAAGCATATAGGCAGGTAGGCAGACAGACAGACAAACCGAATTCATACTTTTCAACTTTGTTGAAAAGCGTTAAAAATCCACATTTTTGCACGTACTATTTTGAAAGGTGACTGGAATTTGACAAACTGTGCAACAAGAAAAGTGTCACATCTCAACAAAGGGTTACATTTATTAGGATGGGGATTATAAATTTACTAAATCCACCCTATCTCTTTTATGACTTGATTCTTAAAGGATCAAAGCATTTTTTGAGCACTTTTGCAGCTGCATACAGAGTTAAGTACTATCGTTTTATGTTACATTAAAAAAATGCGCAACTTCATTTGCCTCTCCTGTAAAATTTAGTTTTGTCGAGATGTGTCACTTTTCTTGCAGTTGAGCGATATGATTGAAGATAACCAATAGTCCTCTACCATCTGTTTTAAATTACCATTTGAAAAAACATAATACTCACAGAGATTTTAATTGATAAACGAATCATTTGACGATAAACGCAAATAAAGGTTTGGAACTTTACAGCTCAGTTTCTCAAAATAATGATTTTGTCACTTACCACCTTCATCATCTGAGCTCTTCAAATGTTCTCACCTTTTATGTCCCGAATTATAAATCAGAAATTTGCTCCTCTTCGATAATTATTTTCGTTAATGTCTGAAGATATCGAAAACAACTTAAGTAATAGCAATTTGAATTTTAGATAGATTTTTAAATAAAACAGATCTAATAAATCGGTAGTTGGAGATTTTTTTTTTTTTTTAATATTTACAGGAATAATTAGATTAATTAACAAAAAATACTTGTATGGAAACTTCACGATTCTTGCAAGAACAATATAAATAAATGAAATTGTGATCCTATCTGTAACTATGTTTTGTAGTTGCAAATTTTTCGTAAAACATTTTTTTATTAGAGGAGAAAAGCTAAATCCATGTAAATGGTTGAGAAAATGACCACGTTAAAAAATATTTAGCTTCGACTGTTTCGCTGTGCTTGATCTGACTGAATGTGATCCAACAAAGTATTTTGTATGAAAAATACCATATGCTTTTATTAGTAGACGAATTAAATAAATTTTACATTGCATTTTCTTTAATGGGACTTAAAAGTCCGATCGGAGCATATAGGGTTAGTCTACAAAAATATAATAGAACCACGAACGAAAATATACAATAACCTCTCCCGTATTACCCATGATTTCGGAAAGGGTTCATTATCTTTAGAAACCTTAAAGATCAAGATATTTTTGAGATTTAAAGAAACATTTATTAAAACGGTTTCTTTTGCTGACACTGATTTTCGGAAACGTTTCTGGGTATTTTTTATAGTGTATTAATCAGTTTCCTCGAACTGGAATATCAGTTTTTAAGATGTTATCACTTCTCAATTAAACATTTTCATTTGCGTAATTAAATTTATGCATGCAAGTGTAACAAAATAATATTAACTAGCTGTTTAACCCGTTCTACGGACGGGAGTAATAACTATTCGATTTAGGAAAATATAATTTTCTACTACTGTGCATTTTTTTAAATAAAATTTAATTTATCATGTTGCTATGGCACCAGACGATAAAACCATATCTTTGGAATAAGAGAATAAATAGAATAAAAAGTTTTGCTGATGTTTGCGATAAAATGTTTTTTTTTTCATTTAAAAAAACAGTCATAATTAAGCTCAATTAAATCTCTAATCATTTGCATGCGAGGTAAAAGAATTACCTTAATACCCGCTATATCTTCTTAGTACTGCAGCGTAGCGTACGTAATATGTACTATATCTCACACTGCAGTAAACATATAGAACTGGTTAGAACTCGCGCGATTACGGGTTGAACACAAAAAAGGCAAAAATTCGTCAAAAACATAAAATAAAAACTGTTTAAAATTTTCGAATTTTTTGCCCCAATCGTTCATGAGTCCCCTACCAGCAACCCGTGTGCCAAATTTCGTTGCCCTGCGCCCTGTGGATTCCAAGTTTTTGAGGTTACATAGATACGCGCACAGATTTTAATAGGGTAGATTTTAATGTTAATGTTAATTCTGTTAATTTATCATGTTTGTCTATAAAACATGTTTGTTGAACATTAAAATGTTTACTTCAAAATCTTAAGCCAGCCAATAAGCCGTTAACTCTAATAACGTAAGTAACTTAAGTAATATTTAAGTTTTATTTCATTTAATATATACACGTTTATTATGTACAGACGGGCGTTTATTTAGTTTCATTAAAAGTATTTATAAAATACTTTTTTTAATAGTTGCAAAGCAAAATGCTATGCGAATGGTTTTTACGCCTTTTTTTACTGAAGTAACGTAAGTAATTAAATTAAGTAAGCACGCCTATTGCATGCGTTACGTTAGATTTCTTTGTAAAAATACACAATCAGAAACAATAAATATAAATTAATTTAACAAAAAATAATTTTTATTATGTTAGAATTAAAATTAAATATTGTAATACTTTTCTTTAACATTTCTATTAAATTTAACCTTGAGATGACCTGTGCATGTACAGTGTGTTAAAAAAAAATCTCATGCTATTTAATCGTCAAAATGTCGCAGATAAAAACAAAAACAGAACTCGTCTTTGAGTTATGTCTTGTTACAATTTATGTTAAAGAAAAAAGGCTTGGTGGACAATCTCCATATTGAAATTTTAAAATTTTCAATACGAACACCTAATTTTATTCGTACATCATAGTCGGATTGTCGGTAAATTTTGCCTTTAGAAAACAAGCTGAAAATCTTCCGGTCAAGAAGTTTAGCGATGATAGGGATGTAAAATTTTGAACTCTTAACGTTAAATTAATTTTTAACACTTTCCAACATAGTTGAAAAACGATTATGATTTTGGTTTGTATATCAGCCGTCTTTCCGTGCTCTAACTCGTGTAAATTTTATCCGATTGCCCTGAAATTTATAGATATTATTGGGTAGATGAAAATAAGCACTCGCCAGTCGCCACTCGGCGACTAAACGTGAAAAACTGGCGACTAAAAATATGGAAAGTACCGGCCAAATGCAGGATTTTCCAAAGGGATTTCGTCAAAGAATCGCGGAAAAAACCCCGCAAATTTTGACAATAGATCGCGAAAAAAAGGGAATTTCATCGAAGAATCGTGGGAAAAACGAGACTTTTGTCAAAAGATCTCAAAAACACCACCCATTTCGTAAAAAGATTGCAGAAAAACCCAAATTTCTTTAAAGGATCACTCAGAAACACAAATTTTGTCAAGTGATTACGGAAAAAATGCAGATATCATGAATGGAAAGCGGAAAAAATGCAAATATCGTCAACAGATCGCGAAAAACAAACGCGAATTTCGTCAAAGAATCGTGAAAAAACCCCGCGAATTTCGTTAACAAATCGCGAAAAAACGCACATTTCGTCCAAAGATTACGGAAAAAAACGTAAATTTCGTCAAAGGATCACGAAAAAACCCATGAATGAATCGCGTGATGAATCGCGGATATCGTGAATGAATCGCGGAAAAACGCAAATATCGTCAAGGAATCGTGAAAAAAAATGGGAATTTTGTTAAAAGATCGTGAAAAAACCGCACATTTCGTCAAAGGATCGCAGAAAAACCTGTATTTCGTCAAAGAATCGCTGAGAAACCCGAATTTCGTCGAAGAATCGCGAAAAAAACGCAGAATAGTGTCAATAAATCGCGTAAAAACGCAAAATATCGTCAATGGATCGCAGAAGAAACGCAAAATATCATCAATGGATCACGAAAAAACATGAATTTCGTCAATAGATCGCAGAAAAAACCCGCATTTTGTCAAAGAATCGCATAAAAAAGAGAATTTCGTCAAAGAATCGCGAAAAAAACTCACATTTTTTCAAAGGATCGCGGAAGAAACACAAACATCGCCTATAGATTGTGGAAAAGCGCGAATTTTGTTAAAGTATCATGGAAAAAAAAAACATAATTCGTTCCAGGAGAGAGTCCCCCCCCCCCCTTTACATTTCAGAAAATTTGCTGTAAATTTCAGATATTTTTTTTTTTAATTTTGAAAAGTACCTATATATAGTGGACTTATGTAGTTAGCTATATAAGCATGTTACATATAACTTTGCTGTTAACTTAATTTAAAACTTAAAATAGATTGGAAATTAGTATCTCAAGTTTATTCAAAACAATATGAATTAAAATATTTTTATTTATTACATAAATTACTTATTTACTCTAAACTTATGTATTTTTAAATTAAATATTCAGTGACATAAATGTACTTTCTGGCGACTAAAGAAATTATTCTCACTAGCCAGTAACTGGCTACTAAAAAAAATCAACTTACCGGCCAGTGGCCACTAAGTAAAATTCCTTATTTTCATCTTTAGTATCACTATGACATGTTCGGTATTGAAAATTAAGTGTGTAGCATTTACGATTCATTTACAAGGACACCCAAAAGAATTCCGTTACATTACGGTCTATGGAAAAAAATCGTTTGCGGTGCATTTTAATAATATTACACTACTTTAAACATACTGAAATTTATATATATATATCACTGAGTTGTTCTACATAGTGCTTACTGTAGAATAGGGTGTGCATAGAATTTAACGTTCATTTACAGGGACACACAAAAGAGTTTAGCTACAGAAGAAATTGAAGATTATTGATCTATCGAAAATGCTGGTTCAGTTGCGGTACGCTTTTTAAATTGAACTATGCTTTAAATATTACTTGGTGTGTATAAGCTCTATAAATCATATACAGGGTTGCACAAACAAACTCGAAACGTTCGGTTTATTCATGGAAATTGTTGAATGGAAATTTTAAACTGTGCTATTTGTTTAACTGAACTAACTTTTAGCATACTATGTGATATACATACAAATATATAGATCATATACAGGGTTTCACAAAAAAAATCGGATATTCTTCCGACTATTGGTGGTAATAACAGAAATTGGGTTCTCAAATGCGTTATACGTTTTCCAAATTGTTTATTTAGACATCCTATTTCACTTTAGTAAACTGTGAAGTTTTGTTACAATATTCTGTATGTGTTGGAAAGTGTTTCATAATCTACGCTGGACGTGTGACTTGTCGTTCTTGTTAATAACTGAAAAGCAAAATGCTATGCGAGTTATTTTTACGCCATTTTTAAGTGCGTCCGTAATTATATAAATACGTAGCACCTATAGTCGTCGTTCAGTCCGTCTGTCCGCATATAACAGCGCAAAAACTACCCAACCGAATCGTTTGAAATTTAAAATATATAATTGCTGCATAATTTTGTCGAGTTATTTCAAATTTTATGATAATCGGATGTATAATTTAATTACAGGGACAGTCAAAAGTTTTCCGTTACATTACGGCCAATGGGAAAAGAATATTTCAAGTGCATTTTAATGATGTTACAGCTTTTCGAAAAGAATGAAATTGATATGCACTTATGAAGTGCACTAAAATATACATTTATTCAAATATGCAGTGCAAAAATATTTATTAAACTAGTTATAGTACGAGCGCACCTTATTTGTCACGTTTGACGTGCAATTTCCAACTTGTTTTAAACTCAACTGGGTTTTTGTATGAAAAAATGGAATTTTTAATCATTTTTTAACTGGCTTCCTGATATGCTAGAATTTTAAAAATTAGGTCCAAACGTGTGTTTCCAGTGACAATGCTACATTTTAATATTTTAAGAATTTAATTTTTAATTAATAACTTGATTTTAAGGCATTTTTGTGTTATCCCCCCACAGGTGATAAATCACAAAATATTTTTTATGTTCCATTATATACGAGTTACAACAACAATCGATTTAATTATACGCCAAAAAAACCAAACTAGCTGTGAAGCTGCAACAAATAATAATTTACCACTGTAAAGTTAAAAAAATTAATAAAAATAGGGAGATTAATATATTAAAATAAATAATCATTGTTTAACATCTGATATACGAGTTAAAAATAATAAATATATTACAAATCATCAGACATACAAGCAAAATTACATAAATACATTTAATACAATTAAAAAGCAAACGTTTCAAGCTAAATTTTAGCCCCTCATCAGTGCAACAAAACATTCAAATGACGGAAAACTATATATCATGTTTACAGTTAAAAATTATTAGCAGTTAAAATTAAATAAAGTATAATTTTTTTTTTTTTTTTTTTTTTTTTTTTTTTTTTTTTTTTTTTTTTTTTTTAAAAACAATGCTGAGTATTCAGGAGGAAGTGCACATGATTCATTTATCGGCGACGTTTGCTTACGAGTGAACACACCTTCCAGAAAAACTCTACTTTTAATATTATTGCAACCGGATCTGATAACTTTCATATTCGTGAAATCTGGGATATGGTCGGTATCCAAAGAATGCTGTACAATTTTAGACTGTAGGTTTCCAGATTTGTAAGTACGTTTATGCTCGGCAAGGCGAATGGCGCAAGTGCGACCAGTTTCGCCAATATATACAGAGTCGCAACCTTTACATGGTATACTGTAAATTGAACCGGTTCTTAGTAAGGGGGGAATTTTAGGTTTAGATTTACACAGTAAGTTTTTCAAAACATTTTGAGGCTTGAATGATGTACTGATGTTATGAGACTTCAAAAGGCTAGAGATTTTTTCAGAAAGATATTTGTTGTAGGGTAGAGATATGTAAATAGCGGGAGCCTTACAATTTACAGAGGATGACACGTGATGCTCAGAAAAAATTCTTTTAAACCATCTTAAAGGATATCCATTTAGAATTAGGTCACTAAATATCTTCTTTTTTTCAAATTGGAAGGCTGCATCAGTATTACAATAACTTTTAGCTCTGTGGATTAAAGTTCTAACGACTGCGATTTTATGGGAGAGTGGGTTCATAGATTCAAAAGGTATTGGTGGCCAATACCTAAATTTTGAATCTATGAACCCACTCTCCCATAAAATCGCAGTCGTTAGAACTTTAATCCACGGAGCTAAAAGTTATTGTAATACTGATGCAGCCTTCCAATTTGAAAAAAAGAAGATATTTAGTGACCTAATTCTAAATGGATATCCTTTAAGATGGTTAAAAAGGATTTTTTCTGAGCATCACGTGTCATCCTCTGTAAATTGTAAGGCTCCCGCTATTTACATATCTCTACCCTACAACAAATATCTTTCTGAAAAAATCTCTAGCCTTTTGAAGTCTCATAACATCAGTACATCATTCAAGCCTCAAAATGTTTTGAAAAACTTACTGTGTAAATCTAAACCTAAAATTCCCCCCTTACTAAGAACCGGTTCAATTTACAGTATACCATGTAAAGGTTGCGACTCTGTATATATTGGCGAAACTGGTCGCCCTTGCGCCATTCGCCTTGCCGAGCATAAACGTACTTACAAATCTGGAAACCTACAGTCTAAAATTGTACAGCATTCTTTGGATACCGACCATATCCCAGATTTCACGAATATGAAAGTTATCAGATCCGGTTGCAATAATATTAAAAGTAGAGTTTTTCTGGAAGGTGTGTTCACTCGTAAGCAAACGTCGCCGATAAATGAATCATGTGCACTTCCTCCTGAATACTCAGCATTGTTTTAAAATAAAAAAAATAAAATAAAAAAAATATATACTTTATTTAATTTTAACTGCTAATAATTTTTAACTGTAAACATGATATATAGTTTTCTGTCATTTGAATGTTTTGTTGCACTGATGAGGGGCTAAAATTTAGCTTGAAACGTTTGCTTTTTAATTGTATTAAATGTATTTATGTAATTTTGCTTGTATGTCTGATGATTTGTAATATATAGATTAATATATGTTTTTAAAAGTACGCTTGACTCAATTAATTGTTTCACATTAATTAAATTATGATTATACGTTGAGAAATCAATTTAGAAAACCAAAAAAGATAGTTTAAATAATGCTTTTTCCGTAATAAAGAAACACCATACCTTAACAAGAAAAAAAATCATGCGTCAATCATAGATTATGAAACACTTTCCAACACATTCACAATAATGTAACAAAACTTCACCGCTTAATAAGTTGAAATGTGGTCTAATTGAACCATTTCGAAAGGTATAACGCATTTGAAATCCCAATTTCAGCAATTCCCATCACAACCGGAAAATGATCCGAATTCTTTGAGCAGATATGATAGATTTCTATATGTAAACTACATGCATGCAAAAATTTAGTTCAATTAAGAAATACATACCCCAGTTGAAAATTCCCCTTCAGCAATTTCCGCTAAATAGATAATGTTACGTGAATTCTTTTGTGTAGCCCTGTATACCAGGTATAAAACATATACACAACGAGTTACATGCCAAACATTGGTTAAATTTAAAAACACATACCGAAATTGAAAACTTACTTCCAGCAATTGTTGTTCAAAGAAAGTACTGTAACCGATACCTTTTGTGTGTCCCTGTAAATGAACGATAAATGCTGTGAATGCCCTATTCTATAATAACCGTCTTTTAGTGAAATTCAGTGAATTTCTATGCATTTGAAATAGCGTAATGTCAATAAAATGCACTGCAAACGATTTTTTCCCATTGACCATAATGTAACGGAATTCTTTTGAGTGAACTGTAAATGACCTATTAATGTTACACACTTCATATTCCATACCGAACATGCCATGATAAACATCATTAACATATAGGGTAACTCCGGGAGAGTCGCCGCATCCGGGATAGATGCCGCACCCCTTTTATTTCTTGTAATTATCGATAGATGGTCATCAAACGCACAGTATAGGTGCGCAATGAGATTATTTTAACCAGTGTATAGCGTGAATCCCATTTCGATGTTTACTTGTAGAAGTACAATCCTTAATTTGACGTAAGTGCATGATTTCACTGTCCAAACTTTTAAACACGTTATGTTTAAATACTTTTCATACACTAATTTCTAAATGCATGCATGATTTCGAATTCAAAACTAAAGGTAGCGTTTGTATAGAGTACTGTGTGTATGATTACGCCATTCCCCTTAGCGATATGGTAGGTAACTGTGATGGCCGACGTCTGCATGATGCAAAATGGGATACATGCTGCACTGCTATTCCGGTATACATGCCGCAGTTTCTTTTGTACGAGATGATTAAGTGTCATTAACTTCCTTTTCTTTTTGCACAGAATAACCATGTTAGGCATGTTATCAAGTTTACTAAAACCAAAGGAGAAAAAGGGGAAAATAAAAAGTAAGAAGAGCAAGAAAGATGCAAGTCAAGATGATAATAATGAAAAATTAGATTACGCGTAACGCAAGCGTTCTTTGCAAACTACTCCAAAAAAGAGGAAGAGTAATTGGCTTCGTTGCATCATGTGTTTAAATGTAGTTACATAAAGACTGTACTTTTTCGACACTTTTTCTGTGGATTCAAGTCGATCTCTTAACCCATTCGGAACCATAGCTGCATATAAGCAGCTTCATAAAGAGATTACAAAATTTGTTTCTGGCGTCAGTAAAAAAGAAAAGTAATATTTGCTTTGTTTAATTAGAGCATTTTCATGATTATTTAAGTAAAGGTAACTTCTTTTAAAAAATGGTACCAACTGAATAAAATTTGTGTAAAAGCCACCAGTCCCGAAAGGGTTAACAAATAAATTACGTAAACACAACTTTACTTTTTTTTTCTTTTCTTTTCCCTTTCTAATATATTGATGTTACGTTGTTGCTGAAATAACAATTAAAATTTAATGTAAAAAAAATAAGTCGATAATTTTAATAGTGAAAGTAGGCAGCAATTATTAATTTGAATTTACTAATACGTTTTATTGTACTCATTTAGTTTCATTTTGTTATGACATCCATTATTATAGTCCAGATATGATTTTTTTTAAATATTTTTAATTATAACCTCATTTTGTTCTTATTACAAGCGCGGCATAACTACCGCACAAGTGCGGTGTCTCAGCCTGCATGTCGGGTGACGCGCCGCAGTTTAATGTTTTAGAAAAAAATTGTTAAAAAATATTAATAATTTGTTTTGAATTTTTTTGTCGCAGTACACGTGTTGTATATTTAATATTAAATAGCACAGCATGATTTTTTTTATTTTATGTCCAGTCCACCATGGGACTTTATACACAAAATCAAAAAAATATGCGGCATAAATCCCGGAATTACCTTATCAATTGCATGACAATCCAAGTCTATTTACGCGAATTAGAGCGTGGACAGACGGAAAGAGAAACCGAGTTCACAAACACTTTTCAACTATGTTGGTATAATGGAGCTCCCATTATATATATTGTTTTTATTTACAAAACCCTTGTCATTTTTATAAAAATTGCATTTAATTTAATCTTTTTAAAATTCTATTTATGAATTCATTGCGCCCCGTTCCCAGATCACTCAAAGCTTCTCTTTTCTATTATTTAAGATAACGCTTTTATTAAATGCTTACGCCTACACTAGATATCTGCGCAGATGTACTTTCAAAGTAAATAAATTAGAAGAAAAACTATTTCTTTCCAATCTGCGCTTCTACATGTCTTGCACTTAAAAGTAACCGTTAGCTGCTATCGCTGGGATTTTAACAATTAAAATAAAAACTAATAATATTCAACAGCCGTTATCCTATTCTCATTACCTCAGAAATAAGTAATAAAAATTAAATAAATTGAATCACTTTCGGTACGCTATCTACTTAGCAGATGCCTGAAACGTACTTAAATATAACAAGATTTATTATCTAATTACTTTCATATCCTATTCATCTGATAAATTTAACCGGACAGATGTATTTATTTCATGATTAATATGAACAACTTGGAGGTTTTCTGTCTGCTATTCATAGCGTCACCGTACACGATAGATTGGCAATTGTAATCCTGTCCCTGTTTCTCGCCAGTAACACAAGCCTACAATGGTTGTGTTTTTTAAATTGATAATTGATTTTTATGTATTTTTTAGCGCTGAATCCAAATATGCCCCAACACGTCAGGAATTTTTGCAAATCGTACATTGCAAAGATAAAAAGGTAAAAAAATAGTGAAAATCTGATACTATAAAATAGATGTGGTGGTTATGTTTTTTAACAATTGATTTTTATGTATTTTTATGTATTATCACTGAATCCAAAAATAACCTTCATTTTCAACTATCTCGTCAGGATTTTTAAAAAATTGTAAATTTCAAAGTTAAAAAGTCAAAAATAGCGAAAATCTGTCAAAGAGATTTGTCAAAACCTTGCCAAAAGAAGGCAAATCTTTAAAATACATCTACGACAAATTTCTAGCCTGATCAACCGCCAAATTAAAAGAGGACACCGAGATGAATCCATAGAGAATATAAAGGGAAAAGCGCGAGGCAGATCATGAGCGGTTCAAAGATACTTCCACACAAGGAATAAAATGGTAAGGATTTTAAATACACAATATTTTACATGTTTAGCTGTAAAAATGCTTAGTATAAGCCAAAAGATAAATAAATTATTATTGAAAAAAAAGTTTTACTTCTATAATATAGCATTAGATTTTCGCAATATTTCGACTTTTTAAAAATTTAAAAATTTCTAACATAGGAAAAATCGTGTTTGTAAAAAATGATGGTCATTATCGGATTCAGTGCTACAAAATACATAAGGATAAATTATCAAAAGCTAAAAAACATGACACAACCCAAATTTTGTAGGCTTGTGTAATTTAAAATCTCCCCATAGGCTTCCATTTAACAGTTAATTACTGGCGCTCGTTAGATTCTGTGTCTCTCTGCATAATGAAAAATCTGAAAATATACAAAGAGGATTGGCGCAAAGGATGTTATGATATTTTAGATGACATACC
The DNA here is from genome assembly GCA_963932465.1 of Maratus speciosus. NCBI lineage: Eukaryota > Metazoa > Arthropoda > Arachnida > Araneae > Salticidae > Maratus > Maratus speciosus. The sequence goes on along the minus strand of OZ010787.1, from coordinate 200,901,925 downwards.
TTCGGAATAATAATAGTAAAATACAGCAGCACCAAATTACCCCGCTTTTTTAATACGTGGCGGACTTTGGTGCTTGCATCAGTATTTTTTCTGGGTCATTTTCAAAGTTGGAGGAAGAGAAGAAATAATTATTACAGTGCGTGCTTTCAACATGGCAGTACAATTTTTTGTTTACAAGTATACCATCTCACTTTTCCATGTGTCCGCAAGAAAAGATGGTGTAACATCTACACTGATTTAAATTCAATTGGATTCTGTTTACTATTATGTACGGATCTGACAAAAATTTAACATCCACGTAAACTTCTTTTCCAGGGGTCACTCCCTGGCAGATTACCCTGTGTGTTTTTCCGGCATTAAACAGCTTAGAAATCAGACGCGGATTTAAGGGGTCGCGATGGGCCCCGCATCCCAAGGGGCCCCCCAAATCTTCTTTTGAGTTCAAAGAGAAATGTGACATTTTGATAAAAGGATTTTCTTAATGTTCTTTTTTTAATTTTTCAGTTAATATTACAATATCATTTTCATGTAATAAATATAATTTTTCTATCATTTGCTACTACCAGAATTATTTTAGTTTTCCCTCATCTTTTTTTCCTTTATGAATTATCAGGACTATGATCGTTTGTGGACGGATAGGGTGAGATTCAAAGGAAACTTGGGTTTGAGCCGAATGGAGCACTGTTACTGGCATTTTATGACGATTTAGTTATACAGATTGAGGGACTAATTAAATCATGGGCCGTCAACGTGAGATTGGGCCCCCCTGATTTTGGGGGGCCCACATTTGGTATGCAGTTTTCATAAAGCTAATATTTTAAGTGAATTTTTATTTTGTTACTGATTATCTATACTAATAAAGCCAAGATTCGCTCTGTCTGTCTGTGTGCAAATGGCTAGCAAACACTACCGCACATAGAAGTCTGAAAATTTAGGTGAGGATAGTCCAAGACAGGTCCTAATGCACCTGTGGCTCAGATTTTTAATTTTTTTAAGGATCGGAGCTCCTGGGCCTCTTTAAATTTTTATGCGCTAAATTGTTAATAACTTGCCCCTTTTTTATCCAATCTTCTTCGTTTTGGGGGATCTTTCTCCATTTAGTTATTCTCGCCTTTCTACTCTCCAGATAAGATCCTGACACCTTGTGGCTCGATACAGGGCCCCTTCAAGTTTTTGTGCAAATAAAAGGTTAATAAATTGCTTCCTTTTAATCCAATCTTCATTTATGATATCCTTTTTCCATTTAGTTAGTCTCACATTTCTACATTCCAGTTTAGATCCTGGGACCCGTAGGGTGCCGTAGGATCCGGTCCAGAGCCCCTTGAACTTTTTGTGTTCCAAGAATTTATCACCCCCTGATTTTCTCACCTTCTCAGTACATAATTTTAAAGTTGAGTCTTAGGCTTTTCGTCCTAGATCAACACCCTCATATTTTTATTGGGACACTTTTTTAAACATTTACCCAATTTTTTGTGCATTTCTTTAAAATATTATTCTATGCTTAACATTTGACTAATTGAAGATCTAAAGTATTAAGAACTTAGATCTTTTAACAAGTTTTCATGTTAGGGCCCTGCGCTTTACTATCAGTTTTTGGGCCCTTTGTTATAGGTCCCTTATAAACGGTCCGATTCACTAGCTTCTTTTTTTAAAACAACTTCTTAAGTCCTCCTGATACTACAAGAATGACAAAAGCATTTCCCCGACTTCAACTACCACCAATTTTCAATATTAATCTGCTTTTTGGCTTCTTTAAAAACTATCCGATTCTATTACAATTTTCTTTAACATAGTTTTAGCATGTCCAGCTACTTTAAAACTACTAAAATAATTTCTTATACCCAATTACATTCCAGTTAAGACACTGGTCCCCAGGGTCCGGTCTTTCTTTATACCTCAACTACCACTTTTTTCAAACATTAATCCCCCTTTTCAGCATCAACTTACGTTTACAAACTACAGCCGTAAATTAAAAATCGCGTTACTTTAAAGGTAACTTTAGATAAGGGATTTCATCCGTTTATTAAGTATCGTGTTCATGTTAAAAGTAATTCGTGATATTTACAATGGGAAGGGGCATTTTCCACCGCTTGGTGGCGCATTCTTTCCTCGGATTCTAAGGACCCAATTTCAACGGGATTTGGTTCATTCAACTCAGATTATAATTCGGCTACCTGTATTATGAAATTTTACTCTAGACTTCAGTTACCAACATTTTCTAACATTAATGATGCATTCTTTTTTTGGATTCTTTGGGCTTGATTACTACGAGATTTGGCTCAATCAACTTGGTTTTAATTGTATCCGGCACGTGCGGAGCACTTCTGGTACATGTTGCCTTAGATAACGGGGACCCAGATTTCAGATTTGTTCGGAAAGAAGTTAGTTGGGAACACTCTAGACGCTGCGGAAGGCAATAGGGGCCTCCGAAATTAGGTTCATTTAAAAGAATTTCAAAAGATATAAAATCATACAAACTTGAGTTTTGTTTAAGGTTATTATTTACGGACTTCGGGCAACGCCGGGCGGGTCTGCTAGTCTATACTAATAAAAGAAAGTTTCGCTCTGTGTGTCTGTGTGCGATGGCTCTCAAAACCTACCGCACATAGAAGTCTGAACATTTCGGTGAGGATAGTCTAAGCTAGTTCCTGATGTACCTGATGGTCATATTTTTAATATTTTAAGATCCCCCCCCCCCCACTGAGCCTTTCAAGTTTTTATGGTCTAAATTTTTAATAGCTTGCCTCTTTTTTATCCGATTTTCTTAGTTTTTTGGGGCCTTTCGCCATTTAGTTATATCCCCTTTCTACGTTTCAGTTAAGATCCTGGCTCGCTGGGAACCGATATAGAGTTCTGGAAGTTTCTGTGCCCTAATTTGTTAATAACTCTCCCTTTTTAATCCAATATTCGTTTTTGGTGCCCTTTTTCAATTTAGTTATTTCCCAGATTCTACTTTCCAGCTAAGACTCTGGCTCCCTAGGATCCGGTCCAGAGGCCCTTGAACTTTTTGTCTGCCATGCATTTTCACTCTCTAATTGTGTCGCCCTCTCAATGCATTACTTTAAAGTTGATTCTTGGATTCCTGTCCCCGGACCAACACTCTCATATTTTTATTGGGGCCCTAAGCCCCTTTTAATAACATCTCTCCCCATTTTTGCGTATTTCTTTAAAATTTTATACTAATAATTCATACCCTATGCTTAATTTCCTCTAATTGAAGATCTAAAGCGCAAAGTAGCCTTTTAGCATGCTTTCATTTAAGAGCCCTGCTCTGAACTATCAGTTGGCCTCTTTTGTATTTCCTATTATAGCTTCCTTAAAAATGGTCCTATTCACTAGCTTTTTTTTTTCTAACAGCTTCTCAGGTCCTCCAACTACTACATGAACTAGTAAAAATTTTCTCAGACTTCAGCTACTACCAATTTTGAACATTAATGCCTTTCTTGGGGTCCTTCTTTAAAAATAATCCAATTCTCTTGCAATTTTCTTTTACATATTTCTTGGCTCCTCCGGCTACTTTATAAACTACTAAAAAATTTCCTTATACCCAACTACATTCGAATTAAGATTATGGGAAGTTTTTGTGCCCTCAATTGTTAATAATTGCTCCCCTTTAATCCGATCTTTGTTAAAAGGAACTTTTCCATTTAGTTATTTTTCGTTATTAGTTCCATTTGTACTTTCCAGTTAAGGCCCTGGCTCCCTGGGGCCCGGTCCGGAGTTCCTTGAACTTTCTGTGCGCCACGCATTTTTCACCCCCTAATTCTGTCACTCTCAATGCATAAATTTAAAATTGTGTCTTGCACTCCTATCCCCGGGTCAGTACCCTCATATTTTTATTGGAGGACTAGGACCCTTTTTTAAGCATCCCCCCCCCCCCATTTTTGCGCATTTCTTTAAATTTTTATTCAAATGATTAATTTATACCCTATGCGTAATTTCGACTAATTAAAGATCTAAAGTGACTACTTAAAACCTTTTAACATGCTTTTATCTCAGGCCCCTGTTCTCGGCTATCAGTTGACCCCTTTTGGGCCCCCTGTTATCGCGCCCTTAAAAATGGTTTGATTCACTAGCTTTTTCTAACAACCTTTTAGGATTTCCACCTACCCCTCATATTTTTATTGGGGCCTTAGGGCCCTTTTTAATTATTTCCCCTTATTTTTAGCGCATTTATTTAAAATTTTATTCTATTGATTAATTTGTACGTTATGTTTAATTTCGACTAATTGGAGATCTAAAGAGCTAAATACTAGGACTTTTTAACATGTTTTCATCTTAGGACCCTGCTCTCAACTATCAGCTTGGCACATTTTGATCCCCCTATTATAACTCCCTTAAAAATAGTCCGATTCACTAGCTTTTTCTTTTCTAACAACTTGTTAGGTTTTCAGCTACTCCATGAACGACAAAAAAATTTCTCAGACTTCAGCTATCACCAATTTTGGAATATTAATCGCCTTCTTGAGGCCCTTGATCCGATTCTCTTGCAATTTTCTTAAACATAGTTTTAGGGTCCTCCTGCCACTTTATAATCTACTAAAAAATTTCCTTATACCATTGCTACGAACTTTTTCGAATATTAATCTTCTTTTCGACATCAGCTTACGTTTACTTATTACGGTCGTAAATTAAAAATAACGCTACTGTTAAAGGTAAGTGGTTAACTTTAGAGAGGTGGGGGTATTTTAAATATTAAATTAAATATTGGGTTAATGTTAAAGGGACTTTGATAAATTTATAGATGGAAGGGGCACCTTCCCCATCCTTTCCTCGGGTTTTATCGGCCCGATTTCAATGGCAATTTGTTCATTCAACTGAGACTATAATTAAGCTACTTTCTGCATTATGAAAGTTTATCTTGGACATTTGTTACCACGATTTTCGAACGTTAACGGCGCATTCTTTTACTCAGTTTCTATCGCTCGATTTCATCGAAAATTGGTTCATTCAATTTAGCTTAAGATTGTTATACAGATTTTAGTTCCATATTCTACCGCTAGGGGAAGCATTCTAATCTCGGGTTCTATGGGCCCGATAACTACGGGGTTTGGGTCATTCAACTTGATTTTCGATTGACTTCGGCGGTGCGGAGCACTTCGGGTATAGGCTGCCTCAGACAGCGGCAACCCAGGTCACAGGTTCGTTCAGAGAGAGGCAGTGGCATAGCCAGGGAGGGGGTTCAAATGCTCTAGATACCAGTAATATTTTAAAGTTTTCTTCGTCTTGATTAATAGCAGAAAATTCTCCAATTAGATAAGACGAACTGAACTTTTCAAAATCACTGATATACAGAGCATTTGGACCCCCACCCTGGCTACGCCACTGGAAAGAGGTTTGTTGGGAACACACTCAACGCTGCCGAAGCCATTGGGACCCCGGAAAAACTAAATTCATTTGAAAAACTCTATGATGCCGAAGGCACTGGGTCACCGAATTTCCAAAGATATAAAATCATACAAACTTGAATTTTGTTTAAGGTTACCATAACTTGCCCGGTCCACGCCGGACGTGTCAGCTAGTAATCAATATTTTATTATTGCATCGTAAATGTTCATACTTTTTCCCTCTCATAAAATTCTCCACATCCAGATCAAAAATGACACACGACAATCAAATATATCATGACTGTCAAAGACAATGTCCTCCGTAGTTTCCCCCTATGATTTTTTTTTCCATTTTAGCAGATGCTTTGCTAATCGCAGTTGTGAAAGTGGCACTTTTACATTTTTGGGACCATTTTTTATGGCATTCGCTATTAAGACACACACAATTACAAACTTATATACAGATTAGTTAATTAAATTGGTGTTTAAATAATATCTGTCATATATATGTATAAAATCCTAATGAAACGAATTTATGAAACGATTTTATGAAACGACTGATTGTTTTTCACAGCTATTATTTCTAAAATATGAAATCCTCTGCAGCGAAATTAGCACCAATTGTCCGTATTGATCCGCGTATTTCAAAAATGGTATTAGAATTTTTAAATTTGATTCAGTTTTCGAGGTATTAATTTTTTTTCTAATTGTAACAATAATTTTTTAATGATGGCAACTAAATGACTCCATTTTTGGGGGAAAAAAAGGGAAGAAAGGGAAAAACATAAGGATTATTAGATTTATTTTATTTTTAGTCATTTTCAAATTCAAATTGAAATGATCTTTTATTTCAATTGAAAGTGAAGACAGTATTCAGTAATATTCATCGAAAGTGAAGATAATATTTTTAATATGTGTGCAATATTTTTCAGAAAATTTGAAAAAATAATTCATTAATAATAATACGATTAAATAAATAATATTTTTTTATTTATTTTAATCAAATTTTTCTCATTTCAAGATATATTTTTTCCTGTTTTAGAAAGGTTACTATTTTATATTGTTGCCAATTTAAAAAACAGCGCAAAGAACAATATTTCATTTCAATTAAAAAATTATTTACACGTGACTATTATACGTTTGCAGGGGCAGAGCCCCTAGTATTTATATAAAAATGCAGTGCAGATGGTTGTAAAACAACTCCTGGAGCTTCGATTCCTTTTTATATGCATAAAGCATTTGCCATTCTTTGAGCCCAGCTGTGTAACGAAAAGGAGAAAAATAAAATTTAATTTGGTTATAATTGATGAATTTATTTGATTTCTAAAATTGTTTTATTAAAACATGAAATTAAAACTGCAAGCAAGATAATGTCAAGCGAAATGAGGTTTGAGTTAAGGCTCAGCAGATGCTAAAATATTGTCTCCCTAGTTTCTGATTAACTTTGGTGGGAATTATCATTTTATGTTCTTAAAAAATTGAAAGGAAAAGAAGATACACAATTTTAGCACATTTATCCGTCACAGTATCTAAGTTCGTGTAAAATAATCTGATGTAATTTGAATACGAAATGAATTTCGTATAATTAATCGTTAACGATTTGAATACATTTTAATTTATTTGTTAGTAATTATTGTAGTTAAATTTTAAATAGCTATTATTTTTTAAGCTAGCTGACCCGCCCGGCATTGCCCGGACCCTTGATGAATGACTCTTAAATGAACCTCAAATTTGTATGACTTTATATCTAACTCCATTTTGTCTGAATTTATATTTTTAAATGAAAAAATATTGAATTAAAAGTACATGCTATTTGTTATTTTATTTTCTGCGTAATTAGATTTTTTGGAATCTGTGCTTAACAAAAGCGAGCGAAACCGCGACAAAACACTCAGGTTTTTACTGTTTTCGTCGAACTTTTCACACATTTTATTTTTACTGATTAGAAGAAGGTTTCAGCTTTAAGAACATATTTTTGCTTCGTCAGTACCTCTAAAATTGATCCCTGGAGGGGTGAAACCACGAAGAAACACTAAAGTTTCTACAGATTTCGCCGAAATTTTCGCACCATTTTATTTTGTAAAAAAACATTTCAACCGTTCGAACGTTTCATAATTTTTGTAGGTGATCTAAATCTAGTCTATTGAGATTCTCTAAAAAGACTGTGTTAAAATACATACGGATGTTTAGTTACTTTTAGCATACAAAAAAATCGTCTCCGTGAGGCGCGAATTGACCCGAGTTCGCCGGTTATTTGAAAGGGTTAAAATTCATATTTTAAAAAACCGATTGCACCATCGATAAGAAGATTTTGTTTTTAAGAACATATTTTTGGTTTGTCGGTACCTCTAAAATTGCACCTTGGAGGGGCGTTGCCATAAGGGGGGGGGGAAGCGTGTTTTTTTTAAACGACCTTTTATGAATTTTCTTTTTCAAGGGGTTAACCGCGATATTTTTAAAAAAAAATAGATTACGGGATTTGAGACGTAAGGGTACGATCTTTTAGAATATGTTTTCCGCTTTTAACTTTAGTATGCGGTTTGGCTGATGTGAGTGAATATGACAAAATACATTACATTACCGACTAGAAGAAGGTTTCAGCTTTAAGAACATGTTTTTGCTTCGTCAGTACCTCTAAAATTGCGCCCTGGAGGGGCGAAACTGCGACGAATCTCTAAAGTTTCTACAGATTTCGCCAAAATTTTCACACCATTTTATTTTGCAAAAAATATTTCTACCCGTCCGAACGTTTCATAATTTTTGTAAGTAATCTAAATCTAGTCTATTGAGATTCTCTAAAAAAACTGTGTTAAAATACATACGGATGTTTAGTTACTTTTAGCATACAAAAAAATCGTGAGACGGGAAGTGACCCGAGTACGCCGGTTATTTGAAGGGGTTAAAATTCATATTTTTAAAAACTGATTGCACCATCGATTAGAAAAAGATTTTGTCTTTAAGAACATATTTTTGGTTTGTCGATGCCTCTAAAATTGCACCCTGGAGGGGCGATTACAGGATTTGAAACGTAAGGGTACGATCTTTTAGAATACGTCTTCCGTTTTTAATTTTAGTAAGCGGTTTGGCCGATGTAAGTTAGTATGAAAAAATATCTCTCCCCCCCCCCCCCCCCCCGGAATTCCTTCTTTTCTATGTACATTTTCTCATGATGCATAAATCAGGCTTGCTTTTTCCTTTTCCCTCTCGTTGACCGAGATGAGTTTTTAATGAGAGTGCGTTGCGATTGTTAATGAATAACTGAGCTTATAAGTAGATATTGTAGAATTCTAAGTCTCAGATGTATCAGGAGAGGCCATGGACTACCCTCACAAAAATTTTCCGCTTTGTACGTGTGGTAGATTTCGCTAGCCATCGCGACTACTCACACACACAGAGCAAAATTTTCTTTTATTAGTATATATTATAAATATACCCAATTTTTTCAAGATGGAAGGGCCCCCAAACAGTTCCGGTGAGAGGGGCCCCTCACTTAATAAATCCGCCCCTGTTAGAAATACAGCTCTGGAGTATGTTGTAAGTATCTTCTCTTGCCTGCTTTATTGTTTACAGCGCATTGGATACTACTAACAAAAAGATTTTCCCTTTATTAAAAGGAGTACATATTAACAGCCTAAAGCGACTAACAAATACCCACACAGTTGAAAAGTGTTAAAAAAGAATAGAGCAAAATTTGTCATTTTTTAAATAAATTCGTTATCTCGCGCTTTCTACCAAGCGTAAATTTTCCGTAATAGAGTCCACGCCGAATTAATGAATAATTAATTAATGTAACTGAAATTTTTTGGGGAAATCATGAATTGCAGCCCTGAAATTAGGCGTTATTTTAAAGATAAACATTTGATGCTTATAAAAGAGTGTATTTAAAAAATATATATATTTTTTTTACTATTATACTTATTTAACTATACCTTGAAAACTATTTCGCGGAATGAGCTAAGACTTTAGATTCGCATATTTGAAGCTTCTAGAAATCTATTTCTGTTAAAAATTTTATAACTGCAATAACTACAATGGTTATAATTATAACTACGACATTAGTAAAAATTAATTTAAAAAAAAAATCTTAACGTTGCACATCTGTATTTGAAACAAAAGCCAGTGAAAGTTTTTCATGGCAATATCCCCGTTCAGTTAGTTTTATACAGAATTGGACACTTTCAACTCAGAAATAGAAAACTACCTTACACAATCACACACCTCGGTCTCGAGAAAGAATCAAGTTTGCGAACTTTAGATCCAAGGCTTACTTGCTCCTAGAGGTCACATGATGTATACTGTGATATGTACCCCATAATAATCAATACAAATGAGTTAGAAAAGTTACTGGATCATATTTGAAAATAAATTGGATCATTATTTGAAAACAAATTGGATCATTATTAGAAAACAATAGATCTATTTTTAAAATATTGATTTCTTTATGCATTAAATCATGTTGATATGTTTTTAACGAAGTAATCTGATCGTTCCATCACTAATAAATAGTACAACTTACCATCTTTAAAAGCATATTTTTAGATATATTTTCTGCTTACTTTAGTTTTCTGTATTTGGTGTGTATAATTGCTTTTTTGATATATCTTTTTTATTACTATTAGGAAATACTATCTTGCATTTGTAACAGCTTAACTAGACAAGCAATTGCATCATTAAAAGCTCGTCGCGAGCCCGCTGTATGCTAAATGTCTTAAGTAGTTTTAACTAGAGTTCGACCGAATATTCGGTTTCGTTTTCGTTTTCTGCCCAAACTCTATTGGGTCGGAACCGGAACTATACCGAACCTTCTAAACCCTTGTTTCTTCCTTCGAGAATTTTCAACACTACTCTTCGATAGAACTCCAATGAGACTCTGTCTATTTACTGATATGAACTTCACTGTTTATAGTTATCACTTATCACTGGCTCAAGATGCGAGTGTAAATTATAAACAATGCCTATATAACTAAACTTTGAAAACTCTTTCCACGTGCTCGTTACGTGCGCGTTAAAATCTGCAGACTTAAGAATGATAGAAAATGTTTAGTCTGAATACCGCAGAAGTGTTTCGAATGCTAACGTAAGAAAGTTGTAGAATAAAAATAGAGAATAAAACAGCTGATGCTCATTTACAAAAATCATTAAAATAGTTAAAACGAAATATGTATGCGTAAAACATGTTTTAATTAGATGAAATTCATATATTTAGGAAATCATTCCGTGTTACTGATGAATTACTTACATTTTATTTCATATAAAAATTAGAAGTTTTGGCCTGAGGCACAGTGAACCGACTTGCGGTTAAAGTTTCCAAACAGAGCCGCCACTTCAAAGCTTTCTTAAGGGAGGGGGAGGAGTGGAGTGAGCAAACATTTATTTTGATGATGCTGTGCACATGTGAGAAAAAAATACAGTTTTATTCTTACATAAGAATTAGTTAAAGTTCTTAATAATGTTAAATACGTCGTCTTACTTTGAGAATGTTGAAATGACAAATAAAATTAATAATTGTAATTAATACCTGGGCTTAAAGTGTTTTTTTTTAATGCTAATGTTCCCAATTTAGTCGAATTTGACATTATTTGGTCAGTTTTTTTTTCAGTCTCACCTATGATAACTGATACATCCTTAAATATCACATTCCTTGAGGGGGCAATCGCCCCTCTAAGACTCCCTCGCATGTTTCTCCTGTTTCCAAAGAGCCGTACATATATAGTCACATAATTAGGAAGTAAATATAGGAGGTATTAATAATATTGATTAAGCGCATTATTTTTAAATTAAATTCTTTTTTAATCATTTTGTATCTTTATAGCAACTTTTTTAATTATATCCTTTCAATAATAATTTTTTTATTAATTTCTTTTTAAATTAAATTTAGGTTTAATAAATGATTATGCACTGACGTTTACATGCAAAATGTTATTGAAATAATATGAATATATAACTGTATGTCTGCCTTTTGAATTGTTGAAGTAAAACAGATGCAATTTTCCACACCAATTTAGACAAAGTTTTTGCATTTAGCGGGAACCAGAGAAATAAAAAAAATTCTAAGTAGTTTATTTCAATTAATTTTAACGCAAAATGTTAAAAAACTAAAAATCTTTGTATACTTAAAAATTAAATATTCATTATTCAATTTGTACTTCATTTCAACTACGTTGTTAATTAATTAATTATAAATACCTACAATTTTTGGTTGTTATAAAATAATAAAATTTATATTTTGTATTTATTTGAAACTTATACACGCACACATACACATATATATGTGTGTGTGCGTGTTTGTTAGAAATGTATTTCTATATACGTATAATTAATTAATAATGTTATATATATATATATATATATATATATATATCATCATCATCATCATCATCATCAACCGTTTTCAATCCACTGCTGGATGTAGGTCTCCCCCAGATTTTTCCAATGTTTCCTATATATATATATATATATGTGTGTGTGTGTGTGTGTGTGTATTAATTTATTCTCAAGACAGAGTTTCCTTTGCATTTTCGTTTTCGCTCGAAACTAGGAATGCAACCGAAATTTGGTTGCGGTCTTAAAAATTTGTTTCGGTCGAACATCAGTTTTAACGTAAACATTCAGTTAAATTTCCCCCCTTTTTTTCGTTTTTAGAATTCTTTTCTATGGTAATTTTAACGAATGTTTCAATATCAATTAAAGTTGTTGTTGGACTATTTCGCGATGTGAGATACATTCTACGATTTCTAAAACTTTCAATCGGGCAATGGAAAAATTCTTTTCAGTAATAATTTCTCAATCATCACTTGATTCAACAGCATTTGGTTTTTTGCTCGATCTACTAGTTCGATAAACGCACATTAATCTTTAGTTAAGAGTGATTCAGTATAATATATATTTAATCTTGCAGTATTCCATTAAGCCGGATTTTTTGTTGTTTTTTTTTCTGACAAAATGTATTAAATTGCAGAGAATTTTAGAAAGTTCGATTTATCCGATACTTCGATTTAACAGATTCCAACTGCCTATATACTGTGTGTCTCTTCGTATTTCTGCCTAATAGTTAGTTCCTAAACAGCTAGTTTTAGAGGTACACTTTCAATTGCAAAAATGCTTTAAAGTTTAAATCTTGTTCTCCATCATATTAAAATCCATTTATGTCAAAAATAAAAGTTAAAAAATGAATTATAAAATTTTAGTGTACAGTAAGAGTCGTAAAGACGAACCAGAAATTACTGTAGATCCACAGTAAATTTTCCCGCAGTGACGTCAGCTGCTATTTCCTTACAGACAGATAGATTCCATCTCAGATTTTCTTTAAGGGCACTTTAAAGCACATTCGAGGCATAAAGCGTTAATAAACGTTTTCCAATACAAAAACACCTAAACTAGATGCTGAACGATAACTGTATGGGTTTCATAATTCTGCAGAATAAAAGAACCAGAAGGTTTCCACTTCACCACTGGTTGTACGATTAAGTATTCAATATAGAAATTTCAATTACTAAATGGGTAAAAATGCGTGTCTCATTAATGGTTTATATGCACTTCATCCTTTTTCAACATTTTAATATTTCGTTTTACTAGTAATATTTAGATGCGCTAAAATTCTCAAAGCTGGCAGATTCATCTTAGATTGATTCCGAGTGAGATGGATAGAATCAACAGAGTTTAGAACAATTTTCGCGGATAACGGTGAATGCCAGACGGAGTCTCTTAAAAAATCAACCTTTTTAAGACGGAGGTTCCTAAACTATGGGTCGCACCCTGTGTTGCGGGTGATGTTTTGGTGAGTCATGAAACGATTGGACAGATCTTCAAAAATGTATAATTCATTTTATCTGCTGCAATAATATAATAACACAATATATTACAACTTTAAAGTAAAATAGCAGGAAAAGATATAGATAAATAATTATGTGAAAAGAATGTGTTTATTAGACTCTCTGTGGTAACCAAATTTAAACTAAAATTAATAGTTTCAATCCCTACAGAGGCTTTGTCGTTTGTGCAAAACAATGCCATAAATCGATTGATTTTTAAGCTGTATTTTTTAAATAAGTCTTTAATAATCGATTTTCTTTTACACGTAGGTTTTGATAACTCTACTTTCTTATTAGCATTACTTGTATACATGATTTGGGAAATGTTTCATATTTTCCTTAGGATAGATTTTACAAAAAGCCTTATTTACCTACATACTAAATAGGTCGCGAAGCAAATTGAGGCTTTAAGATGAGTCGTGTAACAATAAAGTTTGAGAATCACTGATCTAAGACAATTTCATCCAATGACCCACTATACAAATTTTTAATGATGCAATAATTTGTATTTCGTAATATTCAAAGTTCTGTTTTTATTATTTATATGGGAAAAATTGTCCTAAAATCAGAAATAATTTCATAAATGAATTACATTCGAACTCGGTTATGACGAAGATGAAGGGACCACATCATTTGCTCGTTATAACAAAGCTCTCGCTAGAACCAAGATTGAGATTTAACATAATAAAACTCTAAAATATAAGTAAAAGTTCAGTTAAATTATTTTAAAATACAGAATGGTTATTCCGATAGATGCGATGCAATTTTAGATTTCTAAATTAGCAAGTAGAAAATGAATTACTGATCGTAATTCGACATTTGTTTTAAGAATTTTTTAAATCTGAATTTATAAAGAGGATTAAAATTCTATAAAACTAAAGTTTTTATGCTTACTGTTTATTTGAATAGGTTTTAATAAGATGTTATTTTTTTCTTTAAGACTTTTTTAGGAGACTGTGGCACGAAGTCGCATGTATATATCTTCAAATTAATTAAATGAATTTTGAAAGGGAGAGGATTTTTTCTTTAAGAATCTTAAAGAGTAATGACTACATAAATGATGATCTCTTCCAAATGTTTCGTCATATTTGATTAAAAGTGAAGAATACACATTAAATGACAAATTTTGCTCCTGAAAAGGAACTTCCAAAATTTTAAATAGTTATAATCGAATTTTCTCCTTTACAACTGAGTTTTCTATAACGTATTTTTATAATTGAGCAGCCTTTTCTCTTATTTATGCTCATTAAAAGTAAGTTCGAAAGTACGAGTTCGACTCTATTCTATTTTTTGTTTGTTTGTTTGTTTGAATTTGCACTACTTCAATAAAAAAAAAATTATAATTCGCATAACTCTCAACTTCTCTTTTTTTTTCAGGTCAAATAAACATTTTTTGAAACAGAAAATTTATTTAATAAATTTTGAGTTGTTTCTATGTGATACTTATTTGATTTCATTTATTAAGTAAAACAACTGATACGAAATATGCTTATCTGCCTTGAAAAGAATACGGGAGGTGACAGCTACATAATTCCATATAAGTTAAAAAATAATACTACCTTTTGAGGACTCCCGTCTAAAAATCGTATTTGTATGAGATTTAATCGAATGTATTCCTTGGTTATGCAAACTTTGAATTCTAAGGAGATATAATCATCAGTCAATATTATGCCTAAATATAATGATTGTCCTTAAAACATCATATGATTAGCATTTAAAATAAATTAATTAGAAAAATATTTTTAAAACCAATCATTCCAAAAGGTTCAAAAATTCAAATAAAATCATAATGTTCCTAGAATTGATTCTTTATGGCATTGCTATTGATCAGATTCCCACTGAAAATCGTAACTAAGTCATAACGTAACAAGACACCAGCTTTATGACTCCTTATTTTCGCAATCCACGAGACCTAGTGGTTATGACTGGTTTGATGGAAACAATTAAGATTGTCATCTCCAACAAGCATCTGGAGTTCGCTCTATGTAGGGAAGAGAGAGGACAAGATTTTTCGTGTTTCGAAATTAATGAGGGGTTACAACTTGTGTAGGAATCCGAGGGTGCCATGTGTAAAAAGCGGCATATTTGCTCTTCAAAGACCATCCAAGCCGCCAAAGGAGATGAAGATTCATATTTATGCTAGGCATTTTTCCCAGTATATGTAGCAAGTATCGTAGTCTTTATAAAGGGGGTATATAGTAGGAAATGGGGACCTAGAATTTCCGGGAAGAAGTGTGACTTACAGAGAAGCCTTTGATTAGTAGTTTTAGAATCTTGTCTAAGATGTGAAAAAGGCCGTCTGTTTGTACAAAAAGGCGGATATATTTAAAAAGTAATATTCATCAAAAGAACGGCCTCCCACACGGAATTTGAAAGATACTAAATCTTATAGTTTTATCATCATTTTTTAAGGTAATTTAAGACGGTCACAAAGGAAGTTTCATCTTAAAACATCTTCCGAATAAAATACCTCACAGGAAAAATTAATTTACTGAAACACCATCTTTAAACGACAAATAATATTTCCCATCCTTTAGCCATCTAACTGATGATATTTTAAAGGAAAAGAAAGATACCCATTTTTTAACCCCTCCGGGACCGGCGGCCTTTACACAAATTTTATTTGGTTGACACCGCTTTTTTTAAAAAAAGTTACCTTACGAAATAGTTCTAATTAAAGAAACTAAATATTACTTTTCTTTTTAACTAGTGCCTAAAACAAATTCTGTGTGCTCTTTTTGAGGGTGCATATATGCACCCATGGTCCCGAACGTGTTAAAGTGCTTACAGAATTTAAAGAATCAGGGACTATTTCATGTGCGATAAATGTTCAAAATGAACAAAGAATTCTAAGCTAAATGACATTTTACATAGCGTGAAACTTAAATTGACCTTGCTCTTGAAACACCAGAAAAATATGTTTAAATTTCAAAATTAATCGCACGGAAGATGCATAACATTGAAGATTTTTTTTCTTTTTACAATTATTGGGTGATTGCACAATTTCGTGCCCGATTTCCGATGGATCGAGATTCGAAGTGTACCTAAGTTGTTTTAAATGGCGAAATGCCTTTGAATTGTCAACATTTAGTCTGTCAGCAATCTCTTCAGTAGTAATCCGTTGATTATTATTCACTAAATCACGGATTAAGGCATTATCAATGCCAGAAGGTCAACCAGAGCGACTTTTATCATTCCGATTGAAATAACCTTTTAGAAATCGACAAAACTGCTTTTTAACTGTCCTAAGAGCGGGAGCACGATCAAAATAAACGTCTTGAATATTTTTTGTAGCACGCACAACACTCACTCCTTTTTTAAACTCATATAATATAACATGATGAAAATGTAACTTTTCATTTACCATTTTGAATATTAATCTTGCACAAAAATTTATTTGAAAAAACTTTTTTTAACGTTGTATTCACTCACGACACATGTAGATAACTGTCAGTTAATAACATGGTTATAAAAGAAACATCAGCACAGTCAAAATTGCAATTAAAAAAAATTATGAAATAAGGCACGAACTTTCGCAATCACCTAATATTATTAAGAACATGAGAATTCAGAATTTTTTAGATGGGCATTTGAGTTTCAGAGATTCCATCATTAGACATTAAAAGATTAAACTATTTCATCATTATAAAGTTAAGTGTCATCACTTTAATCCACTGCTCTTCATTATCATGCAATGAAAGCAATGAATGGTCTCGAAACCACTGTGGTCATCCGAAGTATTAAACGAATAAAAAACAATAAATATAAAAGTTTGACAGAGATGCTGTCGCCTGCATGAGATTCTCGAGATATTTGAGAAAATAAGTTTCAGAATAGTTCTGGAAATTTTCCGAAAAACTGACAAGAAAATCAGTATCACCTGCATTTCTAACCTTTGATAATATAATACTTAATGAATAGCATGTACAAGAAAAATGCAGCGCAACCTAACCTGTCTTGACAATCAGTCAACTCATGATATTCAATTATCATAAAAAAGAATGCCTAAAGGTATCATTGAGCTGAAGAAGAAATATCACGCACCATCTTTTCCACACTAAATTGGTTTATCGCTTTGGAAGGTTTACACAAGAGGTGTGCAAAGCATCATTAATTAAAGTATATTAATTTTCTAGGGATATATTTTAAAAATACGAATACACCACACGCCCACAGTTTTTAACATTAACTAAGAGGAATTTGAGATCTCACTGACCAACAGTCTTATCAATTTATTCAATAAATAGGATTGTAAGCACGAAGAATTTCATTCGGGAAAATGATCAGATTTAATTTTATTACACTTTCTAAAGATGTCAAAGTTAAGAAACACCGCGCTTTAATCTGGAATTCTTCATTATTATGCACAGATACTGAGATTTGTACAATCGAGGTAACAAAAAAATAATGATAAAGAATAAAGTCTGTAATTCATGCTATCTCACGCTTTAGACATTCTGTCTATTTGCTTTTATATTTAGGACATTTTTGGTATTTTTTGGCATTACACTTTTTTGTACTTTTGGCTAAATGTATGAATAAATATGTATGAAATATACGAACTGACCAAAACCGCAATTCGATTAAGGACTCAGCACTTTCGAGAAATGAAGACTCAAAGAGATAGAGACGGCACGAGATTGGATCGCCTCCTAAAACAAATGCGTCCAACTAAGCCATGAACATATTTTTTGACTGTCCCGCAATTACAAGATCTCTGATTTATCTGTCAGGTCTTCCCTTCGTCGGTCAGCGTTACTCAAGAAAAACCATACAAACTGCCAAAGCTGTTACTACTGCTCATGGCACTGTATAGTTTACCAAAGATAAGACTCCAAAAAAAACAACCAAAAGATATAGTCTTCGTATTTGTCTTTCCACATTATAGTAAAAAGAAAAATAATAATTATTTTTTGCAATTTTGTTGAATCCGAAATCTCAAATGCTTAAGTGTTTTTTTTTTTTTTTTTTTTTTACGAACAAAAATCTTGAAAAATTTAAAAATTACTTTTGTGTTTCTTAGTTGCTACCAGAAATAGGTTGCGAATTCAATAGTCAAATAAATATTTACTAAGCCTTCTGCCATTAGCTGTCATTCTTATGTCATTAACTGTAGTGACCTTAGTCTTTAACTGAGATGGCTTATCCTCTATATTCCCTATTTCACAGTAGTTTTTTATTTCATATTTCACAAAATAAAAGAGTTGAAGGACATTTTGTTTCATATGCTATATTTATAACACATTATTTAAGAACATTTAAGCAACCAAATAAGTTATCTCAGTACACCTATATTTAAAAAACATTAAAAATGATTGACCCAAAAAGTTCTTCGCCTCAATTACTTTGAGGCAAAGAACATTCCGAAAGCTAAATTATAGAAAAACTAAAGTTATTTTTATTTTTCGTTAGAAAGATTTTTAGGCATTTAAGGCTGAGGCGTACTTGGTTAGATGAAAAATTCATTTATGAAATTTATTTTACTCTCAAAAGAATTCCGTTTACATTATTGTCAATGGTGAAAAATCGTTTGCAGTGTATTTTAATGACATTACGCTACTTCAAACGTATTGAAATTGCTATAAATCACTGAATTTCACTACAAGATTATTACTATGGAATAGAGCATTCATAGCGTTTATCGTTCATTTACAAGGACGCACAAAAGAAATCGGTTACAGATACTGTCTTTGAGCAATAATAGATGGAAGTGCGTTTTCAAATCTTTTGCATGTTACTCGTTGTGTACAAATTCTGCACCTCGTTTACAGGGATGCACAAAAGAATTCACGTACCATTTTCCTTATTAGAGGAAATTGCTGAAGGGGAATTTTCAACTGTGGTATATATTTCATAACTGAACAAAATTTTTGCGTATATGTAGTTAGGTACAAATCTATATATCATATACAGGGTTGCTCAAAGAATTCGAATAATTTTTCGATTGTGGATGGGAATTTCTGTAATTGGGTTTTTAAATGTGTTGTGCGTTTTCAAATGGTTCAATTAGACATCATGTTTCAGCTTATTAAACGGCGTTATAAAACGTTTTGCTACATTATTCTGAATGTGTTGGAAAGTGTTTTATTCTTTAAAATGAGATCTGTTAAGTGGTTAAATACATTTTTTTTTAATATGCCGCATTAATTTTATGATTTAAACCAATTCTTTTGAAATTTTCAGAAACTTTCTTTGTCAAATTATTAAAAGTAATTTTTATATGATTTTTGTGTGTGCTTGTGAAATATGATCTCTCTTATTTCTTGATTCATGTTTTAATTATTTTTTTTTTGTTTTTTTACGGTTTGCGAAACGCCTACAAATACTATGTAGAATATAAATCAGAACCTTTTTTTCAGATACAACGGGTTTTCAAACATTCTGCGTACCGACTTCGCTTCTGCAATAAATATATAAATAGATAGCTACGGCGATCACGTTTAACAACGTCATCTTTCTTTACGTTTATTACCAATTTTTATACAATTGAGTATGTTTATAATTCTGGCAGCGGAAAATCGAAATGGAAGACTTATAGATCAGAAGTAGTTTAATGTGTATAGAGTAAGCTTCGTGAATGACACTCACTGTAACAAAAAAAAACGGACTAAAAAACGGAAATACTACTGGCGATCTAGGCGCCAGTACTATTTCCGTTTTTTTACGGTAATTTTTACCCATAAATTACAGAAAAATTTCCGGTTTTAATCAGAAAAACGGAAAAATTTCTGTAATTTATGGGTAAAAATTCCCGTAAAAAAAAAAAAAAAAAAAAAAAAAAAAAACGGAAATAGTACTGGCGTATTGATTGCCAGTAGTATTCTCGTTTTTTAGTCCGTTTTTTTTACAGTGTAGCTACTCGCCAAATGGCATGCAGCAATCTTGCTTCGGCTGATAAAAGTTCATCTATAATACCCAGTTTGGCGTGTGGTCTATTTGCTTGCAAAATATTCCGTAGTGCTAAAGCAAAAACTTTTCTCAGAGTTAAGAAATTTTCTAACAGTCTACAAGTTATTTACAATGACTTTATGGCGTGTTTATGCAAAACAATTTCTTTGGGATCACGATTTTCTAGAAAAATTACCGAAGACGAAGATTCAGAATTTCAGATATTATCAAACTTATGGAAATAATATTTGTAATCCAATACACTTGCATATAAACTTGGATTTACGTCCATAGATTGTATAAAAACGGTATTTTTTTCAGTCAAATCCGGTGTAGTCATCTATTTACCAGTTTTATTTGGAAATGCAGTGAAATTATGATACGAAAAATATCGCGATTACAAAATTAGGTACACCACCCTAAAAGATTATTTCTTTAGTAAATAATTGTAAATAATATGTATTATGTTTATATTATACAATAATCATACACTGAAAAAAATGGGTACTCAAAATTGAGTAAAAAGTACCTACACAATTTTAAATGCTTCACATACTCCAAATAGCTCCTATCCAAATGTACTCAAAATTGAGAAACACATGTACTCATTTTTGACTCTATGGATGTGTTCAAATATAAACTGTTATGTACCACCCTCCTGAACCTCCCGTTTACTACAGAGTAAAGTGAAAAAATGCCGACATTTGTTTCACGCTCAAAATTATTAACAAGAAACATTTAATTGATTAATTTTTAGGAAAATGTAGCAAAATTATTATCAAGATACCCAAATCAAATATTTTTATGAGAAGAGTATTATTTTCAGCACTTGATTTTTTTTTTTTTTTTAAATACTGTGCATAATTTAGTACTTACGTTAATGAATATCTTTTATGCCGCCCTGAATGAAATAAACTATTACAAAGTACAGAATTATCGTTTCTTTTGGTTTTGATAACATGTAATGTTTCAAAACTGAAAAGGTACAGGTTCATTTTTGATCCAAACATACTCATTTCGATATGAGTATATCTATTTACTCATTTTTGAGTACTTCTTTTTTTTTTCAGTGTACCTTGATGAAATTTTCTTTTGTAATTTAATGAAACGTAATTTTTTGAAATGTATTTACCCCTTTTTGACTTGTGGCTGGTAGGTTTTTATAACTTGGCTAGTAGAAAAGCAGCCTTACCAGCCATCTTGCTGGCAGGATATATTTTCACTTTCCCAAAGCCTGGTATAGAGCGGTATTTTATTTAAAATTTTGAAACTTCAAATGTAATCATGTTGAAGAGGTAAGATAGAATTTGTAGATCTAGATTTAATTAGATGCTTGTGGAAGGAGTACGAGAAATGGATTAAAAGATTGATATTACAGTGGTGGAAAATTGGCGCAGAGGCGGAGCCTATTGAAACCACTAAATTTTTATGGTATTACTCAGTTTAATAAAAACTCAGAAATTTGATCATTAGATAAGAGGCAAAATACTATTATAATTTAGTGGTGTCAATAGGCTCCACCTCTGCGCCAATTTTCCACCACTGTGATATAAGAAAATTCAATAATTGTATATTCAACAATTATCCTCAGAAACCTATCTCAACTAACTCCATATTCCATATATGATTAAAGATTACTCTTGAATGTTCAAATTACTATCACAGATCCCCAGAAAAATCTCCGCTTCTAGATATATAACAAACGAAGTAGAAAAATTTGACTGTAAACAACTCGACAGTCCCAGGTTTGAATTTTGAATTTGTTGTTTTAAAATTAATTAAGTATTGAAATCCTGATAAATTGTTATATTGTGTTTCTTATATGAGCTTATCATATATATAAGGATGCCGTCAGTTCTACTACCTCAATAAATGAAGGGAAAAAAATTAAGGTTGTAAATTAAAACTTATTGTTCTTGATTCATAGTAAGATTTTAATTAAAAATATTAGTTGAATGGGTAGAGCATTTATTCTTACTTACTGCAGTTGCAATTTAAAAACAAAAATAATAGCAATATTTAGTATTTTCTAAAATTATTTAAATTATAGCGACTTTTAAAATTTTTGTTAATTTTATTTTTGTCAATATGTTTCTAAAATTCTGAACTTAAAATTTGCTGCCTGCAGCTAACGGTTTATAATATACATATTTTAATCATTTGAATTTTATTTTACGTTGTCATGAATTACTTATAAAATCATAGATATCGAGCTAATTTTATAGTTCTTATATACATATTTTTCTTTTTTTCTGTTTTCTTTTCTCTTCTTTTTTTTTTTTTTATGAAAAAATAATCCCACACTTTTCTTGGTATCTATACCTTTGTAATAATGTATACAAAATGCAAAATATACCAAAAATTGCAGATCAGTTCAATTTATTTAACAGGTTCACTGCCGCAAAAAGTAAGAATTTTCAAATTTCTTCTTGAAAGTCGTTTGCCACCAGTAATTCTGAAAGGTAAATTTTGCTTTACTAATACAGCGAAATTCCTGCCAATAAATAAGGCAATTTTTTAAATTTTAAAATAATGGTGAGAAAGTAATAAATTAGAGCCACGAATATTAAAGCTACGAGTATACTCGTAGCGTGGCAGTCAACGTGTTAATAGATAATTACATACAAAGTATTTTACTTTAAATATTTTTAATACAAAATCAGTAATTAAAAAAATATTGCTAAGCGTTAAATTTTACTTAATAATAATTTAAATCATTCCGATTTTATAGATATTATAAAAAATTAAAACTTATAACTTCACCTTCTGAAATATGACATTATTGAAATGAATTATCTTAATGGCTAATAATATTACAGCTATTACCCTGTCAGTGGTCGAACCCGTGTTCTCTCTTAACAATCGGAGCTTAAAACCGGCGTCTTAGACAACCCGGCCATCCTGACCTCGTTCTGCATTACTCTAAAACTGAACACATTGTAGATTTAATTTTACGCACATGCAGATCTGTTCATTACGGAATTAAAATTTCGCTTTGTGTCTTAATATATGTTTTTTCGTAAAATTATATTAATGTTTACTATTTTCTCAAAAAAAAAAAAAAATACTCACTGAATACTAGATAATGTAAATAAAATACCTTAACCTTTTTTGTTAAATTATTTATGCATAAATTAAATGCTTTTATGAAAGAATGAATCTGAAATACCACTCTTGCCAAAATGGCTCTTGGGTGGGCCTTTACCAGTTCCCGCGCCTTCAGTCATCACCATCGGCAGGGAAGTAAAACCGTTTCCCGAGGAAAAAAAATTATCTCACCGTAGATATCTCAATAAAACCATCAAAAACAGACCAAGGAATTTGAAGGTTTGAAAAGTCTGTCATAAGTCACAAGACCTTGGTATCTCAGCTTATTTTTTTTTCTTTTTGAAAGATTTGAGAAACAATTTTATGTTTTCGAGTATAAACAAAGCTTGGGATATGGCTGGCTTATTTCAGTGTAAGTTTTCCTTTCTTTCTTTTTCTTTTTTTATTCTTTTTTTTTTTTTTTTTTTTTTTACTTTTCTCAACTCTGATAGAAATTGGCAAAACTATGTATTAAATTTTATCAAATTTGTTAATTGTTTTTGAGAATTACAATAGTTTAAATACTTAATTCTGAATACGCTTAAAAAAATATGATTTAAAACGAGGTGGAATAGCTTACAGTATAACGCTAAAAATTGCAAAATTGTCAATTTATTTTAGTATTATTGGTTTACCTAGCCATTTCATGATCTAGCCAAAGCTCCATCTTCCAGCGGACAGAATAAATGACTGTCCAATGTATTTGTTAATATTAGGAATTATGTTAAATGACAAAAAGTAAGTATAATAGGACTTTTCCAACGTATCAGTAAATACTCCCATACCTTAAAAAAGTTTGAAAAGCTTAAGCTGCATTGAAGTAGTTTAAAATGCAACCTAATATATACCCATGACTGTAAATTGATATTATTATCGATATCAACATTTCTATTCGAACTCTAACTTTCGTGTTATTCTAAGATAACTAAGAAATGCGAAATATTTTTTAAATGGTAAGACCACTTTATATTGTGCTTAAGGCTGAAATAGTATCCCTAATACAGGGTGTCCACTCTCAACGGTGTCCAATTGCTAATTCCTAAACCGTTAGTCATAGACATATAGTTCCAATTAGAAAAAGTCCTTCCGGCCAGTGCCGGGAGGAAGAGGTAGCTTTCATATTCCTTATTTTAAAAAAGCCAACATATATTATTCAAACACACGTAGCTCAATTTAGTGGAAACCGAATATAGGAGATTCAATACTAATTTTTATCAATACTAAATCATTATGAATGAGAACTTCGATAAATTAGTCAGCTTTATCCAAGCTGCTTTTATTTAAAGTAACTTATATTTAACTGCCAAATTAGGCGATTTCTTAAAGTGCCTGCCATTTTAAGACAACATGGTGGATGAGGCTAACCAGTGAACTTGGTCGAGACCTTAGTAATTGCTGTGCACATGCTCACTCACATCGGAATCGATTGATATATACGAGTGCTTTCGCAGGCAAAAAATCAGATTTTTCAAAATGTCACCCACATTAGATATTGAAATTGCTATATCTGAGCCATTTTGTAAGATAAAGACAAACAAAAAATGCTCTTGAATCCTTCTATCAAGGTCAAATACTTAAGAAAGAAACCTTTTCCAATTTCTAATTTTTTTGCACCCCACTTTAAATATAATTTTTTTTAATTTAATGGCCGCCATTTTGAAACAAGATGGTTAATGAAGCTGGCCATCGAACTTGGTCGAGATATTGATGTATACTATCCACATGCCTTCTTACATCGAAATAGGCGAATACGTCTGTTATCGCGTGACAAATACAAGATCGTTTCAAAATGTTAGCCATGCTAGAAATTCAAAGTGCTATAATTCAACCATTTTTTAAGATATAAACAAAAGAACAAATTTTCAGAAACAAAAACTGCTCCGGAATTTTTGTATTAAGGCCAAACACATAAAAAAAATCTTTTTCATTTTCCAATTTTTTAATACCTCATTTTAAATTTTAAATTTATTTTTTTTTTAAATGGCAACCCTTTTGATACAAGATGGCGAATGAAGCTGGTCAACGAACTCGGTCGAGACATTAATATGAACTATGTACAGACCAAATTACATACAAATCGATTCATAAATACGACTGATATCGCGTGAAAAAAATCAGGTCGTTTTAAAATGTCAGCCACAATAGAAATTCAAAATACTATAACTCAGCCATTTTTTTTTAGATATAGACGAAACAAAAACTGTTCCGGAATCTTTGTATTAAGTCCAACACATACGAAAAAAATCTTTCTCATTTTCCAATTTTTTGGTATCTCATTTTAAATTTAAATTTTTTTTTAATAATTTAAATGGCCGCCATTTTGAAACAAAATGGCGAATGAAGCTGGACAACGAACTCGGTCGAGATATTTGTATGTACTATGTACACACCAAGGTACATCCAAATCGGTTCAAAAATACGCCCGTTATCACGTGACAAAAATCAGGTCGTTTCAAAATGTCAGCCACGCTATAAATTCAAAATGCTATAACTCAGCCATTTTTTAAGATATAGTCGAAACAAAAACTGCTCCGGAATCTTTGTATAAAGGTCCAATACATAAGAAAAAAATATTTTTCCATTTTCAATTTTTTGGTACCACATTTCAAATTTTAAAATTTAAAAAAAAATCTAAATGGCCGCCATTTTGAAACAAAATGGCGGATGAAGCTCGCCAACGAACTCTGTCAAGACATTGGTATGTACTATGTACACACTGAATTACATCCAAATCGGTTCATAAATACGAGAGTTACAGTGTGAAAAAGGTCATATATATATATATATATATATATATATATATATATATATATATATTATTTCAAAATTAAGGAAAAATTATCTCATGAATGGCGCTACAGCAGCACATATCAAAATGCAATAAAACATATTACATCATTTCAAAATGCCTAAACACCATAACTCCAAAAGGAAGGTGTATATCTGCAGATTTTTTTTTTAACTATAAAATACATAAAAGAACAAGAAAGACAGGTAAAAAAACAAAAACAGTCTGTTCTTCATCAGTGGGAGGACAGACAAAATACTAACTCCACCCCCACTTTTAAAATTTGCAGGTTTCTAAACACACGCCCACCCCGCATTCAATATTGAAAAACTATTGTCATTTTATAAGCCAAATTCCATAAAAAACAAACTAAAATAACTCAAACATAATGTTAACAATACAAAAATTATCATACAAAAACAAAAAAGCTTTAATAAAACGTCTTTTAGAGAAATACTTAAAAAATAAAAACAAAAGAAATTAATTTAACATGCATGAATGCAGAATAAACGTGCGCCCCCCCCCCCCCCCCCAAACCCACAAAATAAAATTTCTCAAAACATGAAAAACAGTAATACCTGTATAATGTTTCTCACCCGTCAACTATAAACAAATAATTTTTCTTCCAAAGCCATTGTCAAATATCAGAGTTCCAGGTCTGCAACTTTCTTTCGTTTCAATTCATCAATACACACCCGTTCTTTTAACAAGACTTTAGGATGCCTATGTCATACAGAAAGTTCCAGAAAGCTGCCATCACATTTTCATGCCGCTAGTCCACATCGTTGCCATTCACTTTTTAGAACTGTCTTTAAATAATATTTCAAAAACTTTATAGGGTAAAAATTATTGTAAAATAAATTAGCCAACAACTTAAAGATCTGTTTATAAAAATTATTGTCTCTGCCACAAATTTTATTGAAACGTATTAATTGATTAATGATAATATTTATGTAAATTTGATAACCAATGTGGCATGCTTCTAGTTAAAAAAAAAAATAAATAAAAAAAAAAAAAAAAAAAAAATGAAAACTATTTCTCTTATCGTACAAATCTAATATCAATTTATTATCAATAATTTTAAATAAAATATCCAAAAATTCTGCATTATAATCATCACTGTTTGCTCTATTCAATTTTAAACAATTTAGATATATAATAACATATTCATTAGAAAAATCAAAATTAAATATGAAAATATCATCAATATACCTAAAGACCTTTAAAGACCTGTTATATTTTATAGTATACTTAAATTCATAATAAAACAAAAACAAATTTGCTGCTGTACTAGAATAGTTTGTCCCCATCCCTATACCACATATCTGATTAAAGGTATTATTGTTAAAAATTACATAATTATTATAAAAACAGAAATGACATAAGCTTAAAAATAAATCTCTATTTATATTTAATTCATCATTTATATTAAAAACATCAAAAATACTCATTAAAACATCATAAAGTGAATCAATAGGTATATTGGTGAACAGATTTTCAAAGTCGAATACCTGTATTTTCAGAGGAGTCAAAGGCAATTTGTCCAGAATTCCTGTTATCAATTGACCAGAAATAACTATACTTCTTAAATTTATACTTTAAAAAATCATAAATCTTTTTTAGTAAATTCTGTGAACCAATATTAAAATTTTTATTAACGCTTTTAGAAGTACTACAAATAAATCTAAACTTAATCGGATCTTTATGAAATTTAGGCGTTAAGAAAATAAATGGCAAACAGTGATGATTAGAAACATCAAAATTATAAGAAAACATACTTTTAACTTTCTTTATACATGCAAAAAATTTTTTAACAACAGGATTTCTGTCAATATTAACTTTTGAATAAAAATTTTCATTACCTAATTCATCCTCTATTTTATCAATATAAAACTTCTTTCATATTATTGCATAATTATTAGCTGCTTTGTCCACAGGGACTATAACAAAATTATTCTGTAAACTTTCAATAAATTTTACATCTTCATCTTTAAAACTTTGATATTCATACTTATCAGAATTTAAATTAAAAAAAAATATTTTGCGGATTGGGGGGGGGGGGGGGGGGGGCGCACGTTTATTCTGCATTCATGCATGTTAAGTTAATTTCTTTTGTTTTTATTTTTTAAGTATTTCTGTAAAAGACTTTTTATTAAAGCTTTTTTGTTTTTGTATGATAATTTTTGTATTGTTAACATTATGTTTGAGTTATTTTAGTTTGTTTTTTATGGAATTTGGCTAATAAAATGACAATAGTTTTTCAATATTGAATGCGGGGTGGGCGTGTGTTCAGAAACCTGCAAATTTTAAAAGTGGGGGTGGAGTTAGTTTTTGTCTGTCCTCCCACTGATGAAGAACAGACTGTTTTTGTTTTTTTACTTGTCTTTCTTGTTCTTTTATGTATTTTATAGTTTAAAAAAAAAAAAAAAAAAAAAAAAAAAAAAAAAAAAAAGATTCTGCAGATATACACCTTCCTTTTGGAGTTATGGTGTTTAGGCATTTTGAAATGATGTAATATGTTTTATTGCATTTTGATATGTGCTGCTGTAGCGCCATTCATGCGATAATTTTTCATTAATTTTGAAATAAAATATTGCTATATGTGACTCGGATAAGCTGCATTATTGCGCTTCTGGCATATATATTTATTCAATTTCATTACGGCTTTGAAATTTGGTGTATATCTTTGTTTATTTTTGTTGTTTGTTGTTTATTGGCATATTAAGCCTAAGTGCTTACAAAAAATTTTTGAATAAATATGTTGCGATATATATCTAGATAAAAATATGAGATATTATAAATGAAAAGACAAAAGATCTAAAACTTGTGTAGTTGGTCATGCTGACAGTCCACCTCCAGTAAATGATTATATTCCTTTTTGCAAATATAATAATGTAGTTTATAAAATTGATTGTTTAACCTGACAGCAGGGTTATGTAGGGCAGACGGAAGGTGAATTACATGTTAGAATTAATCAGCACAGATCGGATGTATATAATGATAGTAAGAAATGCCCCACATTTGAAATTTTGCATTTTAGAATTCACAGTTTTAGTAATATTAATATTCAAATTTTGGATCATGTTGAAGTTAAAAATAATAGATTAGATAAAGAGAATGATTATATGTTGCAGTTTAAAACTATATATCCATTTGGATTGAATACGTTGGTTAATAAAGTTAATTTATTGAAGGTTAGAAATGTATATGATTTATTTTATAATTTTAATGATAAAGTTGTTATAAAAAGAGGAAAGAGGGGGTCTCGTAAATATAATAAAGTTACTAATCATGTAATTCCTAATATATGGATTAAGGATTTGGAATTTGTTTTTGATAAAAATTATAGTGTTAAAAATGTTAAAATGGAGGTTTTTAAATTAAAGATTAATGTGCTTAAGAAAATTAAAAAATGTTTGGATGTTTTCAAATTTAAAAATTTACAGTTTAAAGATTTATTATATGATTTAATTAATTTTAAGTTATTAAATAGAGATGAAGTTAATAAAGAAGTAATTTATTTTAATATAAAATTTCAACAAAAATCTTTTGATAATTTGAATTTAAATGCAATTATGCAAACATATTTACGACCTTTTTCCTCTTAAAGAATGTATTATTTCAGTTGCATATAATTATCCTAAACCATTAAGTAATAAGATTTTCAATTACAGACAAATAGCTTTTTCAAATGTTAATACAGTTTTAACTTGTTGTTGTAATAATATGGAATTTAAAGATTTTATAGATAATTATCATGGCCATATAATTACAGGTAATCTTGATATAATCAAGAATAAAAATGTAAAATATTTAATGAATTTTGGTTGCATGTTAAGTTAATTTCTTTTGTTTTTATTTTTTAAGTATTTCTCTAAAAGACTTTTTATTAAAGCTTTTTTGTTTTTGTATGATAATTTTTGTATTGTTAACATTATGTTTGAGTTATTTTAGTTTGTTTTTTATGGAATTTGGCTAATAAAATGACAATAGTTTTTCAATATTGAATGCGGGGTGGGCGTGTGTTCAGAAACCTGCAAATTTTAAAAGTGGAGGTGGAGTTAGTTTTTCGTCTGTCCTCCCACTGATGAAGAACAGACTGTTTTTGTTTTTTTACCTGTCTTTCTTGTTCTTTTATGTATTTTATAGTTTAAAAAAAAAAAAAAAAAAAAAAAAAAAAAAAAAAAAAAAAAAGATTCTGCAGATATACACCTTCCTTTTGGATTTATGGTGTCTAGGCATTTTGAAATGATGTAATATATATATATATATATATATATATATATATATGTCAATTTTTGAACGGAGGGTGGTTTCGGGGTCTGGAGGTCATGATCGATGAAAATATACCAAAATTTTTTGAAATCGCTTTCCACCGAACGGCTGCAATAGGTAGCTTTTTGTAATGAAAGCTACCTAAAATGTTTTAAATGGGGTAAAGAAGTATGTTAAAAGCGATTTGCGTCAATAAAAACATTTCTTAAAAAATTACGAAATTTAAATTTTTGTATGCTCCCCCGGTCCTATAAGTTATGTTTAGTAAAATTTTCCTGTTACACTGACAAGTAAGACAAAAAAAAGTCCCGTTGTTCTACGATTAAAATTGACCGAGTAATGACTGTTTAAAGTTGGAGCACATATTTCGCTACAAATTAGGAGTCATTCACAAATTTAATAGAAATATAATTTCGTCAGATATAATAAAATAAACTGTCAAGCGTGAGTATTACTCGCACTCAGAGGGCTCCATACAATAAATATATGAATTATTAACTGTATTATTAAAAAAATCGTTGCTAAAAGAATAATAAAACTTTGTAAAAAACTATACAACGTAGGGTTGGGTATAGTATATACTAGAAATACTGTATATACTAGAAAAATATGAATGGGTATACCATAAAAGTTCAAAGAGATATGAACCCTAAATAATATCAAATATTGCTATTCTGTTATAACTCTTTTTCAATCTTACCCTAATTTGTTTATGATGAACCTTATTCGGTACTGACAATAAAAGTAGTGCATATTTAAACTTCATGTGGCATTTCATAAAACTAAATTCAGCGTAGTAATAAACTTTTCTTTTTACAGTGTAGCTAAAACAGAACCCTTGTTCAAAGTTTTAACTTGGCATTGTGCTAAGCGCGCTTCAAAAGGTGGTCGCAAAGTTTCAACACCAACCGCGTTTTTCCAGATAGGTTTTTAATTAACTTTTAAAGACACGGGAGGCGTAATGAGAGATCGACTCAATGCAAACTAGTCGCGAATCCGATAGTACTTATGTGATTAATTCTAATTAAATTAGTCTGTCTCAAACAATTTGACTTGCTTTTATACAGCTACTAGATATTGCATTACACAAATATATCATTAAATTTGTTATCTGGGATTTAAAAGCCGATGGTAAGGGAGACCGGGGGAATGGCTCCAACTACTAGATATTGCATTACACAAATATATCATTAAATTTGTTATCTGGGATTTAAAAGCCGATGGTAGGGGAGACCGGGGGAATGGCTTCAACTACTAGATATTGCATTACACAAATATATCATTAAATTTGTTATCTGGGATTTAAAAGCCGATGGTAGGGGAGACCGGGGGAATAGCTCCAACTACTAGATATTGCATTACACAAATATATCATTAAATTTGTTATCTGGGATTTAAAAGCCGATGGTAGGGGAGACCGGGGGAATGGCTCCACTCGGGGTTATGCCGCCACTCCGCCTAGTTTAAAAATTAACTCAGTTTGAGATAGTGAATGCACCTGCACTATAGCAGCCAACAATAGAAATAGTGCCTAGAGTGAGAGTGATTTTGTTATACGTAGTTCGTTTGTTCTAGTGAAAAATTTAGTTTTCATCTAGTTGCTTCTTATTTTTGATCTTCAAATGAGTAGAGGTTGATGGTTGGTTGATTGATTTTTGACGGCCAATTATCTACACGAGGGATATAGGCCCTAATGGGGGGGTGACCTTCGTGGGGGTCTTTCTAAGGGAACCCAACCCGTATTGACGCTTGGAAATCCAAGGTTCGAAGAAAACCACGAAAACTCCGAACGATTAGGTCGACGGGCGCGATTGGGATCGAACCCAGCACCTCCCATCTACCAGTTTCGAGAGCAGAACCTCTCGGCCACTAGTAGGGCCTAAAAATGAGTAGAGGTAAATACTTTTATTGTAACATTAAGTACTTAAGATAATATTACCCATAATCTACATGTATTCGCCGACATTTTGATGCAATTTGTTGAACAAGTTCGGTTCTTCTTTCGGCTTTGCTGAGGGATTTCCGCTATATTGTCCTCTCGGGGTAATGCCGCCACCATGGAAAAGGGTGACTTTTGCAATTTGAGTTAAATTGTAAGCTTAGCACATTAATAAATCTAGCTTAAGGAATTATTCATTATTCTACTAAATTACGTTGCTTTCTAAATATTCTCAGTAGGTTATGTGTTTCCTAGTATCCATTTTATGTATTTACTAGGTCATTAAAGAGTGGTGTCATTACCCCGATACAGTGGCGAAATTACCTCGGTATCTTGGGTAATACCGCCATTGTACAGAGGTTGAAAGAAATTTTTTTATGTGTGCTTACTTTACAGTTATGATTACGGTTAAATTTATACAGATATTATAGATCATGATTCAGCTTTGGAATTTTTACTATTAAAAAATAAACATTTTTTGAGGTGAAAAAAATTTAAATTCCCTTAAGGTGTCGCCATTCCCCCGGTCTACCCTACATAGAGTACTCCGCCCCTGTCATTATGTATGTCCAAACCATCCGTGTCTTTAAGGGTTAATATCGCAGCTAATTACAGACGAATTTTTTTCGAAAATCATTATCAACTATGTTTTTATACTTCTGATACGATAGGTACATCCAACGCTCCTCAACACCTTTGCTGAATCCCTTCAAATCAAAATTTGTGTGAAACGGGAAAATGCTCTTTTCTCAAAAACTATGTGATCTAAAGTAATGGCTGTATTTTTCCTGCAAGGTTTAAATTAACATCTACTACCACTAATTTTTTAATAATTTTAGTTTCAGTAGATTCGGAAAAATAGGGAGGGGGACATATTTTTGCACTACATTTTCGACGATATATCTAAAAATATAATACCTAAAATTAAAAGAAATGTATTTTTGAATTCAGCGTTACGAAAGCTTTCACACGATATACAAAGAAAAGTTTTTTTTTTTTTTTTTTTTTTTTTTTTTTTTTTTTTTTGTCAAGTAACTTAATTAGCCCCTCTACATTTTTCCTAATTATATTTGTGAATGTTTAATAATCTGTAAATATTCGGGTCAATAGTCTTTATTACTTCCCCCAATTTGAACTTTTCAAGTTCCATAGTTTTACGAGTAAAGTGGCTATGACAGACAGACACAGGAGTGATCTCATAATGGTTCCGTTTTTACTTTTTATGTACGGAACCCCAAAAATGGTTGACAGTAAAGTTAACATTGCAATATAAATTTGAAATCTTTAATGAGACATACATTTTATGACATACGAGTATCAATGCAAAATATACAATTTGTAATAAACATATAAGAAGGGAAAAAAAAACAGAATTTTTGTTTTAAAAAATGATTAAAATTAACAGCGTCAGTTCCTTACAAAATGGCACATTCACTGTAAAAAAAATCCGACCAGTTTTCCTGTAGGAATCGGAAAAATAGTTGCCCTTATCGTACCGGAAAATGTTTCACCCCACCTC
This sequence comes from Maratus speciosus, assembly GCA_963932465.1. Classification (NCBI taxonomy): domain Eukaryota; kingdom Metazoa; phylum Arthropoda; class Arachnida; order Araneae; family Salticidae; genus Maratus; species Maratus speciosus. The sequence goes on along the minus strand of OZ010787.1, from coordinate 200,868,291 downwards.
GGAATAAAATCCGTAAAAAAAAAAAAAAGAAAATAGTCAATAAAACGGTATTTTACGGATTTTATTCCAAGCTGGGTCGGAAAATTTTCCGGTACGATAAGGGCAACTATTTTTCCGATTCATACAGGAAAACTGGTCGGATTGTTTTTACATTGTATTTTGAAATGTTATTAGATTACACTAGCCAGCAAAAGTCATGTTTTTTAGCTTTTGATAATTGATTCTTATGTATTCTCTACCGCTGAATCCGAAATTGACCTTCATTTTTTGCCATCCAGTAAAGATTTTTCGCAAATCGCAAATTTTAAAGTTAAAAAAAGAAAAAAATAGCGACATGATGGTTAAAAATTAAGGTAATTTTTGGTCTGAGTACTAAAAAATGCATTAAAGTTAAAATACACAACGATCCCAGTCTTGTGTTAGCTAATCTAAAACGTTTAATTAAACTTCTTGGCGGTAATCTATCCGAATTTTTTTGTGTTATCCTGTAAAATAAGTATATAAATGGTAACCACCGAAAATCATAATACTATTAGGGTGTTATCGGATTTACGTCAGTATGTAAAATTTAATTTCGATCAGATATTTGAAAGTGAGTTAAAGTTCGAGTACAAATTTTTAACTGGAAAAACATATATAACGATCGTTGAAGTTAAATAAAAACTTATAAAAATAACACAATTTTTGTTAAAAGAAATCATGAAAATGAACAGTCTCAAATCCTTACAAAATAAAACATTATTAATTTATATTTATTAATAATGAATTTTTATTATTTATTTTTTATTTATTTATTATGAAATATTTTTGCCAATCTGAAACTTAATAAAAGTTAACTCAATCGTAATACTTGTACGATTTTTTTCAAAGTACAGTCAGTATCGTTTATATGGTCACCCATGCGGTCCTGAAAAATATGACCTTATAAGCGGGGTGACCTTATATGCGGTGTAAGCGGGAATTTTATTTTAGACAGTAAAATATTATTAATAATTTAGTTATTTCAGTACAATAATGTACAAAGAAGCTATGTACATATAATTTATAAGACAAGGTGTATAAACAAGAATTTCTTTACAGTTAAAATTTCGAATTGATGAGTATACTCATAGTCGTAAAAATAATCTTTTACGAAGATTTGTTTGTTTTTTATCGTAGTTGTTAAAACTACTTTTTCTTATTCACGAACAGTTTTAAAATGTTCCTCGGTGTCTTTGGGATTGGTTAAAAAATATTTTAATGTATTTAGCGCTTTGAGAGCTTCTGCTCGCGTCTTCTGCGTTGTCGGTTCAGCTTTGAATTCACGTTCATTATCGTCGTTTCCATCAATGTTTATATTTAAAATTTCCGAAACTATTTCCAGTATAGAAGCTTCACCATGGAGTTTACCGATGTCACGTCTTCTGTGGATATCTAGAAGAAAAACACCAATAGGCGTGAAGAACATTTTAACACGGCTTCCCCTTCTTCCAATAAGCAGGCTTTTTCGGAAGATACATACCAGCAAAGGCGTGACTGTTGCCACTCGTGGGTAAAGTCCATTACTAGCGATCTCATTGTCAACAACAGCATATGTCAGTTTGTCATGTATTGTGCAAACGTCATTCCGTTGTTCTTGTGCAACTTCAAATGGGTACACGACATTTCGGTCCCGACACTTCGGTCCCGCCATTTCGGTCCCGCCGTTTCGGTCCCGAGACATTTCGGTCCCTGGCCATTTCGGTCCGGAGACATTTCGGTCCCTGGCTATTTCGGTCCCGAGACATTTCGGTCCCTGGCCATTTCGGTCCCTGGCCATTTCGGTCCCGAGACATTTCGGTCCCTGGCCATTTCGGTCCCGAGACATTTCGGTCCCTGGCCATTTCGGTCCCTGGCCATTTCGGTCCTTAGCCATTTCGGTCCCTTGTCATTTCGGTGCCCACCACCTTATAACTCGTATTCTAATTGTCGTGGGCCGCCAAACGCTGTAATTTAAACATTATTTGGGACCTTTTTAAATTTTTTTAACACCGCCCACCCCCCAAATTAAAAAAAAAGCTGAATATAACAGTCCGATAAATTTAAACTTTTATAACTCGTGATAATGAAATCACAGCGAGCTGAAAATTTGTTTGATTGAACAATGTGATATAATTTTACAGGGGACATTGTCTTTTTATTATTATTATTATTTAACAAAATGGATTTTTTAAGCTGTATTATTTGTTATTAATATTAGGTATTTTATATATACTATAAACTGCCATAGATGATTTTTTGGTTGTTTTCATACGTTTTTTAGAACCTTTAAATTATCATCATTAATTAAATAATTTAAAAAACTGTTCTTATTTTTTCTCCTTCTTACAATTAGATTAATAATAAATGTCTTCAATAATTCAATTGGACACTTATAAGCTATTGTAGGTAAATATTTCCTCAAATCCTTCTTCTACATCCTCTCCTTTAATAATTCAGAAATGAGATATATTTATTGAAGCAAAAATATTTAATTTTTCTTATTACTTTTATAATACAAAGTTATAATTTTGTTTTCATAAGTTACTTTACCATTATAAACATTGGTAAAACAATAGTGATTTGGTAATTAGGTGTGACAGGAAAAATATTTTGTTGTCAGAAAACTCCACCCACCGCTTCATTTTTTTAAAAAATAATTATTGGTTGCATTTTTAACAGTCTTCTCACCCATTGCAGACGATTTTTGTGAACTAATTTTATTGAAACTGGGCCTATTTCTTTGTAATAAGATGATTATTTTTTATTTTATGTAATAGTGTAAGTAATATTTTAATTAATTTTATTTCCAATTTTTAACTGACAAAACTAAGGTTTTTAGGTGCGTTCGTAATTATATAAATACATAGCACCTATAGTCGTCGTTCAGTCCGTCCGTCTGCCCGCCTGTCTCCGCATATAACAGAGCAAAAACAACCCAACCGAATGGTCTGAAATTTTAAATATATGATTGTTGCATAATTTTGTCGAGCCATTTCAAATTTTATGGATATCGGATGCATAGTTTAATTACAGGGACTGTCAAAAGTTTTTCTTTACATTACGGCCAATGGGAAAAAAATTATTGCAAGTGCATTTTAATGATGTTACAGCCTTCCGAGTGGTCTGAAATTTTAAATATATAATTGTTACAAAATTTTGTCGAGCCATTTGAAATTTTATGGAAATCTGTGTATAGTTTAATTACAGAGACAGTCAAAAGTTTTGCGTTACATTACGGGGAATGGGAAAAAATTATTGCAAGTGCATTTTAATGATGTCACAGGCTATGCACTCATGAAGTGAAAAAAAAATATACATTCAGTACAATATGGGATGCAAAAAATAATTATAAAACTAGTTATAGTACGAACGCACCTCATTTGCCACGTTTGACGAGCAATTTCCAACTTGTTTGTATTTGTCGTTTATTTATTGATTTTTAATATTACCCTTTTCCTCCCACTTTCCCGGAAAAAAAATTAATAATTTTTTATTTTAGTTTTATTATTAATTATATTAATAGTTTTGAATTTCGGTGACTTTAAATATAAAATAAATAAACATGTAAAAGATAAATTTCAGTTTATAACTACTATATGATAAATTGAATATAAAATATATTATGTATTGTGTTTATTTTAAAGTAAAAAAATGTAATGTATATTAATAATGTTATTAATTTAATAAATTAAGGATACATTAAATAAAAAATATATTTAATAAAATATTAATTTAATTTTTATACTAAAATTCTTAACTTTTTTGAGAATTAATTAATAGCAATTATTAGTAGCAATTATTAATAGCAATTAAAGTTTTTATTCAAAAGTTTTAATTTATAATTTCCAAAAAATAATATAGGAATTTTTTGAAAAATCAGTCAAAAACATAAAGTCTAAGTAATAATTAATTAATTAATTAAACATAATAATAATAATAATAATAATAATAATGATGCAACATTGTGCGAATACGTAAAAAAACCTTTTAACAGTGTTAGGTGATATTATGCCGATTTTAATTTTTTAAGTACAGTTATAATTTACAATTCGCAAAAAGTAAGAAATTATTAATTAATTATAATTAAAGAGCAAAAATAATATTATAAGCTAACTAATAAATGAATAAACAACATGTTTATCTTCAGAACCCTTATCACTCTTATACATCTTAATGAAGTTAATAACGTTATAATAACCGAAAATTAAAAAAATATACATTTGCATTTACCCTATAAAAACTATTATATAGTTCATGTAATAGTTTTTTAACAAGCAATTGATAAATTAGTTATCTAAACAATTAATAATTAAAATAATTTTGAATTGATAAATACGTTTAATAAAAACAATTCAATTTTTGAATTTTTTTTTTACTTAACAATATAACTATGAGTGTTTTCAACTTGTCGTGCAAGTTAAATTCATGCTGTATCAAATTTATTGCAAACTAACGGCAAACAAGTAATCAAAAATACTGCAAACTTACTGTAAAATAGTAATCTTTCCATATCACACTATAAGTTTAACCCCTTCGAAGGGGTCAATAGACCTGATCAGGTCTATTGATGCGAAAGCGCCGTCAGAAGGCGCATGCATAGGTTTTATCACCATAAACAAGTTTAGGTAATATTTGTACTTTTCATTTCGAGCATTTTTTGGTATTTAATAAGTATAGCGTTTAGAAAAAACGGTGCCTACCGAATAAAATTTCTGCAATTTCTGCGTATGTGCTGATTCTCATTGCTGTTGAGTCTCTCAACAGAGAGATTTTTTGCTTTCGTGAATTAAAGACAGTCTTGCCATCGGTTTCACAACAAACTACTCATGCAAGTGGGTGATGGTATACCTTTCGGGAGATTTGCTGCGAATTTCTCAATTCAAATTTGTCACGGCAAGATAATATCAGAAAAAATCAAACTTTCTGCTAATGTTCATGCTATCTGGGTTACCTCAAAAATTTCCATGGGGTGCGCGGCGGATCGCATGAACGGCTCATGCGATTGACACTTATGTGAAATCATTATCCAATATCTATTACAGCACAAATTCTTAATTCAATGGCAAGAAATTAAACATGAAAATTGCTGTTTTACACTTAACCACTTGGCCCTAACTTTATTGTAGGCAAATGTTATGTAATATGAAACTTGATTTAACCCATTCGCTGCCAAAACTAAGAATTTTCAAATTTTTTGTTGAAGGTCGTTTGCCAGCACAAATTCAGAAAGATAAATTTCGCTTTACTAATACAGCGAAATTTCTGCCAATAAATGAGGCATTTTTTTTTAATTCTAAAATAGTGGTGACAAAGTAATCAATAAATTAAAGCCACGAGTATACTCGTGAATGACAGCGAATGGGTTAATTAAATTTAACTCTTCAGTATGCGCTCAGATTTTTACATCGTAAGTTAATCTTTTTCACTGGTAAATATTAATGTAACTTGAATGTATTATTAGTTGCAGTTATAGAGATTGGCGTTATATTTTTTATCCATGCTTTTTTTTTAAATTAAGAAATTAAATAAGGATATACCTAAATTCTTAAAGTTACTCGAAATACTTCTATCATATATACACAGTCAAGACAAGATTCCAAGGACTGGTAAACAGCTCCATTTTAGACAGGCTTCCATGTAAAGAAGTGTAATTAATTATACTTCTAAGATACACTACCTCAATAAGATCTATTGTTCGTTTCGCAGGGATTCTGAAACTCTTCCGTTTGAGACAGGATTCCGTTATCGAAAGATTCCGCTTTCACAGGTTTCACTATGCTTCACTAAAGAAGGGTGAAAATCCCCTTTTCAGACAGGTTTTCAGCAAATTTAATTGTATCGCAATTCATATTAAGACCATGTAACGCTTACGTTAAAGACAGGATTCTGTTATAGACAATTACTATTTTGACAAGTTTTATTCTATTCATATCATATAAATAAGTATATTTATATAAATACACAAAACTTTTAAAAATGGAACCTGCCTATAACGGAGTTCTGTCTTAAACATAAATGTTCCATAGTGCTACGGAAAATAATACTATACAAATACACCAAATAACACGGAAACTTGTGTAAAACGGAATTTTTCACCAATATTTACAATTTCATCTTGACAGGTTTTACTATATATATAGCATGAAGGGAAAATTCTGGACCCTCCCCCCCCCTGTAACGAAATCCTGGCTACGCCACTGCATGTCGTCCCGGTTTTTTTAAGCCATTAAAGATGAAAAATGCCGTGTGGCCACAAAAAAGCGCCGGCTGACTAGAACAAAGAGAGCGCGAGTAGAATAATTCTTCTATCTGGATCTTTATTTAGCATAATCAAATGGGGGAAGCCAGGACATCTACACTTGACATATATATATACATGTATAATATTCTTTTGAATGAATAACATATAGATATCAAGAAAAGCCAAATATGTTTTCTAAATTTCCAAATTTCTTCATTGTGATATATTTATAAAATTTCTTAATTTAAAATGAAATTTTACGTAAAAGTGATTCACTATACATTATTATTTTGAGATTTTATGTTATTTTTTTTGTATTTTCATTTTTATTTTTTATTTGTCATATTAAAACATGTAGGCTGCTTTAATTCTAAGTATATAAGTCAAATAAATAAGAAAGAAATATTTGAAATACAGAATTAATTTTAAATACGAAAAGAATATTTTATGACAATAGAAATTTTAAAATTTTGATTTATGTTTATTGTGCTCGTAGTTTTTGAATATAATAAGCATATAAAAGTCTTAAATATATTAAAAAGGATTTGTAATTGTTGCAAACCACTTCACCGTCGACAGGTATGGGGAAAAAGTGCTTTTATCCCCGAGTTATCTCGGGGCAAACGGTGAAGTGGTTCAAAATTAAAAATATTTTTAAACTTGTCATTCGACACCGGTAGAAATAGCGGTAATATTATTGTTACATGTAAAAAGATTAATGCAAACTTTTAAATAGTTTTTCAAAAAATAGTAAATTAAAATAACTATTAAAATAAAATAGAAAGTTCTAGTCTGTTCCGGTGCAGAATTTAAAAAATAATGTGTCTTTATCACAATTCCATGTTAAGAACCCCCTTTTTAAAAAATATGTAAAATGCAATACATTTAAAATTGATGCGCCGTTAAATAATAGGATAAAATAAAGATTTGTAAAAAATTTGCAGATTTTTTCATTATTAATCACATAGTGTGCAAATTATATACAATTGAATATGTGCATTTTGGCATGGGCATTTGCATATGAAAATTAAAGCTCGACTTATAAATATTTTTAAATTGTCTGGACTTTATATTTATGATAGACTAAAATATGATGAGCTTCTATAAAGAATCCACAGAACTCTCCCTTCCCCCACTCCTGAAAACGATTACTTCTACCATATAAAATTTGCATGGGGTGCTACAATTTTATTGCGAGTTATAAGTGTTTGCGGTTTTCGGGCCCTTATATTCGGTTATACTAAAATTTAAAGGGTTCAGTTAAAAAATCTTATAATGTACCTCCTTTTTTAAAGATTACGTTTACCGTACAAAATATGAGTGTGATTACGATAATTACAGAGAGAGTTATAAATGTTTTAATTTATCAGGACTTTATACTTAAGACACACTAAAATATATAAAAAGTCAACAGAGCCCCCCCCCCCCCCCCTGCCTTATAAAACGATTATGATTATCATAGGAAATTTGTGTGGGCTGCGACAATTTTGATCTGTGTTATAAGTGTTTGCGTTTTCGAGTCCTTATATTCGAGTTATACTAAAATTTAGGGAGTTCAGTTAAAAAATTTGATAATGTCCTTCCTTTTATAAAGATTACGTTTACCATACAAAATGTGAGTGTTTTGCGATAATTATAGATCGAGTTATAAATGTCTTAATTTATCAGACCCTTATACTTATGATACACTAAAATATAGAAAATGTCAATCCCCCCCCCCCTTGTTTTTTAAAATGATTGCCATACGAAATTTGTGTGTGTTTACTAAAATTTTAAGGCCTTTATTTAAAAAACTCGACAATGTCCCCTATAAAATTGTCACCTATTTCAAGTGCACAAAATTTCAGCTTGCTGGAGAAGGAACCGAAATATCTCGGGACCGAAATGTCTTGGGACTGAATTGTCTCGGGACCGAAATGTCTTGGGACCGAAATGTCTCGGGACCGAAATGTCTTGGGACCGAATTGTCTCGGGACCGAAATGTCTTGGGACCGAAATGTCTCGGGACCGAAATGTCTTGGGACCAAATTGTCTCGGGACCGAAATGTCTCAGGACCGAATTGTCTCGGGACCGAAATGACTTGGGACCGAAATGTCTCGGGACCGAAATGTCTTGGGACCGAAATGTCTCGGGACCGAAATGTCTTGGGACCGAAATGTCTCGGGACCGAAATGTCTTGGGACCGAAACGGCGGGACCGAAATGGCGGGACCGAAGTGTCGGGACCGAAACGTCCTGCTTCCACTTCAAATAGGGACACATAATCATCAATGTCGTTGTCTTCGAACCATAATTCTTCACATTCTGGAAGCCAATGATGTGTTGGTCTTCTTTAATACCATATACCGATTCTATTCTACGTAACATATGGCATCTAACACAGTCACGCAAAGCTTCTTTTTTTTATCAATAGCAGCAATGACTTCTTTTAGAAGCAACTTTCGATAATTTATCTTAATATTTTTAATAATCCCTTTATCTAATTGTTGTGCCATACTGGTTCAGTTTGGAGGAGAGAAAACAAGTTCAATCGGTTTTAAATTGGGATTATCATGCAATGGGCGGTGCAGTTGTCTGCGATTATAGCCACTTGTATGTGCAAATTTTATCTAAAAGTCGAATTTCTTTTTCTCTCTTGTTTATTGTCATCCAGGCCTTTCGGTTCGCATAGTAAGATACATGCAAAGATTTGCAGTTTTTTAAACAACGAGGCTTGAGAAATTTACCAATAACTAATGGAGTCAATTTTTCTGAGCCATCCATCCATATTCGCTGCTAATAAAACTGCCAATCTTTTTTTGGCTTACCTGCCCACCACTTCATTTTTCGTTCTTAAAAGTAACACTTTTATCTGACAAAACATGAAAAAAACAGCCAAAGTTTATCAAAATTAAAAACATCACAAGGTCTGTAACTATTGAGAATGTCACGTAACACGTTAACAGCCATTCCTTCGATTCTTTGGCAGTAAAATTCGGTTTTCCTAGTTATGCACCAATTTTCAGAGATTTTTCTTTTAGGATCATCCATGTATTGGAACATTCTGCAATCTGGCACATTTTATCCAAGTGAAAAGATCTTTCTCAACATTCTCAAATGTTGAAACATGTTCTCGCTTTCTCTTTTGGTTGATCACATCTTCTATTTAACCCATTAACGACGAATTTCCTTTACACTTCTTTTAATTCTTCGACACCAGTTTTTGTGACTTTGTAATTTTGAATTATTTAATCGTTATAAATCCGAAATTAGATAATAGGAAAATTTCCAAACTAAAATACTAGTATCGAAATTTAAAAATTTTGTTCGCCTTGCATGGTAAGTTTTCTTGCCAACCGGCTTTAACCCTTTATCTACGGCATTATGATCTACTGCAATTTTTTTTATGTAATATTTTTTTTCAGTTACTACAATGAAAATTAAAGGATAAACATAAAAAAAATACTCACCCGTGAGATATTTAATTATTTAGAGGTAATTAACTAAAGTGGTACTTTAATGTACCGTCAGTACACTATGACTAAATTATCGTAACAGAAAACCCACAAGTTATTTCAACTGTCACCAGAAAATAGTTTCGATTTAATAAGTATATGAAATATAGGCTTTTTCTTATTTATAAATAAATCGTTCGGCGAATTCCGGTGCCAATCATTTATTTCAACACTTTAGAATTGAAAATGCTTTGCTCCTGAAAGGGTTTTAAAAAAATATTTTTTTTTAGGTTTCGATCTTGTTAGCAGTCCTTTAGTTTTGCGGCGTCAATATTCCAGGGACAACATGCTCTATCGCATCTCCACATATGCAATATATGAATTTACAAATGTCATTTCTAGCATAGCAAAAACCAGCCGGTACCACAACTTTTTCGATTTCCAATAAAAAATAACAATGAAACAGAAAAGAAATACCAGGGATATCACTACTGCACTACATTTTAATAATTGCATTTGAAATCCGATGAAAACGATGGATAACTACACAGACGAAAAGTAAACAAGAAGTTTTTCTCCAGCACCCATTGTACTGACGGTACTTATAAGTACCACCGAGTAATTCAACTGTTAAATCAAATACATACACCGCTCAACTAAAATAGCTAGTCAAATTGTATTCTAAGACCATAATGAACACATAAAAAAATCCAACACTTATCTTATATCCTTTACTGCGTTTGCAGCAATGAAAAGACGAGCGTGGCAATCTGTACAAAAAGTCGGCACAAAACATATCGACTGCTTCAAAGATAGCCTCATTCCTCTCTAAAATAACAAACCTAGAACTACCGCTGCCATGTATTCGGATAAAGTGGAGTAAAAAGAGCGATTTTTGCAAAGTACCATTATAGTATTAGTAATATTCACTATGGTATAAAAGTTTAAAGTGAGTGGTACTTATAAGTACCATCAGTAGATAAAGGGTTAATGAGTTAACAAGAATGGGACCATAAGACGTTATTCAGTGTCGCTCTTTCTATTCCATCAGTCTTCGCGAAAGCTGCTTTCGATACATTCGACTTTTTCAACGTTTTCTACCAATTTTTTTTTTTTCCCGCAATTGTCAAGTTTTTGTTTTGTTGACATCTTGTATTCACAAATGACAATTAACAATGAAACGAAGACTTTACACACAACGACAAGTAATGAAAAATACAAAAAACTAAAAATGCGTTATTTAACTTTTCCCTGCAAGGAGAACAATTTTCAGTCGGTCGCAAGGGGTCATGGCATATTTTCCAAGAATCGGTACACTGTAAAAAAAAATACGACCAGTTTTCCTGTAGGAATCGAAAAAATAGTTGCCCTTATCGTACCGGAAGAATTTCCGAACCAGCTCGGAATAAAATCCTTAAAATCGGAATAAAATCCGTAAAATACCGTTTTATTGGCTATTTCCTTTTGTTTACGGATTTTATTCCAGGCTGGGTCGGAAAATTTTCCGGTACGATAAGGGAAACTATTTTTCTGATTCCTACAGGAAAACTGATCCGATTTTTTTTACAGTGTATGTAATGCCACAGTTGAGGGAGAAATATCCAGAGCTTTGGAAACTCTTACCGACAGGAAAGAGTTTCTCTTATCGGCTGCAGCCGGGAAGCAAATGCACGGGAGATTCAACGATGGAAAAAGGGGGACATTGACTAGAAGGAAAGAAACTCCTTCTTCAGGATGTCCATCACTTCTTTTTAAAGCTATTAAAAATGAAAAGCATCGCGTGATCAATACAAAGATTCCGACAGTTGAAGATACTTGAATGTAAATGATACGTCTATTCGGCACTTTACACCCTCAAAAAGGGAAGGAAAAAGTATAAAACTATAAGATATTTTGCAATAAAAAGGGAGACAAAAGATGACCATATATCCGATAGTAGCCATTGGAAACTGACCATATAGGCGGTGTATTTTAACCCATTAACCGCCAAAACTATAAAGTAGAAAATTTCAGATTTATTTTTGAAAGTCGTTTCCCACCACAAATTCAGTAAGGTAAATTTCGCTTTACTAAAGTAGCAAAATTTCTGCCAATAAATTAGACATTTTTTTAAATTCTAAAATAATGGTGCAAATGTAATTAATTCATTGTATGAGCAATTATTTTGACTGTTGCGTGAACGCAACGTGAGCGGGTAATGCACTGTAAAAAAAAATACTGCCAGTTTTTCGGTAGGAATCGGAAAAATAGTTGCCCTTATCGTACCGGAATAATTTCCAACCCAGCTCGGAATAAAATCCGTAAAATCAGAATAAAATCCGTAAAATACAGTTTTACTGACTATTTCCTTATTTTTACGAATTTTATTCCGAGCTGGGTCGGAAATTATTCCGGTACGATAAGGGCAACTATTTTTCCGATTCCTACCGGAAAACTGGCAGTATTTTTTTTAACAGTGTGGGTTAACACGTAATTTCTATTCAGTCCGTCTGGACATATGAAAAGTGGCCTTATAAGCGGGGTGACCTTATAAGCGGGTGACAATATATCCGGTACTGACTGTATAGATACACATTAAATAAATTCTTCAAATACTTTAAGCACTTGGTTTATTGCCCCTCAAAGCACGGCCGAACTCATTTGTGTTCAGATGCAGAAAAGTGGTATCATGCATTTTTAAAGTTTCATATTTCGGTCAATTTTAGTGTTAAATGAAAGGGACTTTCTTTGTCTTACTTGTCAGTGTAATAGGAAAATCTTACTAAATATAACTTATAGGACCGGGGAACCGTATAAAAAATTAAATTTCGTATTTTTTTAAGAAATGTTTTTATTGACCCAAATCGCTTTTAAAATATATCTTTACCTCATTTAAAACATTTTTGTAGTTGGAACTACTATGACTATTAAAGGTCTATGAGTAACAGTTTAGGAAATGGCCATTGGACACTGTTGAGAGTGGACACCCTGTATATAAATGTCGAAAGAATATTATTTGAAAGAATATTATTCGGAGTGTTTGCATGTAATATTGTTTCCTACTACGAATTTCCTTCTTCGGTTTTCAACAACTGTTTTATACGTTGTATATATTGAACGAGACATTTTCGAATAATCCATTTTCAATTTCTAACATAGGCCTACTTGGAAAAACTTGATTTTTGATGTTTTTGGACAAGTCCAATTTTAATGAATTTATGTTAATACATTTTTAATATCTGCAACTTTAATAAATTTCAATTCAAATATTATTAATTGCATGAATCAATATCTACACTGTAAAAAAAATAATACCAGTTTTCCGGTAGGAATCGGAAAAATAGTTGCCCTTATCGTACCGGAATAATTTACAACCCAGCTCGGAATAAAATCCGTAAAATACCGTTTTACTGGCAATTTTCTTATTTTTACGGATTTTATTCCGAGCTGGGTCAAAAATTATTCCGGTACGATAAGGGCAACTATTTTTCCGATTCCTACCGGAAAACTGGCAGTTTTTTTTTTTTTTTTTTTTTTACAGTGTAATAGTTACATTTTGACTAAAGGTTAATTTAAATATTCTAAATAAATTTTGGAATAATAATTACTGTTATTTTTTTTTCTAAACTAGGGGGCTCTTCCCCCTACGAGCTACATTCACCAACCCCCCGTTCAAACAACGCAAACTCTAAAAGCACGCTAATTTGATAGGCTTAAAAAATTTTTCGGAAGAATGAATTATAATTAAAAAAAACAAAGGCTATCTCCCTGTTAACGGGTTGCTTTCGTCTTTGATTAAATCAGATTAGTGAAACATGTGAAAATAAGCTAATATAAAATGATTTAAGTAAACAGAGTCTTTGTCTCCGGTATTTTTTAACAACGCTTTTTTTTTACTTTTTTTCTTTTTTTAAATAAGACATTTTAAATGTGTCGTTTTAAATCTGAGGTAATTTTTGTTAAATTTAATTCCCCAGATGTTCTTCGGCAACTGCTAAAAGTGATTAAAAAAATAAAAGAAAGAACTTGTTACTAAACACAGATCATTTTAACAAGCCAATTTACGAACTACTTCTTTTACTTCCGCATTTGATAATGAGTGCTATTGCAGCCCACTTGAGTAACTCTCTAAAGCATATGTGCTAATAACTAAGATTTCACCACTCATATGTAACTAAAAGGAACATCTGAACATTTTGACTTTTGCCAGACACCTTTAATTATTATATATTTTTTCTACGCTGCGAATATGTTTTTTAGCAGCTTTATGTATTATCACTCTTAATCATGTAGCCTCTCTGTTAACACGGAGTTTCTTATACTCCAGTAATATGTTTAATTATAAGTATTTAAAGCTAAAAGTTGAATCTTTCTTTATCGTAAAAACACACAATACTAATTCATATTACATTATATCTTCCCATGGATTTAGCGGATTCATATTAAGCTCTCAAAGGATACTTCAAAGGATAAATAATGCTTCACAAAATAAATTAAAATAATTTCTTCAAGAAGCTTTTGGATAAATCCCTGACCACGCCACACCGATGAAGTTATACGTCATCGCGATATTGATGAATCCCAGGTAAGAGCATTTTACCTATTTCCATTTCAAAAGCAGCATAGCCACAAGAGATTTTTTCTAATTGTTTAAATATGAGACAGCGAATTCCTGCTATCGAGAATGGGGTGCTTTTGGCTTGATAGGCCACTTAAACTCCAACAAAAAGATTAATGAGACAGATAAAGTGCTCATGTTTAGCGAAAAAGAAGAAAAATTTTATATAGTGGCTTAGATTATAAATATTAAAAATATTTATGTTCTGAACAAAAAAAAAAAAAAAATAAAAAGATGCTGCATTGAATAAAATAATGAATGTTATTGTACCAGAAATATAAAGGTGAATGAAAAAGAAACATTTATATATTTATGTTTTATGTAATGAACATTTAAATAATTAGTGAATGAACAATTTGTTGGTTGTGAGTAATAATAATAATAAAAAAGAAATCGTTCATTTTACATTTTACAGTAAATAAATAAATAAAAAGGAAATAGGTTGGTCGCATAAACAAATAAAAATAAACATGGCAGGGATAAAAGAAACTCAAATAGTCGAAAAATTAAATTCGACAAACTACGCAAATTGGAAATTTCGCGCAGAAATGATTTTAATAAAAGAAGAATTGTTTGATGTAATAACACAAAATCCCCCAGATCCAATTAACACGGACTGGACGAAGAGGGACCGTAAAGCACGTGCAATTATCAACTTGAGTATTGAAGACTCACAGATCATGCATGTAAAGCACTTAAACACTGCCAGAGAAACCTGGCAAGCTTTAAAAACAATTCATGAAAGGGCTAATCTCTCAAGCAAGTTATATTTGATGAGAAAATTATACGGAGCAAAACTCCCAGAAAACGGCAATCTAATAAAACACATTACACATATTTTAGAACTTGTTGATAAACTTTCAGCCATAGGCGAAACTATTAATGACTCGCACATTTCAGCTCTGTTACTTTGTTCATTACCACCTAGCTACAACACCTTAATTATAGCCCTCGAGGCCCGTCCAGAAAATGAACTTAATTCAGAGTTTATAAAAGGAAAACTCACTGATGAATATACAAGACGTTTAGAAAACACAGATCAGAGCGAGAATTCCTCAAAAGCGTTTAAAACGCATAAAAGGTTTCCGGCTGAACACTATAATAAAAAGGACAAACAGTGTACATACTGTAAATTAAAAAACCATACATACAGAGAGTGCTGGCATCTTAAGAACAGAAACACTTACTCACCGTCACAAAAACAACAGCCGCACAAATCCAAGTATTACACATCATCGTTATGTTATGAAGACGCAAACTATTATAGAGAAAACAAAAACCGTGAAACAGAACCAATTCGGATTAACAAAACACAGGGCAATTCAGGAAAAGGCAGCGACGCAGCTTTTTTAGTCCAGAAACCAGGAAAACAAACCTGGATAATCGACTCAGGTTCATCGACACACATTCTAAACAGTAAAGATGCATTCACTAAGTTTAACGACACTGAAAAGACGACAGTCATCATTGCCAATGGAAAAACGCTGAATTCACACGGTACAGGTGAAACGACATTTAAAACAAAAACATCCGATGGAGGGATAAACACAATCACATTAAAAGAAGTATTATACGTACCAGAATTAGAATCGAACCTCATATCGGTAAGCAAAGCAACACAGAATGGCTATAAATTAATTTTCGATAAAGAAAAATGCACGTTATCCCGAAACGGGAATATTTATCTTGAAGCAAGAATGAAAAATAATTTATATCAAGTCGAATTATTAGAAAGCGCTGAAACTAATAAAGTAAACATTGCACATGAATGTAAAAATAAAAATTGCATAGAAGTTTGGCACAAACGGCTTGGCCATCGTAACTATAATGCGATAAAAGAATTAATAAATAAAAACTTAGCAGACGGTATAAAAATAAATAACTGTAATCATAATGCATTGTGTGAAATATGTATCCAAACAAAAATAAGTGATGCCCCATATCCGAAATCAACAAACTGTCCCAAAACAGGCAAAGTGCTCGATCTGATACACACGGACGTGTGCACATCTATCGGTACACCTACTATCGGGGGAAAAACAATGTTCGTCACTTTTATAGACGACTATTCAAGGTTCACAGTAATTTACTTGCTTTCGCATAAAAATGAAGTTCACGAAAAGTTAAAAGATTATGTAGCCATGGTGAAAACCCAATTCGGCAGATTCCCTAAAGCTATTAGATCCGATAATGGAGGGGAATATTTAGGTAAACAAACGGAAGAATACCTAAGGGCAAGAGGTATCCAACACCAGTTTACGGTACCATTTTGTCCGAGCCAAAACGGCGTAGCGGAAAGAAAGAATAGGTCATTATTAGATATGACTAGGAGTCTACTCTCCGAAGCAGGCTTACCTCAAAAATTCTGGGGAGAAGCCATAAATACCGCCAATCACCTGCAGAATAGGCTACCAACCAAAATAACAAACAAAACACCGTTCGAAATTTGGTTCAACCGAAAACCCACCTTACACTACCTGCGTACATTCGGCTGTAAAGCTTATGCCTATATACAGAAACATCAGCGAAACAAATTAGATGATAGAGCGCAGGAAGGAATACTTGTGGGGTATGACAACAAATCAAAAGGTTACCGTATATTCACAAAAGAAAACAAAATAATAATAGCGAGAACAGTTAAATTTATAGAAAATAGTGAAAACAACTTAAAAGAAAGCGAAGAGGTAGAAAACTCAGACAATGACAACAACTACATTCAAACAGAGTTAAGTAATTCGGACGAAGAACCAACCGCGTCCAAACAACCCGACGTAGAACCGAGAAGGTCTCAGAGGTCAAATAGAGGAGTACCACCCGACAGATACGTATGTCACGTAAAAACAAATGACACATTCGAACCAACCGATTTTTATGACATAGCAAACATGAACAACCCAGTAGAAAAAGAAAATTGGCTCAAAGCCGCTCAGCAAGAAATCAACTCATTAAAGAAAAATAAAACTTGGGACTTAGTGGATCCCCCACCAAATAAGAAAATTATTGGTTGCAAGTGGATTTTTAAGAGAAAGTTAGATAATTTAGGAAATGTACAAAAATACAAGGCCCGTTTAGTAGCGAAAGGATATAATCAGAAGTACGGCGAAGATTATGATGAAACCTTCGCACACGTAGTTTCACACACAACAATCCGCACATTTTTAGCCTCAGCGGCATACAAAAATCTTTCTGTTCAACACATTGACATCGACACTGCATTTCTTCACGGCGAAATAGAAGAAGAAATTTTCATGAAACAACCAGAGGGTTTTATAGAAACAAAGTGTGAAAACAAAGTGTGTAAACTGAATAAAACAATTTACGGCTTAAAGCAGGCAGCTAGAGCCTGGCACAAAAAGATCGCAGAATCATTAAAAAACATGAATTTTGTGCAAAGCACTGCTGACTCATGTTTGTTTATCAGAAAAGAAAAGGAAAATTTCACTTATATCATCGTCTACGTTGACGATATTTTAATCGCGAGTAAAAGTGAAATAATTAAAGATGTAATAAAACAATTGCAAAATGAGTACGGAGTAAAAGACTTAGGCGAAATAAGTCAGTACCTAGGAACCAACATAATCAAAACGAATGATGGTTACAAATTAAACCAAAAGTCAAAAATAGAAGATTTGGTTAGAAAGTTAAATTTAACAGATGCAAGACCTATTGGTACACCGATGGAAGTAGGTTTCTATAAATTAGAAGATAGCGACAATTTACTTCCGAACAATACAAAGTTTAGGCAAGCGATCGGTTCGCTCTTGTATATTGCCACAGTCACTCGACCCGACATTATGGCACCAGTAAATATACTTAGTAGGAGAAGTGCAACGCCACGCGAGAAGGATTGGAAAGCGACAAAAAGAATTATTATTTACCTCAATTGCACAAAAAAACTATGCCTAACAATAAGCAAAAATAAACCACCAATACTCATCGCGTATGCTGATGCTGATTGGGCTGGGGACACTAAAAATAGAAAATCAACCACCGGCAATATTTTTTTCTGGGTGATAATCCCATTCAATGGACTACAAAATTACAGTCAAGCATTGCATATTCTTCCGCTGAAGCGGAATATGTTGCTGCAGCAACCGCAGGACAAGAAATTTTATGGCTATTAAAACTGCTAGAAGATCTTAACTTGTATCAAGTAAAACCTATTTTACTTTACCATGACAACCAAAGCAGTATAAAGATGATAGAAAATGAAAAATTTTCGAAGCGGACAAAACATATTGATATCCGCTTTCACGCCATAAGACAATTAAAGGAGGATAAAATTATCGAATTAAAATATTGTCCCACGCAATACATGATTGCTGACTGCTTGACAAAGCCCACACCCAAACCTCAACTTTTGTGTGACATCAAGACTATGAACTTGTTACCTTATCCATCTGAGGAGATTAAGGAGGGGTGTTAAATTTAATTCCCCAGATGTTCTTCGGCAACTGCTAAAAGTGATTAAAAAAATAAAAGAAAGAACTTGTTACTAAACACAGATCATTTTAACAAGCCAATTTACGAACTACTTCTTTTACTTCCGCATTTGATAATGAGTGCTATTGCAGCCCACTTGAGTAACTCTCTAAAGCATATGTGCTAATAACTAAGATTTCACCACTCATATGTAACTAAAAGGAACATCTGAACATTTTGACTTTTGCCAGACACCTTTAATTATTATATATTTTTTCTACGCTGCGAATATGTTTTTTAGCAGCTTTATGTATTATCACTCTTAATCATGTAGCCTCTCTGTTAACACGGAGTTTCTTATACTCAGGGGCGGATTTATTAAGTGAGGTGCCCCTCTCACTGGAACTTTTTGGGGGCCCTTCCATCTTGATAAATTGGATATATTTGTAGTAATATATACTAATAAAAGAAAATTTCGCTCTGTGTGTGTGTATTCGCGATGGCTAGCGAAATCTACCGCACGTACAAAGCGGAAAATTTTTCTGAAGGTAGTCCAAGGCCTCTCGTGATACACCTGGGAATCATAATTATAAATATCTACTTATAAGCTGAGTTATTCATTAACAATCGCAACGCACTCTCATTAAAAACTCATCTCGATCAACGAGCTGGAAAAATCAAGCCTTATTTACGCATCATGAGAAAAAGAACATCGAAAAGAAGGAATTCCAAGGGGGGGGGGGGGGGAGGTATTTTGTCATATTAACTTACATCCGCCCAGCCGCTTACTAAAGTTCAAAACGGAAGACATATTCTAAAAGATCGTACCCTTACGTCTCAAATCCCGTAATCAATTTTAAAAAAAACATCGCAGTTAACCCCTTGAAAAAAAAATCAAAGAAGGCCGTTTTTCCAAAAAAAAGAAAGTTTTTCTCCCTTATGGCAACGCCCCTCCAGGGTGCAATTTTAGAGGTACCAACAAACCAAAAATATGTTCTTAAAGATAAAATCTTCTTCTAATCGATGGTGCAATCGGTTTTTAAAAATATGAATTTTAACTGTTTCAAGTAACCGGCGAACTCGGGCCACTTCGCGCCTCACGGAGACGATATTTTTTGTATGCTAAAAGTAACTAAACATCCGTATGTATTTTAACACAGTCTTTTTAGAGAATTTCAATAGACTAGATTTAGATTACCTACAAAAATTATGAAACGTTCGGAAGAGTAGAAATATTTTTTACAAAATAAAATGGTGTGAAAATTTAGGCGAAATCTGTAGAAACTTTAGTGTTTCGTCGCGGTTTCGCCCGTCCAGGGCGCAATTTTAGAGGTACAGACGAAGCAAAAATATGTTCTTAAAGCTGAGACCTTCTTCTAATCGGTAATGTAATCGGTAAAAATAAAATGTGTGAAAAGTTCAATGAAAGCAGTAAAAACCAGAGTGTTTCGTTGCGGTTTCGCTCGCTTTTGTGCTCGCATAGACTCCAAAAAATCTAATTACGCAGAAAATGAAATGCCAAACAGCATGTACTTTTAATTCAATATTTTTTCATTTAAAAATATAAATTCAGACAAAATGGAGTTAAAGATATAAAGTCATACAAATTTGAGGTTCATTTAAGAGTCATTCATCACGGGTCCGGGCAATGCCGGGCGGGTCAACTAGTTTAAAAATAATAGCTTTTCAAAACTTAATTATAATAATTACTAACAAATAAATTAAAATGTATTCGAATCGTTAACGATTAATTATACGAAATTCATTTAATATTCAAATTACATCAGATTATGACAGATAAATGTGCTAAAATTGTGCATCTTATTTTCCTTTCAATTTTTTAAGATCATAAAATGATAATTGCAACCAAAATTAATCAGAAACTAAGGAGACAATATTTTAGCATCTGCTGAGCCTTAACTCAAAACTTCTTTTCCCTGCTTTTCGTTTTGGCTCATTTATTTCATGAAATAAGATATAAAACTATAGGGTTTTAATGCATGGGGCTGCAGCGGTCTGCACTACATGACATTATATTGCTTGCAGTTTTAATTTCATATTTTAATAAAACAATTTCAGAAATCAAATAAATTCATCAATTATAACCAAATTAAATTATATTTTTCTCCTTTTCGTTACACAGCTGGGCTCAAAGAATGGCAAATGCTTTATGGATATAAAAAGGACTCGAAGCTCCACCAGTTGTTTTATAACCATCTACACTGCATTTTTATATAAATACTAGGGTGCTCTACCCCTGCAAATGTATAATAGTCACATGTAAATAATTTTTTAATTGAAATGAAATATTGTTCTTTGCGCTGTTTTTAAAATTGGCAGCAATATGAAATACTAACCTTTTCTAAAATATGAAAAAAATATATCTTGAAATGAGGAAAATTTGATTAAAATAAATAAAATATTATTTATTTAATCGTATTATTATTTAATGAATTATTTTTTCAAAATTTCCTGAAAAATATTGCACACATATTAAAAATATTATCAAAATCTTGTCTTCACTTTCGATTGAAATAAAGATAATGTCAATTTGAATTTGAAAATGACTTAAAAGAAAATAAATCTAATAATCCTTATATTTTCCTCTTTCCTCCCTTTTTTCCACAAAAATGGAGTCATTTAGTTGCCATCATTAAAAAATATTGTTACAATTAGAAACAAAAAATAAATACATCGAAAACTAAATCAAATTTTAAAATTCTAATATCATTTTTGACATACGCGGATCAATACGGACAATTGGTGCTAATTTCACCACCAAGGATTTCATATTTTAGAAATAATAGCTGTGAAATACAATCAGTCGTTTCATAAATTCGTTTCATTAGGATTTTATATATATATGATAGATATTTTTTAAACACCAATTTAATTAACTAATCTGCATATAAGTTTGTAATTGTGTGCGTCTTAAAAGCGAATGCTATAAAAAATGATCCCAAAAATGTAAAAGTGCCACTTTCACAACTGCGATTAGCAAAACATCTGCTGAAGTGGGACAAAAAATCATATTCGCGAAAAGTATGGGGGGCATTGTCTTTGACAGTCATGATATATTTCATTGTCGTGTGTCATATTTGATCTGGATGTGGAGAATTTTATGAGAGGGAAAAAGTATGAACACTTACGATTCAATAATAAACTTCTGCAATAATAAAATATTGATTACTAGCTGACTCGTCCGGCGTTGACTGGGCACATTATAATAACCTTAAACAAAATTCAAGTTTGTATGATTTTATATCTTCGGAAAATCGGGGACCCAATGCCTTCGGCATCGTCGAGTGTGTTCCCAAAAACCTCTTTCCAGTGACGTAGCCAGGGTGGGGGTCCAAATTATCTGAATACCAGTGATTTTGTAAAGTTCCGTTCGCCTTATGCAATTGGAGAATCTTCTGCTATTAATCAAGACGAAGAAAACTTTAAAATATTACTGGTGTCTACAGCATTTGGCTATGCCACTACCTCTTTCTGAACGAACTTGTGACCTGGGTTGCCGCTGTCTGAGGCATCCGAAGTGCTCCGCACCGCCGAAGACAATTGAAAATCAAGTTGAATGACCCAAACCCCGTAGTTATCGGGCCCATAGAACCCGAGATTAGAAAGCTTCCCCCTAGCGGTAGAATATGGAACTAAAATCTGTATAACAATCTTAAGCTAAATTGAATGAACCAATTTTCGATGAAATCGAGCCATAGAAACCGAGAAAAAAATGCGCCGTTAACGTTCGAAAATGGTGGTAACAAAAGTCCAAGATAAACTTTCATAATGCAGAAAGTAGCTTAATTATAATCTCTTTTGAATAGACCAATTGCCATTGAAATCGGGCCGATAAAACCCGAGGAAAGAATGTGGAAGGTGCCCCCTCCATCTATAAATTTATCAAAGTCCCTTTAACCCCAATATTTAATTTACGGATGAAATACCCCACCTCTCTAAAGTTAACTACTTACCTTTAACAGTAGTGTTATTTTTAATTTACGACTGTAGTGAGTAAACGTAAGTTGATGCCGAAAAGAAGATTAATATTTGAAAAAGTTGGTAGTAAGGGTATAAGGAAATTTTTTAGTAGTTTATAAAGTGGCAGGAGGACCCTAGAACTATATCAAAGACAATTGCAAGATAATCGGATCAAGGGCGTCAAGAAGGCTATTAATATTCAAAATTGGTGGTAGCTGAAGTCTGAGAAATTTTTTTGTCGTTCATGGAGTAGCTGAAAACCTATAATAAGTTGTTAGAAAACAGGGGCGCCATTTGAGGGGCGCTGGGGGAGGAGGGAGTGTAGACGCCTGGACCCTACCCTTAGCTATATAACTTCCCTCCAAAAATCTTTGCCACCCCCCCCTCAAGAAAATTCTGAAATGGCACCCCTGTTAGAAAAGAAAAAGCTAGTGAATAGGACTAATTTTAACGGAGATGTAATAGGGGGATCAAAAGGTGCCAAGGTGATAGTTGAGAGCAGGGTCCTAAGATAAAAACATGCTAAAGGATCCTAGTATTTAGCTCTTTAGATCTCCAATTAATCGAAATTAAACATAACCTACAAATTAATCCTTAGAATAAAATTTTAAATAAATACGCTAAAAATAAGGGGAAATGCTTTAAAAGGGCCCTAAGGACCCAATAAAAATATGAGGGGTAGGTGGAAATCCTAAAAAGTTGTTAGAAAAAAAGCTAGTGAATCAGACCATTTTTAAGGGCGCGATAATAGGGGGCCCGAAATGGGTCAACTGATAGCTGAGAGCAGGGCCCTGAGATAAAAACATGTTAAAAGGTTCTAGCAGTCACTTTAGATCTTTAATTAGTCGAAATTAGGCTTAAGATATAAATTAATCATTTGAATAAAAATATAAAGAAAAGCTCAAAAAATCGGGGGGGGGGGGATGCTTATTGCTATAGAAATGGGGGAATAACTAAATGGAAAAAGTTCCTTTTAACAAAGATCGGATTAAAGGGGGGCAATTATTAACAATTGAGGACACAAAAACTTCAAGGGACCCTGTACCACGCCCCAGGGGACCACAGTCTTAACTCGAATGTAGTTGGGTATAAGGAAATTGTTTAGTAGTTTATAAAGTAACCGGAGGAGCCAAGAACTATGTAAAAGAGAATTGCAAGAGATTTGGATTATTTTTAAAGAAGGGTCTCAAGAAAGCCATTAATATTCAAAATTGGTGGTAGCTGAAGTCTGAGAAATTTTTTTCTAGTTCATGTAGTAGTTGGAGGACCTAAGAAGTTGTTAGAATAAAAAAGCTAGTGAATAGGACCATTTTTAAGGAAGCTATAATAGGAGATGCAAAAGAGGCCAACTGATAGTTCAGAGCAGGGCTCTTAAATGAAAACATGTTAAAAGGCTACTTTGCGCTTTAGATCTTCAATTAGACGAAATTAATCATAGGGTATGAATTATTAGAATAAAATTTTAAAGAAATACGCAAAAATGGGGGGGGGGGATGCATTAAAAAGGGCCTCATGGACCCAATAAAAATATGAGAGTGTTGGCCCGAGACAGGAATCCAAGAATCAACTTTAAAGTTATGCATTGAGAGAGCGACACAATGAGGGAGTGAAAAATGCATGCAGACAAAAAGTTCAAGGGCCTCTGGACCGGGTCCTAGAGGGCCAGGGTCTTAACTGGAATGTAGAATCTGGGGAATGACAAATTAAAAAAGGGCACCAAAAACGAATATTTGATTAAAAAGTAGTGGTGTACCGAGTAGTACTTTGGCCGAGTACCGAGTACCGAATACCGAGTACGTAGTAGTTGGGTAATAAGGGGAAAAAACGCTGATGTGCACATAATGTGAGCTTAGGTGTACATATGTGTGTACATATATATACCTGTGTGTACATATATATAATATACATATATAGTATATATAAATTAACTAATTAAATTTGAAATTTATTTGTGCACCATTTAAAGACAATTTTTGACAATTCAAAACAGTAGCAAAAAAAGGAGAATTGACACATAACAAATACAATTATTAACCAATATAAAATTAAAACATTCTTCAACCCTCTAGTTTATTACGATACCTGAAATCTGTCTATCAAAAATAAAAATGTTTATTGGTTAGTGTAACAATTCATTGAATAATGCAAAGCATTTCATATTTATTTTGTAACTGTACCTTGTTTTCTTTTGATTAAAAATAAAATAGAGAAAAATACAGAGAGAGGCACAAAAAGCTATACAGGCTTTCTTAAAAGAAGACTTATGTAAAACTGAAACTCCATTTGCATGGGGGGGGGGGGGGGGACTTATCTGATTATGTGCAACCTTGCAAAAAAATTCTTATGTGCTTCTTCAACCTCTGATTATTCTGAACGTATATTTTCAGAGGTAGGCCAAATTTATAGTAGTAAAAGGAATGGCCTGTCTACTGATAATGTAGAACGTTTGGTGTTTTTGCACCATAATTTGAAATATAATAAATTTAATTATTAATTTTTTTATAACATTTATTATATTTTCAGTTTCTTTATCCAAAATAATAGTCTCTTCTGTTTTCCTATATATTTAAAAAGAACTTATTTTTATTTGTATAAATGTGAAAGTAAATTTTAATCTGGAATTATTTTATGAAGGTTTTTGTTCTTAACTTTTTCTATATTTTGTAGACATATTGTTAAATACTGAGTAAATAGTTTTATGACTTATTGCCTGTATTATACATTGATATTCGAATAACTTTTTACTAATCAATTTTAAATTTATATGCTTAAAAAATGAAATTCTTGCAACTGCTCGGTATTGGCCAAAACTTCACCGAGTACCGAGTATTTACCGAGTATTCTGTACGGCTCTATTAAAAAGTAAGAGTTATTAACATTTTAGGGCACAGAAACTTCCAGTACTCTGTATCGGTCCCCAGGGAACCAGGATCTTAACTGAAACGTAGAAAGGGAGATAACTAAATGGCGAAAGGCCCCCAAAAACGACAAAAATCGGATAAAAAAGAGGCAAGCTATTAAAAGTTAAGGGCATAAAAACTTGAAGGGCTCAGGGATGGGGGGGGGGGGGTGTCGGGTCTTAAAATATCAAAAATCTGACTCTCAGGTACATCAGGAACTGGCTTAGACTATCCTCACCGAAATGTTCAGACCTCTATATGCGGTAGATTTTGAGAGCCATGGCATACAGACACACAGGGTGAAACTTTCTTTTATTAGTATAGACTAGCAGACCCGCCCGGCGTTGCCCGGGGTCCGTAAATAATAACTTTAAAGAAAACTCAAGTTTGTATGATTTTATATCTTTTGAAATTCTTTTAAGGTTGTTATTAACTGCTCTGGTCAACAAGCGCAAAACGTTTTGACACATTTACAAATTCATTTTTTAACGGAAAGGCATAAAATTGGAAAGCTTGCCCATGGAAGCGATTTAGAATTGAACTGTTTTTTCCATTTTTTGATCAATCAATTACCTATTGAGTTATAAGCAAGTATGATCACGTGAAAAACATGTTTTTTGCCCGCTCTTGAGTGCTCTTTCTTCCTTCGCGCGGAAATTCGGTTCAAAATGCCTACTTTGACACTATTTTCTGAAAGATCTATTACGTTTGCAAAAAAGTGGAAAAAACAGCTCATAGTTTCTGAACAAGAACACCAGCTAGTTTCAAGCATTTTCGAACAAAAATAAATTAAAAATTATGTCAGAAAGTTGTCCTTTTGGATTTGAGAACACCCTTAAATGAACCCAATTTTGGAGGCCCCCATTGCCTTCGTCTAGAGTGTTCCCAACAAACTTCTTTCCGAACGAACCTGTAACCTGGGTCCCCATTATATAAGGCAACATGTACCGGAAGTGCTCCGCACGTGCCGGAGACACCCTAGGGGCCCCAGGATCTAAACTGGAATGTAGAAATGTGAGACTGACCAAATGGAAAAAGTGTTGACAGATATTGTGAAATATAATCTCCAAACAAGGACATTGAAATAATCAAGCGAAGTAAATTGTTTTTCATGCGTCAAATATGATTTATAAAAGTAATTATCGAAAGTGTTTATGATCTGAAAGAAGGAAGTGAAATTGAAAAGTGATTGCACAATCCTAAACAGATATTTTATTATAAACATTTCGCAACACCCAAGAACTATAAGACATTTATATACTCTTATTTTAAATTACCATAAATATAAATATTGATACAAATTATTTGTTATGCTGATTTATGGAATTAATTTCCTGTTCTTTATTGCTAATAGTATTTTATTCATGTATTTTTTCTCTACTTTCACTTGTAACTCATACTCTCAAACTGAGAGATGTGTATCTTAAAGCTCTTATTAAATATTAATTTTACTTTCTATTTATAAGTTTCGGCACAAATTTAAGTTCACAAGTCACACAAAAATATGCGTCTTTTTAAACGACATGAAGTTGACACCATCATCACAAATGGATTAAAACAGAAATACAAGAAGAATACATAGATCGATTTACCCTTTCCGGAGGCAAATTACCAGATGATAAACGGATATACATAAATATAAGGTAAGCCCAATTTATCTTACCTATGTTTTTTATATTGAGAAATAGATAATTAATTTTTGAGGATAAGAACGAACATCACGCCATTTCTGGTAGCAAAGATTAAATATTGCTAACAAAAAGGATATCAAAATTGAAGATCGGATTAAAAGGAAGCAATTTATTAATCTTTTATTTGCACAAAAACTTGAAGGGGCCCTCTATCGAGCCACAAGGTGTCAGGGTCTTATCTGGAGAGTAGAAAGGCGAGAATAACTAAATGGAGAAAGGTCCCCCAAAACGAAGAAAATTGGATAAAAAGGGGACGAGTTATTAGCAATTTAGTGCATAAAAACTTAAAGGGGCTCCGGCCCTTAAAAAATTAAAAATATGAGCCACAGGTGCATTAGGAGACTATCCTCACCTAAATTTTCAGACTTCTATGTGCGGTAGATTTTGCTAGCCATTCGCACACAGACAGACAGAGCAAAACTTTGCTTTATTAGTATAGATAATAAGTAACAAAGTAAAAATTCACTTTAAATATCAGCTTTATGAAAACTGCATACCAAATGTGAGGCCCTCAAAATCAGGGGCCTCAAGTTGAAGGCCCATGATTTAATTAGTGCCTCAATCTGTATAATTAAATCGTGATAGAATGTCTCAAACAGTGCTCCTTTCGGCTCAGACCCAAGTTTCCTTTGAATCTCACCCTATCCGTCCACAAAACCTGCTAATTCATAAAGGAAAAAAAGATGGGGGGAAACTAAAACATTTCTGGTTGTAGCAAAGGATAGAAAAAGTTATATTTATTACATGAAAATGATATTGTAATATTAACTGAAAAATTAAAAAAAGAACACTAAGAAAATCCTTTTACCAAAACGTCACATTTCTCTCTGAACTAAAAAGAAGATTTGGGGGCCCCTTGGGATGCGGGGCCCCTCGCGATTGCGACCATCGCGACCCCTTAAATCCGCCCCTGCTTATACTCCAGTAATATGTTTAATTATAAGTATTTAAAGCTAAAAGTTGAATCTTTCTTTATCGTAAAAACACACAATACTAATTCATATTACATTATATCTTCCCATGGATTTAGCGGATTCATATTAAGCTCTCAAAGGATACTTCAAAGGATAAATAATGCTTCACAAAATAAATTAAAATAATTTCTTCAAGAAGCTTTTGGATAAATCCCTGACCACGCCACACCGATGAAGTTATACGTCATCGCGATATTGATGAATCCCAGGTAAGAGCATTTTACCTATTTCCATTTCAAAAGCAGCATAGCCACAAGAGATTTTTTCTAATTGTTTAAATATGAGACAGCGAATTCCTGCTATCGAGAATGGGGTGCTTTTGGCTTGATAGGCCACTTAAACTCCAACAATTTTCACCAAAGTTTTCTTTCTCTTTTTAATAGTCACATGGAAATACTTTTGTTGTTAGAAGGGAAATATTATTTGCACTGTCTTAGAATTCTCAACACAAGAGCAATGCGACTCTTGTAGGAACTTCATTAACATTTGCATTGGTTCATTGGTTCAAAATATCTCAATATGTTGATTTTGTGTAAGCAAGTAAACCCTATTGGTTTACAATGGAAGTTTATGGGAATTTGGCGAAATATTAGGGATATCGCCAAGTTGGCATCGCGCATAGTGACATATAGCCAAGTTGGCGACAAACTTGAAGGCATTTGGCGACAGAACAGGGTCCTTCTATGGTAATCCCTCTTATAGGTATGGAAATGCATTAAATGCTGTTCAATGACCAATGAGATGCGTTTCATTCTCGCGTTGCCATTAAATAATTAACAAATAATCGCGATTTCTGTGCCCTGTTACAATTGCGTAATATATATATGCAGATTAGTTTTAAAAGATTATATCAAAATATGAAATAAATATCTCGTGAAAGTATATTTTTAAATTTAAACTGTTTGGCAATATTATTGTTTGCCAATTTTAAATATGACGTAATTTCCTCCATTTACGTCTTTTAACGCATATTAATGAATTTGTTATTTTACAATTTTCTTTCTCTTTTAAAATTCACGTGTAAATGTATTTTTTATGACCTAATTATCATTATTTTCCTGTTTTTACTACGTAATCATTTAATTCTCATTTGAAAGTTTTTTTTTTCCTGTTTATAATAGCCACGTGTAAATAAATTTGTAATTTGAAGGAAATATTACTCTTTGCGCTGATTTTTTAATTTGGCAAGAATTTAAAATAATACCCTTTTCTAAAAGTTGTAAAAAATATCTCTCGAAATGCTGAAAAATTTGAATTTAAAATAGAAATAAAACCTCAAAAAATGAATCAAATTAAAAAAATAAATGCAGTCTGCACACCGGGAACTTCTAATGTACAAAATGATATAATAAAAACAGGGTTCGTACGTGTACCGTTATTTTCAAGGTTAAATATCAGTATTTTTTTATAAAAAAATAAATCTACTTTAAACGCGCGAAGTTTCGTCTTATTGCAGGAGAGATTTTCTATAAGAACATACTGGTACCGAGGAATTTCTTAGTCAGGAAATTCAAGGACCCGTACGAACCCTGAAAAATGATTAAATTCCTATGTATAGTTTTTGCTCCTATTTAATGGAACGATTTTGACCAACTTTAACATTAAATATCTCTTAAAATAATTCTTCGATTTGAAAACTGTCTGCATCAGCGTGTTTATTAAACATTTTTCTATAATACCACCGATTTTCATATTTTATATGCAATATTTTTCTTAATATTAACGAAGAAAGACCTCCGGTCACAAAAAATTCAAAACCGGCTGCGGCGGTGACAGCGTCAGTTACTTTTTTTTTAGAATAGAGAAAAACTTCAACGAGAAAGTATTAGCATATTATTTTTATTTCTATGAACTTAATGTATTTTATTAAACCGATGTTTGAGGCTTAAATTTCAGTCCCAGTTTCATATAATATAGATATTAACAAAATTTTTAATCTTTTAACAAAATCATTAATCAAGTTAAAAATAGAATGTCACATTTTGAAAAATAAGCTATACATTTTGAACTATTTTTACGAATTATTTTGAAATTAGTTTAGTTAAGTTCAACATTTTTTGGGGTTTATAAAATCACACGCTCCTCCAAAGAAATAATTAAATAAAGAATTATTTTCAAATAACTATTAAGCACGGAAATTTTATAAATTGAAATTACAGGAATGTGCACGGAATACTATCAAACAGGAAATCATTCGTTCCGAAATTTTAATTTTAATTTTAATTTTAAAGAAGATTATTTTCGCTACGTTTCCTAATTTTCCGGTTTTATCGACAGGAGTAATTGCCATAATGTTTTTATAGCAATTTTCAAATGGCCAACTTACCGATGCATTTGTTTTACACTTCTGTGTAGAAACAAAAATCCAATTGATTTTCTATAAATTTTCAAGTTGTGGTTAAAACATAAATAGTCGTTTTATGTGCCATTTTATCAAAAACTTTGGTAAATGTCGTTTAAAAAATTTTCACACTTCTACGACTTTTCAGTTCAAAACTCCCAGATTAACAGATTAGTAAAGCAAAATTAAAATTGAAAAACGAATTTGAAAATAAAAAAGGAAATTGAAAATTATTCCTGAAAAAACACGGGCAAAAAACATTGTCGCTGCCAGTTCTGCATGTTTTCATCTAATAATAGCTTCGGGTGTTTGTTTTTTTTTTGTTTGTTTGTTTGTTTGTTTTATATATGTACTCACATCTACGCTTTTTATTGATTTGTGATGCATCAAAAAATATTTAAATTTAGATTTCTATTTTGTCTCTATGTTCACAATGTTTCGCAGAAGTAATGGGAAGCCTAAATTTCATTTTCGACATTTTCAAGCTATACTATCTCTGATAACGGATACACTGTCGGATTTTTTGAGTCAAAAGAAAAAATAGTTCAAATTTTCTTTGAACTATTTTTTTTTTTTTTTTTTTTTTTTTTTTTTGCTACAAAACATCCGACTATTTGAAATTCTTACGATGAACTGTACTCAAGTACAACAATTTGGTAAATTTTTATGAAATTTTGAAATGTGAATGGACTTATCTTTGAAAGGCTCTTTGAAATATTTTCTTTTTTCTTTTGGTCCATTTTTTCACACGTCTTATGATATAAACCGGATTCCGATACAGCTTTGTTAAATTGTTAAATTTTAATTATTTTTTTTTAATCTGAACTTACTTAAGAATCTCTTTGAACTAATTTGTTTTTCTATTGCCATAAAAAATTCTGCTCTTTGACAAGGCTTATAATACAAACCGCACTCTGATGCGACAATTTCTTGATTATAAATTTTTGACATGCCAACGGACTTATAGGATACCCTGTATTTTATTGTTATATACAAATCAATCATTATTTTAAAAGGTTATGCAAAAAAGAGTGGGAAGGGGGGGGGCGAAGGAGGAAGATTTAAGAGAAAGACATCACATTGATATAGGATAGCAACTAAGCTTAACTGCTTTATTTTGTCCCCATGCATTCGCTGCCCTCCTGTTTTAAGAATATTTCCTCAGAAATATTTATAATAGGTTTGTTGGTCTGTTTACTTGATTCAGAAACTTATCTGCGTATTTTTTATTTATTATTTCTGTTTGTCTTTAATGACCTCTAACAGTTATTTTATTTTTTTATATATTATCCCTTTATTACTATAATTAGAGATAATTTATAAAAGTGCAGTAATTTAGACTTTAAATAAATAGGAGCAAAAACACTGATAGTTTCGCACTTTTAAGCTATATACACTATATGGCTAATGATGATTGGTCACTTGCGATTTTAGGCGTTTTGTTAAATGTTTTAAAAAATACATGAGGAATAACCTGAAACTCCAGGTGTGTAAACAGAATGGTATAGGTCATATATTTCCGCGAAGATTTTTTTCCGAAACCTCATAGGGGACCGTCAACAAATTGAAAAGAACGAATATCTTTCGGATAACCCTGTAAAAACTAATGTAACAAAAGCCGTGAAACTGTAGAACATGATTAAGAGACTTATTGTAATAAACTGTGATCATTTTTATGAGGATAGCATGTATACTAGTAGATAAATTAAGGTTTTTATAAAAACAGTCCCAAATTTTGCTAAGTTTTTTGCTCATAATTTGCAGAGTTCTTAATATAAAAAAAAAGTTCTTCTCAGAAAATGTGACAAACAACATTGTACACAATACTCTGAATCATAATTGAAAAATAATAAAAATTGGATGAAAAATGAGCAGGTTTACTAAAAAATTGTTCACTGCGCATGCGCGAATGCAATCAAAATATAATGTGCATAATGTAATAGCTAAGTGTATAGAGCAACTTTTCTAAAAGTCTAAAAACATAGCTTGAAAATTCTGGAAATTATCGTCGATAGAATAAGCTCGAAATCCGTTGTTCCCAAAAGGAAGCAAAAAGATGAGGATCTGTATCCAAATATCTCTTGATTAGTGCCAAGATAGCGTACACAATATTGCACATATTTGGATACAACCCCTCATTTTTTTGCTTCCTTTAGGGAACAACGGGTTTCGAGCTTATTCTATCGACGGCAATTTTCAGAATTTTCAAGCTATGTTTTTGAGACTTTCACAAAAGTTGCTCTATACACTTAGCTAATGCATTATGCGCATTATATTTTGATTGCATTCGCACATGCGCAGTGAAACATTTTTTAGTAAACCTGCTCATTGTCATCCAATTTTTATTTTTTATTTCTGATTGTAGGGTATTCTGTACAATGTTGTTTGTCATATTTTCTGAGAAGGACATTTTTTTTATATTAAGAACTAACTCTGCAAATTATAAGCAAAAAACTTGGCAAAATTTGGGACTGTTTTTATAAAAACCTTAATTTCTCTACTAGTATGCTATCCTCATAAAAATGAATACAGTTTATTACAATAAACCTCTTAATCATATTCTACAGTTTGAACGCTTTTGCTACGTTAGTTATTACAGGCTTATCCAAAAGATATTAGTTCTTTTTCAATTTGTTGACGATCCCCTATGGAGTTTCGAGAAAAAATCTTCACGGAAATATATGACCTATACTATTCTGTTTACACACCTGGAATTTCAAGATTCCTCATGTATGTTTCTAGATATTTAACAAAACGTCTAAAATCGCAAGTGACGAACCATCATTGGCCATACAGTGTATGTCATCCATAACTTTAACCCTTTCCGTCGCGGAGTAATTTTGTTTATAAACTGATGAAATAATGGACTGACACCAGAATTTATAAACGAATTTATTAGAAAATGGAAACTTGCTCATTTTCACGTACATTATAAAACGAAAATTTTAATTAAATATGCTTGGGGTTGTTTGTCAGTTTTGGAATTAAAATTAGGTGTCCTTTTTTAAGGACACTGCCCTCAAAAGGGTTAAAGTTATATATCGAAATCATGACTTATTGATATATCTGAAGAATTTTGCCATTATGATTCCTGCTCTAAATACAGTCATATTATCGCACAAATTATTTTAAAGAAAAATCAAAATGAACTTAAAAGTATTTCTGTGGATTACATAGCTACAGTCCTTGGAAAAAAAGTGATCACTCCTACTAATTCTGATGAAAATAATCGCATAAAAAAGATATAGGTACTAATAGACTGAGAATAATGTCCACTATTTAATGCTATGAATAAGTTGTACTTCGGGGCGGTCTAGATACTAAAAATTGAATCAACTTGCATTTTTTAAATTAATTCATTCATTAAATATAGCACCCATTTTCGGCATTTTATTTGAGTTCCTTTATTTAAGTTCCTTTAAAACAGGCCGCAAAAATACATAGATTATGCATTTTTTCTTAATATAGTTAGAAAAGGTCAAAATTTTAGAATACTAATGTTAAATCCATATCACAATTTTTAATTTAAGCTTAGAGCCCTATAAATTATTCGGAAATGTATCAATAATTTCTTTTATACATTGATTCATAATTACAATTTATATGATAATGCACAATTTTAACACTTTACAGACGGGAGACTGCTATCACAGTCCTGAAATCTGGCGGATTTTTTATTCAGCAATTCCGAGCTTATGCCAGAAAATTTTAATAGTAATTCTGTTTTATGTTATTCGCGGAATTTCTACCATTATATAAAGCAAAAATAACTATCGAAACTTTCTGGTGAGAATAAATAGATTTGCCCGCTACACGTTCAAAAACACTGAAAATGCCGCCCACTTATAAACCGTTAATAATTTATGCATTTCATTTTAAAAAGTAGACATTATTCCAATCCCGATCGGAACCTTTATCTTTTTAATACAATTATTAGCGGCAGAATTAGTAAGGGATGATCACTTTTCATTCCTAGGACTGTAGAGATTATCAAAACCTTCAAAAATTCTCCAACAAATAAGTGTTATACATAAATAAATTTGATATTTTATTTGAATAAAGAAAAATGTGCATAGTCTTATAAATATACATCAAAATTCTTAATTCATTTCATCTATGGTTTTAATTTCTTTATTATTTCAAAGTTCTGATCATCCTAATAATAATTATATGCTTCTGCATTATCAGATTTTTAAAAATTTATACCATCAATGTAAATCATTTAGCTATAATAATTTTTTTGATACCTCTAGAAATATTTATCTCGAACCTTCTTTTTCGCAATGTTTTCCCTTCATAGCAAAGACAATATCATATATTTGCGTCATATTATGATTGTTTGGCGTAATCGCTGAAAATTTTAAAGTGCAGGGTAATTATTAGACAGTTCGATTTATAATATTGATGAATCTCGATTTATGCACCTTATATTTTTCGCTTTCCCGCATAGCTTATTCCTATGTCACGTTCCTATAGCACAAAACTTTATTTGAAAATGGACAGTTGGTGATTATATTACTAGAGCCACCTTCAATCATTGATAATTTCTCATTTTAGCAAGTTACCATTAAATGAAATTTACTTTATAAAAAAAAATGAAAGAACAATGCTTACCGTTTATAAAAACGTATAGTGAAAAACAGTGTTGATGTCATTGAAACATTAATGAAGTATTTTTAGCCCTGCATGAGCCCTATGAAGCCGTTTTGCATTAGGGCTATCAAATAACGCTTAACAGGCACTTTGTTCATTTAGTGTTGTTTTCAATTTCTTTTAGATTACTTAAGCATTTGAATGTTTGTAAATTTTTTTTAAAGGTATATGTGTGAAATTAAAATTCTTTAGTGTGGACATACATAGATTTTTTTTTTTTTCAAATCTAGAAATGTGCGGGTATTTTCCATTGTTATGGTGCAAATTTTCTGCCCAGAGAAATTGTAGGAAGGAAAAAACAGTTTTAAAAATACTCAAGGTTTTAGTCAAGGGATAGATAATACATTTCCTGAAACCTTCAGTATTTTGTTAAATGCTTTTTCACTACATTGATGCTGCATTAATTTTCTAAGTGAACAGTGACCAACACAGGTTAACACATTTTCCTGAAATAAAATTTCACTGCTTTGCTTGTAGTGAGATCATACTTTGCGGAGCTTTTACCCGGGCTTAACATTTTTATATAGTTGTATGTTTAACCCAAAATCACCAAACAAACCCTTAATCATCGCGTAATTTTCGGAAAAATCGTTCAAAAATTGTCAATTTTTTTATATTCACGCACATCTTCAACCTTCTATAAACTCTTAAACTTAAACATTCCGATCTTAAAATCAAGTTTGACAATTCAGTGCTGCCATTTATTGAGCGCTTAAGGGGACAAGGGACCTTAAAAACCTTAAAAATCAATGTTTTATGTTTTGTAAATTTCACTTTAAATATTATTCAAAGGTACATTATATACATTATGGCATGCATTTATCACAAAAAAAATTCTTTTTTAATTTATTTTTGAGAAAAAATGGAATTTTACGCGTCGTCTTAGAAATCTTCGAAATGCCCCCTGTGCGTTCCATATCAGTGAAAATCCCCAATATTTTTTATAAAAGTTTGGTTTATTTATAGAAATAAAACTGTGCATCGAATTTTATATATTTGAATATAAAGGTTAAAAAAAAAATCAAAATTTTTTGAAAAATTTTCGAAATAATTTCAAAAATTTTCCATTTTTTTTAACTTTTATATTCAAATATATAAAATTCGATGCACAGTTTTATTTATATATATAAACCAAACTTTCTTAAAAAATATTAGGGATTTTCATTGATATGGAATGCGCAGGGGGCATTTCGAAAATTTCTAAGACGACGCATAAAATTCCATTTTTTTTTTTTGTGATAAATGCATGCCATAATGCATATAATGAACCCTTGAGTAATATTTAAAATGAAATTTACAAAAAAAAAAAAAAAAAAAAAAAAAAAAAAAAAAAAATCAAAAACTTCAAAAAATTTTGATTTTTGATTTTATTTTATTTTATTTTTATTTTACCTTTATATTCAAATATATAAAATTCTATGCACAGTTTTATTTATATATATAAACCAAACTTTTATTAAAAAAATATTGGGGATTTTCATTGATATGGAATGCGCAGGGGGCATTTCGAAGATTTCTAAGACGACGCGTAAAAATCCATTTTTTTCTAAAAAATATTTTTTTTTTTTTTTTTTTTTTTTTTTTTGTGATAAATGCATGCAATAATGCATATAATGTACCCTTGAATAATATTTAAAGTGAAATTTACAAAAAATAAAATAATTGATTTTTAAGGTTTTTAAGATCCCTTGTCCCCTTAAGCATTTAAAATAATCCCGGAAGCGACAAAATCGAAGAAGAAATTGTAATATATTAGCTAAAGTTATAAGCACTCCCGTGAGGGTCATAGTCCAGGGGAAATGTACATTTTACCTTGCAAAAAATCGGGTAGAAGAGTATTTTTTTCTGACTTGTTTATAATGATGCCAACATGGAAAAACCAAGTTTTCCAACAAAATTTCTTAAGGCTAAATTTTCTGTGGCCAAAAAACAACAAAATTTTGGGACTTTTTTTTATGTTTTTTAAATATCTCGATACCTGTTGCCGTAGCATGATTTTTGTCAACTACAGTATTAAAGAGGACAAAATTTTCTACAACTTTCATATTTACAACTTTTTTATACACTCAACAGCAAGCGCAATACGCCGTTTCAAAAACAAGACAATTTTTTCTATTTTCTTAAAAACCGTGAAAACGTGGTTCTCCCCCGGTTATTCATATGTTTCCCACGAATTTAATCACGTATGTCAACTTCTAAAAATTGGTAGCAGTAAATTAAATATTATTTGCACATCCACGTCTTTATTGTCATCACACCATACATTTTATATTCAAAATAATTAATAATTTTAAAAATAGGATAGTGTGTAGATGAATTTAAGTGTGTATAATGTTAATTTCAAAGCATTGTTTAAAAGAATACCTTAGTATTTAATAACTTATTGGTACTATAGTTTCAATTAAGAAAGAATTTTTGTTTAATTTTAATAATTTTGTAATTGTAATAATTTTCATAATGCATGCATATTTTTCCAGGAAACAATGGGATAGATATGAAAATTTGCGAAAAACATACTTTATTCCACATATTACACACTTAACATGCAATGGTATATTTTATTTACCAATTATTGATAACATATATTTTAATGCTTTATTTTTTAAAGATAGTAAACATTGGATTATACTTCCGTATAAAATGGGGGAGGGGAGGCACTCAGAAAATAAATATATTTTATGTAAGAAATGCGTTTACCTTATAAAATAGCTACAATAAAAACGACAACAGGTTATTTCACTAACTGATGTTATATATTTATCTCCTGTAAAATTTAAAAATTTTGTCAATAACATATTTGAGATCACTACAAAAATATTTAAAAGATTAGTTTTAATAACTACTGTCAGTTTTTCCCTACTTATATCAATAAATAGAACAAGAGATTATATCACTTTAGCATGCAAAAATATATAAAGCTTTAAGATTATCTATTAATTGCTTTAAAGCTTAAACAGAAAAACTTACTTCGATTGTTGAAAAATACACCTTGTGGAATATTCTAATTTTCTATATTATGCACTGGTTTGAAATAATATGACACCCCTGGTCCGAAATGTATTCGCCAAAGGCCATCGGTCACTCCCTCGCAATTATTATTTGACTGTCCACCACCGTGCCCCCTTCCGCGTTCTCTGCATCGAGTGTGTATGTAAGTTCAAAAAATAGCCATATATATATATATATGCATCAGTGCCGAAACTAACCTTTCTTGCACCAGGGACAAACATGCATTTTGGCGCCCCCCCCCTCCCCCCCCCCCCGCCTCACAAACCTCCGCAAAAAAAATTACAAAAATAATTTTACTAATTTCTAATAGTCGAATTATTTTAAAATTTAAATGTAATCATGAAATACGTGATGCTGAACTACGTAACCAGCTTTGTCTAATATTGATTCATTAAAACCTTTAAAAGGGAACCCAAAACATTCCGCTTTATACAGGTTTCCCTCTCAGCAGTTGCAATTGCTAGTATTCTTTCTGTACTTTTTCATTTAAGACAGAATCCCGTTATCCTATTTTAATGCATTTGTTTCAAATTTTCTTTTGGATTAACATGTAATTTTTTTCATTTAAAACAGGATTCTTTTATCCAGTTTTAATGCATTTGGTTCAATTTGCATTTTAGATTTTCCGGCTGTGAGACAATTTTAGCCAAATTTCATACTATATATTTTTTGGTATCAAACGACAAAAAAATCTTTATTTGGCGCCCGGGGCACATGCTCCCTCTGTCCCCTCTAGTTTCGGCCCTGATATATATATGATATATATATATATATATATATATATATATATATATATATATGAAATTTGGATAAAAAAGTCTCGCAGCCGGAAAACTGACCAAAAATAAAAAATAATAAAAACTGTAATCAAAATAGAAAAAGTAAACACTAATACGGTTGGAATTCAACGTCAGCACTTCTAATCCCCTCAAAAAAAAAAAAAAAAAAAAAAAAAAAAATCATTTAAATTGAAAACGAGAAATTGTAAAAGGAACGTTTCCATAGGTTTAACCTTAGCATTCCAGTTTCTTCGCGTGAGTAGTGAAGTCTCGCGCGAAAACATTTGCACGCTCATTTTAAACCTACAAAAGTGTTCTTTTCAGAATTCTTGCTTGAATTTTAATATTTATTTATTTTTTCATATGATACCGAGTTCGATATCTAACGATGTCTTTGTATGACTAATTTAGTCTCATAATTCATATAACTATGACATTAAATGCCTCAATACTACAACTATCATAAAATTTTTGAAAATAAAATCTTCATATACGGAATTCGGTCCTTAAAGAAAAAATTATGTATTTTTAAGAGAAAGAATATGACCAGCTATACCTCCTAAGATGGAAACCTGTTTAAAGCGGAATATATTTCGGTTCGGTTTTCAAGGTTTTAATGAATCCATATTTGAAAAATCTGATTACGTATTTAATGATTACACACTTAAAATTTTCAAAATCTGGCTATTAGAGATTTATTAAAATAATTAACGAGGGGTGGAGCAAAATA
Source organism: Maratus speciosus (assembly GCA_963932465.1). NCBI lineage: Eukaryota > Metazoa > Arthropoda > Arachnida > Araneae > Salticidae > Maratus > Maratus speciosus. The sequence goes on along the minus strand of OZ010787.1, from coordinate 200,828,539 downwards.
TGCATGAATTTTGCCCCCCCCCCCCCTCCCCCGAAAGGCTAGTTTTGGTCCTCAAACACATAATTTACTGCTACCAATATATAGAAGTTGACATACATGATTAAATCCGTGGGAAACATGAATAATCGGGGGAGGACTACGTTTTTCACGGTTTTTAAGAAAATTGAAAAAATTGTCTTACTTTTGAAATGGTGTACTGCGCTTGCTATTCAGTGTATAAAAAATTGTAAATATGAAAGTTGTAGAAAATTTTGTCTTCTTTAATATTGTAATTGACAAAAATTATTCTACTGCAACGGCTATTGAGATATTTAAAAAAAATCGAAAAAAGTCCCAAAATTTTGTTGTTTTTCGGCCACAGGAAATTTAGCCTTAAGAAATTTTGTTGGAAAACTTGGTTTTTCCATGTTGACATCATTATAAACAATTCAGAAAAAAAAATCTTCTACCTTATTTTTTGTAAGGTAACCCCCCTTTTTTGTACATTTCCCCTGGACTATCAAGGGCACGCGATAAAATTTTTTCACAAATGACCGTGAACGTATCGGGCGCGATGGTTGAAGGGTAAAGACTCGAGTGTGTTTTAAAATTGATTTATTTAATATTCTTTTCTCAGAATAAATTTAAAGCACAATAAGAACATATATTACGGAAATAAAATATTGAAAGCACAATGAAAAATTTAAAAAAAAAAATTCTAAAGCAGGTCTCAATTAAAATTCATATCAATCACAGGAAAAATATGACTAGAAACAAAATGTGACGAAGGTTAATTCATGTGAATAATTACTTTGTTTATTTATAGAACAAGTAATGTTAATATTTTATACCTCCTTAAAATAAAATACACCTTAATCGTACTTGGAAGAAATAAAGAGTGTGTATGAGGCAACTGAAAGATCATTAATACGTGTAAGTTACATTTTTAATAAATACAGAAAATGTGTTTGTGTATTTCATTACATTTAACTAAATGAGGAAAAGAAATTCCAGAAACATTCGAATTGGCACAAAAACAAACCGCTTTGATTCATATTTCAAAGAGAAAGAAGCTAAAATATTCGAAACTGGACCATTTCAGGTTGATATTGTATACATCCTTAAATAAAATGCGCCTTCCAGAATCACACTTGGGAGAAATTAAGAGTATGTATGAGACAAGAAAAGGGTCATTAATACATATAAGTTACATTCTTTTTTCCCCCTAGCTACTTAAAATGTATTTGTATATTTCCTTACACTTAGCTAAATGAGGAAAAGAAATTCCAGAAACATTCTAATTGGCACAAACAAACCGCTTTGATTTATATTTTACAGAGAACGAAGCTAAGATATTCCAGGTGCATTTTGATATTTATAAACCCTTACTAAAATTTCTGATGGCGCATCAATTACTCTGACTAATATAAGCTTTAAGTGTTATCGTGTTATGCAGACTTTTAGAAAGTTCCACCCCCTCCAGGGTTCGCAAAATTGTTACTTGTCGAACGGCAGGTATACGTCACTCGCTGCCTCTAACATCCCGATATGCTCCTCCCCTTTTCTTCAATGTGCTCTTAAGTTTTCCCCATCTTTTCGGTTTCTCTAACAGTAAATGAGATCAAAGTTTTTGTGTAACCGCAACAATATTTGAGTTTTGGATACATTCGCAAAAAAGTAAGTGCACTTTCCTTTCCAATCATACGAAAGATTTATAGATTTATTATGAAGGGAATTTCTAAATTTATATAGCTTTAACAGATGTGAACTCTTCAGTTTCAGGCAACATGGGAATAGCGTTTTGTTTCTGTAGTACAACTGTGCGGAGTCCGCTATTATCGCGTTATCGATTTCTTTCAGTCTACGCATATGGAACTGTTTTTTAGAAATATGTTTTAAATTTTCTTAAACAAATTTCTTGCATTATTATAAATAATATACCAGGAATGTCAGTAATTTTTTTTATACTTTATATTATATATTTATATGTTTTTCTTTACACTTCACACGGTTTATATTGCAAAAGTAAAAACAAAATTTCACTGCTACTTTTTTCTTACAGAAAATATGAAAAATTATCTGAAGTTTGTGTTTTAACGATTGATTTTGGAGAACAATTCGAAACATAAAAACAAACTAAATGAAAGACGCATGAAGAATTTTCTTGTGTACTATTAAATCTGTACATTCACTTAAATAGGTTTAGATGAGTTCTCTGAATATTTTTACAATCATGGTTTTACAATCATAAACAAATAAGGAATATTTATATTTAAAGAAAGTTTTCATTAAGGGGATTATTATTATATCTAAAAAAGAGTCATATTTTTTTTGTTTTGGGGGAAAGGGGTAAAAATTAATTTTGTAATTGGACGTATGTATTACTGAAAATAAACGAATACAAGTAGATTTTAATTTTTTTAGAAAGATGTTAATATTTACATGATTTCTTTGAATATTTTTAACTTAATTTTTATCGCAGAATATTGAACGTATAATAAATAATTTAAGCATTTTCCATTTCATCACTTTTGCACAATCTAGCGTGAAATATTAAGGTATGCTTAAGAAAAAATATGTTATCAAAGTACTATTTTAACATTTCCCAACCTAGTTGAAAAGTGTTTATAATTTCGACTTGTCGGTCTGCCGTTGGTATTTGCTCTAACTATAGTAAATATACTCGGGTTGTTATTTAATTAAGATTTACTATGTGGCATGTTCGCTATTGAAAATGAACTATGTAGCATTTATAGTTCGTTTACAGAGACACTCAAAAAATTTCGCTTCATTATGGTCCCTGGTAAAAAATCGTTTGTGGTGTATTTTAATGATGTAACACTATTACAAACACAATAAAATTGATATGAATTTCTTATGTGCTCTAAAACGTGCTCTCTGTAGAATATGAACTGCAAAGCATTTATCATTCATTTACAGGTTTATACAAATGAATTCAGTTATTAAATGGTCTACGGGGGTGAACTGTTTACAGTGTATTTTAATGATGTTACACTATTTCAAACATAATGAAATTTACATGCATTACTGAAGTTCACTGCAAAATTCTTATTGTAGAATGTGATGTAATGAATAGCATTTATCGTTCATTTACAGGGGCACGCAAAATATTTCGGTTACAGTACTATCTATTAGCGATAATGGCTAGAAGTGAATTTTTATTTATGGTATGCGTTTTTAACAAAATTTTTGCGTATTACATAGTGTGTATAAATTCTATAGATCATATACAGGGCTACAGAAAAGAATTGGTCAGCATCACTGCGTATAGGTGTGAATTGTTTAAATGTGGTTTTTGTGTGAGATATATTTTTTCCAGCTGAACTGTATTTAGTATACTAAAATCTGTATAAGGAATATAAATAAATTCATATACAGGGCTACGCAAATAACTTGATAGTATGTATAAAAATCTATAGACAATATACAGAGCTGGACAAAAGGATTCGGATATATTCCTGAAGTTTGATTTTCGACTGTGTTATGCTCTTTTTTCACCAAACTAAATTTTAGCATATTTTATAGAATATATACAGGTATATAGATCATATACAGGACTGAACAAAAATATCCGAGTACCTTTCCGGCTATGGGCAATAATTGCTTAATTCTGGTTTTCAAATGTGTTATGCGTTATTTAAATTGTTTACTTGAGTATCTTCTTTACCTTATTAAACAGTGAAGATTTGTTAAAGTGTTCTGGACATGTTGGAAAATGTTTCATAATCCATTCTTGTTCCACTTTTTTTTTCTTTCTTGTTGTATTTTTATTAGTTGCGCAAGAGGACAAAAGTTATGGGTTCAGTGCAATGGTGTGAGGTCTCACCTTTATATAAATTGTTCGGAGGGGAAAATGAGTACTTACTATAGTTAAAAAAATGTGTTTCAGTATATTCGTAAATTGTATCAAATTGAGTTAATAAAAAGATCTAGCTAAGATAAAAATATAAGAAAATATCAGCATATGCTTAGAACAATAACCAAAAATAATGTAAAAAGCATAAACTTATCCTTTAATGATGACCAACCGAACAGAAACTTTTTGTTGTCTCAGAAATTACTAATTTGCGTGTATAAAGCAAACACTGTTATCCATAAATAAATAAACATATATATGATTAAATTATTTTATCTTCTGTAGCCATAATGTGATGCAAAAAAGTGGAATGGGTTGATTTAACGTTTGAATTTTACGATTAGAAATTGTTTTTATGGAAATTTAAAAGTAGAAACTCTTATAAATATCACCAGAAAATAAGGGTTCATGAGCTAAGCAAATCTTTGATTTCCATTTAAGTTAGGGGTGCACAACCTTTTTAAGAGAAGGGCCACTTACAAAAATGTTTGGGTTGTCGAGGGCCACATCAGTAACACAGACAATTTCTATATCGGGGAGGTAGTGGGGGGTAATAACTCTTTATTCTTGACGAATAATTAGTTTTTGTCTATAACAAAAATAAACAAACGGAAATAAATAATTGTATGCAAGAATGCAGGGCTTCTTCGCATCTGTATGAACAACCGTGCCCCACTTTATTAAGATTAACGGTTCCTTCTTGATAAATAATAACTTGAAGAAGAAAAATTACACAACATTTCTAAATAATTGGACGTTTTTGAAAATTATAAAAAAAATTTATTGAAGAATAACTTCATTTAAAATAAAAGGAAACTTATTTTTGAAATAACAAGGCATGATGGACTAATTATGCTATTTTTTCTGCGAACTATTTACAAAACTTTTTTTTCTTTTGTCAATCAAGTGCGACTGATTGACGAAATTCGCGATTTTTTATCAACGACCATTTGACAGATTTCGCGGTAATTTTCCATTGCCGATTGGCAAAATTTGCAATCTTTTCAATCATCCAATTTGCGATACCTGCGATAAATTCACGAAAATTGCGATTTTTTCAGCGATAAATTTTCAAAATTCGCGATTTTTTTCCACAACGGATCAACGAAAACTGCGATTTTTTCCGCCCCCGATCGAATTATTTCGAGACTTTTTTGTTCTGCGATCTATCTTCGAAATTTGGAAGCTTTTTCCTTGAACGATTGACAAAATTCGCGATTGTTTTTCATGCGTGATTGGCGAATTTTGCGATATTTTACGTGACGGATTGACAATGTTTGCATTTTTTTCCAACGATCAATCGACGAATCGTAATCTTTTCCTGATATACATTGATATAATTTCCGTTTTTTTTTCGCGCAATAAATTGGCGAACGTCGCGATTTTTTTTACGCGCATAATCGATGAAATTTGCAATTTTTTCCTGCGACAAATGGATTTTTATTTCATGATATTTTCTGGTACCGACACACAAAATTAGTAATTTTTTTCCATGAGATATTCACGAAATTTACGATTTTCTTTTACGAGAGATTGACAAATTTCACAATATTTTTGCGACCAATTGACAAAATTTGTAATTTTTTCCATCAGTTGTCGAAATTCGTGATTTTTTCCGCGACAGATCTAAAAATTCGTGATTTTTTTCTCGCGATAAATTGACAAAATCGCGATTTTCCCCCAGCCGATCAACGAAATTTGCAATTTTTCGTACCTCATCGACAAAATTTGCGATTTTGCCGCGTCCGATCAACGAAATTCACGTTTTTTAACTGACTCTGAAGAAGTTTGCAATTTTTACGCGACAAATTGATGAAATTCGAGATTTTTTTCTCGCGATAAACTGATGAAACTCACGATTTTTCCGTAGCCGATCAACAAAATTTCCAATTTTTCTGTACCTCATCGACAAAATTCGCGATTTTTCTGTGCCCGATTAACAAAATTTGAGATTTTTCTCCACCGAATCGACAAAATGCGCGATTTTTCCTCTCGCGATCAAAAAATTCGAAAATTTTCCGCGCCCGATAAACGAAGTTTGCGATTCTTAACGGACTGTAACGAAATTTGTAATTTTTACCGCGGCGAATTGATCTGTTTTTAACGTACTCTGAAGAAATTTGCAAAATTCCTATTTTTTCTTACAATAAACTGACAAAACTCCCAATTTTTCCGCAACCGATCAAGGATCACATAATCGACAAAATTCACGATTTTTATCGCCGACGATCAACGAAATTCACGATTTTTAACTGACTCTGAAGAAATTTGCAATTTTTTCAGCGGCAAATTGTCGAAATTCACTATTTTTTCTCGCGATGAACTGACAAAACTCGCGATTTTTCCCCAGCCGATCAATGAAATGTGACATTTTTCTGCGACTCATCGATAAAATTCGCGATTTTTCCGAACTCGATCAACGAAATTTGGCTCTGGTGAAATTTGCAATTTCTCCCCGAGGTAAATTGGCAAAATTCGCGATTTTTTCTTGCGACATATGGACAAAAAGTACAACTTTTCCAATTATAAATTGACGAAATTGTGTCAAAAAACGAAGAAGTTGTATAAATTGTGATCGTGGGCCAAAAGTTAGCCCATGGCGGGACACTTTTGGCCCGCGGGCCACAGGTTGTGCATCCCTAATTTTAAGTAATGTATTTTTTAAGCAGAAAAAATATTAATCTATATTAATATATACAGGTTTCTTGTTATCTTATGCAGAAGCTAATTCCTAAAGCATTAACTTTAGCCATACAGCTCTAATTGCAAAAACTTTCAAATGCTGTTTTTCATCATTCAGAAGCTATTTACTAATAGTTATGAAATTTAAATTTTCATACGCTCGCTGTTTTTTTTAGATATAAAGTCATTGTGCGTAAATGAGACGCGATTCCCCATTGTTTTGTCGCATTTAGGGTATATATGGCATTTTATTATATAAATATATATTTTATTAACCCGGGAATGCTCGCGCATATCCAGGATAGGAACGATTAACACTTTGCCACCAATAAATTCAAACAAAAATCGTCATTTTATTAAATCGTCGGGATACCTAATTTTAATTCCAAACTTACAAACGACACCAAGAATATTTTAATAAATTTTGCATTAACAATGAAAGTGTAAAGTAACGAGTTTTTAATTTCTAAAAAAGTCGTATGTAAATTCCGGTGTCAGTCGATGATTTCATCATTTTACAACAAAATTTGCCTGTGCCGGAAAGGGTTAAGCAACAAATTACTGAATACTGTACCTTTAGTTTAAAATTAACTTGTTTTGTATAAATTTAAGAATTATCTGTAGTACAAAACCACAATATACGATTGTCGCATTTAGGTCATTTTTGTCGCATTTATGGCAGTTAAAATCTAAATGAGACGTCCATAGTCCTAAATGTGATAATGCATTTTATACATTCATCTGAAAAAGTTCATTTAACCTTTAACTGCTGTGACGGAAAATTTCCACATTACAACTGTGAGCTTTATGCGAAACCATTCGATTGAAAGATGAATAAAAGGCGCGATTAACTCATAAAATACTGTTTTTGTACTAAACTGTTTATACAGTACTATTTATAATATAATTTCGCTATATCAAACATTTCAATCAATAGTACTAGAACTCCAAATGAAGCAAAATTTCGCTGTATTGATAGTTAAACTGGAAATGACAAATTAAACTGTGAAAATTTTTAAAAAGCAGCACTAATAGCGGTTAAGGGTTAATTCAATTATTTTTTTAATTACGTAACCCTTAACTTATGTGACAGGAATTGTCGCATAACTACTATGAGTGGTCTCCGAGACTACTTGATTAAAAGACGAATGAAAGTCTCTAACTCACAGGGTACTGTTTCTGTACTAAACTTTAAGTACAGGACTATTATAATTAAACTTCTCGAATTCAGAATTTCTGGGAACAGTTCTAGTGCTCCAAATGAAACCAAATTTGACTGGTATTTATAGCTAAACTGGAAATTACGAATTTAACTGTGAAAATTAAAAAATGTAGTTATCTGTGAGACCGCAAACAGCAGTTAAGTGTAAATAAACAGTTGAAATACATAAAACTGAAAGATAAATAGCTTATTATTGAACTGCTAAATAAACTTTATTTGATAGCAATTTAAATAATAAAACATTAACTGAGATGCTTACATCGCCCATTTCAATATTCACACTAACAGATCCAGCAAGTTTTACCAGATCAGTTGCTTTTCATTTTGCTCTTAACTCATTTTTGCTTTCATCTTCCGGACAGGCCTATTTTTTTCATTTTTCGTTTCTGAAAGATACAGGATGTGGAAACGTTTTATGTTTAAATTTTTATTACGCCAAAGTGAAGCTCTGTGCCTGATATTCTGTTGCCCCCCCCCCCTCTTCATTTTTCTTGCACTTTCATAAAAAATTTAACATTTTCTGTACCTAAAAATACGTATATGGAAACAAATATTCATTTAGATGAACATAGTTTCATTTTATTTTTATCTTTTTCTAATTTAAAAGTAGAAAATGTCGATTAGAACGAGTAAACAGTGAAAACAGAATTAAAATATTTGATTTTAACCGGGAGAACGCGCACATACCCAGGGTATGAATGGTTTTTACTTTGTCACAAAAAAATAAATAAATAAATAAATAAATAAATAATAATAATAATAATAATAATCGTCACCTTATTTAATAGGAGATAATTTTGCGATAAAAGAAGTTGAAAATTACTTTTAAAAAGATAGTGGTGACAACTGTAAAAAAACGTACGCACTCCGGGGTTAAAAAAGTGCTAACAAAAATTATGGACTCCTAAACCAGGGCATAACTCAACTGCATCAGGTTTTAATCAGAGGCAGCATTTAAGCTACCGAATGTTATGATGTTGGTATAATTAACTTACTTAACCGCATTAAAATAAACAGAATTTAAAGTTTTCAATCTACACAAGATGATTTTCCAGAATTTCCATTATGTAAAATTATTGCAAATTCCTTAATCATGTGTCTATATTATGTTACTAGAAACCGCGTTTCTTACGCCTTTTTTTATTAAAAATTTTAAAGAAGCGTATTTTTCTATTTTGATTATCTTAAAGACATATTTAAACACCTGGTTAAAGAAAAACATTAATGGAGGATTATGCTGACTCAAAACGGCTTAAAGAAACATAATATTTGATTTAAATATCATTTTAATACAATATGGGAAAAATACCATATAAACTTATCTCGTTAATCTTCTAAATGTTTTCCGCATTTACAGCAATATGTATGTCACTATTAGGCACATGCTGAAAACAAGCTCTCCAAAATGCGTAGACCACTTCAAATTCTATACCGGAAACTGGTCTTTTTTTCTTTAGTTTAACTAGCCATGTAACCGAAACAGACAAAACGTAGTTCTTGACGTTAATAAGATTATTTGAGCTTCAAAGTTAAAAATGAAAATCTGCGAGCCAATTTCGGGAATTTTTGTCTCATTTACGAAAGACGGGGGGCGCAATAACATGAACGATGTCTATTTGATTGAAGATTTCCTTAAAAAAAAAAAAAAAAAAAAAAGTTTTAAATGCAGAAAAATTTTTTGGTTTTAGTTCATTAAGATCGGATGCTTCATTATACAGCATTTAGTTATAATTCTTGCATTACGATTTTAAGTAAAAAAACATCATCACTTTTAGGGGTTATCGCATTTAGGCGCACTGACCTTATTTATAATAACTGCCTCCATAATCTGTCAAGTTAACAACGGCGTTTTTCCGAATTAGTGCACGGAAACACTGAAATTTCATAAAATTCAAAATATCTTAACTCATTAAGTTTTGACATTAAAAGAAAGAAATTTTTACTTTTTGACTTATTAGAAAATGGAGAAAGTTTTTCTAAATATTACTCATAGGGCCTAGAGACCGTATAAAAAAATTACATTTCAAAAATTAAAAAGAAAGTAACTATATAAGAGGGTACTCCGATTGGATAACGATAAGAGAGGACACCCTGTATATATTAATATATATACAGATATACTGATATATGTTCACTTGGAGATTTTTTTTTCTTGTATTAGGTTATTCCACTCAGCAACGCATCTGCTTAGAGAAAAGAAATGCTTTGAGAGGAGTTAAGGGCGGTTAATGAAATTTTGTAGAATTACTTTTAAATATTTCGATTTTTTTTTTTTTATTATTATTACTTAGTTTATAATTTTATTATGTAAGGTTAAATTTTTATTTTACAAAGATAACGTAACGCAAAGACAAAACAAACTAAATATAGAAACATTTGCATGCACCCATTTTATACTATGATTATTGTTACTGTTCGTGAAGGGTTTCAAAACGTATGTTATGTATTTTGTTCTTAATTTTATGTTTAAAGAGAATTTCCTGAAAATGTCGCTTATTTACATTCATATTTATTTAACCGGAACGTATAAACTTTTAATCTACATTATAAAAGACAAATGTGTCAGAGCGTAACGCTGACGTTATTTTGAAAGTAGCAACAGCAGACGATTAAATTTAACTTTTATCAACTTTTATTGTATTTTTTTAAACTTCTAAATACCGGACATTTCCAATTTTTACACCGCCGAATAGGGAAAATATTTTACTTTCAAATGCAATTTGTTTGAAAACTATATCCAAATTTACTCAATTCTTATTCTTTTTTAAATAACTTTCAAGCATGATTTTTTTTTTTCAAATTCATCTCTATCGCATGCGGGCGATTACGAAAAATAAATCCGTTTGCACTTAAATTAATATAAATAGTTCAACGTTTGATTCCATCTTATATTCCATAACAAAATTAAAACATTCATCAATCAATAAATGAAACAATAACACATAAATAAAGCACAAATTTCAGACCGACTACTTGGAAATTCTTGACCGACAAAACCGATCGAATTTCACGATTAAACAGTAGTCCAGGCAATAGAGACCGTATAGGGGCTCTACCTAGAAAAATTTATGGTAGTTCTGGAAAAAGGCTTACTATATGTCTTTTGGGTCGCTGAATCCGAATTTTTAACTTCCCACGAAAATTTCCCCCGGTAACCCCCCCCCCCCCAAATTTCGGTAAAATGTCCCCCAAAAAAGGTTTTTATTAAAAAAATCAATTTTCTTTATTGTTTTCGGGAAAAAGTATCTAAAAATTCAGAAAGTAGACAAAATTTGCAACAAATTAGATATATGACATTATGGCTTAGGATGAAGGGGAAGGGGGGTTTGCCTCGGAACATGCGCGCGGTGCTGCGTGAACTAAGTTGCGCAATTCCACTTAACCACTCACACGTTTACATTCGCCCTCCCATTTCCCCTCCGAACTTTCTCTATAAGGTTTACTTTAAGTTTTTTGGGTCGCTGAATCCGAATTTTTAACTTCCCCCCAAATTTCCCCCTTCCCCAAATAGTTGTTTTTAACTTAAATTTCTTATTTATTTAGGAGAAAAGCATTACAAAATTCGGAAACTAGACAAAATTTGCAACAAATAGGATACATGACATTATGACGTATGATGAACGGGGAGGGGGAGAGCTGCCTCTGAACATGCACTGCGGCGCTACGTGCACTAAGTTATGAAGTCCAGGCAATAGGGGATTTTACCTGGAAAAATTAATACTAGTTCTGGATTTCGGCTCACTTTATGTTTTTTGGGTCGCTGAATCCGAATTTGTAACTTCCCACCAAAATTTCACCCGGCAGCCCCCCAAAAAATTGATTTTTTGAAAAAATTTGATTTTTGAGAAAAGCGCGCGGGGAATGTTTCGAGGCAGCCCCCTCTCTCCCCGTTTATCCTACGTCATAATATCATGTATCCTATTTGTTGCAAATTTTGTCTAGTTTCTGAATTTTGTAATGCTTTTCCCCTAAAACAATAAGAAATTTAAGTTAATAACAACTATTTTGGGGGGTTTTCGGGGGGGGGGAATTTTGGGGGTAAGTTAAAAATTCGGATTCAGTGACCCAAAAAACTTAAAGTAAACCTTATAAGGAAAGTTCGGAGGGTAGATGGGATGGCGATTGTAAACGTGTGAGTGGTTAAGTGGAATTACGCAACTTAGTCCACGCAGCACTACGCGCATTTTCCGAGGAAAATCGCCCCTTCCCCTTCATCCTAAGTCATAATGTCATATATCTAATTTGTTGCAAATTTTCTCTACTTTCTGAATTTCTAGATACTTTTCCCCTAAAGCAATAAAAAATTGATTTTTTTAATAAAAACCTTTTTTGGGGGGCTTTTTACCAAAATTTGGGGGGTGGGGTACCGGGGGAAATTTTGGTGGGAAGTTACAAATTCGGATTCAGCGAACCAAAAAACATAAAGTAAGCCGATTTCTAGAACTACCCTTAATTTTGCTACGTAAAATTCCCTATTGCCTGGACTACAGTTGAAATGGTACAGAATCAAAAAAGCTGATTGTAAATAGCAATACTTGGAGATTTCTTCGGCTGTTGACACCTGACGTGAGACAAACATGAAAATATCGCTTTTATTTTTCAAAACTTTATTTGAACGCATTATTGCTATTTTTCATAGAAATGTGATTTTTGGTATCGTTAGTGGGCATTCTAATATATATATATATATATATATATATATATACATATATATAATCTATTAGAGTTATCAATTTAAAAAAAAAACGGTAGACCCGTGCGGTGCGATGCTTTCTCACGGCAATCTGAGATTATTTGCTGATATGTCTTTTCATGATTTTTTTATTAACTACAATTCTTTTTATCAAACAACGTGTTTTAACGATATACATACAAGTGTACTACGACAAAAACCGCTTGCAGTCGAAAAATACCTCATACATCGCTGTATCTTTGGTATATGCAACGACGAAACGATTTTAACACCAGAAATAATATACATGATGATTTTCACCTATATTCTGTAACCTGGGAAGACAGGGTTTATCTCCTTGTTTTTATAAAATCTTAAAATCTAGACTATCTTCTTGAAATAATGAAAATGCGTACACTTCTTAAAATTTCCCAGAAGTCTGGCACATGTATTTCTGATAATTTTTATTTAATCGCAGAATTCGTAATCACCTCGTTTAATCTCATAATTTGTAATATTTTTCTGAAATAAAATAAGGCGCAAAATTCAGTTAAAAAATTATATTAAAACTGTACGCACCCTGTGTACATAATATAATATTTAATATGTTTCTCCAGCGCAATTGGTTAATTTGTTGTGAATTTTAAAATAAAATCTCTTTTGGTGTTTAAAAAAAGCAAATCTCATGTTATTCTTTTTAGCTCACAGACTATCATATCCTGAGATGCTGAGATGAGAGGAATGTGCCCGCAGGTTCTGTATGTACGTACGTAACGCGATAAGTCTTGATAGAAATATCCGATTTGCTTCAAATTTTGTACATAGGTTCATTCTGATAAGGCATTTCCCTGATTAGTTTTGGGGGTTCATTGGTTAAGTATAAAGGGGCGCGGGGGCTAATCCCCCTTAATTTAAATAAATGAGTTTTTCATGCAGAATTATCTGATTTGCTTCAAATTTGGTATACTGGCTGATTCTGATAACGCGCTTCCCTAATTCGATTTGGAGGTTCATTGGTTAAGTGTAAAGGGGAGAACGGGGCTAATCCCCCCTTAATTTAGATAAATGTGTTTTTCCTGCAGAATTATGCGATTTGCTTCAAGTTTGGTATACCGGTTTATTATGATAAGCCGCTTTCCTGATTAGATTTGGATGTTCATTGGTTAAGTATAACGGGGGAAATGGGGGAGCTAATCCCCCTTTTAATTTAGCTAAATGTGTTTTTTGTCGATTTCTTTATTTTTCGAGGGACATTATTCTTTGAAATATGAGTACAATATACAATTAGTGTGAATAGCCTGAGAGCTCAATGCTATCAATTTAACTGGGCACTTTTCTTTTTATTAAAATAACTGATCGTATCATTTTGAATGCTTTACAGTTTAAATTGAAAAGTTTTTACTTTCCTAAAAGAAGAAAAGTTACAAAAATATATCTAAATCGGATTACTTTGAATGGAAATTTAAAAGCGAGCAGACAGTAATAATTGCATCAAAATTGTAGAAGTAATTTTTTTTCTCATTAACTTTTTTTCTATCAAAATTTCTCATAAGGATAGTTAGTAAAGTGGTAAGCCCCAATCTTTTTCATATATTGGTGGTTTGAAGATCCTAGCTAAGTATAAAAAATCTTCTATGAAATTTGGGCTGATATGCATAAACAAAAAAAAAATGTCTTTCACTTTTTATGGGGTTTTTTAAGACACCATACCTTTTTCTACTGACATCAATATTCCTCTTTTTTATAACGTATCACAGGACTTTATATTGGTGTACCTTCATTAAAATTATTTTTTATTATTAGCATCTCTAAATTCTTTTGTTCTATACATCAATTACATATAAAAAATCGATTAAAGTGATTGTAACAAATCCGTAGTCACCTCATTTAATCGCACATATCTGAAATAAAATAAGCATAAAAATTCAATTAAAAATTATGTTAAAACTGTACGCACCCTGTGTACATGATATAATATTTGCTATGTTTCTCCAGCGTAATTAGTTAGTTTGTTGTGAATTTAAAAATAAAATCTCTTTTCGTGTTTAAAAAAGGCTAATTTCATTTTATTCTTAAAATTACATGTGCAAAATACTTAAAAGATGACAAAAATATTTAAGAAGATGTTAAATTACTTTAATACTTCTTAGTACTTTCAGCTATAAACACAACCTTCGTCAGAGAATACGAAAATACTGTTATTAACGTCTTATTTTCAAATTTCAAGTAATTGGTGACGAAAGAAGTGAAAGTGAAAGTCAATTTTTAGATCCGGAAAACATTGGGAAAGTAAAATATGGATATAGACTATATAGGGAAGTGGAATATTACTTGTTTTATGATTCTTTAAGCAAACTGAGCCAAATTCTGGGTATGTTGTAGGATACAACGTCATTACAAACAGAATTATTTTAGTAACAATTTCTATTGATTCACCGATAATTAAATCATGATAATTCTTTAGGGGCATATAATTTGTGTATCTTCGAAATTAACATGTATATTTTCTGCTTCTGGTTAATTCCGAAGATACAAAAATTATATGCCCCTTAAAGAATTATCATGATTTAATTATCCGTGAATCAATAGAAATTATTATACTAAAGAAAATACTGTTTGTAATTATGTTTTATCCTACAACATACCCAGAATTTGGCTTGGTTTGCTTAAAAAATCATAAAACAAGTAATATTCCACTTCCCTCTATAGTCTATATCCATATTTTATTTTTCCAATGTTTTCCAGTTCTAAAAATTGACTTTCATTCCTTTCGACACCAACTATGTGAAATTTGAAAATAAGACGTTAATAACAGTATTTTTGTATTCTCTGACGAACGCTGTAAAAAAAAAAAAAAAAAAAAAAAAAAAAAAAAACGGACATTACAGAAAATTTTCCGTTTTTAGGGTTCCGTACTTAAAAAGTAAAAACGGAACCATTATAGGATCACTCCCGTGTCTGTCTGTGTGTCTGTCTGTCACAGCCATTTTACTCGTAAACTATAGAACGTGGAAAGTTCAAATTCGGGGAAGTAATAAAGACCATTGACCCACATATTTTCAGATTAATAAACATTCATAAATATATTTAGTAAAAAAGTCGAGGGGCTAATTATGCTACTTGAAAAAAAATCTTTTCTTTGTATATCATGTGGGGTATCCTGTGAAAGCTTTGTAACGCTGCACTCAAAAATATATTCCTTTTAATTTTAGGTATTATATTTTCAAAGATATTGTTGAAAATGTAGCGCAAAAATATGTCCCCCCCCCCATCTAATTCGGAATCTACTGAGACTAAAATTATGAAAAAATTAGAGGTAGTAGACGTTAATATAAACCTTGCCGGAAAATTATAGCGATTACCCTAGGTCACATAGCTTTTGAGTAATTAGCATTTTTCTGTTATACACAAATTTCGATTTACGGGCATTCAGAAAAATTGTTGAGCATCGCTGATTATACCTATCGTTGCAGAAGAATAAAAGCATTGTTGATAATGATTTTCGAAAAAAATCATCGGTAATTAGCCGAGATATTAACCCTTAAATGTACGGTCAGTTTGGACATACACAAGAACAGGGGCGGCGTACTCTATGCCTAGTTATCAACTTTTAATGATATATATGTGTAATGTAATGTCCAGTAACAGTATAAAAGCAATAAACGTCAAATTGTTAAAAACATACTAATTTAAGGGGTCTCGGGACTCTAAAAAGGGGAAAAAATGAAGAAAAGACCATTTTCAACATTTAATGAAAATGGTCTTTTCTTCATTGATAATGATAGTTGAAATGTATATGATTTTAAACACAATTTTAAATGGGATGAAAGATATAAGTATGTTCTTTCGTTTCATGTATTTAAAAAATTGGAAGATACAGAATTAGTAACTATAGGGGGCTCGAAACTGTTAGACATTTGTCGAACAAAAAATTGGCGTAACAGTTTACGCGCAGGATTACAAAATAAATATTGTAACTTAGAATGAAAATTTTGGTACTTACTTATACTTCAGATTGTAATAATTTCCCTGAACTTAAATAAATTTGTATTTAAAGCATTTTTATATTTTTAATGCAATGTTGCATTTAGCTAATACAAAATTTTGAAAATTTCAACAGTAAAATCACCTGAAAAAATTTTTTTGAACAATAAAAAGGAAATTTTAGGTTCAGGTTATACAGACTAATATAAAATATATGCTTTGAAAATTTCATGAAAAAATATCCAGAAGTTTTTGAGGTATCCTGCGCGTTATGCCCAAAAAACGCCATTTGGTAAATAATGACTTTAAAGTTTCGGAAACGCCGCTTCAGCTATTGAGCGGGTATAATTCTAAAAGCCAAAACTTCTGTTCGAATGGGAATTTCAAGGAAACAATTATATCAAAATATTCAGAAAGATAGGAGTTTAACATATAAAAAATTAAAATTTCTTAAATTTTGAAGCTTTAAGAGTCCTGCGACCACTTAATCCTTTCCAGCACGGAGTAATTCTATTTATAAACTTATAAAATAATGGACTGACACCAGAATTTATAAACGAATTTATTAAAAGATGCGAACTTGCTTATTTTCACGTACATGATAAAAGGAAAATTTTAATTAAACATTCTTGGTTCCGTTTGTCTGTTTTGGAATTAAAATTAGGTGTCCATTTTTTAAGGGCATCGCCCTCGAAAGATTTAATTAGAATGAATCGCATAAATACCATCGGATTCGCGATAGTTTGCATTGATTCTATCTCTCAATACGCCTCGAGTGACTTTAATGGTTAATTAAACACCAATCTGGAAAAACGCGGCACTGACCAAGGCGGCGTTGCAACTTTGAGACCTCAATTCGAAGCGCGCTTAGCACAATGCCAAATTTAAACTTTGAACAAAGGTTTTGTTTTAGCTACACTGTAGAAATAAAGGTTATTACTACGCTAAATTTAGTTGCATGAAATGCCAAATGAAGTTTAACTATGCACTGCTTTTATTGTCAGTGCCGAATTAAGTTCATCATAAACAGATTAGGATAATATTAAAAAAAGAGTTATACGAATAGCTATATTTGATATTATTTAGGTTCCATATCTCTTTGAATTTTCATGGTATACCCATTTACACTTTTCTAATATATACAGTTATACCCAACCGTAAGTTGTATAGTTTTTTACAAAGTCTTAGTATTCTTTTAGCAGCGCCTTTTTTTTTTATATATATATATATAATAGAATTACAAATTCATATATTTATTCTACGGAACCCTCTGTACGCGAGTAATGCTCGCACTTGACCATTTATTCTGATTAAAAACGGAAATGTTTCTGTAATTTATGGGCAAAAATTCCCGTAAAAAACGGAAATAGTACTGGCGTCTAGATTGCCAGTAGTATTTCCGTTTTTTAGCCCGTTTTTTTTTTTTTTTTTTTTTTTTTTTTTTTACAGTGAAGGCTGTGTTTATAGCTGAAAGTACTAAGAAGTATTAAAGTAATTTAACATCTTTTTAAATATTTTTTGTCATCTTTTAAGTATCTTGCACATAGTGTAATTTTAAGTTTAACTTTTTAAAGATGTATTTAGCATTCTATTTATTTATTTATTTATTTTATTCTTTTTTAAGTAACTGATCATATCATTTTGAATCTTTTACAGTTTAAATTGAAAAGTGTTTACTTTCCTACAAGAAGAAAAGTTGAAACGATAGAAATTTAAAAACGAACAGATAGTAATAATTGCATTAAAATTCTAGAAGCAGTTCTTCTTTTCATTAACTTTTCTTCAATCGAAATTTCTCATAAAGATAGTTAGTAAAGTGGTAAGCTGCAATCTTTTTCATGTTTTATTGGATGAAGATCCTAGCTAGGTATAAAAAATCTTCTATGAAATTTGGGCTGATATGCATAAACAAAAAAAAATTGCCACTTGAATTTTTCAGCTTTTAGGGCTTTTTTAAGGACACCATACCTTTTCTTCACTAAAATCATTATCCCTCTTTTTTATAAAGTATTACAGGACTTTATATTGGTGTACCTTCATTAAACTTGTTTTTTATTAATGGCATCTCTAAATTCTTTTATTCTATATATTAATTACATATGAAAATCGATTAAAATGATTGAAACCAAAAATCTTTATTATATCAATTACATTTCAAAAGTTCCGAACTAGATATTTAGCAAGTACTTATAATGCAGTAGTACTAATGGTAATATTTCAATTTTATATAAAGCTCTTAAATTCAGTAGATATCGTTAAGACTTTTGTTTTTGTCTTTTTACTTTCTTGATCGATTTTCACAAATATAATTCATATAGGATGTAAAAGAACTTTGAGATACCATTGGTTAACTATAGGTTTAATGAAGGAATGCCGACGAAAAGCATGTGACACATTATAATATGATTTCACTTAAAAAGGTTATGACATACTGTAAAAAGCACTAAAACATTAAAAATTACATCAAGTAAAACCTTTTTGTTTATGCATATCCACCCAAATTTTATACAGGATTTTTTATACCCAGGTAAGACTTCAAATCACCTACGTTTGAAAAATATCGGACGGTGCCACTTTACTATAAAAAGTTAAAGTTCTAATCTAACCGACAGCGAAACGCTTTCCATAGTTTCGTGATGGTATTATCAAAATTACGGTCAACCTTAACACGAAAACCGCCCCGAACCCAAGATACTTAAACCCGGATCCAAAATGTATGAAAATTAATCCTTATTTCAATAAAAATTATGGAAAAAATAGTCTATAATTACATCACTATTGCCTTTTTTCTTTTATGTTCAAAAGAAACATAATCTTGAACTCATTAATGTTCAAACATATAGTTATTTTCATCTGACAAATATTCTTGACTTTTTTGAAAAATCACGGATCAAGCCGAACTCGGACAGTAAGGGTCAAATCACAAGTTGAAACTTATCCGAATTGGAAACAGTTAAATCCAACCCGAACCGAATCCGACACTCAACGATAGAAAATAGCGTCAACCGGACTCGACCCGAACCACGAGTTGGGCCAGGTTTGAGTAAAATTGGGTTACCCGACCCGATGCAAGCCAATCCAAATGCAAAGTCAGTCGGAAAGTGATATTGCATCGAACAGTTCTCGATAATGTGATAATCCTGTTGCATTCCTTGTAGAAATTCTAGAACGTTTTGTTAGTTATCGCTTAATACTATCAAAATCTAAAAAAAAAAAAAAAGAAAAAAAAAAGAAAAAACGAGCATCTACTAAGTGGATTGCGCTGGAATTTTTAAGGATAAATATGCGAATTCTAAAGTCTTACCGTTGTGGCGCTGATGGAGCAAAAAAAAAAGCAAATAAGTAAAAAAATATATAAGAACATTTTTGTGTAATTATCCTTCAGATTATATATATCAACTTATAGTAATTGCCATTTAATGTATGTTTTGTTATATTCACGAAATTATATTTGTTTAATAAGCTAAATAATAAAAATTCGTTTCATTACGTTAAAATTAAAAGATATTTAGCGCAACTTTCCCTATTAAAAGTATACATAATTTTACGCTAAGAATTATATGCAGAGCGCCCTTCTTGCCATTGTCCAATAGCTAATTTCTTAACCGATAGTTTTGGAGGTATGGTTCTAATTGCAAAAATGTTTTAAATTTTGTACTTTATCATAGCAAAATCCATACACATCAAAATAGTTATATTTGCCAAAAAAAAAAAAAAAGAAAAAGAAAAGGAAAATTAAATTTTTATACGGTCTCTGGGTCCTATAAGTTATGTTTAGAAAATGTTTCTTGGTGCTTCAATAACTAAACCAATTAAATTTTAAAAAATCAAAAAACCCGCCTGCGTAAAAAGCGAACTAATTAATTATTTCTCACCAATGTTAAACTATTTATTATATTACTTACCTATTTTTTTTATTTACTTGTATTGATGACTTTTAAGTTGTGTTTAATTGTTAGTTCCTTTCTATAAACACTGTTTTGATGAGGCCTATAGATGTCTATGATGTTTAGAGTTGCAGTAAAACTAGAGACTTACCTACACAACTTCCAGGTTGTATAATATTTAAACGGAGCTTCTGACTGTAAAATTGTTAATGAAACATCGTCTTCATTGTGAAAGACCTATCCAATGATATACCACTCAATATGGTGCGCAAAAAAAAATTTTCGCCTCTACCGCCATTTTGTATTTTACGGCCGCCATTTTGAATTTATAAAAACAAAACCTATCCTATAACCATCGGACGGTTAAGATGAATCGATAGAGACCTCATTGATTAAAATCCATCCAGCCGTTGGTATGTTTAGTGGGTATAAAGAGATCCACATACCCAGATACGCGTGAAACACATAACCCTTCTTGGCAGTCGGGTAAAAATTATTATTTTATGACAAAAACCTACCGAATTACGGTACTTTGAATGTCACGAAATGTCAGGTTTTTTCGGCACTAAAATTTCCGTTTTTAGTGCTTAAAATTCATAAAATTAGGAATAAACAGAATTCGAAAAATTTTGATCGTAATGAATTGGACATTTTTTGTTTCTTTATTTGTTTTTTGTACTTATAAAAACAGAGAGTAAAAATTTTCTAAATATAACTTTTAGAAGCCAGAACTGTTTAAAAAATTTCTTAGCTTAAAAAATTAACTATTTTGACATAAATGGCTTATACTAAGATGGAGAACAATATCTGAAGAATTTTTGTAACCCAAAATTTACCTCTAAGACGAACGATTTAGGAATTAATTATTGGACAAGGATGAGAGGAAAATTCTGCATCGTTTTACAGGGCACATTTATCACCTAAAAGGGGACACCCTATATGTTGATTTCTTAATTGTTAAAAAGCTACAAAAGGAGTTGGATATACACAATAGGATTGCTCGATTAATATTAAAAGATATAAACACAGAGGGAAAATATAAGCACTGAGAAAAAAATTTTAAGTGTATCATTTAAAACGAACTTCAAATTTCTTTTAATCTGAAGAAAATTCGAATTAGATTTTGTGAATTATTTTCCATTTGAAAACTAGCATGCTCACCAATTCTTGTCATCATTATTATATATAAACCTCAGCACATCAGCTCATTCCAAAATTGACAAACAGTTCATTAAGGAAAAGTAAAAGTTTAAATGCAAATGACATTATGGAGAATTCAATCTCCCAGCTCTTTAAATCCACATTTTATCTATATTTAATCGTATTCAACTTTTGTACAACGATAATAGCAACATCCTGGATCGTTGTACAGGGCACATGTATCATCTAAAAGGGGACACCGTGTATATTGATTTGTTAATTGTTAAAAAGCTACAAAAGGAGTTGAGCCCATATTGCGATTACTCGATTAATATTAAAAGATGGATACACAGAGGGGAAAATAAGCATTTAGACTTTTTAATGTCTCATTTAAAACTAACTTTAAATTACTTTTAATCTGCATAAGGAATTTCGAATTGGATTTTGTGAATTATTTTCCATTTGAAGCATATTCACCAATTCGTGTGACCATTATTACATATTCAACTCAGCTCATCAGCTCATTCCAAAATTGACTAACAGTTCATTAAAAAATTTAAAAGTTTAAATGGGAAATGGCATTGTGGAGAATTTAATCTTCCAGCTCTTTAACCGCCTTAGGGACGAGCAACCGGTATACGTGCCACTTAAGGTGCTCAGAATCCTTCATTATTCCCACCAGTTATTTTCATTTGTAAAGTTTACCTTATTAAATCAGAGCATTTTCGCGATTCAGTTACAGAAAATTACATGAACCTGAATTATTTACATGGTTAGATAAAATTTCAATTATTTTTTACATCGTATTTTAGTTTTATTTTAAATTCTTTTAAGTATAGATGATTTTATTTAGTTATTCTCATAATGATAAAATCCATTAACGATATTTTGTTTTTTCGACTTCAAACTCCTTTTAATTAAATTTTTGTTTTTAATTCTTTTTTAGCAAAATACGAAATATTGCACTTTATACACATATTATTCGGTTAAAAGCGACTTTTTTAAGATTTAAAAAAATTTTTGTTCGTGACCTTTCGAAATTCAGGAAAACGCATACACATGCAATGAAATAATAAACTCAAGTTTAGAGTAGTAAAAAGAAACTTACTGTATAATGTACACTTTTCCTTTTAATCTCGTTTGTAGATATAACTAGATCGTTTTCTTGGAGGGACGCAGTTACTTTTTTAAAATTTTTAGTTAAAACTTTTTAAATCTATTAGAAATCTACGCAATATTATATACTCCACATCATACTCCTAAAAATTAAATTTTCGTTTTTAATTCTCTTTTTAACTAAATACCAAATATTACACTTTATACACAACTTATTTGGATAAAAGCGACCACGATTTAAAACAATTTTAATTAACCTTTTAGAATGCACATGCAATGAAGTAATAAACTCAATTTTAGATAAGTAAGAAGAAACTTATTAAATATAATTTTTTCTTTTAATCTCGATTGTGGATATAATTAGATTATTTACTTCAGGGGGCACAGTAACATTTGCCATCCGTTCCCCATAAAAAAACTTTTATATTCTGTTACAGATCGAAACAGTATTATAAAATCCAAATAATTTTAACGTTAAATAAACGGTCAAGTGCGAGCATTACTCGCGTACAGAGGGTTCCGTAGAATAAATATATGAATTTGTAATTGTATTATAAAAAATAAAAAAAAAAGTTGCTAAAAGAATACTAAGACTTTGTAAAAAACTATACAACGTAGGATTGAGTATAACTGTATATATTAAAAAGTGTAAATGGGTATACCATGAAAGTTCAAAAAGATATTGAACCTAAATAATATCAAATATGGCTATTCGTATAACTCTTTTTTTAATATTATCCTAATCTGTTTATGATGAACTTAATTCGGTACTGACAATAAAGGCAGTGCATAGTTAAACTTCATTTGGCATTTCATGAAACTAAATTCAGCGTAGTAATAACCTTTATTTCTACAGTGTAGCTAAAATAAAACCTTTGTTCAAAGTTCAAATTTGGCATTGTACTAAGCGCGCTTCGAATTGAGGTCTCAAAGTTGCAACGCCGCCTTGCTCAGTGCCGCGTTTTTCCAGATAGGTGTTTAATTAACTTTTAAAGTCACCCGAGGCGTATTGAGAGATACAATCAAAGCAAACTATCGCGAATCCCACAGTATTTAAGCGATTCATTCTAATTAAATCTTTCGAGGGCGATGCCCTTAAAAAACGGACACCTAATTTTAATTCCAAAACAGACAAACGGAACCAAGAATATATAATTTAAATTTTCCTTTTATCATGTACGTGAAAATAAGCAAGTTCGCATTTTCTAATAAATTCGTTTATAAATTCTGATGTCAGTTCATTATTTCATAAGTTTATAAATAGAATTACTCAGAGCCGGAAATGATTAAGTGGTCGCAGGACTCTTAAAGCTTCAACATTTTAGAAATTTTAATTTTCTTAGATGTTAAACTCCTATCTTTTCTGAATATTTTGATATAATTGTTTCCTTGAAATTCCCATTAGAACAGAAGTTTTGGCTTTTAGTTTTGGCTTGGCTGACCCGCTCAATATCTGAAGCGGCGTTTCCGAAACTTTAAAGTCATTATTTTCCAAATGGCGTTTTTTTGGGCATAACGCCCAGGATACCACAAAAACTTCTGAATATTTTTTCATGAAATTTTCAAAACATATAATTCATGTTAGTCTGTATAAACTTAACCTAAAATTTCCTTTGTATTGTTCAAAAAAATATTTTTTTAGGGGGGTTTTGCTGTTGAAATTTTCAAGATTTTGTACTGGCTGAATGCAACATTGCATTAAAAATATAAAAATGCTTTAAATACAAATTTATTTAAGTTCAGGGAAATTATTACAATCTGAAGTATAAGTAAGCACCAAAATTTTCATTCTAGTTGCAATATTTATTTTGTAATCCTGCGCGTAAACTGTTATGCTAATTTTTTGTTCGACAAATGTCTAACAGTTTCGATCCCCCTATAAATACTAATTCTGTATCTTGCAATTTTTTAAATACATGAAACGAAAGAACATACTTATATATTTCATCCCAATTAAAATTGTGTTTTAAAATCATATACATAATAAGACATTAAATGGTCTTTTTTTTCATTTTTTCCACTTTTTAGAGACCCAAGACCCCTTAAATTAGTATGTTTTAACAATTTGACGTTTATTGCTTTTATACTGTTACTGGACATTATATTACACATATATATCATTAAAAGTTATTAACTAGGCATAGAGTACGCCGCCCCTGTCCTTGTGTATGTCCAAACTGACCGTACCTTTAAGGGTTAATATCTCGGCTAATTACCGATGATTTTTTTCGAAAATCATTATCAACAATGCTTTTATTCTTCTGCAACGATAGGTATAATTAGCGATGCTCAACAATTTTTCTGAATGTCCGTAAATAGAAATTTGTGTATAACAGAAAAATGCTAATTACTCAAAAACTATGTAACGTAGGGTAATCGCTATAATTTTCCGGCAAGGTTTATATTAACGTCTACTACCTCTAATTTTTTCATAATTTTAGTTTCAGCAGATTAGGAATTAGATGGAGGGGGGACATATTTTGGCGCTACATTTTCAGCAATATCTTTGAAAATGTAATACCTAAAATTAAAAGGAATGTATTTTTGAGTTCAGCGTTAGAAAGCTTTCACAGGATACCCCACATGATATACACAGAAAAGATTTTTTTTTTCAAGTAGCATAATTAGCCCCTCTACTTTTTTACTAAATATATTTATGAATGTTTATTAATCTGAAAATATGTGGGTCAATGGTCTTTATTACTTCCCCGAATTTGAACTTTCCACGTTCCGTAGTTTACGAGTAAAATGGCTGTGACAAACAGACAGACAGACAGACACAGGAGTGATATTATAATGGTTCCTTTTTTTACTTTTTAAGTACGGAACCCTAAAAACAACTAAATAATCGCCTTCTAACATAATAATAATTTACTCGTAAAATTTCATATAGAAGAAAAAAGTAATGTATTATGTCACATTCTAATCCTATTACAACAGTTTTCAATAATCATTATTTGAAGAAGAAGCATTTTAGAGAAATAAGCAAACGAAAAAAATATCTGACATAAACTGATTTTAAGTGACACTTAGAGATGAAAAATACTGATGTCGGACAGGTATAATTTAAGCTTCAGCACGAGTCGACGGTGTTTTTAAAAATTGTTGCTTCAATGTCTTCTAACTCCAGTTGCCTCATATTCGGGCAGTAATCACGCCCACCCCCCCCCCACCCCACCCCTCAAAAAAGACCTTATCTATAGTTAGCTATTATAGTTACCTATAATTTACTATTATTGTTTATTCTGTGTCTTTACATAAAATTGAAGTCAAAGCCAATGATTTTTCGAGAGCATGCGTGGGTCGCGACGCCCACACAAACTTTGTATCTAATAGGGGCGACCGGGGCTGGTTCTCGCAATAATCAAATACTTTAATTTTTTTAAAGTTAGGTATTCTCTTATTTAAAAAAAAAAAAACATTATTCCACTCGAAACTATCTTATTTAGTTGCACATTGTTAATTTTGTAGATTGCCAAATTTCCAGCTGAAAATACTTGTCGATGTTTTACATACCCTATATGTATTGATTGTACGTCAGCATTAACATGTTCGCTTCTCCAATTTGTGGCACGCATCTAGCTAACGTGCGATAATTAATGTTAAAATCACGGGTTACTTAGCAAATTGAAACGTGCTCAGTTTTTATCCTCCTTATTGCTCTCAGCTATAGTGTTGCCAGGTATCTCGATTTACGCTGGACGTCCCGAGGTTCTGACATTCCAAGACCCGTCCGGCAGAACTTCAAATGTCTCGATTTCTTCATGATGCTTAAATTTTTCTAAATTCTTTTAGTACCATTTCTATCTGTTAGTTTGTACGACTTGAACTTAGTACATTAAATCTATGAAAACAAAACCTGTCTTTAACGGAACATTTTTATGATTCCGCTAAGCATAATACCGTACAAATTTACCTGATAGGTCGGAATATTTTTCTGGTCCCTTGTTGTTCCGTTTATATAGGTTTAATGTACAGGGCGGTTATAATTAAAGTTACCCAGTTTAGACCTATGTAGAGTCCGCTCTGGTTAACAGATATCGATGAAACTTGGAATATAAGTTATATGGACCATGGGAAAAAGTAATCTGCAATAAAAAATTGTAGTTCAAATTTCGACCGATAGATGTTGGTTTTCAGCTACGAGAAAGAACTTTTTATGCAAATTTGGAGCGGTTTAAAAAGCCAGTAGTCGCTGCCGTAAAATCGTTCTGCACCATGCCGTTAGAGAAGAAAGAACGAGGGTTACTGGTGAAGTTATTTAATCAGAAAGGCAGTAATTTGCCAACTGCACTGCAAGAATATCGACGCTTGAAAGAATTACAAAAAGGACCGATGTCGAGGCATGCTTTGAAAAAGATGATGTCTAAATTTGAAGAGACAGGCGAGTTGGATATGCTGCAAGGAAGAGGATGGAAACGGATTTCAAATGAAACTGCCGAAAAAGTCGCTCTTGCCGTAGTCGAAAGAGTGTCCGGTTCCCAATATTCTTCTACAAGAGCTCGAGTAGTGACGCTTGATTTGGTTCTCCCTTGGTCTCCAGTACGAAAGGTTCTTCGATCTGTTGTAAAGTGGTATCCATACAAGATTCACGTTGTGCAAGCGCTGAACCCTGTGGACTTGGACACACGAACTCAATTTGCGAGAACATTTTTGTCTAGAATAACCGTTGACAATGCGTGACCTTGGAAGATTTTGTGGTCGGACGAGGCGCATTTTACTCTAGACGGAGCAGTTAATACTCATAACTGTCGCATATGGGGTACTGCAAGTCCTAATGTTGCCCATGAACAGTCTTTGCATCCTGATTACATTACTATAGGGTGTGGTTTTATGGCTTATTTCATTCTTGGTTCCTTTTTTTAAGAGAACACTTATCAGGGTCCTAAAAGGTGTTCCATTACGGGTACCCGTTACAGCGACCTTCTTCAACAGCTGGTCATTCCATCGTTACAAGAGCAGGAGTGTTTAGAGACTACCGTATTAATGCAAGATGGTGCACCACCTCACATAGCCCGAGCAGTGACGGCAGTGCTTCATGCCCACTTTGGAGATGATCGGGTAATTTCGAGAAGTTTTCCTAAAACCTGGCCTCCCCGTTCTCCGGACTTGAATCCCTGTGATTCCTGGTTGTGGGAATTCTTGAACTATCGTGTGTATGGAGGAAGCATACGGACTCTGCTTGATTTGAAAGCAAGCATAACTCACCATGTTGCTGCAATTGATCGAAAAGTCCTTCGCGCTACTGTTGAACACGCTATAATACGCTTTGAACATGTGCTTGACGCAGATGGAATGCACATTG
Source organism: Maratus speciosus (assembly GCA_963932465.1). Lineage (NCBI taxonomy): Eukaryota > Metazoa > Arthropoda > Arachnida > Araneae > Salticidae > Maratus > Maratus speciosus. The sequence goes on along the minus strand of OZ010787.1, from coordinate 200,800,675 downwards.
AACATATGTTGTAAATAAAAATAATTTGTGTTTCCAGTTTGATATTTTTGGTCTTCATGCGACCCCTTCTCACCTGGTGGTTGAAATTTTGACTAAAATTTTTATTGTAGATTTCTTTTCCCCATGGTCCATATAGTTTATATTCCAAGTTTTATCAATATCTGTCAACCAGAATGGACTCTACGTAGGTCTAAACAGGGTAACTTTAATTATAAGCACCCTGTACTTTGTTTAGTAAATCCTGTGAAAACTTAATCCTGTCTTAAATGTAAAAATTCATAGTCCTTACGGAAAGAATAAAATACAGCTATAACTGCTCAATCTGAAACCTCTCCAAAACGGAATTTTAAGAAAATTAATCCAAATTTTAATGGTTCATGGAAAAGTAGCCTACAGTTTTATCCCGGTATCAACTTCATCTTTTTTGTATACAAATTAACACATACACTCACCTAATATTCAAATTTATTGTTTTTCACTTGAAAAATATGCAGGACTTTCATTTGAAAAAGCAACTCCACAAAATCCCACCCGAAAGAGTCAAAACTCAATCCGGAACCGCGCCGAACTGGAAACATTTAAAGTGAACCCGAACCGCAACGAAAAAACTTAGCGTCAACCCGACCCGACACAAACCGCGGGGCTAGTCGACTTCAAGTAAAATCGGGTTACCCGACCCGATAAAGGAGCCTAGTGCAAAATAATGCCCTACTATAATGTAGAAAAGGAGGGAGGCCAACTCCTAAACAAGGCCGCACATTTTATTCTTTGCATATATTTACAATTTGAATTAAATCAATGATTAATGCTATTAACCCCTTAGCGACGCGCGTCTTTTGCAGAATTTTTAATCTTTTATCATCGGTTTTTAAAAACAGAAAATTTTGTTTAATTTAATCGGGAAAATGCCCTGATTAAATAAGGCAAATTTTTCAATACAAAATAACCGGTAGGAATAATCCAGGATTCTGAACAACTTATGAGGCACGTATATGTGTCGCTCGTCCCCAAGGGATTAATATAGTTAAATCTATTATATAGTAAAGTAAAAATAATATTTGTTTCCAAGTCATTCTCTATTATAAAACAGAGGATGCTTCATCCACAACAGCAATTTAAGGACCATACTAAATATTTTGCTTTAATATTTTGCGGCTAAAGTCGGGGATATTCCCGGAAAAGATATTTCACTCTTGATGTCGCATGACAGGCTATTTTCGGTATGCGTCCACATTTTTGATAATAAATACTATTTACTCACCGCAAGCCTCTCGCTCACAATTTTTTCCCCACAAAACATTCTTTGAATTAGCATAATTAAATTGCAGTTCAAGATTGTTTCAGAAAAATGGATTTATGCCATAAATGAGGCATCGATATTTAAAAAACATCACTAAAAATAAAATTTTGTCGGAAACCTTTTCTAAAACATTTCGTCTTATCATTTAAGTTTGAAGCCTCATATGAAGGTGGGCGAAAGGGTTAAAAAATTTCATTTGGACAAATAATGTAAGCCAATAAATATGACAAATAATGTAAGTATGTTTTTAAGCCATAATTATCAAAGCAGCCAACAAAGCATCTACAATGCCTACGGAAAATTTGATGAATATTCAAATGTAATACTTTTTGTTTTATTTTATAATTTTAACCTTTTTGTTTTACTTTATATTATTTTTCTCTATTATATTTAAGTAACAAAAATGTTTTCCCATTGTTTCTCGAAATAAATACAAACTATCACACAATAAATATATTTGTACAGGGTGATTGAAAATGAATAGGAAATGCTTGCCTTTTTATCCCATTCATTTTGAAACACACTGTATATATAAGACGACCTTTCTTGTCGCTCAGTAGCTAATTCCTAAGGCATAAAAAGGTATAGTTTTAATTTCAAAAATGTTTCAAGTATTGTTCTTGATCATATGAAAATACATTTACGTCAAAATAGTTATTTTTTTTAAGTTACGAAAAGAAAATTTTATGCGATCCCTGTATCCTATAATTTATATTTAGGAAAACTTTCTCCACTCTAATAATCAAAACAGTAGAACTTCTAATGTACGACCAAAACGTGCCGATTTATGCTAATTTGGTTTTTAAGAATCCGCAATTTTCTGGCACTAAAATCGCATTTATCTGTATTAATTAGGATGTTTAAGGAAATATGGCATACGTTTCTTCACGCGTTAAAACCATTTTACTGCGTGTAAAATAATGTATTTGTTCAATTCTGCATCCACATCCTAAGACCGGATCTTTCTCATCTACCACCTGAGTTCTATTGCGCTTTTATCATCAATACACACTACAACTAATAAACATGGCAAAATCAAGTTATCTGTCCTTTGATGCTGCCTTACGATCCTTCTTTAGAGATAAAAAGAAAAAGAAAATAAAAAGATATGAAAAATAAATAAAATACACCAATTACAACAATAAGTATGTTTCTTGTAAAATGTGCATTTTACATTTATGAAGACAATCGCTTTATGTTTTTAATAGTTGTTTTGGCATATTATTTCAAAATTATTTTGATAAATGTAATAATGCTGCCATTTACTTATATCTGAAAGAGGACATTACTCCACATAAACATAATAACAAAAAAGAAAAATCATGCATCAGTGCATCGAAAACGATTTTTCCCCCGTGGACCATAATGTAAAGAAATTATTTTGTGTGTTCCTGTAAATTAACAATAAATGCTACCTATTTCATTTTCAATAACGAACATTATATAATAACATCAATAACATATAAAAATTTTCATGGCAATCCGAGTATATTTACGAGACATAGAGCATGGACACACGGACATACAGACAGGCAGACAGACAAACCGTATTCATAAACGTTTTTCAATTATGTTGGAAAGTGTTAAAAAATACTCCAAACAAAAACACTTGCGAAAGATTCAGAAATACGCCGCACTTTACATATTAGCGCGAAAAGCTTTCTTTTGGCAGGGAACGTTTATGTAGGGTGTCTGCTAGAATTGTTTTATAAATAACGTTCCCCACGTTTTACGCATTTGCTGATTAGCAAATATTTATATAATAACATTAATAACATATCAAATTTGCATGGCAATCCGAGTATATTTACGAGACACAGAGCACACGGACATATAGACAGGCAGACAGACAAACCGAATTGATAAACGTTTTTCAAGTATGTTGGAAAGTGTTAAAAAAATACTCGAAACAAAATCACTTCTGAAAAATTCAGAAATGCGCCGCACTTTGAACGCACACATTACCGCGAAAAGGTTTATTTTGGCGGGGAACGTTTATGTAGGGTGTCCGCTAGAAAATTTTTATAAATATTCTTAACGTTTTACGCATTTGGTGATTAGGAAATATTTCGAGTTACGTACATGTTCGCGATTTAATGAGCGAGCACATGCAACCTGTTAATATAAAAATGTTCTCGTTTAAATTAGTTATAAGGGAAAAACAATTTTAGCTGAAAACTCAGATTACTAAAACATGGAAACGTAAATTTTCAATCTGAAAATCTTACTGATGAAATTTTAATATTAAAAATCGAATAAAATTTTAAATGTAGCACTTTTTAATTTTATTTTTATGGTGTATCATTTTTAATGAAATTTAGATTAATCTTATCTATGCATATCTAATTTCGAATGCAAAATATTACATTATTTAATGTATAATCTCACTCTTTAGGAATATGTTCAGCTTTTCAAATTACATTTCTCCAAAACTTCAGAATTTGCCGAAATAAAATTTGATAAAATTTTAATATTGATTATTAATTTATTACAATCTTTATTTGATTAAAAACGTTTTTAATTGCACTTTTGGGCATGTGTAACTTTGTTTGTAAGATTTTGCTAATTACAGCCGCATTTTGGAACCGATTATTTCAGTGTATAAGCTCGTAGCTCGATTAGATATCTATTGTTTGTTTTACATATTTACTGATGAAGTTTTAATTTTGGTTTTGGAATATTAGCCGGAAACAAATACGGAACAATTTATATTGTTTTAAATGAAATCTTCCTCAATCATGCTGCTCACAATATAGATTTTTTTTTAATATTCATTATAAAAATAAATATCATAAAGGAAAAAAAATTCGTGGGTAACGCCGAGGTCATATCGATAGTGGCAATAATCTAAGTAATACAATTCCCTTTTTTCGAAATTTAATTACTTCTGAGCATCGCATGATTTAATTTTTACACCGCCGAATAGGGAAAAAAATTGCACTTTCAAATTCAATTTGATTTGGAAGTGTATCTCATTTTATTGGCTTCTTATGGTTTTTTAAATAATTTTCAAGCATGAATATTTTTTTTAATTCTATCTCTGTAGCGTGCAGCTCAATTGCGGAAGATTAACCCGTTTGCACTTAAAACAACATAAATAGTCCAGCATTTGTTTTCGGTTAACATTCCGTAACGAAATTAACACGTCATCAATAAATAAATTAAATTAATATTTAAAAAAACACAGATTTAAAATATATGTAATAAAACTGTTTGCTTAAATACTGAAATAATCCGAATCAAAAAGGCTGCGATAAACAATAGTGAGACCTTTGGCAATTTGTTTGACTGGCGATTTATTTGAGGGATAAACCAGGGCTCCCCGGCTTGCAGAATACAATTGAAAACTTATTTGTCTTTTTAAATGATAACACTTATAGATTTTTTTTCATATAATATATTATTTTTAGAATGTCCGCTACTCCAAAAGTCATATTAATATTTTTTTTAAATAGCAACAATACATTCAAATAAAGTTTGGAAAATGTATTAAAAGCAATACTTTCGTATTTGCCTCGCGCCAAGGATTAACAGTCTAAAAAATCGTCAAAGATCACGATTTAGAATCGGTCTTTTTTATTTTGGTCATTTCAGAGTGGTTTAAGCGAATAGTTCGGTTGCGTGTCTAAACTTTGTGTTTCATTTATATTTTATTGTTTTATTTATTGATTGATAAATGCTTTTTGTTGAGGATTTAATTTCGTTATCGAATAGAAGTTGGAAACGAATGCCGAGGTATTTATATTAATTTAAGTCAAAATGGATTTACTTTTCGTGATCGTGTGCACACGATAATAATAGATTTTTTTTTTTAATCACGCTTGAAAATTATTTTTAAAACAATAAAAATTGATTAAATTGCAATACAGTTTTCAAATAAATTTCTATACAGTTTTCAAAAACATTGCTTTTGAAAGTACGTTTTATTCCCAAGTCAACGGTTTAAAATTTGAAAATGTGCGATGTTTATAAGTTTAAAAAAATGCAGTAAATTTTAAATTTAATCGTCTACGGTTGCCACCGTCTAAATGACGTCAGCGTTACGCTCGGACACGCTTATTCTTTATAAAATAGCTATACAACTGATATTTTTGGTATAAATTTCAATTTTTTATTGCACTGTAAAAAAAAAGACAATCGTTTCTTAATCTAGGAAAATATAATATAACCATTAACGAAAACATACAATAACCACTTCCGAGATAACCCACGATTAGGAAAAACATTCTTTATCTTTATAAACCTCAAAAACCAACGTATTTTCGACATTTAAAAAAGAATTTACAACGGGAAAGTTTCTTTTGCTGCCATTGGTATTTGGAAACTTTTCCGATAGTTTTTTATAGTCTATTAATCTGTATTCTCAACCTGTGATATAGGTTTTTCGGATGTTATCCACTCTCAATTAAACATTTTCAAGTTCAACAAACATGTTTTACAGATAAACATAATAACTTAACAGAATATACATTAACATGAACATTAATACTACAGTCGGACCTCTATTTAACGAAGTCGCTAAATCCAAAAAAAAAAAGTTCGTTATGTGAAAAATTCGTTAAATAGAGATGAATCTTTTTAAATACTTTAAACTACACAAAACAGATTTTTAATTCATAAACACTAAATATTATTAAAAACTTAACTAATCACACTTTTTTTTGTAAATTGTATTTATTTTTTATTATTATTATTCATTTTACCCATCAAAAAGAAATCTGTAAGGACAACAAGAATTTTAAAAATATATTGTCCGGAAATACACTGTATTTTCAGTTTTAAGAAAATATTTACATTAAAATTAATGAATTTTAATGACATTATCGTATTTATTATAACAAGTAATTTTAAGCATTGTATTCCTACATGCGTTCTTAAATTTAATTACTGAAACTTATTTACTATACGGAACAGCTCTTTTGAGTGTGAAAGGTGGATATTGAAAATTTGCATTTTCTGGATGAAATGCAAAGAATGACAGGGATTTTACTGCTCTCGTTGAGTTAGGCACCTGGAAAAACTAATTCAAGGTTATTGAGCATTATAAAATGTGTAAAAGAAGGAATAAGTTTGAAGTGTCCGGAAATATTTTGAGAAATAGGGAGAAAAAAAAAGGTTATATCAGAAGAAAAAGTTCGTTAAATAGAGAATACACTTCGCTATTTGGAGGTTATTTTATGTTATTGTACATACGAAATTCTGTTCAAAGCATTAAAACCATTCAAAACATGATTTCCAAATAAGATAGAATATGGTATTCTGAGTCCGAGATGAGGCTTTGATGGCGATTGATAGCCCCATTTTTGTAGCTGTAAAGCTCACAGAAATTGAACATTTCCAAAACATTTTACAATGAGAGCAACTTTATTAAAATAACACCTAAAAATTCGAAAATGAGAAGCGTGTTGAAAAGGGTTATAAATATCAAAATTAGCATTCTATCAGATAAGTTAGTGTGGCTGTCCCCCAAATGTACATCCTAGTACTTTATCACGTATTGTTAAGTGAGTAATATTATATTTCATATGTGCCCACCTGCCATGATGTCAGTCGACCAGCCTTCATATCTTCGACAGATTTTTGAATTTCTAGGACTTTTTAGAAGCTCCTTTAAGCATTTTGTTAATTAGAAATTGCATCGAGAAAGAAAATAAAAAAATAGTATTTGAATTGTACTAAATAACTGATGTTTATTCCATAATAAAAAATAAATTTTAAAAAATAAAACGAAATTAAACTAAACGCAATAATTCTAACCATTTACCATGAGCCCCATGTTTGTAGAAAAATTGGAAAGGGTTCCTTTTGCGGTTCCTTTACATCTTGGATTACAAACTTGATCCATTGATCATAATTCTTTATTTTTTCTTAAATATACAGCGCTATTATTATGTCAAATTTTGCATTAATTTTTTTTAAGGGCATGAATTTTCCTATTTTGATTATTAGAAATACGCAATTAACTATTCATCCAAAGTAAAACTTTGATTTCGTGATTTCTTCCTGAAATGCAGATGTGTGATTACATCACATTACCATCATTACGTTTATTTTAGGTACAAGAACTTTGTCGCATTTATGAGTCATTACATTTAGACACATTGGCCTTATATGATATCTTATTCAAGCTCAAAGACGATTAAAAGAGTGTTTTTCATTTAACAATAGAACGGCCGTGAGCGGTCATTTTGACCTCTACCATAGCAATATATTTTGGTTCAAACCAGAAATTTCATTATAAAATATGATTAAACCACACAAAGAAGAAAAATGTTAAATAAAAAGTTAAACTGTTTTAAAACAAAATTCTGGTGTGAAATATTTTTATATAACTTGACTAAAATTTTCGGCCTTTCTAGTGTTAAGAACTGTTGGTTTTAAATTAAAATGAAATGAAAATAAATCAATATATTTTCCTTTTTTCGTTGCTAGCAAATTCAATTATTTTTTTTAATTTTAATTGAAATCCAACATTCACGATTTTTAATTTAAGAGCTTTCCCTACCTTTTCATAATGAATCAATTACCGCATTTACTCGCATATAATGCGCAACCTGTTTTTGACAGAGAAAAACGAAAAAATAATGCGCATCATATTATTTAAACGACAAAAAATCCAGAATTAAAATAATAATAATAATAATAATAATAATAATAATAATAATAATAATAATAATAACTCAGTCTGTGGATATTGTCATTCAACGTTTCAATGAGACTGGAATATTAAATAAATCAAAGTGAAGATGACAGAATTTATAAAAATATAGAATGTGCCAGCGACGATTTCAGCAACAATAGGAGTACTACTAATAATGAGCGATGTGCTTATTCTAAATATCTTTTATTAATTGTGAACTGCATATAAGGAAGTTTGAAAATATTCGTTCTTTTTTTTTTTACTTCGTTGCAATGCTAATCTAATTACGATGTATGTTGTATTTAGATTTGATAAAGTGTAAGTTTATTTACTTTTCAGTTATGACAGTTTAGGATAATGTAAAAAGCATTGTTTAGGATAATGTAAAAATCATTGTTTTCCCTATCATGGTGCCAGTCAGAGTTGGGCAAATTCGTAATCTCAGTTACCCGCAGTGTAATTACAGGTTAATTGCATGCAATTGATTATAGTTACATACATTCAAACACAGAAATTTTGTCAAATAGTGGAATGGGGGGCGGTTCCGGTCACAGTGCTGCAAGAACATTTTACGGATGTATACAATTAAACTGTAATACACTGCAGATAATTGGAATTACAAATTTGCCCAACTCTGGTGCCAGTAAACTCAAAAATAGGTGATTACTTTTTATTTGTTCTTAAAACGAAATACGACACGTAAACATACAATTGTAATCGGACACGGTTAAGACGCTCACGGTTAATACGCGATATTTTTTTCGGTCCCTTAAATATCGTCCATAAGGTTAATGCAAAAATACCACGTTCAATGCGCGAACGGTTATTACACGATCCCGCTTAATCCGTCATAGATTTTCGGTTCTTTGAATAAAAAAATCACGTTTGACGCGAACGCACAGAACCAGGTGTGAATTCCTTCTCTCTTCTCCAGTGTTACCAATTCGGAATAGAAATACAGTAAACTCTGTCTAAGGCGGAAGCGATCGGGACCAAGAAAATTTTCCGCAGTAGACAATATTCCGCCTTAGACAAATTTTACTCTATGTCTATGGATTCACAGGAACTTGAAAATCTTTCCGAGTTAGACAGATTTCCGTCTTACACAGAGTCCGCCTTACAGAAAGTTTACTGTATTTGCTTCATGTACTAACAAAACAATTAAGCCGAAGATTGCTAATCGGAAATAGTGGTAGATATTTGAATTTTTAAAAAGCGCTAAGTTATGTGATTTTTAAATGCACGTTATAATACGCTATTTCTTGTAATATATGTCGTAGACAAAAAAAAAATCTAACTCGTGAAGGCTAACCACAACTGCGGTTGTATAATTCTTTTATATTTTCTATGTTTTGTTTACTTTTTTCTATGCTAACAATATTTTTAGAGTAAGATTAATAATAAAATTTTTTTCTGATTATATTAAAAATGAAGGGCAGATTATAATGGTACTCATTGTCACAAGTACGAAATATGATTTTAATAACAGGATTGTACTTCAAAGATTTAATATATTTCCTTTGTGTTAAAAAAATTAGTCTAGCAGGAAAATAATTTTGTTGTTTTATTTCAGGTTGTACCGTATTAATCGACAATAAATCCATGTTTAAGTCCATATTTATTTTCAGTTATTATTTCAGTGTCGGTCCTATAAAAAGAATCAATGAGTTAAAATTGAATACAGTTAAATTTTAATCTAAACATACGTAAAAGACACAATTTTCGATCGTTAATGCATAAATGAAAGCTCTAAAGTTCATTTAGACAATTAGATGTGTAAATAAGCTCTGTTCCTGCATCATTATACAAATCAGATTTAATACGCGACTTTTGTCCACTTTCTTGAAACGGTTCTTAACCGGATTCGACTGTATTTCTATCATTTTACTTACTACTTCTATAATCGTACAAGATTATGCCAATGTCAACGCATTATATTCGGTGCCTTAGTAAAATCATGTATGTCTTCTGATAGCTTTCTGAAATATTTCTGTATGATACTCACGCAAAGTTTTAGACCTAAAAGTTTGGGATAAAAGTGCGTATTATATACGAATAAACACGATATGTCAAAAAATAATTTACTTGAGGTCTCTCTCTCCTTTAACTAAGCCAAATATGTGCGTATACAATTTAAGAAACATCTTATAATAATTTTTTTTTCAATACATTTTCGTTATAAACGTATTACGTTAAAAACAATTTGCGTGAAATCACCCTCCCTTTCAACTAAGCCGAAGATACGCGGGACGTGGTACTTCTGTAGAAGGAATTTCACACGCGCGTGGATACTTGGGATTGCATGACCTGAGACGGGACGGTATCACTCTCTTTGACGAATGTTGTCCTATTGCTTTACGGGTAATTAGAAATGAAACATGGCTCTACATACTGATGCAGGAGCTAGGAAGCTCGGGCAGAAAAAAAAGAAAAACAAACATATGGGGAAATAAAAACTAGAGATGGCAATTCTGAAAGGACTTTGAATGCACAAACATTTTCCCAAGCTAATATTTCAGATAAGTTGAAAATTTCAAATTATCAAAAATCATTCATTTTCTTTTGTTTAAAGAATGATTTTGAAGATTTTTTACAACAATTAATAAAAATTTCCATTTCTTAAAAGCAAATATACTGAAAGGGCTTTGAAAGGGCCCATAGCTGCTAAGCTTCGGGGGGGGGGGGGGGGGGGGGTCAAATTAAATAACCATATTTTGAATAAGAAAAATGTTACTTAAAAAATGAAATAAATACCACACGAAACAAGACACATTTCATTATATACTTTGTTCGAAAACAGCATTTGGAGGGCAATTTACAACAATTGAAGAGCTGAGTGGATGAACATATTATGCGACATTTTCTAAAAAATTTTTTACATTTTGGATGAAAGCGTTATGCGGTATCCTATCACATGGTGAAGCTAAAATACTAAGATTCTTGAAGATGTAAGATATTATTCATTAATATTTAATATTTTAATATTTAATAATGTCAATATTATTAATAATTATTATTATTTGAAAATTAAATATGAATAAGTTATTCTGAGAGAGTTTAGTACCATACCTGTTAATATTTTAAACACATGGTATCAAACAGAAAATAAATCATTAAAATTTACAGCAAAAACTTTCACTTCAAATTTCTTCAAATGTAATTTTTGTTACTTAACATGTTCTTCCACTTAGCTCTTCAATTAGGAAACACTTTTCATCCCTTAAATTCATAAAATTTTCAGATATTCTTATCCGGGTTCTAAAGAAAAGTAACCTTTTCTTATTTTTTCAAAAAATGTGGCATATTTTTTTTCCTTATAGCTGTTTTTTAGATGATTTTGACCTTGTCTTTTTTTCATATGTCGAAAATTCATTTAAAACATGAATTCTGACAATGTTTTTTTTTTTTTTTAAGTGCGTTATTCTGTCATCAGAGTCACTCATTGTATAAGAAATAATTATGCAATTTGAAATCGCCATCGCCTAGTCCACTATGCAGTTACAAAAAAAAAAAAAAAAAAAAAAAAAAAAAAAAATTCGCGGTACTTTACCCGTTATAACAGTCTCTTTTGTTTAAAAACATTAATTTTTACTAGTTCAAAAACATTTTTCTGAAAATCGATTTTATATTCATTTTCATGTTTTCCGTTTTTTCTGCAGTTTCAAGCTTCCATCCCCGTGGCCCAAATCGAAATACAAAAAAAAAAAAGACAAAGGTTTCCACTTATCCATGGTACCTTTCCGGTTGTAACGGTATTATTTGTTTTAAAAGATATTATTTACTACATAAAAAAATATTTTCTGTAGGTCAATTCCATATACCTTTTAATGTCTTCTGTTTTTTCTGCAGTTTAACACTACCATCCGCGTGTTCCGGATGGAAATGCTGTCCGACTGCTCGGAGGTTCTTAGTTTAGTTTTTTACTTTATTTCCCAGGTTCGAGAGTCGGATGTATGAAATAAATAGGTTCTGAAAACATTGGGGATGAAACACTAGTTTATTAATTAATCAAGATGATAAAGCATTAACATCATGCCTGGAGTAAATTTTCCCTAGGTATATAAATATTAATAATAAGCAATACATAGAACATTTGTATAAATCATAGTTTGAACCTTCATAGGGACTCTAAGGATGCCTGACTCATGTTTGTTTACAAAATACAACTTCACTATTAGTTATTGATTGCCCGAAAGAACGATAGATTAATCCCACTCACCTCTTAATTCCTGAGTAGCATCGCGTATTCCTTCTGTTTTATCCATATTTTGCACCATCGTTTTATCCATATTTTGTACCATCACATCAATAAAACTATTTATTTACACCATGCGGCCGCTTATGAGCAAACCCGCATTCTTTTACATGAGCCGGGAGAATACAAAATTTCTCCCTTCTTAAAAGGCACAAGTTAGTTTCTCTCAGATCTAAAACTTCATCTCCCGGAAAGGGATCTGTGTCAAATTTTCCTTCCTTTGGTATTAAAGTTTGAAAAAGATCCAGTTTTTCTTTTCTTTGTACATATGGAATTAAGCGATCAGCATGGACCTTCATTTCTTTAGCATTGCGCTTCATGGGATCAATGATCGTATAGCCCACTAAATTATGTTGTTTAACTATTTTAAATACACCAGTGCATGTACGTCTTTTTGTGGTTTGCGCAAATCGATCACAGTCTCTATTATGCAGAAAAAACAAGTTGACCAGGTACGAAGTTGCGATATTTTGCTTTCTGGTGCTGATAATTCTCCCTTTTTTTCTGCGGACTCTAGTAGACTTTTCTTTACCTTTTCGTTAGCATATTGTAACTGACGTACTTTACGCGCTACGAAACCTGATATGAGACATATTCAATTCCACGCGGTTCGCTTACTAAGTCTGTTGGCAGATTTTGATCATAACCGAATTGCAAATAAGCAGGTTTAAGGTTGGTAGTGGAATGTATACTGTTATTATATATTAAAGCATAAAAATCAATGAAATCATCCCACTGAGCTGTCTCTTCCGCAAATATACCAAGGGATTTCTTTATATTTTGATTAATTTTTTCTGCAGAACCATTTGAACTTGGATGCTGTGCAGTGGTCATTAGTTTAATTACCCCAAATTTCTTACAAAGAATTTTGAATACATCACTCGTAAAACAGCTTGCTCGATCCGTCAAATACCTCTCGGGAATTCCGAAAGTGCATAAGTAATTTAATAAGCACTGAGCTGAATTAAGCGTTGTTGTACTAGGGGCAGCATATAACTTTATAAACTTTGAAAAATGATCCACGAAAGTTAAAATGTATTTGTTTCCTTTATCCGTTTTATTAAATGGCCCTATATAATCACCGGAAATATACTGATTAATTCTAGAAGTTATATAGTGTCTTTGAATCGGTATCGGCGGAAATCTATTTATTGATTTAAAAGAGGTACATTGTTTGCACGATTGAACAAAATGCTTTGTATCACTAAATAAATTCTCCCAAAAATATTTCTCACGAATCGCATTATATGTTTTTAAAACACCAAAATGAGAAATATGCTTTGCTGTAAGTACATGTGGTTTGTATACGTCAGGGATAACTACTTGTTCGACATTTTTATTCCTTTTATTAATTGGAATACATCCTTTATGTAACAATAATCCATCTCTTACAAAATAATCCATGTATTTATGGGAACCGTGATTAGTTTGATTTTCTAAAATGTAAATAATTTCAGAAAGCTTTTTATCTTTATGTTGAGCTGCTTTCACTTCTTCGATTGTAGGAAGGTCTATTTGTAATGCATTTACGGTAACTAAGTTTGCACTAACTGCTTGTGTCTCATCCTCTTCCTTAACATACTGTAAAATGTACGCTTCCTGATTAAGTACTGTCTCGGGTGACACACGTACGACTCTAGAATCATCCATTAGGTACCAATTGTTATAAGAATCTCTGACATAACAATAATAGTGACCCGCATGCAGAGAGTCTCCGGAATGGACTATAACAGTGGTTAGTCTATACCATAGTGGCTTTTTACTCCTCCCACTGACTGTCGACGTGCTAAAATTCAGATTATCTGGGTAGTAAATGAAATTTGTTAATTTTTTGCTCTTGTTTGTGAGAACTGGAACCTTTTCAAATGAAATGTAATTATTTCTGGGTATTTCAATATCGACAATTCCTTAATTGCTTTAGAGTAAATTTTACAATTATAGCATCGGTAATCTTCCCCTAGACATTCAATTTTACTAATCTCTTCTAACGCATTTTCGAGGGTTGAAGTGTCCTGCTTAATTTCTAGCGAAATGTCCATAAAAGGTTCAAATGTAATACTTTTCTTTCCGCATCTAAGACATTCTACTTGATTTCGAAAATTACCTTCAAATATATTTTTGGACTGTGTTAATGTTGTTATTCAAGTTATTTCCTTTACTCATGTGATTTAAACTATCCTTTTGTAATCGACTTACAAGCTGGTGAAGAAATTCATGAGCATCTTCTTGAGTACATTTTCGAAACTGGTTCCCGATTTCACTGAGATGCTGATAAAACTCGAGCGGTTTTATAATTCGCCCTGATTTTCCCAGCACTGAATTTAAGTGTCTCTTGAACATACATACAGTGCAATTATCTTTATTTTCACAGTTTAATTTATTAATGGAAAAATAATGAAACAATGGTTGTAAATACGATAAACTCTGCAAAATTACATTCATAAAACACGAATTTCCTAAATTTTGTAGGCCTGCTCCAATTTTAAAATTTGCACACTTTTTTATGTATTCATTTTCTAAAATTTCATTTCCCTGTACCATGTTTCCAGAAATTAAGTTTGCGGTATTATTGTTGCAGATTTCTGCTTTATTTAAATTAACTAAAACATTTTCTAGAGCTTGAGTGTTTCCTGAGATTTTATTAGAATGGTTTAAGTTATCTGTTGAGTTGTCAAAGAAATCACGCGAAAGTATATCTGCTACAATGTTTTCTTCAGATTTTATTAAGTCGAATGTATAATTGAAATCGCTTAAAAATGCGAAACATCTCGCGACACGGTCACCTGGTGATTCAAGTTTAGACATCAGACAAGGAGAGGGCCAACCTAGTTAATCACAGATTTTGATTATTTTAATATATGTTGTAGGGTATAGACCCCTTAGTCTCAGGTTCAACGGATTTTATACAACGCTCGTTAGTTCTTGAGAAACCGGGGGGTCTCATATTAGTAGATGCTTTAAATACTTACTTTGTAACAATAAGGACAGGTTGGGAGTAGCTCAGTTGGTACGGCGTTTGCTGGCTGATCGGCGGGTTCGATTCCCGAAAGCACTAAATTTGTTTTTCTTATATTTTGTTTTATAAATATACTTGTAATTATAACTTAATAATCGCATTGTCAATTAAAATTTATACTACTGTATTTCAATTATAATTTTAACCTATTTAATTTTTTTTTTTACTTTTAACTAAATAGTTGTATAAAACATCATAAAACTGATAATTTTTTAAAAATCACTTTTAAAATGTAGTTCATATATTCAGTATGTATGCAATGATATTGAACAATTGTGCCAATTCGTGATTTTAAAGAAATATCATTTATTCATTGCTTTAACAAGGGAAATCAATACGATGATACTATTACTCTGTTTTTAAAGTAACAAACATAATTATGTTAAAACTTAGCATCGGAATTAAATTACAACGGATTTTTTGCATATTAAAAATTTTTAAATTTGTAATATGTATGCTTGCGCTTTCAAATATTTCGTTTTTCCCTCTATCTTTTTTCTGCTTTTTTTTTTATTTTATTTGAATATGTTTTATTTTATCATAACTAGATGGCACCACAACAGGTTTCTAACGATTTTGGCATTTTTATTATTCAATAATAAATCCAATTTCTTTTTAAATGTCTTTAAAGGATGAGAAATAATAGTTCAAAATAAAAAATTATAAATTTAAATTTAAATTTGTTAACATTATAATCAATATACGATATTAAAATTTTTACTTGAAATTATTAAATTATAATTACAAGTATATTTATAAAACAAAAAATGAGAAAGACAAAAAATGTAGCGCGTTCAGGTATCGAACCCAGGCCCGCGGGTCAGCCAGCAAACGCCGTACCAACTGAGCTACGCCCAACCTGCACTTTTTGTTTCAAAGTAAGTATTTGAGTTGTGTACTAATATTGGACCCCCCGGTTTCTCAAGAACTAACGAGTGTTGTATAAAATCCGTTGAACCTGAGACTAAGGGGTCTATACCCTACAACATATATTAATATAATCAAAATCTGTGATTAACAAGGTTGGCCCTCTCCTTGTGAGCTAGAGCCTTATTGTCGCACCTGATAATAAAATGCCGACCATATAGGTAATGTTTAAAGCACTTAATAGATTCAATAATGGCTAATAATTCCTTTTCGACTATTGGATATTTTAATTGTGTAGGGTTCAGTTTCTTAGAAAAGAAAGCAATAGGTCTTATGATATCATTTTCACCTAAAGTTGGGGCACATCTTACTTGTCAATGTGTGTTATGCTACGCCAACCTGTTTACTCACTTTGGCGTTGTAGGATCGCCAGATATGACTGTTTATCATTGTTTGGGGGAGTAAATTTCGCGAATTGATGTTACCAATGCTTTTATTTCACGTTTCACGCAGATTGTTTTATATTCCTGAAATAATTTCGGTTGCATTGCTTTAGCCTACTGTGCTAAATTTTGTCGCCTGGTATTTCTGAATTTTTAGCGATTCTTATGCGATTTAACGGGCTTTTACTTTTTTTTTTTTTTTTTTTACTTTCGCGGCAATTTTTCTACATTATTAAAAATAAGTACAGTAATTTTTGTGGCTTTTTCGGGTTTGCGCAACGATTTTTCAACATTTGCAAAATGAATCCTATTTTAGTCCCTTAGTTCAATATAGAATTTTTTTTATTCTGCAGTTTTTGAAGTTTTATTCATTTTTAATGCTATTTTCAGCGTTTCTCCGCGATCTTATAAAATTAACGAAGACTTAATGTACAAAATTATTCAGAAAGAACTAATTTATAAGAGAAAATCCCCTGTCACTGATTGTTGTGTTTTAGTTCAGACACCTCCTCCTCCCCCCCCCCTCCCCCCAGACAAAAAAAGGACAGGAAAATTTATTTAAAAAGTGCGCAAACAAAAATCACATCATATTAATTTAGTTAGCAAAAAGCTATATCATATTAAATTAATTAAAGATATTTTTAATTACATTAAATGTTGAAATTTTGTAAATCTCATAGAACATGCATGAAATAAGAATTCTTTTCCTTCTTATTTTTCTAATAAAAACAAACTTCGCTGTTTTGTTTGTAACAGAACTCTTCTTAGGAAAATCATAAAAGAAAACAGGAAAGAATATTTTTACCTTTTCTTTTGTAAGTGAATTCTTATTTAGCCCCAGATTTGAAATGTTTGTTTACAATAATAACCATAAATAATTCTAATCAGTGCAATGGACTCATGAAAATGAATGCTAAAATCCAAAAGCTGTGCAGTGGTTTATTATGAAGCCGAATAAAAAGTTTATTGACATATTTAAAGCGGATTAGGTTGTGAAACGCTAACACATCTGTTCCAAAATCTTACCCCTTTCTAAACTTTTTTTCTACCGTCGCCCACGCCTCCTTCTTTCTTAAATTTAGCATCTTTTTCTAACACATTCACAAAGCTATATTTATGCATAATGATAATTGTATGCTAAGTAATATTTGTCTTTTGTAAGTAAATTGTCATTTAGCCTCAGATATGAAAGCTGCATAACAATAATAAATTTTAACCGGTGCAATAAGCTCACAAAAATCAATACTAAAAACTAAAAAGATGTGCAGCGTTTATGAATCCGCTTAAAAAGTTTAATGAAAATTTTTAACTTTTTTAATAAAGATAAAATTCTTATTATTTAGCATTCTTCAATTTTTATGCTTAAAACAAAAGCAAAATTTGAAAATAATCTAATAATATCCTTAAAAATTTTATTCCACTTTCAGATTCAGTATAAATTTCATCCTAAGATTTGTAATATAATTTTTTTTTTAATTGTCTCTTAAAATAGAATGAAAAACTTTTTTTTTCTCTATGTTCTTTAATAATTAAAAACGAATCCACATTTTCAGTTACATTGAAGAAATTGTTTTATCCTATTCCTATAATCTACATATTTTGCAATTTCATTCCCAGTTATTTTTTATGTCAAATTAAATTATAATTTAACTTATCAAGACTATAGTATGCATTATGAATAACTGGTGATTTATCTCAAATTAAATTATAATTAACTTATCAAGACTATAGTATGCATTAGGAATACTGGTGAATAATAATAATAATAATAAAATCCATTCTGAGACGACAATTGCTTGTAATTAATTTGCCGGGAAAAAAAAGCTGTTCGATTACAAATCCCTTAAAAAATCATGGCTGCAAGTATCCTGTTTTTACGTTTAAAAACGAGCTCCGTTTAGAAAATTTCCTGTTGTTGAGCGAGGAAAAATAGTTTCTTGAGAACAGCCTTAAAAAAAAGAACTTCTTTTATCCGTTTTATTTTTAAAAAAAATATTTGTCTTTCGTTATTTTAAAATTTAATCAATGTGTTTGGTATGTACTTGGGGTAAAATTTTCCGAAAAATTCGAATCCACCGAAACCTTCTCTCTATATTTAATAGTTTAAAAAATGAAACTTTTGATTGGACATCAAAAACCTTCAATTTCTTAAAATAGCAGGAGAATTGTCCATTGTACATCACCCCGCAGAACACCGGGGGGTCCTAAGGTTGCCTTGTCAGTTACTTCTACCGCGCCAAAAAACTTTTGCGCGGATAAATACGTTTCTTTGATTATTATTTGATATTTATCATAAAAATGAATACATATTAAGCTCAATCGATTTTGATTAATGAGTCCACCATTTTTCATATGAAAATGTAGAAAAAAGAGATTAAATATCTCATGTCTTTCAGATTCTGTACAGCACTATTTCTTTTCGCGGACGTACCCTCCTCTGTAGTATAATACCCATTGACAAGTAAACTATGCCCCAAGTATAGTTGTCCTAACATTGAACCTAAAGCATGATTAGAACTGTCTCTTGATAAGATGAATTCCTTTTCATAATCAGGATGAATAAGTATAGGTGGTTTTGAAAGACTTTCTTTTAATATATCAAATGAATTTTGCGCCTCATCAGACCAACGGAATTTGGCATTCTTTCTCGTTAAGTTAGTTAAAGGGGCTGATATCTGTGAAAATTTTCTAATGAATTTTCTATAGTAGCCAACTAGTCCGATAAATCTTCGTATTTTTCTGACAGTATTTGGGACAGGGAATTGTTTTATTTTAACTACATTATGTTCAATTGGACGAATTCCTTGTTCATTTAAACGATGCCCTAAAAATTCAATTTCTGGTAGACAAAAGGAACATTTTTCTAGATTTATTGTTATTCCAAAACTTCGAAATCTCTCGAAAAGTTGTCTTAAATTATCTATCATTTGGTCTACATCTTGAGAACCGATTGCATAATCATCAATAAAATTTGAAATTTTTAGCGCAGATAATGGGACTAGTATTTGATCAGCTAATTGACACATTGTCTCACTCGAGGCATTTAATCCTTGGGGCGTACATACATACCGAAAGTTACCTTTAGGACTGCTATACGTAGTAAAGTCCCTATCTTCTGGTTTCAAAGGAATTTGCCAAAAACTGGAATTGAGATCTAAAGTGGTGAAAATTTTATTACTTCTTAATTTATCTAAAAGATGTTGTATAACTGGTAATTTATATCTCGGATATTTGAGATTTGCATTAAGATCTCTGAAATCCGTAACCAAACGAAATTTTTGTTTGAGTGGATCCCCTCATGGATTTTTCTTTTTAATTATGAGCAAAGGAAAACTAATATGTGAATTTGATCGTTCTATGATATGAGCTTCCTCTAATTCCGTTAATTGACGAATAACGTCATCTTTTAGAGCGTGTGGTACTCGATTTGGTCTCACTGAACTTAATTTATCCACATCAACTGTTAAGTTAGGTTGAATTGCCTCAGTTCTACCAATTGTAAATAAACGTTTGCTAAAAATATCAGCGTACTCCATTAATAAATTTGATAATTTAGCCTTTGTTTCTGCGTCGAGATGTGATCAATCAAAATCAGTTATTTTTAATTCCTCGCGTCTGAGTTTTTTTATCATTTCTATATCTCTAATATCAAATTCTGTGCTGATGGAATCTACACGCGTGTTTTTATTAAAAGGGATAGGTCTCGACGATAAATTAGCAACTTTTACGGATAATCGCCTTTCATTGTTTACGGTGCATAAATTGTTAATAAATTTAATATTTGGGTTTCTTAAACATGAAAAGAATTTAACTACTTCTCCTTTGTCTGTTGTTCGATCTAACAATAATTCAATTTCTCTTGATTCTCCTGGTTCCAAAGTGACTTTCTGATTTAGATATGCAGAAATCGTAGTATTAGCGATAATAGGATCTGACCGTGCATCGCGAATTCGTGAAATAGAATTTCCGGATTTTAAGGTATAGTTAATAAATGAAATTTCATACTCTCTTGATTTAAGTAAATCGTAACCTATAATTGAGTTGTAGTAATTAGATAAAGTGTGTTTGACGATATAGAATTTGTGGAATAAATGTCTATTTCCTATTTGAATTGGCAAAGAAACGCAGTTCGTAATTGTCAAATTGTCACCAGTTATGGATTTAATTTGAGCATCTATTTGTAAATATTTAATGCGTTTATCTTCTTTGAATGTTTGAAAGGCTTTTTCTTCTAGGAGACATATACTTGAGCGAGTATCTATAAGACTGTATTTCCTGCCAGTTTAATTTCTGTAACCGGTAACGTATGTCTCGAATTAAAATTTTTGTCTATTAATTGTGTATTTACATTTTCTTCCCGATATTTTCTTGGTCCTGTATCGTTTAGGGGACTGTCTGTTTGTGGACCAAATTCGGCGCGACGTCCCCTCAAGCATTTTCCGAATCCTGGTGATCTCCATATCGTCTTGACTGGTGTGAGTTTTCGGATCTACCCCTGAAAGTGTTGCGCGAGTTTCTTTGAAATTGATATCACCTCCCGCGATAATTCCCTCTGTTCGATGGATTGTAATAACAGTCGTCTGACTTGTGTGATATTTTGGAGCAGAAGTTGCACGGAAGGGAATTTCTCGAATTAAAATTTCCGCTCTGTCTACTATAACTATAATGATTATTGTAATTTGAATTATTTTTGTAAGGAGGTCTCATATTATATTCAGCATGGGTTTGTCGAGGTCTTTCATATTTTTGGGAATGTTGTGGTTGAAGCTTTAATTTCTCAATTTCTTTACTTAAAGAATACATCATTTCCCTCGTTTGGAATGCATGCGCTTCAATTAATGTTTTGATTTGATCCGTAGTTGCATCCTTATTAATGTTATTTATTGTAGGTTCGGAACCCGTATCAAAAGAAGATAATTCGTTGGCTTGGAGCATTTGTACAAAGTTTACCGCCTCTTCGAAATTTTTCGGATCTTTGAGTATTACGGATTGTTTATAATTTGCTGAAAGCCCCTCTATGAATTTCGCTAATTTACTTTGTTCAAAAATAGCCTTAATTCCATCATTGGCTAAATCCGAGGTATTAAAGAAGTGTTGAGTGGCAACTGCGACTCTGGCTGCATAAACTTTTACTAGTTCACGGGGCAGCATTTTGCAATTAGCTAATTATCTCTGTCTAGCTGCCAAACTAAATTGTGTATCAAAATAGGCTAGAAACTTTTTCTTAAATTGTTCATAGTCCTTTTCATGGTTCAAATCAGGAGAATTAATGACGTTCGTCAGTGCGTCGCCACGTAAACGTGAACGTAAAATCAGTAGTTTTTCTTTATTTGAATATTTTGCAATGTTAGTTGTTTCCTCTAGAGTTTCGATAAAGAATTTTGGCGTTATGGCCGTCATATTATCAAACTGAGGTATTAAAGTCTGAAAGCCAGCGAGTTTTCGTATTTTCGCGTCCGCCTGCGCGCCATTATCTTCGCTGTCAGACATTTTACAAATTTATAAATATATTTAGGTGAAGGAGAAATAAAACTGAACTACCGCTAGTGAAAAATCGAAAATAAAATAATATAACAAGTATTTCTTATCGAAATAATTAAAATAAAATAATATCTGACACCAAAATATCTATAAATCATAAATTCTAGAAATAAATACATGAAGCACTAATATAGTCAGAGAAAACAATAAAATAACACATATAATAAAGTAAATTGAAATAATGAAAGAAAGAAGCAATGTGGATTACTGAACATCCCTCTCCGGGAGATGAAGTTTTAGATCTGAGAGAAACTAACTTGTGCCTTTTAAGAAGGGTGGAATTTTGGTATTCTCCCGGCTCATGTAAAAGAATGCGGGTTTGCTCATAAGCGGCCGCATGGTGTAAATAAACAGTTTTATTGATGTGATGGTGCAAAATATGGATAAAACGATGGTGCAAAATATGGATAAAACGGAAAGAAGAAGCGATGCTACTCAGGAATTAAGAGGTGAGTGGGATTAATCTATCGTTCTTTCGGGCAATCAATAACTAATAGAGAAGTTGTATTTTGTAAACAAACATGAGTCAGGCATCCTTAGAGTGCCTGTGAAGGTTCAAACTATAATTTATACAAATGTTCTATGTATTGCTTATTATTAATATTTATATACCTAGGGAAAATTTACTCCAGGCATGATGTTAATGCTTTATCATCTTGATTAATTAATAAACTAGTATTTCATCCCAATGTTTTCAGAACCTATTTATTTCATACATCCGACTCTCGAACCTGGGAAATAAAGTAAAAAAAAAACTAAACTAAGAACCAAGTGAGTAGTCGGACAATGCACACCAAAAAAATGAACATTTTCTTCTGCCTTCATCTTTCATTTAAAAAATATTAATATGTACTATTTCAAAAAATATATATATTCTGGAATTCGTTTATCGCCAGTCGCCTAAACCTTGGTTCGCCTGGTTCTCTGTGAACCTTCGGAGATATCATTTTGTGTTTTAAGGCTGTTCTCGAGAAAATATTTTTCAACGCTCAGTAACGTCAATTTTCTGACTCCTTTTTAAACTAAAACCATTACACTTGCAGACCTGCTTATTGAAATGATTTGTAACCGACCAGTTTTGTTTACTTTTCATTTGTCGTTAAATTAATTACATCTTGAGTTATAAGGGATTGTTGTCTGAGGACAGCAGTTTTTTCCTCTTCCGCGTTTGGAAATCCAATTCAAAATGCCAACTTTCACAGCAGTTTTTGCCTTTGAAAAAACTGTTCTATTACATAGTTTCGGAATAAGAGCGCCTGCCAAATTCATTCGTTTGCGAACAAAATTGAATTAAAAAATGTGTCTGAAAGTAGCCAGTTTGCATGTGAGCATTTGTGCAGCAGCCAGGCAGCATTTGTGAACCGCCTTAAAAATTATCACCTTCAAATAACACTTTATTTTATCATTTTTCAGGTAACCAAATTTGTGCCATGGAGATTCGTGTTTTTGACTTGAGTACTTGGGCTCAGGGTTTTTCGTTCATTTTCGCATGGGGATAGAGGGGAGGGGACCATATATTAGAATCTATTTCTCTGGGCAACATTTTTCGGATACTCGGAAATATTATTTCGCGTTTTAAAAGAATGCGAAGGATTTAGAAAGATTTTCGTTTAAAAACATAAAATCATACAAATTCGAGGTCCGTTTGAAAAACCATACCGGAGTGTGCGTAGCATGCCCGGTTGCATGCTGCTGAAGGCAGTGATCACCCAAACTCTGTGTTCGTTTGGATAAATTTTCGCTTACGAATATAAAATCATACGAATTCGTGGACAGACCCCAACACAAATCCCTCCAAGAGAAAAAATGTCTAAATTCAAAGTGCTTTTATGTAATATTTAAGATTATCCCGGGCTGAGCAACGTCAAGAGGGTCAGTTAGTAAATAAATAAAGTAAAGTTTTCGAATCCAGTTGTTCCACTGACTACTGTAACATCTAATAACTCAATTTGGAAATATGCTTCGATAAAACACAATACAAATAAACACAGTTTAAAATTATATTTCCTTAATTTACTTTAGAGTTTTTTTCGTTTTTAGTTATTGTTGATATTGACACTAAGAATTACACTAAGAATGGCTGAAAATATTTTCTGTTGATGATGATACACTTTTATTTAATTTGCTTTTTCCTTTTTTGTCTAATTCCATTCTGTTTGGTTTTGTTAGAAGGTGCCTTTATTTCTAATTATAATAAAATTAAGCTCTAAACGCAAATGTGAAACATGATAAGTGCTTAAAATGTGTGAATTACAAATAAACAGAATTCAAATTTATTTGCATGACTAACTTCTAATAAATAAAACCATCAAATAAAATCTGAAAAAGAAAAAGATTAATAAAGAATATAAATCGTCGGGTCAAATGAAATAACCATATTTTGAATGAGAAATGTTACTTAAAAAAATGAAATAAATACCACATCGAAACAAGACACCTTCCTTTATATACTTTGTTCGAAAACAGCATTTGGAGAGAATTATTTACAACAATTGAAGAGCTGGGTGCACTGTTAAAAATTTGCAGCATTCTGGCAGGTCATTTGACCGTTTTTTCCGAAAACGGTTACACAACCGTAATTTTAACATTATTCTGACCATATTATTGGCCATTTTATGGTCAGAATATAGTTAAATTATGGTTATGAAACCGTTTTTTCAAAAAACGGTCGAATGACCTGCCAGAATGCTGCAAAATTTTTAACAGTGTGGATGAACATATTATGCGACATTTTCTAAAAAAAATTTTATATTTTGGATGAAAGCTTTATGAGGTATCCTATCACATGGTGAAACTAAACTACTAAGATTCTTGAAGATTTAAGATATTATTCATTAATATTTAATATTTTAATATTTAACAATGTCAATAGTGTTAATAATTATTATTATTTGAAAATAAAATATGAATAAGTTATTCTGAGAGAATTTAGTACCATACCTGTTAATATTTTAAACACATGGTATCAAACAGAAAATAAATCAATAAAATTTACAGCAAAAACTTTCCCTTCAAATTTCTTCAAATGTAATTTTTGTCACTTAACATGTTCTTCCACTTAGCTCTTCAATTAAGAAACAATTTTCATCCCTTAAATTCATAAAATTTTCAGATACTCTTATCCGGGTTCTAAAGAAAAGTAACCTTTTCTTATTTTTTCAAAAAATGTGGCATATTTTTTTTCCTTATAGCTGTTTTCTAGATGATTTTGATCTTGTCTTTTTCTCATATATCGAAAATTCATTTAAAACACGAATTCTAACAATGTTTTTTTTTTAAAGTGCGTTATTTTGTCATCAGAGTCACTCATTTTATAAGAAATAATTATGCAATTTGAAATCGCCATCGCCTAGTCCACTATGCAGTTACAAAAAAAAAAAAAAAAAAAAAAAAAAAAGAAAAGGAAAAGAAAAAGAAAAAAAAATTCGCGGTACTTTACCCGTTATAACAGTCTCTTTTGTTTAAAAATATTAATTTTTACTAGTTCAAAAACATTTTTCTGAAAATCGATTTTATATTCATTTTCATGTTTTCCGTTTTTTTCTGCAGTTTCAACCTTCCATCCCCGTGGCCCAAATCGAAATACAAAAAAAAAAAAAAAAAAAAAGACAAAGGTTTCTACTTATCCACGGTACCTTTCTGGTTGTAACGGTATTATTTGTTTTAAAAGATATTATTTACTACATAAAAAAATACTTTCTGTAGGCCAATTCCATATACCTTTTCATGTTTTCTGTTTTTCTGTAGTTTAACACTACCATCCGCGTGTTCCGGATAGAAATGCACACCAAAAAAATGAACATTTTCTTCTGCCTTCATCTTTCATTTAAAAAATATTAATATGTACTATTTCAAAAAATATATATATTCTGGAATTCGTTTATCGCCAGTCGCCTGGACCTTGGTTCGCCTGGTTCTTTGTGAACCTTCGGAGATATCATTTTGTGTTTTAAGGCTGTTCTCGAGAAAATATTTTTCAACGCGTATTAACGTAAATTTTCTGACTCCTTTTTAAACTAAAACCATTACACTTACAGACCTGATTATTGAAATGATTTGTAACCGACCAGTTTTGTTTATTTTTCATTTGTCGTTAAATTAATTACATCTTGAGTTATAAGGGATTGTTGTCTGAGGACAGCAGTTTTTTCCTCTTCCGCGTTTGGAAATCCGATTCAAAATGCCAACTTTCACAGCAGTTTTTGCCTTTGAAAAAACTGTTCTATTACATAGTTTCGGAATAAGAGCGCCTGCCAATTTCATTCGTTTGCGAACAAAATTGAATTAAAAAATGTGTCTGAAAGTAGCCAGTTTGCATTTGTGAACCGCCTTAAAAATTATCACCTTCAAATAACACTTTATTTTATCATTTTTCAGGTAACCAAATTTGTGCCATGGATATTCGTGTTTTTGACTTATTTTGAGTACTTGGGCTCAGGGTTTTTCGTTCATTTTCGCATGGGGAGAGAGGGGAGGGGACCATATATTAGAATTTATTTCTCTGGGCAACATTTTTCGGATACTCGGAAATATTATTTCGCGTTTTAAAAGAATGCGAAGGATTTAGAAAGATTTCCGTTTAAAAACATAAAATCATACAAATTCGAGGTCCGTTTGAAAAACCAGACCGGAGTGTGCGTAGCATGCCCGGTTGCATGCTACCGAAGGCAGTGATCACCCAAACTCTGGGTTCGTTTGGATAAATTTTCGCTTACGAATATAAAATCATACAAATTCGTGGACAGATCCCAACACAAATCCCTCCAGGAGAAAAAATGTCTAAATTCAAGACTGCTTTTATGTAATATTTAAGATTATCCCGGGCTGAGCAACGTCAAGAGGGTCAGTTGGTAAATAAATAAAGTAAAGTTTTCGAATCCAGTTGTTCCACTGATTACTGTAAGATCTAATAACTCAATTTGGAAATATGCTTCGATAAAACACAATAAAATTAAACACAGTTTAAAATTATATTTCCTTAATTTACTTTAGAGTTTTTTTCGTTTTTAGTTATTGTTTATATTGACACTAAGAATTACACTAAGAATGGCTGAAAATATTTTCTGTTGATGAAGATACACTTTTATTTAATTTGCTTTGCTCTTTTTTGTCTAATTCCATTCTGTTTGGTTTTGTTAGAAGGTGCCTTTATTTCTAATTATAATAAAATTAAGCTCTAAACGCGAATGTGAAACATGATAAGTGCTTAAAATGTGTGAATTACAAATAAACAGAATTCAAATTTATTTGCATGACTAACTTCTAATAAATAAAACCATCAAATAAAATCTGAAAACGAAAAAGATTAATAAAGAATGTAAATCGAGTGAATCGTATCTGACCGAATTTATTACTTTATTGTTACAGCATCACTTTATTGTTATTTAAAAGCTTCGGATTAAAGTTTTTAACTCTTTATCTCTGATTTCATTAATCACAGTATGAATATATATATTCAATAACCTAGAGGGCATTTTTTTAAGTACATTTTGTTTTTCACTTTATTTCGGAGTTGAATAATAAATTTGAAAATATGTACAATTTTAATTTAAAAATTTATCCAAATATAATAATGAAATTTTTAACAAAATATCGAAATGCAAAGAAGAATTCATTCTAGGTAAACAAACTTAATCTTGTAAATTTTAAATAATACTTAATATTCATAGCGCTCAGACAGACCAACAATCACTCCGAAGTCCGATCTAAGATTTAAGTCGGGGTTTAGTTGTGACCTTGCTAGATATACGAGGGTAAATCAAAAAATAAGTTACACTAACCCGCCGCGAGAGCGCGCTGTATGTCGTGACCTTGTACAATGCGGAGAAAGGGACAGTAATTGCTGAGACGTCCTATAAGAAGTTTGGTGTGGTTTCCCGTCGTGTTGTGTGTGCAGAGCGGGCTAGGATCAGTGGCACGTCAACTGGATGTCCATTCCAAATTGGAGGTGCGTGCAACGATCAGATTTCTATGGGCTAAATAGTTTAATTGCACGGACATTCATCGTCAAATCACTGCTGTATATGGTGAGCGTGCAATTTCTCGTCCAGGTATTGTAAAGTGGTGTCAGCAATTTGATGCCGGACGCATGGATATATCACGGACGAATATCGCGAAGGCAGGCCCGCAACGTCCAGTACCGTTGCAAATGTTGACCGTGTGGATGCGATCATTAGAGAGAATCGGCGCAGACTTATCGCCATGGGATTTTCATGATTTCGGTAAGTTGAAAAAGAATCTCGGTGGACGACGATTCTGAAACGATGAGGAGGTGAAAGCAGCTGTCTCTGGGTGGTTACATATACATAGCGCTGGAGGAGATTTCTACGCATCCGGAATCGAAAAGTTGATTGACCGTTCCGAGAAATGTTTACAGTCTCTTAGGGACTATGTGGAAAAGTGAACTTACATTGTATGTTGCCATAGCCGTGTTGCCTATATATATATGGTTTCATAAATAGCCATAACTTGGAAGTGTAACTTATTTTTTGATTTGACCTCGTATATAGTGATTGAAAATAACTGAACATTCTACTGGAAATAAGTTCAATTGCATTACTCATTCTTTTTGCTAATCAGAAGAATAGGCATAATTTTTTCTTATTGTGGTAATAACTTCAAAAATAAAACATGCGAAATGCAAAAAGCAAATAAGAACTCATGTATTGCCACTTTTTTCCAAAATTCTTTAGAATTTTCTTTAGTTTCTTTAGAATAAATTTTTTATAATGTGAAAATGATAGTAATCAATAGTAAAATAATAGAGACATATGAGGGATAGTAAAGTACTGTACTGCGAATATTCTACTATAAGCAGAACCAAGCTCATATATCAAAATATTGTTTCAATTAGTTTATATCCTATATGAACAAAATTAAAAGTAAATTGTATGTTATGTTGTTGATTATGCACAAACATATGCATAGTTTAAATTTACAATGTTATGAGGTAACACTAATTTTATTATACGAATTATCACTATAATTTACATTAAACTTTGGGAATCATTAATTGAAGTTATTTCAGTGGTGTTTTCCTTTGGTTGTCAAAGTAGAAAAATGTAACGATCTTCAAATCAGAATCCTCTTCTTACTATTTTATTGTTCTATAACTCAACAAATCTGTTCGAGAAACAGATTAGTTGTCGGCGATGGCTTTCGTTGA
This sequence comes from Maratus speciosus, assembly GCA_963932465.1. Lineage (NCBI taxonomy): Eukaryota > Metazoa > Arthropoda > Arachnida > Araneae > Salticidae > Maratus > Maratus speciosus. The sequence goes on along the minus strand of OZ010787.1, from coordinate 200,771,448 downwards.
TTGTTGTGTCTCTTATAGTAGGGTAATTCCGGGATTTATGCCGCATATTTTTTTGATTTTGTGTATAAAGTCCCATGGTGGACATAAAATAAAAAAAAATAATGCTGTGCTATTTAATGTTAAATATAGAACACGTGTACTGCGACAAAAAAATTAAAACAAATTATTAATATTTTTTTAAAAAAATTTCTAAAACATTCGACTGCGGCGCGTCACCTGTACATGCAGGCTGAGACGCCGCACTTGTGCGGTAGTTATGCCGCGCTTGTAAAAAGAACAGAAGGGGGTTATAATTAAAAATATTAAAAATAAATTCATATCTGGACTATAATTATGATGTAATAACAAAATGAAACTAAATGAGTACAATAAAACGTATTAGTAGATTCAAATTAATAATTGTTGCCTACTTTCACTATTAAAATTATCGACTTATTTTTTTTTTACATTAAATTTTAATTGTTATTTCAGCAACAACGTAACATCAATGTATTAGAAAGGGAAAAGAAAAAAAAGTGAAGTTGTGTTTACATAATTTATTTGTTAACCCTTTCGGGACTGGTGGCTTTTACACAAATTTTATTCGGTTGGTACCACTTTTTTAAAAGAAGTTACCTTTACTTAAATAATCATGAAAATGCTCTAATTAAATAAAGCAAATATTACTTTTCTGTTTTACTGGCGCCAGAAACAAATTTTGTAATCTCTTTATGAAGCTGCTTATATGCACCTATGGTCCCGAATGGGTTAAGAGATCGACTTGAATCCACAGAAAAAGTGTCGAAAAAGTACAGTCTTTATGTAGCTACATTTAAACACACGATGCAACGAAGCCAATTACACTTCCTCTTTTTTGGAGTAGTTAGCAAAGAACGCTTGCGTTACGCGTAATCCAATTTTTCATTATTATCATCTTGACTTGCATCTTTCTTGCTATTCTTACTTTTTATTTTCCCCTTTTTCTCCTTTGGTTTTAGTAAACTTGATAACATGCCTAACATGGTTAGTCTGTGCAAAAAGAAAAGGAAAAGTTAATAACACTTAATCATCCCGTACAAAAGAAACTGCGGCATGTATCCCATTTTGCATGATGCAGACTTCGGCCATCACAGTTACCTGCCATCACGAAGGGGAATGGCGTAATCATACAGACAGTACTCTATACAAACGCTACACTTAGTTTTGACTTCGAAATCATGCGTGCATTTAGTAATTAGTGTATGAAAAGTATTTAAACATAACGTGTTTAAAAGTTTGGACAGTGAAATCATGCACTTACGTCAAATTAAGGATTGTACTTTTACAAGTAAACATCGAAATGGGATTCACGCTATACACTGGTTAAAATAATCTCATTGCGCACCTATACTATGCGTTTGATGACCATCTATCGATAATTACAAGAAATATAAGGGGTGCGGCATCTATCCCGGATGCGGCGACTCTCCCGGAGTTACCCTATATGAATTCGTAGATTCCCACAAAAGCCGTTGTTCTGAATATTAGATTCTGTTATGTTTATGCATTAGGCATGAGAATTAAGGGAGAGAATTAACCTTGACATAAAATGGGGGAGAGGACTGTACTTTGTGTCAATATATTAAAAAGAGAGAAACAACGTTTACAAAACACAAATGTACGTAATTTTAAAAAAATTAATTATGCTTCCATATTTTCCGAAAATAAGCCACCAAATTTCTAAAATCTTGTTAAGATTTGATTTTAAGGTAGTTTATACTCCTTTTAACAAAAGTCAGTTCGCAAATCTGAAACATCCAATTGACAGTTTTTCACATTGGAGACCTTAAAATATATCTTGCGAATACAATAAAATGTACATTGGTCAAACGAAAAGACCCTTTAAGGTGCGTTTAGGGGAGCATAAAATTTGTGTTAAAAATTGTGACATCAAGCGTTCCGCTATTGCTAATCACTGCTCGTCCAACAATCATAATTTTAAATTTTCCGAAGCCTCAATTATACAGAAATGCTCATCAATTTACGATCTTGACTTTTGGGAAACCTACCACATATGGAAAAATTCAAACAGCTTAGTAAACGATTTGTCCAGCACACCCAATTTTTCAAAGTTATGGTTTAATTTTCAATTCGTACTCCCCCCCCCCCTCTTTTTCTCTGCTTCATTTGAACTCTACCGGAGCATCTGGGCGGTTTTTGATTGGTCTCCCTGTATGCGCGTGAGACCGACTCCGTGGCTGTTTGTCAATAGTGATTTAATTTCGCTGTTGACGGTCGGAATGTGAGGTGCGCCTTCTGGCTCGGTCTCCCCCCTCTTTTATTCCATAGTTTTAATTTATTTTTATCTTTAAGTTATGAGCACTGATGATGGGGCCTTAGAGGCTTCGAAATAGCTATATGCTTTTTAAAATTACTTACATTTGTGTTTTGTAAACGTTGTTTCTCTCTTTTTAATTACCTTGACCATTGTCGTGTCTCCAAAATCACTTTAATCCCCAATTTTGGCGGCATATTCTGAAAAGTGGTTTACTTTTATGGGAAAATAAATAGCATTGTTCGATTCTTGGAATCTGGATGAGGATATCTCCAAAATTTATTCATGCACTACCTAGACAGAGCAAGAACGAATTTACCAATATCCCCAAAAATTCCATCCAGCTTAACAGATCAAGGAAAAGGGGTGTTTGTGAGTTCAAAAAGATAATCATCAACAAGCACGATAAGGATCTGGTAATGTAACTCTGTATCTTTTGACAGGAATAGATGCTTCATGGCTCCATCTGGATCATATGTTTCAAGAAAAAAAATTCATATACTTCAACTTCGGCAAACTTTCAGTCAATATCCTACAGTATTTAGCACATCAGCAGCATGGTTTATTTTTAAGTATACATCATTACAATATTACTGTTTTTATAATATGTTCCTTCTTTTATTCATCTATAAAGAAAAGGGGGTCTTGGCTTAAAATTACTGGAACTTCTGGTTTCGGAATGAGGGAAAGAGTTTCATTAAATTTTTTCTCATGCGAGAAATATACAGAGTGCATCTAAGCTGATCATCAGAAATGCATGAGACGATAAAACATGTCAAAAGAAATAAGTTTAATTTTGGAAAACGGATTTGCAATCCCCTTATTCAGTCAAAAGTACAGGGTGACTCGCTACAAACTGAACGTGTTTTCGTTCACAAATTTTACAATAAAGAAGATATTTTAACGAAATTGTCATCAAAAAAACTTTTCTTTATATTAAATGGATGACATTATGGGAATCGCTATAATACTATTAGACACCGTATGTAATGTGGGCTACATTGCGAGTTATGAAGCATCTATCTCAATGTTGTTTAGACACTAATGGGAGCCATTTCTAGCCCTTTTCGTGATGCTATCCTCCTTTACAGAAGGCAAAGTAAGTCTGTTTAAAGTAACGCTTATTATTAAAGTTATGAACGAAAATTCTAGTAAGACTTGGAAGGAAGTTTCTTGCATTTCTGATTAAATATATTGAGTACGACTCTGGTTTCTTGCACAATTTTTATTTTAAATCTTGACAGTATTATCAACCATATAAATTCTAACCATTAGTTCAGCCACCCCATCCTGTATCTGATTATCTGATCATATTATCACTCTTATAGCAAACAATTAATCAATCAATCATTGGTTATACTGCGGTCCTATATTGATCCAATATTGCATTCATCAGAAATACTTCCAATGAAATCTTATTTTGGTTAAATACTGAATCTACGTAACAAAATGTCGCTATTACAAATTCCGTTGCATATATTGAAATGATATAAAAATTATTTCAATTTTATATTCGTTCAATATTGAAAAATGTAAAAAACCCAATATTGGAGCAGTTTTTCATGCCAAGATACAGCCAATTCAAACAATATTGGCCCAATATTGTCTATCAATCTAACGAAGTTTACTGTCACTCAATAATTAATCGTTAAAACATTTACCATAAAATTCAAAACGGTTAAAAACGAGCAATATCGAAATGAAATCTAAAGTTCAACTATGTCAAACAGAAATGTTGTGTTGTACAGACCCGGAAACGGGGGATCACCCCCTATTAATTCTGCTTCGGAAATTCGCATAAAAAAGAAGTAAGTGTCAATCGAGTTGGAATAATATCTACTGATTAATGTTATACATAAATTATGCTCATATTTGCTACTGCTCTTCTTCCTCTCCTATAGGTAGGAGCTATTAAGCTTTATTATCTCGCTTTATTGTAAATTACGTGCAACAAAGCTTTCAAAGTCATTGTGTTTACAAGAATGTAGAGCAATAGTCTGGTGCCGATAAAAATAAAATAAATTCTTCTATACATTGATCTGTCAGGGAAAATTACATTAAAATTCAAAACACTAATAATCACTTACTTACACATAACAAATATTAGCACATATGTATAACTCATGATTCTTAATATTATATAGTATAAAAAATTCATTTTCTATCTGCATTCTATTCAGAGTTATTACTTTTTGAACTTACAATTACACTGCCTTTTCTCTGTCATCGATGATGCGAACACTGAAAGTCCGCGTTCTCGACAGCAGTTCCAATATTAACAACTAATAATATTATCAACCAATGTTATTTTTGCAACTTTAAACCTACACAATTCCGAAACTACTTGACCGAATGCTTCTCGTTCGGTGTCTAAAGGTAAAATGTACCGAAGAATACAAATAAGATGTCAAAATCATCTGTTAGTATTGAAAATTTTAAAGTTTGTTGCAATTTCTATATGTAGATGATCATCTAAGCAAGAGCATTAACTAGCAGATGTTATTATTAATCGATTGGTATCATTCATATTTTTATACGAAGTTTTGCAGTATTTGGGGGTGATCACTTTTTTTTTCCAAAACTGTACCTTTTTATTGAGAATTAAGAAAGCTATTTCAGTACTCTTTTTAATTATCCGGCAAGAAATAAAAATAAAAAATGCAACAGTCACGTTAATTTTTTTCAAAAGCATAGATGTATGTTTGCAAACTCGTATAACTATGGTGTTTTTTATTTTATTTCCTGCCGAACAATCAATTTATATCAACAAACCTACGATTTATTCTGCTGTGCTGATTCAGATATCAGACCAGCTGCTGTTATCGGTAAAAGTTAGCTGGGTGAACTAGCCCTCCAGATTCGTACGGGATGGCTTAGTTGATAGAACATTGGCGGCTTCAGACAACACATTCCTGGTTCAAATCCTGGCCGGGGCTTTATTCACCCATTTGGAAATTTACAAATGTTAATCAATTTATAGTTTGGCTTCTGCCAAAGCTATTAAAAAAATATAAAAATAATTTCTGTAATTCCTCAGAAAATGGTGATAAATATCATCTGTTTTACATGCCATTTTATTTTTGAAATCGCATAACTATTGTATTTTGTACTTTTATTCATTGTCGAAATATCAAATTATAATTTAACCACTGACAAAACTTTGAAAAATAGTATTGGAATTCCTTTAGCAATTCCCTACAAAAAGGTGCATCAATGTTAGCTGTTTTACATGTAATTTCGCAACTGTCACCGTCTCCTTAAATAAATGTTCAGAACATTTAATACACTCTTTTCACAAAAAATAAAGTTTTCTTGATTAGTAGATAATTATTTAATTAAATGCGAGCACCGTTAAAGCGGAGGGAGATAGATAACAATATTTATTTCAAAGACTACTTGACAAAAATGCGGTAGCGCAAGACTACCAAGAATTTGCTGTTCGTGGAAAGGTTGTGTTTTACGTTCCATTTGTCGAGAATTACATTAATATAAAACGGTACACAACATTCTCTTCCTTCGTAATGAAAGCTCAAAAATAGGTAAGAGAGTTCTTTACAAAAAGCAGTTTAAAATAATAAAATAGTATTCCTTAACACAGAAACGGTTCAAAATAATAAAATAGTAGTCCTTAGCACAGAAACGGTTCAAAATATTAAAACAGTAGTCCTTATCACAGAAACGATTCACAATAATGAATTAACAGTCAGTCTATAACTGCAAGCGTGTTGGTTTTCTCTTTAAACGTTTTGAACGGAGTTCCTGGATACTACATGACTACTTGTGGTGATAGTACAGGGGATACCTGCGAGGAAAACACTGGGGTTTCGGGGTGTTTGTGAGCTTCTCAGTATTTGAATTCACTATGTGTTCTGCTTGTGGAGCAGCAGAAACTGGTGCGTCAAGTGCGGGAGGAACTTCAATAGTCACGCCCTCATGCCGATATCGTAATTTTCACGATGAGGTGTCCAGTTGCCCAAGAGGTCTTGATCTTAAACATCACTTTTCCCACTGGACGTAATACACTACCGGCAACGGTTGGCCCCGACCGAATGAACACATTCGAACTGCAGAGTCTTCTGAAAAGTTGCCACAGCAGGTCTACTCCTTTTGAGGTGTTTCGCTTACACCATCTCTAATCAGGTCCAACCATATTCGGAGAAGACCTCCCAACATTGAAACGGTCGGAGATACACCTGATGATGCTAATAGAATTATTTCGAAATTGAGGAGTAACCGAGAAAGCCTTTATGTAAAATTCCCTCCAGTCACTTTCTTCAGAGTTGTTTTAATTGTCCACTAAGCTCGCTTTTCTAGCCCATTCGAACATGGATAGTACGGGGCTGTTTTAATGTAAATGACACCATTATCAGACAAACATTTGCCAAATTCGACATTGCTGAACTCAGTCCATTGTCTCTGACCAAGCTTTTCGAAACAGCAAAGCTAGAAAATAGGTATTGCAATACCATTTTGGTTACATTTGTTCAAGTACTAAAAACTATTGCAAATTCTAACCATTTTTTTTACACCCACAATTATTAGGAACATGTGTACTTCAATTGAATCTGCATGGTTCATGTGAATTCAATCCCATGATTATTCTGGTGCAGGTCAAGAAACTTGCTTTACTGGAGATGCTGGAGGGTTTTTCTTACAAACAGCACAACCATTTACTCTTGGTTCAAGATCACTATCTATTTCTTTCCACCAAACATAAGAACGAGCTAGTGACTTTACGGCTGATATGCCTTGATGGAACAAATGGAACTCATCAATCATAATTTTCTTAAACTTTGGAGAAATGAAATTTCGCGAACCTCTCAAAATAATACCCTCTTCGATAGACAATTCATCTTTTACTTAAAAAGTGCTATAAATCTTGTTCTGTTGTTTTAAGAAAACTCTTTAAAATATAGGACCTCAGCATACTTAATTCAGAACATTTTAAAATTTGTATAGCTATCAAATTCTTTGACACTGGATTGTCATCTACATTTTTAATAATAACACTCATTCTGCCAGCACAGGTGGATCAGCATGCTTGGTGCTCAAGAACAGCCGACTACAGGCATTTGTATTAACATGCAAACAACCTTTTCAATATTTGTTTTTGTATGAATATGCTGAAAGGATCAGTATCCAACGTTGAATTCATGCAGTAGCTACAGTTGGGACAGGTTTGTCTTCAGAAAGGATATGGACTAGGGAACGATTATTAGTCAATAATGTTAATGTTCATCCTAACAAATATTTCCGAAACTTAGTCAGATCAAACACCAGAGTCAGGGTTTCTTTCTCTATGTGACTGTAGTTCTTTGTAGCATTGGTTAATGACCGGGAAAGATGGCTATAGGAGGATCACCATCTGTGGTTTTATGGGATAAGACAGCTCCAAGTCCAAGGGGATGGCATCGCAAGTCAACACAACTCCCTTCTGGTTGTCAAAGCGCATCAACAGAGATGAGCTTTGTAACGCTTCTTTTACTTTAGTGAAAGCTTCTTTCTGCTACGTTCCTCATTTCCACGCTGTCTTGTTTTTGAAAAGCTTATACAAAGTGAAGCTTCTTGTACTCGTGTGATAACAGCATTGAAATTCTATAAATGCTCGGCTTTATTTCTCCCGTAAACTAGATCATTACCGAAGTAACAAGCAGCTTATAGTCTTTGAAGAATTCTATCCATTTCTTGCTGAAACACAATTAGAGCCGAGGCTACTCCGAATTACTGTATAACGCAAGAGCCTTACATTTGTATTTATCACAACTAAACCTTTAGATTCTTCATCAAATTGCAACTGGTAGTAAACATTTCGAAGATCCAGTTTTGAAAAGACGCATCCACCTGACAACTGAGTAAATACATCTTCGCTATTTATAAGTAGGTATTGCTCTAATTTGGTAACCATGTTAATAATGAGCCTAAAATCTCCGCATATCCTAATGCTACCATCACGTTTAAATGATGGTTCAATTGGTGCTGCTGACTCTGCTCTCTTTAGAAATTAAAGAATGTCTTCCTTCACGAGGTAAACTATTTCCTTATCGACTTTGTCTCTTATTGCATATGGAATTGGGCGTGTCTTAAAGAATTTGGGAATTGCCAATTATTTTTTTACCAAGCTGTACTTCGACATATTTTACTACAATTTCCTACGATCGACCAACTTCCATCTGTTAACTTTAGTTTAATGGAAGTTGACTCCAATAGAGGAAAGTATTTTCTCATACGTAAATACATTCAAAGGCAACAAAGAGAAAGAAGCACCTTAGTCCACTCAAAAACAAATGACTTACAGTGTGGTTCAAATTAAAGTATCCGTGTTTGGGATGCCCTGGCGAGAGAGGCAGTGGACGTAATATTTCCATATTTGGAGAGTATACATATCAGGCCATGGGAAATTGATTGGTACAAAAAAATTAGTTCAAAGAAAAGTCGCTAGGTGAAAATGAGGCGTTGCGGTCGGTTTAAGGTAATGAAAATGTAACCCGACACAACCAATAAAGAACCGACTACGATGTGTCGGTCATTAAATTTATTCCCTCATAGCATGCATGGTCACGGTGACGTCGTTGTGACGTCACTGTGAGTCACCGTGGTCACGTCACATCTGTGACCAAAATGCCACCACTCAGTGATGTCACATTGTGACTGAGATGTGAACTTCTTAGAAAACTTTGAAAAATTACAAAAAAATATTCAAAACATGTTATTTATGTAAAATTATATTTTCTGGCAATTAGAAAAAATTGTGACGCCACTGTTATGACACTGCATGTAACGTAAGTCACGTCACATTTGTGACGAAAAAAATCACCATATTGTAAGTCACAGTGTGACAAAAATATGAACATCAAAAATCTTTGAAAATGAACAGAAATATTACATGCCCGAGTTACAGCGACATAAGGAATGAAAATATATTAGTGGATAAAAATAGTAAATTCGGACACGAAAAGAGAGGGGGGGGGGCAGAAAAAAAAATGCACGGTAGAAGTATCAACAAACTAGATTTTCATGCTAGATTTTATCAATTTCTTATTTAAGACAGTGAAAGTATACTTTTTTATGATTTCAATTTTATCTACCATTGCAATTTAATCCTTCACTGATTGTTATTATTATAAAAATGTTTCTCGGGAAAATGGTACGTATTGGAGCAATTTGGATAACATATTTAGAATTAGGAATATTACATTTGTACACTTTACATATTTAGTTTTCAGGGAGGAAGTTGTTTTATTTATTTTTTTATTTTATTTTATTTTATTTTATTTTTTGTCGACCAGTGGTATTCTAAACCCTTCTGTGGTTTCAAACTAAAATTTTCTATTACAGTTAAGTCTGTAGCTTTTAATGAGCACGTAGAAAGAATACTCAGAGTTTAGTCATATATGCATTTCTTACTTTAGAATTTGCATTCAAGTCATATTTTTTCCTGTTAGGGTTTAACTATTTTAAATAACTATTTTTTTTTTTCAAATTCTACTTCTTTCAGACTTTTTAAATAAAATTAGTATTTTCCGAAAAAATATGTATACAAATTTTATACAAAACCCATGATATAATTATTCGTATTTCAAATTCGTGTTTTAAAGATATGACTTTAAAAAAAGTTATTTTAAAATTGTTTTATTCTACAGAAAATGAATATGAAAAAAATGACATATTGACAAAGAAAATTTTTTTATGGTGTATACTCTCTTTTCATTTATTAAGAAGATACGTATTTATTTAAGAAGATACGTATTTATTTATTATGTGTAAAACAAACTGTACTTTAAAAAAAAAAAGAAAGAAAAAAGGCAGGTGTTTCATTCAAATAGAAAATTTTCATTACAGATACTCTCATAAAGGTAAAATTACTGTGCATTTAAACTCTGTTGTGTACAAAAAAAAATTATAATAATACAGTAGGAGCACCTGCTTGGTCAAATATCGTCTGCGCTCGATGAAAACCGCAGAATAAAATAAGGATCAGAGAACTTCTGACACGGAGAGTTAGTTTTTTTAAGCTAACAGAAATATGCCTGACAATTTAGGATAAAATACGGATATTATTAAAATATTTATGGAACTTAAAAGGTATGTCTTATTTAATTTAAATTTTTTGTTCCTTTTTGACAGATTATTACATGAGTTAAATAGTTGTATGTCATATGCAATGAGACTGGTCTGGTATTCCTTTCAAAAGCAATATGGCGATGGAAAGATTTTTGAGAAATTGATAAATGCATTTAATTCATCTATTATAGTTTGTTGTTGTTTAATAGTACAATTATAAATACTAATTATTTAGTGTTTTTCAATTTGCTATATTTTTTTAAATTGTATTTAAGCGTTTTTTTTACTGTTTGTGATTTTAATCAAACATTTAATTGTAGACATTCAGAGTCAGTTATTAAATTTTCTTTGATTGTGAACTCATTTCCTACATTTTCGATACATTTATTTTATTGGCATTAAAAAATAAAATATAATATTTAAGAATTGAAATAAAGTGTTTTTCATGCCCGATAAAGTTGAAAAGTGTTTATGACTTCGGTTTGTCTGGCCGTCTGTCCGCGCTCTAACTCGCGTAAATATACTCGGATTGACCTAAAATTTTTGGATGTTATTGACGTTTACCATAGCAAGACCCCTATTTGTAATGAAGTTTGTAGCATGTTTAGTTCATTTACAGGGACAGTCAATTGTATTCCATTACATTACGGCCTGTGGGAAAAAAATCGTTTCAAATGATTTTTAATGATTTTACACGCTTTCAGACAGAATAAAATTGATATGCATTTATGAAGCGCACTAAAATGTGCATTCCATAGAATATGCGATGCAAAGAATTGTTATTGTTCATTTACAGGGCTAAAAAAGGAATTCCAATACATAATGATATAGGGGTGGAGGGAATTGTTTGCGGCGTACTTTATTTGTGTTAATCTATCTGATATGTAATGAAATTGATATACGTCGTTGAGGTTTACATACTATGAATTATTTCATGTATAATACGAAGTGTATATAGCATTTACAGGGACACACAAAATATTTCAGATACTATATTGTATCCGAAGTACTGTTCATTAGCGATGATTGCTGGAAATATATTTTTAATTATGATATGCACTTTTATGATTCACTACATTTATGCATAGTATATGGTGTATATATATATGCTATAATTCATATACAGGACTATACAAAAGTATTCATAAGGGTTACTGGGTATTGCTTAAAGGTGATTTTTAAATAAGTTATGCATTTTAACGCTGCACTGTATTTAATTTACTAAGAAATGTTTGTAGTAGATAGATAAAATGATATACAGGGTCACGCAAAGAATTGGATACGTTGCCGTCTATGAATTATAATTTCTGGAAAAGTGATTTCAGCAGTTTTAAGAGTGTTTTAGCTTGAACTAAATTTTAACTAAATAGTGGCGTGTAATAAAGGTTCTAGGTAAACTACAGGGTTGTACAAAATTATTTAAGTATGTTTCCATATATTAGTATAAATTGCTGAAAGAGAATTTCAACCTGTTATGCGTTTCCTTGATAAACTAAATTTTTCCATTATATAGTATATATATATCAATCTACAGATCAAATACAGGACTGTTTAAAAGAATTAGAAAACATATGTGGCTGTGGATGGTAGGGTGTCAACGATTTTAATCGGTTGATTTAAATCAGCGATTAAATCATGATTTTAATCAACCGATTTTTAAAAAAAAATCATTGATTAAAATCAAAAATTTTCTAAATGTTTAAAATGTCAAAAGAAGTATTAAAATCTAACATGAACATAATTTGAAAGTTTCTACAGGTATTTTGACTTATGAATAAACAAAAAAGGAGCTTTAAATAATTGTTTCTAAGCTTAATTCATTAGTATTGTAAAAAAATTAAAAACAGTTGAGTTTGTAAAAAGCATTGTTTTTAAGTTTTTATCCAAATTAAAACAGTTTCATTTAAAAATGATATTTAAATCTAACATAATTCGCAATGTCATAATTCCCTTTAGGTAACCAATTTATGCATTATTTTATATAAAATACACATAGCAAATATAATTACATTTCTACAAGTAAAAGAATAAATAGTAATTAATAGCAATCTCAAGTTAAAGAAGAATGAAAGAATGACATCTGCTCAGCAGCTAAATTGTAAATGAATGCATAAGAGAAAAAGAAATAATTGGTATAAAAATGCTAAGCACAGCAAGAGCTTCTTTGGTATAGGTTAAATAAATGTTTATTATTATTATTATTATTATTATTATTATTATTGTAACTCATATATATTAAAAAATTAAAACATTGAAAGCTAATAGAGGTAATAATGCTGTTAGTTAAATATTTTGAGGATTTCAGATATTAGTGGCTAACTTATATTTATTCTATATGAATGGGTTTAACTCATTTTCTTTTTCTTTCTTTTTTTTTTTTTTTTTTTTTTTTTTTGGTTAGCATACACGTACATGTGTGTAAGTATAGATTTTGGTGGTTTACAGAAATTTTCCTAAATACAAATGCAAAATGAGCTGCAAATAATATTTGTTAGTTTTGTTATTTGTGCTACTAACTAATGAAATTACTTATTTGCAGTTTTTATTAATTCTGTAATTACTTATACTGCTTCTTCTAGGCCATTTTTTTTAATGGTGCCACACCATGCCCCTTTTGAAATTGGCAAAATGCACCCTGCCTTAAAAAAAGAAAAAAAAAAGTTGAAATTTACCTGTAGTTGTAGCCAGAGATTTCTGGTAAAAAACTTCCCCATTCAACAGTATTCTAAATTCATGTGGAAAAAATCTTGCAAAAATATGGAACTTTATTTCTTTAGAAAAAACAGGATATTATTAAAGTATGTTATTTAATTGTATTTTTCAATTTGTTATTCATAAAATTATTAAAAATTAAGGGCACTTTACTTATAATGCTAAAAAAGTATTCTTTTTTTTTTCCTTACATCATTACTAAACACATTACTAATATATTTCCTCATGAAATAGTGCCCGTTTTTTGAATTAGCATCCTGTCCCTTTTTCTTTCTAAAATGAATTATTATCATTTTAATAATTAAGGCTTAAAAATGTATAATATGTTCCTAATTAGAGAGTTGATTGTTTAATAATTAATTTGAAGTAATGTTAGCTATTTAATATAAAATGCAGTTAATAATTTTCATAAATGTTAAGTATCAATAGTATTTATAAAGTTTTACATAATTATTACAATATTAATGTATATAACATTATTGTATAATACTACCTAATGAAACTACTAATTTGCAGTTTTTATTTCTGTAATTACTAACTAACAATTATAATTTTATTAATTAAAGTGTAAAAACATAGATTATGTTAGCAATTAGTGGTGTAATTGTTTTGGAAACCTAAAACTCATGATAGCTATTCAGTATTTGAACGCTGGGAAAAAAATCATAAAAATCTGATTTAAATCAAAAAAATCTGATTTAAATAAAAAAATCCGATTTTTTTTTTTTTTTAAATTATGATTTTTTTACACCTTAGTGGATGGTAACTGCGTAAATCAGTTTTTCAAATGTTTTACGCGTTTACATGTTTACTTAGTTATCTTATTTACGTTATTTCCCCAGATGTCTTGTTAAAACATTTAGAAAGAGTTGGAAAGTGTTTTATAATCTATGCCTAACGCATGATATATCTTACTTGTTGTTTCTATTTCCCAGATCAGTCTTTTCATATAAAACATACCAAATCTAATTAGCTCATATTCACAAAATACAATATATATGGGAATAAAAAATTTAAATAAATAGGGCTTATCATGTAGTTCTATAAGTAACAGTTGTATTAATGTCCGTTAGACTCCATGTTCGTATTTAATAAAGCAATGACAAATCATAACACATTAAAAAAAGCTTACACATTCTTAATATTAATCTTGAATTCAAGATCAAGCTTAGAACTTAATAAAAAAAGATGTCAGTTAATAAGCATTGTTTTTTAAATGGAACATTAAAAATATTTTAGAAGAATAGGACTCCAAAATAGTGATATCTTGCTAAAAAGTACGGTAAAAAGATAAAATTTTATATTTCAAACAAAACTTTACTTTAAAATTATCGTAGTTTTTATGACAAGAATCATCACAGTATTAATACTTGGACATTTTTCCAGAGAGAAACATTCGCCTTGCATACAATATTTCAAATGAAATTCAAATTTCAAATAAATTGCTTAAAAGGCGCAAAGGCCAACATAGTGAAAAATATCCACGCCGGGACTCAATCCCGGGTCATCAGTATAGCGCACTCACATTCTACCGACTAAACCACATGGAACGATACCCAGCCTGGAAATTTTCTCCCTATTACATGTTGGCAAGGCTACAAACGTAGCACAAGATGGAATATTTATCGTGAGCCACCGTCATGGGGCAAACACGAAACTTAATTAAATCCAGCATCAATTGAAACTATATTAATACTTGGAAAATTTTCCAGAGAGAAACATTTGCCTTGCATACAGTATCAAATGAAAATCAAATTTCAAATTAAAATTGCCTTTTACACTATTAATTTGAAATTTGATTTTCATTTGAAATATTGTATGCAAGGCGAATGGTTCTCTCTGAAAAAAATTTCCAAGTATTAATATAGTTTCAATCGATGCTGGATTTAATTAAGTTTCGTGTTTGCGCCATGTCGGTGGCTGACGATAAATATTGCATCTTGTGCTGCGTTTGTAGCCTTGCCAACATGTAATAGTGAGAAATTTTCCAGGCTGGGTATCGTTCCATGTGGTTTAGTCGGTAGAATGTAAGTGCGCTATACTGATGGCCCGGGTTCGAGTTCCAGCATGGAATCTTTTTCACTAGTTCGCCTTTGCGCCTTTTAAGCAATTAATTTGAAATTTGATTTTCATTTGAAATCATCACAGAGTTTATGACAAGTTCGTCACAAATGACACATATTTCACAAATTGGTCACAGTGTGACTTCAAAACATTGTCACTTTCGTCACAAGTTCGTCACAAAGTTAATGCCAAAATAGTCACAAATGACACACTTTTCACAAATTAGTCACACCGTGACTTCACAGAGTGGTCACAATGTGACGTCACAAACGACCTCTAAAACGGCCATAACGACCTCGTATTCTAGTTACTGTGACGTCACATCCACGTCACGTGACGTCACATCGACGGTCACAAAATCACAGTGTGACTTCACAACGACGTCGCCGTGACGTCACCATGCCTTACGGGTTATTACATTTCTTTACAAATAAACCATGTCAGTCAGAATTGTAAGTCAGAATTGAAATATTCGTATTTGCACGCAATATCGAAGAACAACATTTGCATAACAGGCGAGCTAAAGGGCCGTCGTAACAGATAAAAAGTAGGGCGAAAAGATACTGAACATCCTGAGACCACCACGATGGTTCTCTCGCCGCTGCACAGTGGGATGTTTTGACGATCTAGATGGACAAAATTATTTCGTTGAAGTTTAATTAGTTTTTGCTCTTTTTTTTAATGCATCACTAATAAAATACTCAAACAGTGAAAAATATTTGGTTATTTAACGACAATGTCTTAAAATAAAAATTCGGGGTTCCCACTAAAGACCGTTCCCACCCTCTTAACTGACGAACGACTGCATCTATATTTATAAACGTGATGTCTAGGTATAGTAACGAGGCTATGCGCTACTAGATGAGACCGCTTACAGCGCCACCTGGTACAAAATGGCGGCATTAACTTTCCTATCGCGAAAACGGTTCGAAATATTGGATAAAAAGAATGAGGACACCTTGTAAGTGAATCTCCTTCTGAATATGAATCTCGTTTTCTAGATAGCAATACTAACTCAGCTGTTTTACACCAGGTGGCAAAGGAAGCAGTCTCATCTGGTAGCGCATAGCTACTTTACTATACCTAGACACCACTTTTATGACTTTAGCTGCAACCGTTCGGCAATTAAGAGCGTGGGAAGGACTTTAGTGAGCACCCTGTATAATGCATTACAAATAATGCGTTAAAATACTTATTTTACAATTAAGTAAAAAACAATTTAATGGACACATGTAAGTTAACATTCATTTTTTTTTCTTTTGTATTTTTGTCTACTAAGAATTGCTCGACAAATTTGTGTAGTCATCCTAAAAAAAATTTTTTTTTAATAAAATCATATTTAAAAAAAACTTTAATGTTTATGGTACCCTGTAAAACATATAAATGCTACCAAAATTATTTTTGGTTGAAAAAACTATTCGTTGTTTTGTGAATAACAAAATACTGTTGTGACAACACACTGTTGTAAACAAACATTGTTGTAACAAACAGAGACAAAACACTGTTTGTGAATAAATAACCTATATAAATTTTATTCAATTTGAAATAAAATTTCTGCATATAGACAGTAATGTATCCGAAATTTTTATCTGTCCCTGTAAAAGAAATACAACTACTACGCACTTTGTTTTCAATTTAAAAAATGCTATTGTGTATCTCAATAACCTATAGTAATTTTGTTGAAATTTAATTCAAATTTCTGGTTTTCAGCAACAATCTTTCCGCGATCTTTTGAGTGGCCCTGTAACAAATGCATAATTTCTATGTTTGCCAAGTTGTAACTTAATAGAATTGTCACCGGAAAAAACACATGTAGGCAAAGTTTCAGCTCAATCAGATAATTGAAAGTGGTTTTAAAATGTCTTGCACGATCTGAACTAATTTTTTATGTAGCCTTGTAAAAAAAGCGTAACTGCTACGTTCCATAAATTATAATAATATTGCATTGTCATCAGAACTACAAATCCTGAGAAAAGTTTCAGTTCAATCAGATTATTGAAATCGGTATAAAATTAACTTGCAAGTTTTAATCTAAGTTTTTGTGAAGCCCTCTAGAAAGAGTATTCTAAACAAACTTCTGCATCCTTTAAATTATAATAATATTGTATTGTCGTTCAAATTACACATGTTTTCATTGTTTCGGCTCAATCGGATAATTAAAAATGGTTTGAATTTGACTTGCAAGATTTGAACTAAACATACATACATGCACTGCAAGTTAATATGATACTTGTTTATTAATAAAAACTTAATGATCTGCAGACATCTGCAGGAATCTTTTTAATTTTTCAATACTTTAGGAATGGCACTTTGGTTTAAAAAAATACTCATTGCTGAATAATGCTAAATAATATGTTAAAAGTCAAGATGAAATTTGTAAACAACATCAAGTATCATCCAGAATTACAACCTTTGAAAAAAGCGGTTAAGCGGGTTTAATATCGCTTATTTTCAAACAAAAATGGGTTAATTAATATCCCTTATTTTCAAACAAAAATGGGTTAAATCTGACCTTGACAAACCTGTGATATATGTTCAGCAAACCCGTGTTTTCAAATAAAACAGAATATTCACGAAGTGCTTTCAGACTTAGAGAAAGCTAGTGCAACTTTTTAAACTCCCTCAAACCAACTGCGGCTTCTTTACGGTCATAATTAATCGACACGTCTGATTTTTTTCGACAAAACTCGTACGGATCTCGAAAATACACACATTCAGCTACCAGTACACGCGGTTTTGTCAAATTCCGAGATAATCGTAAAAATGAATTTTGTCCACCTAGATCATCAAAACGTCCCACTGTGCGCTGGAGTGTGTAAAGCTAAAGCTTTTCTATCGAAACGGCAAAAACGCTGCCAAAGCATGTCACCTGTACCGGGGGCAGAAATGTTTACGTTCGGGGTCTAGTGACACCCTTTGCTCTGCGGGGAATGGTCAAACGTTTCTAGGAAACTGGTAGCTTTGCAGTTCAAGCAGGTCGAGTGCGAGAAAAATAGATAACGCAGGTGATAGGTGATGTCGCAATCACTGTCGTTGAGCAGACCAATACGAACACAGCAGGAGCATCTAGTGTTCGCGCCATATCAAGTCAACTGTATTTGTCATAGGCTACGTTTATAGAGGTGCATGTGGATAGCACTTAAAACCTATACATATAAGATTCGTCGCTTCCGAGAGTTAAAACCTATGTCATTATAAAAACTCTATAACCGATATGCCAGGTATAAAATTACTAAGCTCGATGAGACGAATCCAATGAGCTAAAAAAATCGAAATTCGCCGCCACGGACTATAGTAGCTTTACTTGTCAGGGATCCAGAACCTGTTCCGTAACTGCAGCACGTTATCGGGACATGTTGCAAGCTGTTGTCATTCCAGAACTCCAATAGTGTGTATGCCTCGCTACAACAATCATTCCAACAAGATGCTGCGCCCCCCCCCCCTCCCCATCCACCTTGGACGTGAGGTTCAAAAATTGCTGTGACGTCATTTTACGGAGGATCACATTATCAGTCGTGCATTTCTTATAAGATGGCCTCTACATTCACCTGCCTTAACGCCTTGTGATTTTTGGCTTTGGGGTTATTTCAAGGATAAAGTTTATCTAGTAAATGTAGGGTATCTAGAGGATTTGAAGAACCAGATCCTCTAGCACGTACACAACCTCGATCCCGATCAGTTACACGCTGCTGTGGATCCTGCTGTAACAAGGTTTCACATGTTGGCCCTGAAGCAAGATGAGCACATTGAAACCCACATGTGAAACCTTTGTGTGCTGTTGTGCTACTATGCGCGTGCCTTTTGTTTATACTGCCACTAAATTTTTTGTAGGATGGACAGTTTGTTAGTAGAAAAATGTAATAATAAAGTTAGTTACTGACACCTAGTATTCTGTTCTTTCTTGGTTGTGTCATGTTACATTTTCCTTACTTAAACTGATCTCAGTGCCTCATTTTCCTCTAGCGGCATTTGTTTGAACTATTTTTGAACCAATCAATTTTCCATGACCATTTACCAATTTTCCTTGAGTTAGACATTCTACTTTAGCTGGGACAGGACTTCTCCCATCCCTGTTATGTTGAATAAGATATACGACATTCGCACTTTATTTTCATATCCTTCAACTTGCAAATAAAGTATCCGACTACCACGGTTTATTTTCTTCGATATGTAATTGGCGATGTGGCCCACTTTTTTACACCAGTAGTATGTTGAACATTTGAATCTGCAATCACTTGACAGGTGAACTTCTTGGCATCGGTTGCATTTCTCTGTACTAAGTGTCCCTGTATTTTGGCTTGCAACTCGTGGATTTGGTCATTTTGGCGTATTACCGAACTTTTCTTAGGCTGAATTATGTTTACTTCAGAACCTGATGACTTAAGTAGATTAATTAATCTGTTATCGCCGTTTCCATAGTCACCACGATCTCCGTAGCTCTTGTTAGGATTAATGACTTTCAGCTAAGAGTTTCCTTAGGGTTCCTTCATCTTGGATGCCGCAAGCGATTCGATCAAGCAATATTTTCTTTAACGATGTTCCGTAGTTGTAGTTTTCGACAAAATGCGTAACTGAGCTATGAAATTAGCCACTGATTCGCCAACTCATAGCACAAGACTAAGTAAGTAAGTAAGCACCCACCCTGGGAACGCGCTTTTGGCTTATGGTTAGGTGTAACCCCCAAGCCCAGGGCAGGGAAAAGTTTTACTACCTGCGGAAACGAGCCCAGAACCCCAGTCTCCTGGAAAGAAGACTTCAGAACGACCCGCCTGACACGCCGAAGAGAGCACAAGAGGCAAGTGCCGTGTCCCCGGACCGCCTGTTGAATTTCCATGAAGGCCGGTGGCGCCGGATCAAAGTGCGAATTTAGCCCTAAAATTATGTCTGCAAACGTTTTTGGTCGGCGCTGAATAATTAATTGAAGCTAATTACATATTAAAGAATAAATAGTTGGTTCGACAACTGACGGAAAAATAGTTCTTCGGCTACTGTCATCCACGAGATCATTCGCTACAAAAAAAAAAATTATCTAGACGTCCAGTGTACAGTTTACAAAATTCAATTGTTGGATCCCTTTAATTTTCTCAAAAGAGCCCATCTTGAAGCTTTTTTTCTTGTTTCAGTGCTATGAGCACATACCCACACGATCCGTGTGTTAGGTTTACTTCTGCGTGCGCCACCGGCAACTCACATCTCCTAGATCACTTGTTAGTCTTACCATGGTGAGGCTATATTCGGCTTCGTAAATCCATCAGAAAAAAGCTGATAATGTTAGATTAGTAGATACTTATTCAATTAAATGCGAGTGCCGTTAAGGCGGATGAAGATGTATAAGAATATTTATTTCTAGCAACTACTTTACTGCATCTCGGTAGCCGAAGACTGCCGGAAATTTGTCGATCGTGGCAAGCTGCTGTTTTAGGCGCCATATTTCGTTAATTACATTAATACAAAACAGTTTACAACAAAATGTATGTTTCCAATTAAAAAATCAGAAACAGAACTCAAGCCTTACGGCGTACTTTTCTTATTTTATTGCTAAATTGTATTAATTTAAAGACGTGTACTATTAGTATGGCAACAAAAACCAAAAGGTTAATCTTTATTATCAGAATTTGAAAGCTTTTGATGTTGTGAAACTTAAAAAACTGAATGTTAAATGAATCAGAAATCATTCACGTTGTGTACATTTTAAGTAGAAAGTGATATAATTCAAGTGTAGAATTTGGCTGATAAGTATAGCAGATTAAGTTCTACCAATAAGACACGTTTGTTTTTTCCCCATTCATAATGCACAAAACATTTCCTAGTACAGTTATTCAAAAGTATTTGTAGGGAGATTCATTTGCTGATAAATTTATAAAATTATTTCTTTTTACAGAAATTACATTTATTTTTTAATCCACATCAGATTTAAACAGAAAAAAAATACAAAATAATAATCGGTGATATTACATAAATAATCTTCCAGTGGAAACCATAGAGCCAAATTCCTTACAAGAAATTACAACAGATTTTGATTAAATTAAAATCTAAAAACCCGTTGTTAAAATATTTGAAGACCTCTCAATAAAACGGAGATATATAATTAAAAGTAAAAAAAGAAAATTATTATTACGGCATGTCTAGAAATATATCTTGGGATTGATTAGCATTATACCACATTTTATACCATTTTACTACCATTATACCAAATTATGCCATTATTCTTGACAGTATACTTATTAGAATATTCATTGGAAACTTGTTTTTATTTCAATAGTTTTCAATATTAGACATCAACATTTTCTAAATCCTCAAGGAATATTATTTGAATTTACGTAAAAAAAAAAAAAAAAAATGTAGTTTTAATTTTCTTCTTCTGCTTTGTACCCTAATAGTTAATTTACAGTAAATAGATTTTAAATAATAGTACAATAATGTATCTAATTATGTTTAACTTATTTTTTTAATCATGCTTAACTAATTGTTTAATTAATCAAATAATTAAAATGGTTTCTTTATTTGTTTCAATTTAAAAAAATCAAATGTATTTTCATTTCATTGTAATAGTTCACTCACATAATGTAATATAATCCGCTTGGCACAGAATTTAATGACATTCCTTAGACCTGAATTCCTTATTCCTGAATACATACCTATTGGCACTCATAGTCACACCTAATGTTGTAGACAAGCAATAATAACTCCTTCAGATTTATAAAGATTTTTTTTAACATGCAAAAGTCCAATAATGCTTAAATATACTTTTCCACACATGGTAAACATGATAATTTTATTTGTAATTTAAATATAAATTATAATATAAAATAATTAATAATTCAGTTTTTTTCCACACATTGCGGAATACTTTAGTTGCCTTAATAATTGTTACAATCCAAATTTTACACATTTCCATTTTCTATATATTTAGTATTTTTCTGAGATAAGTGTCTTATTAATATACTAAATACGGTAAAATTATATAATTTCGTACTCGGAACATTTTCTAAGAAAATGAATATGGCACATTCATTAATCTTTAAATGCATACCGTATTATACGATATCACAAATTTTTGTTCAAAAGAGTCGTGATTTCTGCTTAAGTTTAATCGAAAATATAAATTATTTAAGTGGGACAGATCTCCATTTTTGTACGTACTTTCAATTATTTTTAAGATACAAAGAGAGGGGGTATGAGTTTATTATTATTATTATTATTATTATTATTATCATTTTGTTTGCAAATGACATTTCATTACATTCATTTTTCTTTTTACAACATTTATTTTTTCTCATTATGGGATATAGTCCTTGATTTAAATTTGCATTTGCGGTATGTAGTATAGTTTCGTGTAACATGTACAAAGATTATTGAATTTTTGAAAAATTGTTATTAGCTTCAATTTATTTTACAATCATAAATATCCCCCAATTCACCTTTGTTTTTAATTCTTCAGTGCATAAGTCATTAAAATCAATATATTCTTCCATTTTAAAAATGTAATAAAAATCGTCACACATTTTCTTTCAGTATTTTACACCCATTAATATTTCTATTTTCTGACATATACATTTTATTACAGCATTTAGATAATTTAGGCTTTAACTAAAGATAACGTTCCACCTCTTTTTATAATGTTACCAATATTTACAAGAAAAATCAAAATGCATATCTACTACTAGTCGTTATGCCATTAAGGTTGCTTAATTATGCTGTCATTCATATTGTGAAGCATTAACTAGACAATGTACAGTCATTCAGGGTAACTTTGAACCATGGGTGTAACTTTGCACCACCTCCTAATTTTCAATATTTTTCACTCCAAAAGACTAAATAAGCTCCAGAACTGTATTCTGTTGGCAAAGTTCTAAACTGGGATGTCTACTCTTTATTTTATGAAATAAATTAGCAACATTATACGCAATTAAATGCGTCATCTAACTATTTTTGTGAAGTACTGTTTTCAAGATAATTTTGAATGCTGTTTTGAAGTTGTTGTAATCCAATTAAATTTTCATAGTAAGTAACAATATACTCATTTATCAGACCTATTATTGTCTAAATGTTGTAAGTGATAATATTTTGTGATTATTTATTTATTAATAGTTAATAAATTGTAAAATAAGAAGGCACTAACATTTTACCACATTTTCAGGGTGACTTTGAGCCGGCTCAAAGTTATACTGATGTTTATAATTTACTAATTATAGGTGCCACTGTCAAAAATTTCCCATATTTGCACGTATATTTTATACAGGGTGCATAGGAATGTCCCTTTAACCTGAAAATATCTGCGAACGGAGAGCGCTAGAGCTATGCAAGTGGGGGTAACGGTATAGTAAAACGACTACGCTTGATGTAATGTAAATGACAGCAGCGCCCCTAGCGGTGAAATTTGGAAGATAGCTATTGCAAATCGAAAACGAAAAGAGATAGAGCAAAATTTCCAATTAGAAAGTTTTAGAGCATCAATTAATTAGTACGAAACGACATTTGGTTAACATGGATAAAATAAATCTTCGCCTGTATACCCAAAAATGTCCGAAATCATTGCACTCCATTTTGTGTAAACGTTTGAATGGATAACCAGAAGTATGAATAAATACGCGCAATTTATTGTATAAATACGTACTTATCTCAATACATTTTGATAATATACCACAAAAAAACAAAAAAGACAAACTTTTTCACAGTGGTAAAAAGTTAACATTCAGTATGTTCAAACAGTTTGCAATTGCTCACGATACACGTTCGTGAGAGTAATTCTGCATGCACATTTCTCAGCAAGGAACGTCTATTACTAGCCTCGCCAATACGACGACATAGATTTAACCCTTTCAAGGGCAGTGGCTAGACGGTATAGCCACCTAATTTTAATTCCAAAACTAACAAATAGTACCAAGAATACGTTAATAACATTATACTTTTGTAATGAAAGTGCAAATTAGCGGGGTTTTGTTTACTAAGAAATTCGTTTTAATATTCTGGTGTCAGTCAATGATTTCATCATTTTACGAACAGCCGCCCCTGAAAGAGTTAAACTAAAATTTTAAATTCATTGGAAATTAAATTTTCACAAACATTACAGTACAGTATAACGTCACAATCTGCAATTGCGCACTGCTACATTTCCGAAATGTGAATATGCAAAGTAGAATCGTCGATCATCAATTTCGGACATTTTTGGGTATACAGGCGAAGATTTATCTTATCCGTGTGAACCAAATGTCGTTTCGTGCTAATTAAATGATCCTCTAAAACTTTCTAATTAGAAATTTTGCTCTATCTCTTTTTGTTTTCGATTTGCAATGGCTAGCTTCCAAATTTCGCCATTAGGGGCGCTGCTGTCGTTTGCAATAGGTCAGGCGTAATCACTTTAATATACCGTTACCTCACTTGCATAGCTGTAGCTCCCTCCGTTCGCAAGTATTTGCAGTTTAAAGGGACTTTCCTATGCACCCTGTATAAATGCCGAAAATGAACATTAGATATAACATGTAAATATTTTCACAAATATGTGTAAAAAACATGCAATTCATTTAAAGGCGTTTTTCGGGGCGGAGCTACTCAAATTTGACATTTCATACATTCGGCATTTTTTATTCTTGTTTGAATAATACTAGTACTAGTGTGTTTTACTGTAACTATTGATATATTATTGAGATAAAACATTGAAAATTGTTTTCCACTGCATTTTTATTTTTTATATGAACAATAAACAGGTTTTTTTTATTTCTAAATGTGCACGGTTCTCTTCTTCCACTTTTCTTATGCCTGATATTTGTTGCAATATCATAAATTATACAAATCTTGTGATGTTGGGAAATGTAAATTCGGAGTCTTTACATATCTGAAAACATATTTTGGGGTTCAAAGTTATCCTAACTATAATACTTTTTTTATAATGAATTATTTTAGATAATATTTATCAAATGGTGCAAAGTTACTCTAAATGTCCTGGTAACTTTTAACCAGAATAAAAATTCCATTTTTTATAGCTTTTATCCTTATTATTCCTTAATTTTTTTATAGTCATACAATAATTTAGGATCATTTCTTCTCTTTTATGCCCCTAGTTGCAACAATAGTCTTAAAATAAGAGTGTGGCATATGAAAATAGAGAAAATGCGGATCAAAGTTACCCTGAATGACTGTATTATTTTATGCTATAAAAACAGTATCTTATAATCTGCAATCTAGACTTTAACTGGGACCCAAAAATTTTATATGCTTGAATTATACTTTTCTTTCAAGATAGTCATAGCAACCAAAACAAAAACAAAAAATCTATATTTCCTCTGGTTTTTATACGAAAACTGAACGTTCGCTGATTTAAATAAAGCCATTGTTCAATAAGCATGTCATTTCCTATCTCATCACAGCATTATTGTACTAATTAATAGTAGTTAGGCGCATCGAAGGTTTAAATTCAACTGAATTGTTCAATCTGGGTTACTCAATGTACTTTTGTGATTAAAACGCTTTAGACAATATTTTATATTATTTTATATCTCTGTATTTAGTCAAACTGATTTTGTACATGTAACGTAATCTACTACAGGCTGTCAAAGTCAAACTAAGGCCCGCGGGCCCACATAGCTGCCATTATTTTCGTTTAGAATAAATAGCCCTGATTTATGGTAAAATTTTTGTGATTAATATGGCAAAGATTCTATTTCGGAAACAGTGGTGTAGATCGGGTTCTGGGCAAAACACTTAGACAACCCTGATCTCATAATTTTCAGTTTTCATCAAAAGCAGCAAGAATTGTTTTTTTAGTATAATGATGTCACGCGTTTGCTTAATTCTTCTAAGTGATCAGTGGCCCTTTATTGAATATGTTTGTGATTCCGTAACATTATATTGACATGTACTGTCCCTGTCATATAAATGTATTAGGATTAGAACCAAAACTTTTCCTTTGCCTAGGGTCTAAAATTGAGATAATCGGGCCTGTATAAAAGTACTTTTTATTTAAATTGCACATTCAATTATAACCATTTTGAAAGAATTTGAATTTATCTTATTTTAATTTTTTTCTTGTCTTTTGTTAAGGATGGAGACGCTCTCTCCTGTTGGAGCAACGAGCAAAACCCGAAGACAGCTAAGGAAACCTAAATGCTCGCGCTGTCGAGTACATGGAGTGGTGTCGTGTCTAAAGGGACATAAGCGTTTTTGCCGTTGGAGAGATTGTGGATGCCGAAGTTGTCTTCTGGTAGTAGAGCGTAAACGGATCATGGCAGCATCTGTTGCACTCAGAAGGTTGTAAGCTCGTAACCTTCGAACACTAAAATGTATAATTGTTTCTATGATGTTAATATTATTTCATACCATGATCACATAATAGCCAGTCAATGGAAAATTTAATATGAATGTTGAAATTTAATAAGAATATTGTTCGCAGCGTACCAAGATGGTCTTCAACGCATCTTATATTTCAAAGCCTATTTTATTTTCAACTTGTGCATATTCTATAAAACACAGGTGAGACGCTTGGAGTCAAAATGAACAATCTTAACAATCCGTTGCACATACCTGATCGGATAGATGCTTAAAAACAATTTTTTTTCAATAAGTGGTTGAGTTTTCGATCAAATGGTTTTATATATACATTTTAATTCGTTTGTAAAAATAGTACAGTTCAATATTTTTTTTTTTAATTATGGATAAAATTATGTATGTTTATACATTGCATTATATTATTTAAACATTTGAAGGGCGGAAATTTTATTCCCCAACTGCCACAATTGCACCAGAATTTTGGAATACAATTTTCCCTTTATAATGCACGTGAAGAAAAGATTTTTATTTATTTCGAAATAATTGTTTGTAAATCCTGGTGCCATTCAATCATCTTAACATTTAGCATCAGCAGTTATTTGTCCTTGAAAGGGTTGTAAGTTATTTTTATTTCAGTTCAAAACATTTTCCTGACACAGGCGTTCAAAAAAATGTTAATGGGATTCAGGGTTCACATAAGAGTACCAGATTCAGATCACTGATGGAAGCGATTGCAGAAAAAATGTCTTATGTTTCCACTAAATGAAACCTCCAATCGTGTTAGTAAAAAAAGTATGAGCTTTTTTTGAAAAAATAAAAATAAAAACAAAACTTTCGTGTTTTTATTTTTAACTTTTATATTATTTATTAAGATACTTTGTTTTAAAAAGCGTGTCTATGCTCCTTAAAACAAAATATCTTTATTCAAAAATAGTTGCCAGCGTTGTAATGACTGACCACGCCCCTGATTTTGTGAATACCAGGATCATTAGAATAAATTGCAATAGCATAGTTGCCAACCCCCCCCCCCCCCCGATTTTTTTAATACCAATAAATTCTTACAAAAATGTTAGCTTTATTTAATTACAGTAATTGTGCGATTGTATAAAACAAGTATTTCTTCATAAAAAATTTTGGTATTAAAAAATTCGGAGGCTGGCAATTATGCAATAGCTGTAAAAGCCGGATATTTCTTGAGCAGAGTTGGGCAAAATACATCGAAAAACCATTTTCGATACAAAATACAAAATACATTGGTTTTACAACTGAAAACATAAATTACAAAATACTTTTCAAATTTCAAAAATTCAAAATACAAAATACATGTATTTTGAAAATACATTTAAAATACAAAATGCATTTAAATAAATTTTAAAATATTACGCATTACGCAAATGCAAAGCTCGTTTGCAAAACGAACTAAATTTTTAGAAATTATAAATTTCCAAATATAGAAGCAAAATCAGTTAAAAACTTAACCCTTAAATGCCTGGTGTTGCTTTTCGGCAACATACCCAATTTAGGCTCTAAAATTCTATTAGAATGATATTGAAGCTATAATGCCTAATGTTGCCAACAAAATACATGCTGAAAATATTATTAAATCGATTTTCAACATGTAGATGGCAACATTTGTGCTGTTTAAGAATAAAGATAGATTTATTTTTTCAATTGTTGGTACTTGTTCTTTTTGTTTTGTTTGGGAGCTTGCGAAATACCCTATTTTGTTCTGCAGCGAGCAAGTAAAATTTATTTCTTATTATAGTTCCTAAAATTCTTGTGTGTTTAATATTATAAAATTTTATCAAGGAAAATTATTTTTTCAATTAAAGACCAGTATTGCCGATTAGTAACAAACTGTTTTTTAGCCGTAAACCATACTTAAAACAAAATATTATTTTTTTAAGTATTTTTCCCATGATTTATTTAAAAAATGAAAGCCGAAAAATATTATTACAATGATTTTTGAAAAATCAGGCATTTAAGGGTTAATAAAAGATAAACAAAACCAAATTGAAAGATTGCAGCAACAATGTGTTTAAAAGTGTATAAAAGTTACAAGAATAACTAATAAGGAATAAACTACCCTTTAAAAATAGTTCTTTCCTAGAAATAAATAATCTGGTAAACCACGCTCGCTAAGCTGCATCAATTGATTATGGATCCGATAAAGAAGTTCTTTCAGGAGGCATAGGATAGCAGCGCCCGCTATTGAGTGTTCAAAGCCAAAATTGAGACAGTATTGATTTTCAGAAAAAGTTTTGTGCAATTCTATTCAATAGGTGCAGAGATATAAAGATCTCGGAAATCCTAAGAAACACAGTATAGAAAAAAAAATCATCTGTAGGATGATATACACCAAAATGTCATCCATACTACTGAATATGATGAAGTTTAATGAAATTCCGTGCTTTAGTTCTTGAGATATAGTTCTCACGACACACCTGCCAACTTGAGATTTTTTAAAAATCAAATAAATGTACTGTGAAACAGAAAATTAATTTTTAAAAGACACCTTTTATCGACGTGGTACTTATTTCGTTTCAATTGGATTTACAAATATGATTATTTTGACTTGGCGACAATAACGAGAGTTTTACATACATGTTGCGGTAATCATAAAAACCCAGCATAACAACACCACTTGTTGAGCTATGCACCCCAAATTTTATCAGCATTAATTTATTTGAAGATCTAAAATAATATGAAATTGGATTAAATTTTCTCCATTAGTTTTCTAGATATAGTTATCGCAAAAATCATGAAAAACCCAGCATAGCAGCGCCACCTATTGAGTGATATACACTAAAAGCTAATCGGCAACTATTTTTGTTCAGGTCTATATGCAGTTTGATGAAATTCTATATATTCGTTCTTACAATATAGCTATCATTGAATAAAATAATTAAGCATAACAGCGCCACTTTTTGGGTGACATAAACCCAAAACTAAGTTATTCCTAAGTCTAACTTAATCTGAAGTTAGATTATTATTAAACTCCATACATGAGAGTTCTTGAGATAGAGTGGTCACAAAAATTGTGTCACACACAAACTAACAAATAGACACACATTTACCAAAAATAGTTAAATTGAGTTCAAGACATCACGAAACATGTAAATCAATCAAAAAATGAAAGTAAAAAATTTTCACGATTCCAATAATTTCTTCTTGCGTGTTAGAAGTATGTAAAAATAAATCAGTATTAGTCTTTTCAATCAATCTTTTTTTAATATATGTCTAAAAAAAAAAGTAATCTGACAATGACATCGAATAAAATTGTTATTTAAATGTACAGTCGTGGGGGGGGGGAGTAAACACCCTCTACTAACTCAACTAAATAGTAAAAAATAATTGCAGCTACCAACCGATTGGAAATGAAGTCTACTTTTAAATAATGTATATAAAATTTGCTTAGGGGCCATCTACAAATCATAACCAGACCAAACTTTGTTTTATTCAATAGCAACACCCAATTCTGACACTATATTTTAAATCTTCGGTTCAAACTCAGCCTATAAATAAAATTTCAAGTCATTTGGATGATAAGTTTTTGAATTATAAATATTCAAAATTTAGAGCTTCTAATGTTAAACTACATTTTCATATTTTTATTAATATCTCCTGAAATTATAATCCTAATATGATAAAGTTTGTGTTTAATTATAATACTAAAAAACCCAAATATAAATACATTGAATTTGTAATTTTTAAAATCTTATGATATGAATTATGAAGTTAATATTTGAAAAAAAAAGTATTAAATGCAATCTACGATTTTTTTTTTTTTTTTTTTTTTTTTTTTTTTTATAGATTTCTGTTTATTAAGTCATGTTTGATGCAAATTCTCAATTTCAAATTTTTCTTCCGAGTAGTTGTCGAATTATGAGCAAAAAAAGTCAAAATTACAGTTTAAGGGGCCGTCTATGATGTCCTGAAAAGCATAATTTGAAAAAAATATATTTTACTCATTTTAAGGAAGCATTTGGGATGGCAATATTCGAAACATATTAAGCCAGTGAAATGGTCGTATTGGCCAGAAATAATACATTAATAGAAGTGACATTGTCATTCTGTAGTATTTGAACAATCGAGTACCGGACTTCAGTTTGGATACAGCCCCTAAAATATGCTCATTTTAAAATAATTAATTTCTCAGAAACTAATCCTACGAACTTCATGAAAATTCGGATTTAGGCTAATTTAAGGGTGTAGAATCTATTTATGGTGTCAAAATTGGGTATTGCTATTGAAAAAAAAAAAGTTTGGGTTCGGTTTTAATAAGTAGATGGCCACATAGGCAAATTTCACATACATCATTTAAAAGTAGGCTTTATTTCCAATCGTTTGGTACCAGTAACTTTATTCTACAATATTTTTTTGCAGAGTTAGTAGGGAGTGTTTACTTTTTTTTCCACGACTATACTTTTTTTCTTTTTATATAATGCACGTGTGTTTAATAAGACCTCCCACCTACGATAGATTTTTTTAGACCTTCCACTAATAAAATATATGGGGCAATATTTTTCGATTATGGTGCTTTTAGAAATAATGTACACTCAATTTAAAATATGTATTACTAAATCAAAGAATATAAATGAAAAGTTAGGATAATTGTACACAAGTTGAATTAGTATTATTAATAAAAGTTCGAATTCTTCGTATAAAGAAGTTTTAAAATTAAAACACTCGGGTAAAATATCAAACCATATATAAATACAAAGAAATAAGAAACCATTTGAACGTATTATGAAAGTCTTGAAACTTTTAACATACAGCAGAAAAAAATGTGAAAGCTCTTACATTCGTAAAAAGAAAGCATTTATAACATATTCATAAAAAGTATTAATAATTGTAACGTAAAATTTGCAAAGTCATAAATTTCTTTTTTTCATAGTCAGATCGTTCCTTTAAAAGTTCACTGTAGCAATGTTCTTACGATTACTGTCTATTGTATTGTTTACAAAATTCATATAATTAATCAAACAGACAAATTTTTTAAAAAATCTTATTTCGATATTTTTAAATAAAACTACTAGACCAGACAAAAAATTGAGCTCCTGATATCTGTGGTCAATGTGCAACTGTCAGTAATAGAGCGCTGCACCTAATATGCAACTCAGAAAGATCCTTCCTGTCTATCGCAATACATGTTTGTTTGTTTTTTTCTTGTAATTCCCATAGCAACCTTAAAATATATAAAAATTATGTTTGTAACCAATCAACAAGAATAAGTTTGCTGAAGCTAAACAACATATTCATCAGCCTCCTTATTCTAACAATAATCGATAAGTGTGCTTACATTAACTTTCATAGCAGAATGTGAAAACTAGTTAAAACAGACAGGCGTGTATTTCCTTTTATCGAATCTCAGCTTTTTTCTGCAGTTTAAAAATGGCAGTTTGAAATCTGGAAAAAATGTTTTTTGAGTGTTTTCAAAATACAAAATACTTTGTAAAATCATCAAAAAATACATTACAAAAATACTTTGATCGTATCGGTTTAAAATACAAAATACAAGATACAAATGTATTTTGAAAATGTATTTCAAATGCATGTATTTTCGATACTGCACAACTCTCTTCTTGAGTCACTGTATACGAATTTAGCAATAATCCAACTAATAAAGCAGGCCAAGTCCCATCTGAATGCTCTGTTTTGTTATAACTTTTAACTTTAAAGATTAACTATTCTGATGCATGTTTGCAGTTTGTAAGTTGCTTATGTCATCTTTCGTGACGGTTGTATAGTACTAATCAGGGATGAATCTTCGTCTGAAACGTCTACTTTATTGTTTTTAATATGTATTTTGTGTACTTTTTAATTTAAAATGTGGGAAAATTAAATATAGTTATATTTTAACATTGTATTTAGATGCAATGTTGTCTTATCTTAAATGTCTTCATTGATGATTTTATTGCTAATCCGATAGATCTACTGCTTAAAATTTACATTGGTGTACAATTAATATCATATTAACTTCACTGTGCAGTGCTAACGTATACAAATGCTGCAAAAAGTCTCGCATTTTATAGTTTAACTGGGGCATTCTCACAATCTTTTGACTTTCGGGAATAAAAATCTGGTTAAATTAAACTTGCTAAAATAACATTTTAATCTGATAGACGAATGCCTTAATGATTCAAAATAAAGAAAAAATGGTCAGCAGCGAAAAAGTTTTTAGTTAACTGAGGTTTAAGTTACACTTACGAGTTTAATTTTCCTTACCATTTTACCACTATAACTTTTTATTTTCTTCTAAATTTTTACTTATAATGAATTTGTATAGTACCCACGCGACATTCAAATAAGAAATAATAAAAATGTAGTACTTTTAATACAGAATTTTTGTATAGCATTGTCTTAAAGGGGTGTAAAAGAAGGGACGGTAAGGTAAAAAAGGGGGACGGTATATGAAAAAAAGGACGAAAGGGAAAAAAAGGGACGGTAAGGAAAATTACCACCTATTTTTAGGAAAATCATGTTAAGACTAGGTGATAGCCACAATGTTCATTGATTTTTAGAAACAGTTGTTAACATTGGATTAAATTATTTTTTTCTTTTAATTTACCTCGAAAAGTGCAGGAATAAACCTTGGGGACGGTAAGACTACCAATAAAGCCACGATCTTGAAATTGATATTTAAATGCTGATTTAAATTCTGCAGTAAATTTTCTGTCAAAGAATTTTAGACATTCTTTTTTTAGCATACTTCTGCATGGGAAAGAACTTGAAAAAAATTCTGTGGCTGCATCTGAAGTGATTTTCTGTATAAGTTTAGCAAGAGGGACGGTAAGGATGAAAAACCCAGGGACAGAGTTCAAAAAATAATATCAACCGTAAAAATGTATGCAGGTTAATTTTTTGCTACATATTTATATAAAACAATTCTCTCAGTTTCGAAAAAAAATTACATCGATTACATTTACTGAAACAATTTTATACAAAAAGCTTCAAATTTAAAAATCAGCATCAGGGACACGGGACGGTACAGGAGTTTTCCTGGTATTTGGACCCCCAACATCGTCCAAAACTTATTTATCTCGTTAATATTGTTATGCAATCATACAATGGGATGTTCCCCAGTATATGAAATAAAAAAACACAAAAAAATGTATTAAAATAAAAATTATTATTCAGGGACATGAAAGTCAAAACATTGTGAGAATACCCCAACTATTAGTGACAAAATAAAATAAACAGGCTTTCGCCCTTTAACCCTTTATATCCCAAGTTATGAATTTAAAAAACTATCTCCTTGAAACTTTTTTCCCTTGCATTACCACTGATACATTAGAAGATATATGCATTTAAAAATAAAAGATATATTTTTTTTCGTTAATTACGGCTAATTATTTGATGTGGTACTACTGCAAAGTACCAGTGGTCATAATTCTTGAACAAAAATCAAGACTTAAAAAAAAACTATATCCAATTTTTTTCTAATTATTTTAATGTGACTTGTTATGCATATAGCTAGTTTTTATATGTCTATGATGTATATATGATTAGATTATGATGCTGTTGGTGCTTCATTAATGAGCATTTCACTGTCAGAAGAATATTCTATAGTTGTAACCCTATCGTCCGATGGAAAGCATATCTGAAAGAAATTTCCGAACTGTTAGTTGTAGAAATTCTCAAAAGGATTCATAAAAATGCTAAAACATATTTTTAGATTATTTTTTTCTAATTTATAATTTTTTCATTTTCTTTTGTAAAAATACAATCTTTCTTCTAAAGATAAATATAACATATTTTTTGCTTTATTAATCATCAATTTCGTACATGCAAAATACGACATGCAATTCCATATCATTTCCATATCAGTTTCGTACATGCAATTTCAAATCATGCAATATTTTCCAATACAACGTATGAATATCCATTTGTGTAGCAAATACACAGCTTTAGTAAATATATACATTTTTATGCCACGATATGTATTCAAAAGTTAAAAATCTAAGTAAAAATCCTGTTCAGCGTACACTGTTAAAAATCTGTAGCTTTTGCTGCATAGTCATTCCACCGCTTTTATAGAAAACAATTACTTGACGATATTACGAAGTATTATCATTGGTCAGAATAGAGATATGCTATAAAAGCGGTGGAGTGACTATGCAGCAAATGTTGCAGATTTTTAACAGTCATCCCGACGGTACTCAAAAGTACCACTTTGAAAAGTGCTTCGTAAAGTAAACAAACTGAAAATTAATTTTTTTAGCAAGTGATCCATTTAAAAAAGAAAAAAAATATGACAGCTTTACGTTTAAAATTTCAGATGTTTCCAAGCAAAAGTTAAGGATACCATGTCAGATAACGAAATGGAAGCAAAATTGAGACACACGTGCTCCAAAATAACTTCCTAAACATTTTTCAGCTTATTGGAACTGCTATTGCTATCTAGTGATGGTCAATGGATGTATTTAGTATTGTTTCCTAAAATTACCATTGCGAATGCATTCAACGAGTGGATTTTAATTGGGATAGAAAACCGTGGTACTTTAAAGTACCGTCGGGGCATAAAGGGTTAAGTTCCAGTTATTCATCTTGAAACAATTTTAACATGTACGTGACCTCCGTTGTAAGTTATTGTTTTAATAGATTTTCATTAAACAAGTTTTTAAACCCATCACAACGAGCGTCCTTTAGAGAATTATTAATCTTCTACCACCAGTAATTCAGAAAAGAAATTTTTGTCTAATTTAATTGCGGGGCAAAAAGCCTAATTGAATCGAAAATGTATAATATTTTAGATCATTCTGTATTCTAAAGAGCTTGAAATGATCTATAGCTAAAGGAAATTATTAAATAGGCCATTTACAATGCGTATATGCTATTGTGTAAGAATAGAACATGTATTCATGGAGATATAAACGTGTCTTTGAAAAATGAAAAACATTCTGCGTATTTTTTGTTTACAAAGTGCAAAGTTTTCAACCAAATTTAATACCACTTTTAAAAGAACTTGACAATATGCAGAAGAAACATTATAATCCAGTTAAAAAATAAATATAATGAATATTTGATAAAATATGAGCATTTCTATGAAATAGTTTTTTAACTGCGCATGTTCATATAATAGCATTTTTCAATTAGAAGTCTATTTTTTTTTTATTAGTACAGTGAAACCCGCTTAAGAAGTTTCCCAAGGGAGTGGAGGGGAAAAACTTCTTAAACGGGAAATTAGCATTTTTTGAAAAAAATCAATAGTTTAAATATTGATATTTAGAAAAGGGTTTATTTTACCTTAGTACAATAATACAAAGAGTACTTTCTATAAAATTGAGTTTTCTTAAGAAATTTAAATTAGTTTGCACACTTAAAAAATTACCTAATAAAGTAAAAATACATAATTACCTTAGAAACTCTTTATTTAATCCAAGACAAGAAATTTCTCTTTAAGAGTGATTTGATATGTTTTTGAAAAAAAAAAAAAAAAATCGGTTATAGTTTTTAGTTTCTGTTTTTTTTTCGGCAACCTTTAATCAATAACATTTCTTCCATAACTTCATATTTTCCTCTTTTCACATTTTTAATTTTACGAGATTTTTCAGAACAGTTTAAAATGAGATCTCGTTTTGCTACAATTCCATTCAGAGTAGTCACTGGTATGTTCAACTTCTTTGCAATTTCAACTCTTGTTGTTTTCGCGTTACTATCAACTTCTTTCAAAATTTTGATTTTGTCTTCAATTGACAAGGCTTTCCTTTTAATTGCCTTGCCCGACATTTGTGGGGGAAAAAAACAGAATTTTTTCTCCGTGTATTTTCTAACCAGAAAGCTTTGATGTTATGCACTTTACACTGACTTAAAAACTGCGAAATGAATAAACCAAACGCAGATTTGGTACATTACACTTATGGAATATGGTGGTGGGAAAGAATCTGTTGTAACTATTGAACTGAAAGAACCGCCCATCGGTAGTGCGGAGCAATTCCCTTTTCTCTTATCAGTCACTATTGTTACAGTGACGAGAGGCCCATCCTCTACCCACATTCCATTTCCATCAAACACGTTAAACAGATTTTAAGGTGAAATAGAGGTGACCACATCTGCTATCAGTCCTAAACATTGACCTTTTTGAATAGCGAAGAATAATAACGAAAGAGATTTCAGCACAGAAAATAAAATAATAATCAAAAAGAGAAAATAAACGAGCTTTGAAAGTAAAAATGGAAGGAAAAATAAAACTTTTTAAGCGGGAAAGAGTTTCGAACAAAACTTCTTAAACGAGTTATTTTAGTGTTGTAAGAATAAGAGAAAAATGGGAATCGAAAATATAAACTTCTTAAATGGGAAAACTTCTTAAGCGGGAACTTCTTAAACGGGTTTTACTGTAATATACAGGGAAATATATATTTAAAAAAAACCAGTCAAATATCGCGAAAAGACAGGAAGTTATCGGCGATAAAGTAAGCAAGCTATAGTTCAGTCAGTGTCTAAAAAGACTGGATGATAAGAGATTTTCTGCAAATTGCCATTTTCATCATAAATCACAGGATAATTACATTTGTTTGCATAAAAGTTATTAATACTCTAAATACATGTACATACTTATAAATGAAGAAAAATCTATCACATTTACTGTATTAAATTACATTTCATAAATTACAATATTTTATATTATATAAATTGCAGCTTCTGAAGAATCCCTTATCATGAAGTTAATTTTAGAAAATAATTGAAATGCAGCTCAAAAGATCAAAGATAATTTTCTGAATTTTCACGATATTTGATTGGCCGTTTTTTTTTTTTTTTTTTTTTTAATGGAGGTTTCCTTATGTAGTTGACTACTAATTCATGAAAAACAAATTGTGCGATCATTTGCGCATACGCACTTAAAAAAATATGTCATAGAAATGCTCATATTTTATCAACTACTCAATATATTCATATTCTAATTACAGGTTCTTTCTGCATATTGTTAATTTTTCTGAAAGTTTTGTTAAATTTGGTTGGAAACCCGGCATGTTCTAAACAAGAAACAAGCAGAATTTCTTTTCTTTTTTGATGGCGTTGGGGGGAATTTTCAAAGAGAGATTTATATTTTCGTGAATATATTATGTTTTATTCGTACATAAGTTCATACACGCGTTGTACAGAATTTATTCAATCATTTATTTCAGCTACAGATCATATCAGTTTTTTATGATACATGGTGATCGCAAATATTATTTTTAATTCAATTTGATGTTGGTGCCCTAATTGCCCTTCTAACTAAATCTTCTCTGAAAAATATGAGGTCAAACATGTTCTTTACATTCCCGACGTTCAAGAACAGTTCGTCAAGTATTTCTCGAGGTTTTCTGCAAAACGTCTAAAATCGAAAGAGTCCGGATACTTTTGCAGATAGTGTATATCTGAATAAACAATATACTCATTGGATACTGCAGTGCATTTTAACATCCAGTTTTTTATTCATCCATTTTTAACACTTTCCAACAAAGTTGAAAAGTGTTTATACTTCGGTTTGTCTGGCCGTCTGTCCGTGCTCTAACTCTCGTAAATATAGTCGGATCGTTCTGAAATTTTTGGTTATTAATCACCTCTACCATTGCGCGATCCCTATTTCAAATAAAGTTTGTAGCATGTTTATTTCATTTACAGGGACAGTCAAAAGTTTTCCGTTACGTTACTGCCTATGGGAAAAAATCGTTTAAAATGGTTTTTAATGATGTTACATGCTTTCAAACATAATAAAATTCATATACATTTATCAAGTGCACTAAAATATGCATTCTGTAGAATATACAATGCAAAGAATAGTTATTATTCATTTACAGGGCCACACAAAATAATTCCGTTACAGAACGATATAGGGGTGGAGGAAATTGTTTGCGGCATATTTTAATTATATTAAATTATTTCATGTATAATGAAATTGATATACGTCGCTGAGGTTTACTATAACTTATTTCATTTATAATACGAAGTGCATAGCATTTACAGGGACACACAAAAGATTTCAGATACTATATTGTATCCGAAGTACTGTACAGTAGCGATGATAGCTGGAAATGCATTTTTAATTGTGTTATGTGCTTTTATGTTTCACTATATTTATGCATAGTATATGGTGTGTATAAATGTTGTCATTCATATACAGGGTTACACAAAATAATTCGTAATGGTTACTGGGTATGATTGCAAATTGCTTAAAGGTGGTTTTTAAATGAGTTATGTATTTTTACGCTGAACTGCATTTGGTTTACTAAGAAATGGTTGTAGAACATAGTTGAAAGGATATATAGGGTCACGCAAAGAATTGGATACATGGCCGTCTATAAATGATAATTTATGGAAATGTGATTTCAGTAGTTTTAAGAGTGTTTTACTTTGAATTAAACCTTAGCTAAATAGTATGGCGTGTAATAAAGGTACTGGGTTTACTACAGGGCTGTACAAATGTATACAAGTATGTTTTGTTCTATTAGTATAAATTTCTGAAAGAGAAATTTCAACCAGTTATGCGTTTTCTTGCTAAACTAAATTTTCCCATTATATAGTATGTATATCAACCTACAGATCAAATACAGGGCTGTTCAAAAGAATTGAAATACATATTTGGCTATATACGGTAACTGCAGAAATCACTTTTTCAAATGTTTCATGCGTTTTCTAAAATATTTACTTAGTTCTCTTATATTCTTATTTCTCTAAATAACGAAGATTTGTTAAAGCATTCAGGAAGTGTTGGAAAGTGTTTCATAATCTATGCTAATCGCATGCTAACGCATGATTTATCTTACTTGTTTTTTATCTTCGTTTCAATTAAGCCCAGATTTGCAGCTTTCTCAAACTATTGTTTTAATATTTGAGGACTACGAATGGAAAACACTGAAAGTACCAAAAAATCGAAAATCTTTTTTTTTACGAAAAATGTCTTAAGTACCAAGCTTAACAAACAAGAGAACGCTCGAAGTGCTAACCCTAGTAGTAATTATTCAAACAAGTCGGAAATTGTACATCAAACGTGGCAAATGAGGTGCTTTCGACTTCTTTTTTTTTCGCTCTCTTGAAAAATTTCCTCTTTTGAACTTTCGGCGTTTTCCATTTTTATTCCTCATTTGTTGACAACGCTTTCTAAAAATAAACTACTTTTAGAAAATAATATTTTATCAGAACTATTGTACGTGAATATAATATAATATCTCTTTTTTACAGGCACAGTACATCTAAACTAAACAATGAAAATTGGGCCACTAGCTCTCAATACCTGTTAGAACAGAAAAAAAAATATCAAAGACAGCTGAGATTGCTAAACAGAAGCATTTATTTCAAAGAGTCCCTAGGAAGTAAGTAAAAAGAAATCACGTTTTATTTGCATACATTAAAACCTTTCCTGAAATTGCGTGTTGTGTTAAATTCCAAAGACGACTTTGGCATGTAGAAATAAAAATTATTTAATTAAGTGCCTTTAAACAGAAATTATGTCTATCAATTCAAGTGCATATATTTTTAATGCATAATCAAGAATAATTGTGCATGGTTCTACACATTTTTATTTTATAACTAGAAAATATACAATGTGTAGTATGTACCATGCAAAATGTATGAAGGCAAAAGAAATTTATACCACAGAACTACTATAAATCCAAATTTAATGAGGGATAGAAGTTTTCCCAGCAGCTTACAATGATGCACTGCCAGGGCTACGACTGGCGACTACTTTTGTATTCTATTCGTACCACTATTTTAAGGAAATAAATTTTGTACTAAACTTCTCTTGCACATGTTGTTAAAGTGTATGTGAAAGATTTTTGTTTTAAGTAAGTGGTGCAACATAGAATTTTTAAAAAAATGTCGCCAGTGGCATCCCTGCAATGTCTTCCTGGTTCTTTGTCCTACATGCATTTTGGATTGCTCATAGTTTTGATGTTGCGCTAAATGTTGATTTTCTTATGTTTATTTTATTTCACATGTGTATGTATAAATAATCATGTACAGTACGAGCGGAAATTTGAATGCCAAGTGTGACTTTAATTCTAAATGATGCAAGATATTAAGAAAAGAGTCATTTTAACTAGTAAAAGATTCTTTATAAATGTGCATAGTTTATTTTATCATAAACATCATCTATATATTAAAATTCCATCAAACTTTTAAAATTTCAATGGCAATACTCTTTATTTTACCTTTTATATTTAGCATATAAAAAAACCCAGGGAAACAAAGTTTCATCAATTTCGAGTGGTTATTGAAACATAAATTATTGGAAAATGCATCACTTAATGATTTTTATTAATCATTAAGTGATGCATTTTCCAATAATTTATCTTTCAATAACCACTCGAAATTGATGAAACTTTATTTCCCTGGGTTTTTTAACGTCGATTGTTTAAGTACACTCAAAAACATAATAGATGCATTTCCTTAATTTTCGTTTTATAGAATACTTTGTAAAATCCCAAACAAAAAACATATGCACATTTTGTATTTACACCTCGCTCTCAAAAAAAAAATGTAAATAAATAAATATCGATCATTAATTGTCGAGCTATGAATAATATGTTAAAATTGCAGCTTTAAGGTCCTGTACAGTGGCGTACCCAAGGGGGGGGCTGATGGGGCTACAGCCCCCCCCGAAATTTTCGAAAGTGATATAGAAAGGTGCTGATTTTTCGTCTTTCTTTTATGGAAATTTTTTTAATTTTTTTTCCATTATACAGCGGACAAACCATTCTCATTAGTCCCATATTAGACCACATTGACAACAAAGAAGAGAAAGGGGGGCTGACGGGGTTATAGCCCCCCCCCCTACTCCTCCCGAAATAGTCAAAAAAATTATATGAAAAAGTGTTTTTTTCTTACTTTTTAAAGACAAATCTGTCATTTTTTCTTTTGCCATACAGCAAAATAGCCATTCTCGTTAACACCATATTAGTCCAGGTTATATTAGTTAGGGGGCTGATGGAATTTCAGCCCCCTCCTCTCGAAATGGTCGAAAATGAAATGAAAAAATAGTGCTGAATTTTTTCTGTCTGTTCAAGATAAATTTGCATTTTCCCCTATCGTTCAACAGACTATGCGCTTCCTTCGCTTTAGCTCCATATTAGTCCATATTGACACCAAAGAAGAGAAAGGGGGTTGATGGGGTTACAGCCCCCCCCCCCCCCCAACCAGAAATCGCGAAAAATTAAATAAAAAAGTGTTTTTTCTTTACTTTTTAAAGATAAATCTGTATTTTTTTTTCTGTCTTACAGTAAAACAGCCATTCTCGTTAACACCATATTAGTCCACATTGACATCACAGCATACCCTAAGATGGGGATGGGGCTGATGGAATTACAACTTCCTCCTCTGGAAATAGTCGAAAATGAAATGAAAAAGTAGAGCTGATTTTTTTCTGTCTATTTGAGATAAATTTGCATTTTCTCCCCTATCATTCAACAGACTAGCCGCTCCCTTCGCTGTAGTTCCATATTAGTGTACAGTGACATCACATTATACCCGAAAAGATAGAAGGGGGTTAATGGAGTTACAGCCCTCTCCCAAAAATTCGAACATGAAATGAAAAAGTTCTGATATTTTCCTTTTTGTTTGAGATAAATTTGTATTTTTCCTCTATCATTCAACAGACTAGCTGCTCTCTTCTCTTTAGTTCCATACTAGTGCACAGTGATACCACATTATATCCAAAGAGGTGAAAGGGGTTAATGGGGTGTCCCTTTCCTAAATAGTTGAAAATCAAATGAAAAAAAAGGCTGTTTTTTTTCTTCTTGTTTGAGATAAATTTGTAATTTTTCTTCTGCCATACAGCGAAATAGCCATTCTCGTTAACACCATATTAGTCCACATTGACATCACAGCATACCCAAAGATGGGGAGGGGGCTGATGGAATTACAGCCCCCTCCTCCCGAAATAGTCGGAAATGAAATAAAAAAATATTGCTTTTTTTTCTTTCTGTTTGAGATAAATTTGTATTTTTTTTCTCCTATTATTCAACAGACTAGACACCCTCTTCTCTTTAGTTCCATATTAGAGCACAGTGACACCACATTATACCGAAAGAAGTAGAAAGGGGGTGATGGGTTACAGCCCCATCCCAAAATAGTCGAAAATGAAATGAAAAAAGGCTGATATTTTTCTTTTTGTTCGAGATGAATTTGTAATGCACTTGTTTTCTGCAATACAACGAACTACACCTTCTGGCTAGTCTCATATCAACGCACAGTTACACCACAGTATACTCAATGAGGGGAAGGGGCTGATGGGGTTACTTACTCTTCCGA
The DNA here is from genome assembly GCA_963932465.1 of Maratus speciosus. Classification (NCBI taxonomy): domain Eukaryota; kingdom Metazoa; phylum Arthropoda; class Arachnida; order Araneae; family Salticidae; genus Maratus; species Maratus speciosus. Next base: position 200,728,817 of record OZ010787.1, on the reverse strand, counting down.
AATAATCAAATATGAAATGAAAAAAAAATTCCAGTTTTTTTTCTTTCTTTTGAGATTAATTTTTAATTTTTTTCTGCGACGCAGCTATTCTGGTTAGTCCCATATATTAGTGCACAGTGATGCCCCAGCATACACCAAAGGATTCGATGGGGACGGGGGTTATGACGTTACAGCTCCATTCCACCTCTGAAGAGATCGCAGTGAAATGAAAAAAGGGCTGATATTCCTTCTTTTTCAGATAAATTTGTTTTATTTTCTGGCATGCCACGAATTTGTTTTTCCTGTTAATCCAATATCCTCCTCAGTCCTGCGACCAAATTTACTTGAGACCACAAAATCCATTTTCAAATGACTGAAATCACTGTTTTACTCGATAAATGAAAACATATATACTGAGTTCAAGAGACCTACAAATAAATTCGACAAATCTAAAAGTAGTTTAATTTAAGGATTTTTTTAATTTTTCCCATAGTCGGCGGGCGCCAAGATTGTCAATGCGGGGGTATGTTAATGCACAGTAACACCACAGCTAATCTCAAGTCGATTTCGTCTAAATCTGAAATCCGGTGCGGAAGAGTTGACTGTAAAAGTAGCTTATTAACTTTCATTTTTCAGTCGCATCTCCATGCCACACCGAAATATGGGGGTGCGGAGGGTTGAAGGGACTAAACCTCTTTTACCTGCCAAAACGGTCAGATTAAATGGTAAAAAAAGTTTACTTCTTACTTTTTAGATCAATTCAATTATATATATATTTGTCATGCACCGCACTTGTCTTTCTTGTTAGTCCCATATTAGTGCATAATGACACCTTAGCCAATCCCTTCAGAATTTTGGTAAGTCGGAAGTCAGGCACACTATATATGTGCGGAAGAGCTGACTGTGAATGATATTCATTAACTTTTGTTTTTAACACTCGATTACTTCCTCGTATCTGTAAGATACACAGTGACTTCTTGTTTGACTGCAAAGACATCTTTGGAGTTCGGTAATGTGCCCTCCCCCCACTTATCTTCCTATTCTGTCTTAACTTTGCAGCCAGTATTTTTCATCTGGAACGGTTTAAAGTCCTTATTACTTGTGCAATGCACAAATAATAAACAAAGTCTTTATTTTATATATGTGTATGAAAATATTTTGTGTATACAAAAAATATTTTGTGTTTGTTACAATATTAATTTATTGTTAAACAAGAACCGTAGCCAGAATTTAGTTTCGGGGATTGGAAGAACAATTTTATAGATTTTATGTTATAATGACTTGCTTTTAAATGAAAGTATATATAAAAAAAAAAACAGTAACACTTTTCAACAGATTTCGACGTGGGACGGTCTCAGGATCGGACCCGTGCCCTCCCCCCTTCCCCCCAGATTTGAGTCTGAGTTAAAAAAAAAAAAAATCTGAAATTCTCAGCAAATTTTCTGAAAGGTTAGCAGAGGGGGAAAGGAGAGGTAATCCCTTCCTGCTGCTAATTATTTTTGTTGTAGTTTGGGTTAACTCTGTTTATATTCAGGTCAATTTCAGGCTGAGTGGGTTCGGGTTAACCAGATTTCTAAAAAGTTCAGCATATTATTTCAGTTTAAAAACTATACATATAATAATAAACACAGATATTTGTATGTGTTTTTAACGCGATCCTTTGATGAAATACAGGTTTTTATCACGACGCTTTGACGAAATTTGCATTTTCCCCGAACTTTTGACAAAATTAGCTTTTTTCCGCGACCCTTTGACGAAATTCGCGTTTTTTTCCGTGATCCTCTTTCAAAATTTGCGTTTTTTCCGCGAGTTTTTGATGAAATTCGAGTTTTTTTCGTGAACTTTTGCCGAAATTCGCGTTTTTTACGAAACCCTTCGTCGACATTTGAGTTTTTTTCGCGGCTTTTTTGACGAAATTCGCTTTTTTCTCGTCTTTTTGATAAATTTCATTGACGAAATTCGCGTTTTTTTATGGAAATGGTCGTGTTTTTTTTGTTTTTTCGCTGCTGTTTGACGAAATTCGCTTCTTTCCGCAGTCTTTTGCCGAAAGTCATGTTTCTCTGTGGCCCTTCTTTGTGACCATGCTTTTTTTGCGATCCTTTAACGAAATTCGCGTTTTTTCCGCTTCCCTTTGACGGAATGAATACTTTTTTGTAGCAATCCTTTGCCAAAATTGGCGTTTTTTTTGCAGCCCTTTGAGGAAATTTGCGTTTTTTCTGCGGCCCTTTGAGGAAATTTACGTTTTTTCTGAGGTCATTTGCCGAAATTCACGTTTTTTTACGCAATCCTTCGTCGAAATTTGCGTTTTTTTCTGTGGTCATTTGCCGAAATTCGTGTTTTTTAATGCAATCCTTCGTCGAAATTTGCGTTTTTTCCGCGGCTCTCTGACGAAATTTGCGTTTTTTTTCGTCTTTTTTGATGAAATCAGCGTTTTTCTGCGGCCTTTTGACGAAATTCACGTTTTTCTGTGTCCCTTTGACGAAATCCATGTTTTTTCACCTTCCCTTTGACGGAATGCGTGTTTTTTTAGCGATGCTTTGTCGAAATTTGCAGTTTTCTGTGGTCCTTTGACGAAATTCGCGTTTTTTCTGTGGTCATTTGACAAAATTCGCGTTTTTGCGCAATCCTTCCTCAAAATTTGCGTTTTTTCGCGGCTTTTTGTCGAAATTCGCGCTTTTTCTCGTCTTTTTGATGAAATTTGCGTTTTTCTGTGGCCTTTTGACGAAATTCACGTTTTCCCCCGTGTCCCTTTGACGAAATTCGCGTTTTTTGCGATCCTTTACGAAATTAGCTTCTTTTTCGCAGCCCTTTGACGGAATGCGTGTTTTTAGCGATCTTTTTTTCGAAATTCGCGTTTTTTCCGCGACCTTTTGATGAAATTCGCGTTTTTTCTGCGGCCTTCTGACGAAATTCGGGTTTTTCCTGTGCTCATTTTGACGAAATTAACGTTTCCTCTAGAATAATTTGACGAAATTCACGTTTTCTCCGCTATCATTTGACGAAATTTGACTTTTTTTTCGCGATCCTTTGGCAAACTTCGCATTTTATCTGCGGCCGTATGACATAATTCCGGTTTTTTCCTTGATCTTTTAAAGAAATTGGAGATTTTTTTTGCGAACGATTGACGAAATTGATTTTTTTCGGCGACCATTTGTCAAAAATCTCGATAATTTTTTAAGTCCAAAATTTCGGACTGATGACCGAATTTTTCAAATTTTCGGAAAATTCGGAACAAAGTCACCCTTGCACCCCCCCCCCCCCCCCTCTGGCTACGGCCTTATTGACAAAAATGATTTCTGTTTATAACACAATGCAACGTGTTTCGTAAGATTTAGAACATTATGAAAATTTAAGTCAGCCCCCCCCGAAATAAAATCCTGGGTACGCCACTGGTCCTGTATAAAGATGAAACTTGAAAATCTTTTTCAGGTCATTTCAAGTTTGTTTAAATACTAGCAAAGTAATATAAGTATAATTTATAAGTAAGCATTTTTACTCTCAGTAAAGAATAAGAGTTACGCAGTTATTTTATTGATTATAAGAATATTTTCAGCCAATCTTCAAAATGCGTTTGTCAATATTACATAGGGAAGACTAGGGAGAGTTGACCCACTTTTTACAAAATGATTTTTTATTTTTTAAATATTGAACGTAGAATGAAATTTATGTATCATTTTTTTTCGTTATACAAACAGTTATCAAAATAAAACTGCTACATAAGGGTAACATATAAGAAATTTGAAAAATGATTGATTTTATTTATGAGAAAATAATGGGTCAAGGCTCCCCACATATGGGAGGGTTGACCCACTATATGGGAGGCTTGATCCACTTTGTTTTATATTGAAATATTTGTGAAAAGAAATAAAATCAGTTTAAAAAAAGCAAAATAACTTTATGTTACATGCTTTAATTATAATAAAAAAATATTTTTTGAAAATAGGATACTTAAACAAACCTGTTTAGGCGCAACTCATGTCAGAGGGAAAAAATTTTGTTTTAAACAGGATTTTGTCTGAGCAGGTGTACAGCAGGGAAATTGAAATTTTAACACTTAAGACAGTATTCCGCTAGAGACAGGTTCCGTTTTAATAGGGTTTCATGCATTATAATTTCCGGATTTAATAGCCACTGTCCCGCTTTTTTTTTTCTTGTTGTTGTTTCCTTGTCCTACTTTTTGTGACGTTCGACCTGACAACTCTAGTCGTCAAATAGTTTTGCTTCATCTCATTCTATTCATCATGTCGAAATTTGTCTACATACCTTCCTATAGTTTTTCAATCAATGCTATGTTCTTTTACAGCCGCATGAGTACTTATCATTAACACCTTTTAACCCTTACAGGGGCAAAGTACTTTCAGTACTAAAATGTTGAAATAAATGACTGGCACCAGGCTATATGAGCAAATTTATTTCGAAATATGAAAAAGGCTATATTTCACATACATATTGAATGGAAAAGATTTTAACAAAGTTCTGGCATCAAAGTGGCGTTTGGGAATTAAAATTAAGTCGTTTCATAAACATATCACCGCCCCTGAAACGGTTAAGACTGCTGCTTTCGTAATTTCTAGTCCTTTCTAGTCTTTTCTACTGTTTTTATTTACCTATTGTAAGTAATATTTAAATGGAAAAAGTCCCTATCAACTTTCCCATTTATATTTCATTATTTTTTTTCGTGCGGTTGATACTATAGCAATTTTTTACATATTCCTTTAATCAGTTTTAAACGTTTTCTTTTCCATCACTCTATTTTACTGTAGACGAGTAACGAGCATTCTCGTTTCCGGTCGTGAATGTGTTAAGGGAGCCTTGAACATCTGGCCAACCCTCCCTCACATATACTGGGTCAAGCCTCCCCATATAGCCCTTTTCTAAAGAATAGCTCATTGTTATAATAAGCCTAACTTACTGTATAATCTTTATGCTTGGAATGAAAGTTCGCTATTTCTGCATTACATAAAACCTAGTTACTTAAATTTCTATGATATATTTTATCTGAAAAAAGTTTACAAAATATTTCTAAAAAACAGGTGGAAAACGCCTTACAATTGATTTTTCTATACCTATTTCCATTATCTGTATGAAACAGGGACTGATGTTTGAGCATTCTAGTAGCTTTGGTTGACACTTATTAATAAAACTCTGAAATTCTTTTAAATATGAAAACTGAAGAATGGGTCAAGCCTCAAGTATGGTCAACCCTCCCTAGTCTCCCCTAATCCCAAAACTCATTTTCGGTAATATGTAACTGTTTCCTTTATTTCTATATAATATACAGAAATGTATATTTAGGTTAACTAAGGCATAAGATACCGAAGGTAAGAGTGAAAGATTAAGGTTTCGTACTTCAATATTCGAACACAGATTAATATGTAGATGAGCCCTGGATTAAACAAAATCAAAATAGCAGTTTACGAAATCATACAGTGAGCAAAAAAAGCATTTGCACACCAGGTAAATTCATTGTATCATACATAAATAAACACAAAATAAACTAAGAATGAAAACTAATAAAAAATATTTACAAAACAAATAAACATATTTAATATTTGACTTGATATTTATATTAAAAAATATCAAAATGTAACATTTGTTATGCCAAAAAAGTATTTGCACACTAGCAGTGAGCATAAATTACACTGTAAAAAAAAATGGTAACTTTCCATGTAAAATCCAGGAACGTTTCGCCTTTTATCAGGTTTTCAGAATAATTTAGCTCTTTCCTGTGAAATTCTGGTTTTCTTATCTGAAACGTTCCTGAACAAAAGTTGGAAACAGCAAAACGCTGCGGCCGCCATTTATTATTATTTTTCCTATAATCCGTTGCTCGCGCGCGAGTGTCGAAAACGAATTCCTTAAATGAATGTAAAAAAATCAATATGGAATGCAAATAAATCAATAGACGACATAATCCTTTACGTCTCTATTGTCAAGATAATTCAGATGAAAATACAATACCTCTGTGACATCACTAAGAGATTATCTCTCATACTTGTCTGTGAAATCTTTAACGAGCAGACTGTGTAAAAAAAAAAATACACCTATTATTTGGATCTGCATTAACCGACAATCAAATATGATTCTCACCTATTTTGATTAATTTAAAGTATGTTTTAGAGTTCTTATCTCTAATTATTCTTGTGAAAGGATTTCTTCAAATGGGCCTTAGATTTTCAGAAATTAGATGCCGAGTTTTAGCATACGTTTCAAATACCCATTAGTTTGCAGCTCTCAACGTGTCTTTCGTGGTGTGGACGCAGAAAGCTTGCACGCCACCCGTACGGCCCGGGTTCGATGCTACCTCTTGACTTTTTTTTTTCTTTTTTAATTAATTTTATATTTTAACACTTTATTACAATTTGATTTAAATTTGACATATATTTGACACTTTGAATTGCTGCAAATTTGAATTTTTTTTTTCGGAAAAAATATACAATTACGTTTAGGTTTTTTTTTCATGAAAATTTATATGTATTTTATCTAACTTGTAAACTAACATAATCACTGACGAAAATCCAAAATATTTTATGTCTAGATTTTTTTTTCTAATTATTATTTACATTTATATATTTTTATATTTTAAGCAAAGTTCAGAAACAATATATCACATATATATTTACTTTATTGAATTTTAACTGAAAATTTATTTTTTCGTGTAAATTATAAATAATAATTTTGATGTCAATTTCAAAATATTTTTTCATTCTAACAAATAATGATAATAAAGCGAAAATTGTCAACTGGAAATGTAAAAATCGTCTGCGGATCCCGCATGCTGTAAAATGTCAGTAATGTCATAATGAAGGGAACGAACATCCAGAGTGAATTATGTCAGCCAGGTATCGGTCCGGATAGCCTAACAGGTAAGGCATTGGCACGGCACGCCAAGTATCCAGGTTCGATCCCTGGTCTGGACATTTTTCGCTCTTGTGCTACTCCAGCCTTGAATATGTCAGTAATGTTTTGCTGTCAACAGAAATATTCCTGGTATTTCGCAGGAAACTTACTGGCATTTCTGTAGAAAGTTTTTAACATATACAGTAAAGTACCAGTCATTTTCAAGAAATGTTTCTTGGAAATAATGGGCAACTCAGCTGCCCATTTTTTCCCAGGAACGTTGCGGAATTTTTTTTACAGTGTATATAGTAAATATTTAAAAGTAAAAAACAGTACTAGTATTTAGTATGCATGCCCTTTGCTTCAATTACAGACTGTAATCGTCTGAGCATTGATTCGATCAATTTGTGACATGTTTCGCTGCTGATTTTTAGCCATTCTTCTTTAAGAGCTTGCTTAAAATCCCTTTTGTTAGAAATTTTCTTTTTCCGTACTTGCATAACCAAAATATGCCACAAATTTTCAATAGGATTGCAGTCAAGTGATTGTGGTAGCGTTTGCAATCGATGTTTCACATTATACAGCAACCATAACCTCGTAATGTTCGCGTGTGTTTCGGGTTGAGTTGAGTTGATTTTTGACGGCCGATTGGGGGGATATACGAGGGATATAGGCCCTAGGGGGAGTGCCCTCCGTGGGGGTCTTTCTAAGGGAACCTAACCCGTATTTACTCAAGGTTTACCAAGGTTCGAAGAAAACCCTGAAAACTCCAAACGGTTAGGCTGACGAGCGCAATTGAGTTCGAACCCAGCACCTCCCGTCTACCAGCTTCGAGAGCAAAACCTCTCAGCCACGGCGTGTGTTTCGGATCATTATCTTGTGGAAATAATATGAATCGATAATTTTCCATTTCAGAGAACTATTAAGGCTGTTCTCAAATCCAAAGGGGCTACTTTCTGACACATTTTTTAATTCATTTTTGTTCGGAAACGCATGAAATTTGCAAGTGCTGTTATTTGGAAACTATGCAATCGAAAGACGTTTTCCATTTTCTAGTAAATGCAAAAGAGCATTCAGAAAATACTGCCAAAGTTGACGTTTTCAACCTAATTTCCGAATTTTCAAAGCGAAAAAAAGAGAAAAACCGGTCGTCACGTGACACAAAATATCTTATAACTCGATAAGTAATTTATCGATCAAATAATAACAGGTCAAGTGCGAGTATTATTCGCGTACAGAGGGTTCCGTACTATAAATGTATGAATTAGTAACTGGGCATTGCATTACACAAATATATCATTAAAAGCTATTATCTAGGCTTTAAAAGCCGATGGCGCATAGAGTACGCCGCCTGTGTCTTTAAGGGTTAGGCAGCCTAAAAGAGACTGCTCAGGGCCGGCTAGGCCTGCCCCTTAGAACTTAACGTCTCTCCCGTTATGTTCCCCGACACGTTGGGGCTCGTTAGTGAGTCCAGCCCTGCCCGGCCGTATGCAGACGGACATGCACAAGAGGTGCAAGGGGCGACGCACACCCGCCAAGGGCGGCCACGCACCACCGACCAAGAGCCCAGAATTTATTTGAAAAAACAAAGTGAGTTTACAAAAAAAGGCGAATGCCTGCCCGCCAGGAAACGTCTACTCGCGACAGAGGGCGGGATAATAAGAACATCTAAGATTTTAAAAAAAATAATAATAATAATAAAATAATAAAAAGAAATTACATCACTACTCCTGGCCGACAGGAGACGAACCCCTCTCGCGACAAGAGGCGGCAGGAAGGGAAAAGAATGATTCGCATAGCTCAAGTAAGATGGCACGAGCAAATACTCAAGCGTCCATTGGAGATGTAATGATTTGCGTGGCACACGTAAGATGGCACGAGCAGATACTCAAGCGTCCACTGGAGATGTATATCTTGATGGAATGGTGGGAAGCACGAGCAGAGGCTCTTGCGTTCGTAGGAGACCACATACTTGTTGGATAGGAGAAATTACTGGAGGCTATAAGAGGACTGGATTCTGGTGCTGTTTGAAGCTTGATGTGGTGGCAGTGAGACTGGATAAGCAGAACCATATCTCGGCTAATTATACCGACAACTATTTTCGAAAATCATTATCAACAATCCTTTTATACTTCTGCGACAATTGGTATCTCCAGCGCTCCTCAATTCCTTTGCTAAATGCCCACAAATCGAAATTTGTGTGAAACGGAAAAATGCGATTTTCTCAAAAATTAAGTGACCTAGGGTAATTGCTGTAATATTCCTGCAAGGTTTATATTAACTTCTACTACCCCTAATTTTTTCATAATTTTAGTTTCAGTAGATTCGGAAATAAAGGGGGGGGGGCATATTTTTGCATTACATTTTCGACGATATCTCAGGAAATACCTAAAAGAAATGTATTTTTGAGTTAGGCGTTGCGAATATTTTCACATAATATACAAAGAAAATTTTTTTTCAAGTGACTTAATTAGCCCCTCTACATTTTTTCTAAACATATTTGTGAATGTTTAATAATTTATAAATATGTGGGTCAATAGCCTTTATTACTTCAGCCAATTTTAACTTTCCACGTTCCACAGTTTACGAGTAAAATGGCTGCGATAGACAGGCAGACACAGGAGAGATCTTATAATGGCTCCGTTCTTCCTTTTTAAGTACGGAACCCTAAAAATGAAAACTCATTTCGATTCCAAATCGCTTTAATAGTCAGGCCGCCCAATTTTATGCCGTTAGCCTTAAAAATGAGTCACCAAATGTGTCAGAAAGTTTCGTGTTGTTGAGCAGGGAACTTGAGAACAGCCTTAAATAAATTATCTCGCAATATACTAATATATTGTTTGGCATTCATATTGCCTTCAATAAAACTCCATTAAAAAATATGCATTCCCAAATCAAATCATTATATGTTCACTGCCATGTTTCACAGTTGGTTTCAAGTTTTTTATTTGAAGGGACGTATTTACCTTTCACCGCACAGTTTTCTTTCCTTCTGAGCCGAAAATATTAAACTTACTTTCATCGGAAAAAATAACATTTTTTTTTCAAAATTTCCTGTGTTTTTTGGCATAAGTTTTGGGAAAAGCAAATCATTCCAGCCTATTTATTTCTCTGATAAATGGTTTTTATCGAGGAATATTTGCACCATGAAGCATATTCCTAATAGTTTGTGGTGCAATTATTATTCTCGAAGTTGAAACAACATTAACAGCCAATTCTCGAACACTTAGAAAGGCTCGAATATTTGCACCATGAAGCATATTCCTAATAGTTTGTGGTGCAATTATTATTCTTGAAGTTGAAACAACATTAACAGCCAATTCTCGAACACTTAGAAAGGTTTTTTTTTTTTTTTTTTTGTAGATTCTTTTATGATGGCCCTCCTTTACCTTGCCTTTAGCTTTCTTGGACGCCCGGTTTGCAGCTTATTTCTTGTCGTACCAGTCTTTATTTTCTTCTTTATTACATAAAGAACATTAGAAAACTTTAAATTTAAGTGTTACCTATTTCTCGGTAACTTAATCCAGAATCGTGAAGAGTTATAATCTTCTGACAGGTAGCTACAGAAAGCTCACAAGTTTTCGGCGCCATGACGAGCTGTTAAAATTTCCAGACCGAAACACGTCATGTGTGTTCTTTTGTTTTATGGTGATTCGTACAAAGTTTTATTATTTAGTTGTGATTTATCGAAAGTTTTTTTTTACGGTGCTTTTTCAATTATTATATTGTTTAGCTGAATTGTCGGGTGTTGTTCGAAACACAAATTTGTGACCCAAATTTGAAACAATGACCGAAAATATCCTCCACCCTTCTGTCGTGTGGACTTTCCTCAAAAATGTATGTCCTTCAGATCCCCCCCCACCCCCCTCTGGTGAAAGGCGGACACCTAGGAGTCAGTTGGTTCACATTTTGAAAAGTTGCCGTGTGTATGTCCTGGTGTACCGAATTTCCCAAGCTGCACTAAATGGTTGGGAAAACGTTGGCTAAGTGCCTTTCCACGTTGGCCCCCAATATGAAATGTACACCTTGCTGTACCTTTGTCCGACAAACATCCAACCGTTAGTTGTTCATAATCTTGCTCAGACACATTCCATATTAGAAAGGTCTCGTACCTATCATTTCCCAACAATTTCTACAAACTACCAACGATAGGCAAACAATCGGTGCTACCTGGTCTATTATCCGACATTCATCGCACGGAAAATTTCATCTGTAAGACCTTGAGCGATATAATTTTTTGCCCAAGGAGACGGGGTCGAATTTCGAAAAGAAAATTTTTCATATCCATGTCTTATATTTTGAGAATCGACACCTTACAAAAAAGGCTTTAAGGACCTGATAAATCCTGAGATATGGTTTTGTTCCCCAGCTAGAACAAGATAAGGGGGAAGGGGAGTTGGAATAATTATTGTTCATTGCACTCCCATATTGTTCCTATAAATTCAGAGGTCTTCCGATAGGCCTGTATAAAAAATAAAATTATTTTTAAAAATTCTAGATTAAAAAATGACTTTAGAGTGCTTTAATATATTTCCGAAGAAACCTTGTACCAAATTTGTTAGCACTGCAGTCAGTAATTTTCACACAATCATGCGCAAAACAAGTGCTTCTTTTTGTTGTATTGATTAATAGATCCCAGGATTGTAGAGATTCGGTAATCTCAGAGATGATCCTTTCTATTTCAGATAAGACCGGTCATAATGAGGAAAGGGCGAAGAATTCGGCTGGTATAATGCACTCGCCCTTGCGCCTATAGAAATTAGAAGTTTCATACATGATAAAATAACATTTTGAAACTTTCTAACATATAGTTGAAAAGCTATTATTATTTTTTTAACTCAATCATACTGTTTGGTAAAGTTACCAAATGAATTTAATTTTTCCAACTGGGCGAAAAAATGCCCAAGCCGGGACTCAAACCTGAAATGTTTGACTTAGATTGTCAATGCTCTACCGTTTGAGCTACCTGGGTTGACAACTAGCAAAAAAAATTGAATTCGTATGATAACTTTACCAATCAGTATGATTGAGTTTTAAAAAAAATAATAGTGTATCTACGTACCCATCGTTTAAATGGAATTCTATTACCTGCAGCTCATTCTGTCGAGATGTCTACATGGCAGACCAGTTGTTATTGCAAATTACGATATCTGAGCGATATATGCCCGCTAATTGTCAGCTCAGGTAGCTCAAACGGTACATCATTGACAATGTACGTTAAAGGTTCTGGGTTCGAGTACCAACTTGGGCATTTTTTCGCTTAGTTGGAAAAATTTAATTCGTATAGTTGAAAAGCGTTTATGAATTCGTTTTGTCTGGTCATCTGTCCGTGCTCTAACGCGCTTAAACATAGTCAGATTGCAATGAAATTTATATATGTTATTGAGGTTTACTACGGCATGTTCGGTATCAAAAATGAATTTTGTAGCATTTACAGGGTTCATTTACAAGGACACTCAAAAGAATTTCGGTTTATGGGGAAAAATCGATTGCGATGTATTTTGATGATATTAGTCTTTAAACATATTGAAATTTATATATATCACTGAGGTATTCTACAAGGCGCTTACTGTAGAATACGGTGCGCATGAAATTCATCGTTCATATACAGGGACACAGAAAGGAATTTGTTGGCTACAGAAGAACAGAACAATAATTGAACTATTGAAGTCTATGAACAATAATTGCTGGATGTGCGTTTTCATTTGTGGTGCACGTTTCTAAATTTAACTATTTATATATATATATATATATTACTTGATGTGTATAAATTCTAAAGGTCATATACAGCGCTGCATAAAAGTTTTCAAGTACATTTCTGTTTATTGACAAAAATTGCTGAACGGAAATTTTCAAGTGTGCTATGCGTTTCGGAAAAGATCACCTACAGCAGCTCGATATTGCTTGATTTTCACACATTATTTTTAAAAAAAATTGGAGCTGTAAATATTTCCTTCAAATTAAACAATTTTTCAGAATAAATTGTACGAATCTTTTTTTACGCATTCCTTTAAATAATTTTAATGATACATAATTACAATTTTGTTTAATTAAGTCATAATAATTAAGGATTTTCAATGCCATACATGTGTTGCGCGCAGGATTATAAAAATATATTCCCCATATCCACTTAATACTATTACATATATATATTCTTACAATATCGTACTTTAACTTCAACCTAAAATAATAATCAAGTTTACAGATGAAAATATTTTTTTATCAGAAAATGCAAAATGTATGATAAAATTTCAATAAAAATTAAAAAATAAATATATTACGGGTACTTACTTAAAAATAGGTAGAGCTTATATATGTATGTAAAATACAATATAATACGCAATTTTAAATTCCTATGTTACTTACTTTTGGAAATAGAATGCGCGTAATGTCAAAAATATCTGATTTGAGAAAAATGACTTTAAAATTAAAATTTACCTTGATTTGGATAGGTATCCTCCTATAGGTTGGCTCCTCACATTTTTATCACAAAACTGGTTTTAATTGGAGTCTTGTCATTTTTTTTTTTTTTTTAAGTTCGGTAACATGTTATTCTTTCATAACAGACAACAAAAAAAGTTTGACTTTTTAAAAAGTTTTAAGGTGATCCCCACTTAACTGAAGTAACTTTTAGCTTACTATGTAGTATACATACAAATTTATAGATTATATACAGCGCTGCACAAAACAATTCGGATATTTTTCCGACTATTTATAGTAATAGTAGAAATTGGGTTTTCAAATGCGTTATGCATTTCCAAATTGCAGAGGCGTCGCGATGGAGGGTTATGGGGGCGGGGAAGCTTCGCCCTCCAAATATGTGTGAACTTGGGAAATTTGAGTTTAGAGTTGGGAAATTCTAGATTTTTTAAAACACTTTTCTTTTTTAAAATAAAAAGTAAAAAAAAAAAGAATTTTTTATTGTTTTGCTGACTACCTTTCTGAGTTCTATAACAGTAAGCTAGTTAAATTTTCAAAAGAAATACAAAAAGCAGCCAGACTCAATTTGCAATTGTGGTTTCCTGTGTTACGAAAATATCATATATCTACCAGACCTGAATTTCCCTACTTTTGCATATCGGCATTGTCTCTAATCTATTTTCTCAAAAAATTTGTTCCTTTTTCAAAAATCTCAAGATATCATTAGACTATTTTCATATGTAGCACGATTATTACTCTTACATAATAGAAGACAAAAACTTTTATTAAATATGAACCAATAATTATAATTATGTTTTTACTTTCAGTATTTTTCTTTGGAAAGAATTTTTTATGTATAAGTATCATTATCATTAAACACACATTGCACATATCATTTTAGTTGGAAGCAATTTGCTTCAAGTTGGAAAATTTTTTAATTCCCCCCCCCCCCGAAAAAATATTTGTAGCTACGCCCCTGCCAAATTGTTTATTTAGACTTCATCTTTCACCTTAATAAACTGTGAATTTTTCTTACAATATTCTGAATGGAAAGTGTTTCATAATCTATGCTGGAAGCGTGATTTTTCGTTTTGTTTAAATCTTTAAAAGAAATTAGAGCGTCAAAAAAGTTTTGAACTTGTGCCACACTTAGCCACCAAACTTATAACAGCCTCCAAGGAGATTAAATTACCTTTTTCTTTTATAACCTTTAGAATCAATTGACCCCCACCCCCCAAGCCCCCACCTTTCAAAAAAAAAAATTCTTGCATCAGGGCTCTTTTTAAGAGAAGAAGGAATACCACATTATTATGCCTTGCAAGACGGAAACTAGTGTAAAACGAAAAATTTTCCGACCTCAAGAGATTCCGCTTTAGCAGGCTTTCAAAAAGATGGTTGCGCCTATGCAGTCATATTACTCCGTTTTTATGGAGTTGGTGATAATTTTTTTACTTGAAAATAAAATCTATCTACCAAGGCTAGAGATTAATTTCCAAACTAGAAGATTTTTCAGAGATGTGAATATTGCCAAGCAGCGATAGATTTTGGTTTTTCATTTGAACGAAAGTAAGCTCTTATACTGTTATCAATGCAGCGCCATCTTGTGAGGTTTATTGTAAACTTCGTACTCTATTCATACAACTAAATTTATTCTGCTGGAATCGAGTAAGAAGCAGGCAAACACAGACAGGTTAAAGCGTGGGCAGACAGGGCCGTGGCTCTGGGGCCCTCCGATTTGGTATAACCCAATTTACGTAAAATTATTATCTTAAGTCTTTTTTGACCCCGTGCAGACTATAATCAGTATTTTTAGAATTGAATAAGATTAAGAAAATATATATATATATATATATTTAAATATGTAATGTATTTGTGTATTCATATTTGTATTCTAAGGCAAAGAAAGTTCTTCTTCTTATTATTATTATTTTATTTATTTATTTTTGTGACAGTATATGAAGAGGGGTCTCGAATAAATACCAAGCCCTAGGCTTCTCTTTGGATTGATCTGGCAATGGCGAGAATTAAAACATTTTTTTGTACTATCCATATACTTATCCTGCATACAGGGTGTAGATTTAAATTGTTTTATATTTCAACATTCAAAATAACATCTTTTTTTTTTTTTTTCAAAGTTTTAGATGATTTTTTTCTAAAATTTTATACTATTTTTTATATATTTGTTAACTTTTCAGCAGGGTTTAACATGGTTTTTATGAGAATTATTTTTTGAGGTGCAATTTCACAGAAATAACATTTATGAAAATTATAAATACCACCTATGTATTTTCAAATTAGAAATTATGTGGAATTTTTCGTATCAATACGTATCTTTAAAATGAAATCACTTGAATTAGAAACGGGTGTATTTTTTATCGCAGCGAGCATATACAGTGTAGCTAGCTTTATTATTTAACGTTAAGCAGGGGAATGTGGGGTAACTGCCCCATGCCCCCGCATTTGAGGGGACCCCTGTGGCCATAATCAGGAATTTATTTAAAAGGATGTCAAATGGTTAAAATGCCTAAATTTCATACATTTGCAAAGATTTAAGAAGGAAGCGCTGTCTTCCCCGTCCCCAAGAGTGACTGAAAGTAACTGTGTATTTATACTTCAAAGGCCCACACCAGGCCTTCTATTCCTGTTTTTGAACAAGTGGGTAAGTGTGATCACAGATCGCACAGAGGGTTTCGTTTAATATTCCTTTCAAAACACTTTATCCTTTTGCAAAATCTGTTAGTTCCATATTTCGCAACGAGGGGACGCACTCTATTCTAAACAAACATCTATCCGAACGAAACTCCATTTTGCAACCTATCCGTAGATATATTAGTTGAGGGAATCGAGCCCATAGCACCCAAGATAAATTGACGCCCCCTGGCAGTAAAAAGTGGAACTAAAATATGTAAGTCTATAGTACATAATATGAAAGATTGGTCAAAGTGGTGTCGGCAAAAGCTAGAAAAGTGCCCCGGGTGAAAAAGGGGGATTAAAAATTGCTTAAAATACACAAGTTAGAGCCCGGAGGGTAATTAATATAAGACTTTTTGGAATTTTTATGATTTTTCGTGCGATCGAAAGTGTTCTGCTATAAGTATGCAAAATTTCATGTCTCCAACTTAATTAGGGCCTGAGTTAGAAAATGTGCTTAAAATGCACAAATTAAAGATCGGAGGGGTAAATATAAAACTTTTTGAAATTTTTATGATTTGTCATGTGATCGCAAGTGTTCAGCTATAAGTATGTAAAATTTCAAACCTCCAACTTAATTAGGGGGCTGAGTTAGAAAAATTGCTTAAAATACACAAGTTAGAGACCGGAAGGGTAAATATAAGACTTTTTGAAATTTTTACGATTTCTCGTGTGATCGCAAGTGTTTAGCTATAATTATGCAAAATTTCAAGTCTTCAACTTAATTAGGGGCTGAGTTAGAGAAAAAGCTTAAAATACACAAGTTAGAGCCCAGAAAATTAAATGTAACACTTTTTCGAAAATTTAAGATTTGTCGTTTGATCGCAAGTGTTTAGCTATAATTTTGCAAAATTTCAAGTCTTCAACATAATTAAGGGCTCAATTAGGGAAAAAAAAAAAAGCTTAAAATACACAAGTTAGAGCCCAGAGGGTTAAATATAAGACTTTTTCGAAATTTTATGATTTGTCGTTTGATCGCAAGTGCTTAGCTATAATTTTGAAAAATTTCAAGTCTTCAACTGAATTAGGTGCTGAGTTAGAAAAAAAAAGCTTAAAATACACAAGTTAGAGCCCAAAGGCTTAAATATACGACTTTTTCGAAATTTTATGATTTGTCGTTTGATGTGAGGTGTTCAGTGTGTAAGTATGCAAAATTTCAAGTCTCCAAGATATATAGTTTCTGAGAATGGGCACTGTGACGGACAGACAGAGAAACAGGCAGACAGAGGAGCGAGACGAATAGGGTTTCGTCAGATGAAAGAAACCCTAAAAAAGAAGTGTAGTGTGTTTTATCATCTCTTAAAGTTATGACCATCTTTCTTGTGATACCCTGTATACAGATGTTAATGATACCTGGTACGAAATTTATGCATACATACAATAGGAATGATAGGAATGAAGTTTAGTACTAGTCATTTCAGCATGATTCGCGAACAATTTGTATGGATAGATAGAAAGGGCCCCCAGAATAATGCTTGTCCCGGGACCCTAGACAGGTCTAAGTCGGGCCCTGACGTTAAGGCGGTTCTCAAAAAATGCTATTCCCCGCTCAACAACGCGAAACTTTCCGACTCATTTTTAAACATAAAAGCATGATATTTGCTACTGATTTATAATCGAGCAGTTTTTTCATTGTGCGATAAATGAATTACGTCTTGAATTATAAGCAATTATTGTCTCAGGATAACTTTTTTTTCCCTTTCCTACACTGTCGTGTACGGAAAATCGATTTAAAACGCAATTTCTGATCGCAATCTTGACAGCATTTTCTGAAAAATCTTCTGCCTTTACCGAAAAACAGTTCGATTTCATGGTTTATGAATAAGAGCACCTACCAAAATTTTATACGTTTTCGAAAATAAATTAATTAAAAAATGTAGGGCCCGATTAACTTCTGAAACTAGGGGAAGCACGGTATTATTTTTTAGCCTTATTTCATTCGGCTAAATTTGTCTAAATTCTACATGCATAGAAACTTGCCAATTCTAGAAATATTATCCCCAGTATAGTGACTTAGCCGAGTTCACATATATATTTCATTAAACAGCTTCTTTTTAATGCTCCCTGTATATACTTTAGATAGAGCATATTTATAGTATATGTAATTCTTCTTGCTGTTCTTGGACATTGAATTACGCAGGCGATTTCTATCAGGGGTGTAGTGGAGGGTATACGGCAGGGGCGCCATTTGAGTGGGGCTGGGGGGGGGGTGCAATACCTCCCCTAAGGAATTTTGATATTTCAGAAAATTTATAAACCATCAAATGTCAAACTCAAACAAAAATAAAAAAATTGCTCAAACGCTAAAAGAATTTATTACATTTGGTTGCAATAAAAACATATGCATTAAATAAATACACATGCATATGTATAGAAATTAATAATTATAAAAAAAATTTGCTAAAGCCTTACTATTCGAACTTTCTCAAGGTGAGACATATATCGTTAATTAGTACTTTGGCTAATTTTAAAAGTACATGTGAGAATTTTTTTTATCAGTTGCTTTTCAGGTGTGGACCACTTAATCATTGGGGGAGGGGGGAAGGGGCGGGTATAACTCAAGTTCTTAATTATCTGACTTTTTTCACTTTTTTGGATTATTAGTATCACATTATATGTACTGCAATCACTGCAATGTTATAAATTATTTAATTATTTGCTTTATTAAATCATATCATATACGGTTCACTCTCAAAATTCTTCAACGCCTAGGACTGGAGTCTTCACGAACCCGACAAAACAATTTCTTCACCCAAAAACCGACAGACTTCAACCAAAACCCGAAGTAAAATAAAATTAATCCATATTTTAAAACATTTATAACAAACTAGTTTATAATTTTATCACGTATGTACAAAAATGAACACTTGTACATCCATTAATAGTCAAATATATAGCTTTTTCATTTAAAAAATATTCAGGAGTTACTTTTGAAAAACTAGGCCAAACCCATTCTGACAGAAAGAGATGAAGCACAATCCGAAATCTACCACACCCGCAACGAAGAAAATACGTCAACCTATCCTAGTCCACGGCAAATGTACCAAAAAAGGGGATTACCTTGCAAAAGGTCGGGTAAAAGATTTTTTTTTCTGAATTGTTTATAATGATGCCAACATGGAAAAACCAAGTTTTCTAACAAAATTTCTTTAGGCTAAACTTTCTGTGGCCAAAAAACAACAAAATTTTGAGACTTTTTTTTATTCTTTTGAAATATCTCGAGACTCATTGCCGTAGCATATTATTTGTCAATTACAATATTAAAGAAGATAAAATTCTCTACACCTTTCACATTTACAACTTTTTTATACACTCAATAGCAAGCGCAGTATGCCATTTTAAATATAGGACACTTTTTTTCAATTTTCTTAAAAACCGTGAAAAACTTAGTTCTACTCCGATTATTCAAATGCTTCCCCCGGATTTAATCGTGTATGTCAACTTCTATAAATTGGTATCAGTAAATTAAATGTTTCAGGGCCAAAACTAGCCTTTTTTGCGCCCTTGGCAAACATGGATCCCCCCCCCCCCCCCCGCTTAAAAAGAAAATTTATCACGGAATTTTAATAAATCTCTAATAGCCGGATTTTGGAGATTTTAGGTTGTAATCATTAAATACGTAATGTGAACTACGTAATCAGCTTTGCCAAATATTGATTCATTAAAACCTTGAAAACCGAACGGAAATATATTCCGCTTTAAACAGGTTTCCATCTTAGCCGGTATAATTGTTCATATTCTCTATCTCGAAGATATATAATTTTTTCTTTAAAGACCGGATTCTGTATATACAGATTTCATTTTTAAAGATTTTACGGTAGTTGTAGTATTGAGGTGTTTAAAGTCACAGTTACATGAATTATGAGACTAAATTAGTCACACGAAGACATTCGCAAGGTAATATTAAACATATGGGAGCATTCTTGACAAATATCTCGCTTGCATTTTATTACTTTTATTTATTTATTTTTTTTTTTTTTATGGGATACCTGAGATCAATATCGAATGTTGTGCTTTTGTGCTTTTTCGGGTTTGATTGCATTTTTTATTTTTAATATTCGGACACTTTCATTTTTGAAAAACTGTTTGGAACCCATTCTAAAATTTAAAGTATTCTCATTAAAAAAATGCAACCAAATTCGAAAAATTAAAAACGCACAATGTTGGATATCGACCTCAGATATGTGGAAAAAAAATTAAATGTTAAAATTCCAGCAAGAATTCTGAAAAGAATGCTCCCATAGATTTAACATTAGCGTGCAAATGTTTTCGCGTGAGACTACACTAGTCACGCGAAGACATTGGATCGCTAATGTTAAATCTATGAGAGCGTTCTTTTTACAGTTTCTCGCTTGCAATTTAATAGTTTTAAAGGATTTTTTTTGGCTTAGAATTGCTGACGTTGAATTACAACCGGATTAGTGTTTACCTTTTCTATTTTCGTTATTGTGGTTTTCTATTTTGATTACAGCTTTTTTTTTTTTTACTTTTTTTTTAGTTTTTTGGCTGCGAGACATTTTTATTTCTATTTCATATGTATACATATAATTAATCGACAAATAAAAACTTCATTTGGCGCCTCCTTCACCTTTCGTTCTGGCACCCGGGGCACATGCCCCCTCTGCACCGCTCTAGTTTCGGCACTTTGTGTTATTTGAACACTCTCATCTTCAAATGTAATACGGCCTTGTGTGTAATGTAAATGCTGATGAATGGGAAGTATCAGGCTTTATACCTCTAGATGATCCAGATATCTGCTTTATTCAGGATAAGGATATTCCGTCGAAACGGGATGCTAATAATCCTACAACAGTGCCATCAAAAAGAAAAAAATATTGTTAAATATCCTGTAGAAATTATTATTGTTATTAAAATACATTTTTCCATTTAGTTTATGCAGTCATATTGCGTACCTTACTTTGTGTTGGGAAAGTGGAGTTGAATAAAACAGAAGATCAATGCGAAAACAAAAATGTTTATATGGTCTACAATTATCAATAAATTGGTATTTCATTTGATAAATGATATCACTGAGATAATTAAACAGATATAGTTTCAAAACAGTACATGTTACAGAAGATTAGAATATTCCACAAAGTATATTTTTCAACAACCAAAGTAAGTTTTTCTGTTTGACCTTTAAAGCAATTAATAGATAATCTTACAAGTTTTATATATTTTTGCATGCTAAAATGATATAATCTCTTGTTATATTTATTGATATAAGTGGAAAAAATATTGACAATATTTTTTTTAACTAATCTTTTAAATGTTTTTTGAAACCAGTGATCTCAAATATTTTATTGACAGAATTTTAAAATTTTATAAGAGAAAAATGCATAACATTAGTTAGTTAAATAATCTGTTATCGTTTTTATTCTAGCTATTTCACAAGGTAAAAGTATTTCTTACATAAAATATATTTATTTTTTGAGTCTCCCCTTTTATATGGAACTACAATCCAATGTTTGCTATCTTTAAAACATTAAAACATATGTTATCAGTAATTAGTAAATAAAATATACCATTGTAGTGTGGAATAAAATATGTTTTTCGCAAATTTGCATACCTATCCCATTGATACCTTGAAAAATATGTATGCATTATATAAATTATTAAAATTATAAAATTATTACAATTAAACAAGAATTCTTTCTTAATTGAAACTATCGTGAAAATAAGTTACTAAATATTGAAGTATTCTTTTAAACAATGATTTGAAGTTAACATTGTATACACTTAAAGTTACTGTCTGAATATGGAAATTGTCTCATTCATGTACTATCTGCCCTACTTTTAAAATTATATAAATTTATTCAATGTAAAATGTCTGTTGAGATGAAAATAAAGACGTGAGTGTGCAAATAATAGATAATTTACTGCTACCAATTTTTAGAAGTCGACATACACGATTAAATCCGCGGGGAACATTTGAATAATCGGGGCAAAACTACGTTTTTCACCGTTATTAAGAAAATTGAAAAAATTGTCTTATTTTTGAAATGGCGTAAGCTGTAGAGAATTTTGTCCTCTTTAATATTGCAATCGACAAATAATATGCTACGGCAACGAGTCTGGTGATATTTAAAAAAAATAATAGAAAAAAGTCCCAAAATTTTGTTGTTTTTTGGCCACAGAAAATTTAACCTTAAGAAATTTTGTTAGAAAACTTGGTTTTTCCATGTTGGCATCATTATAAACAATTTTAAAAAAAAATCTTTTACCCGACCTTTTGCAAGGTAAAATGTACATTTTCCCTGGACTATCCTGATGCAGGACTGTAATCCCATGTAAATACGAAAACCGCTGAAAAGATTTCCATTGAAAGGCAACCCGACCCGAAATTAAAGAAAATTAATCCATATTTTTATACAATTATTGTAAAAGAAATCTACAATTATATCTTTAATATAAATTTCACCTTTTATATAGAAAAATAAAGATATATATATAGTATTCATTAATGTTCAACTATGTAGTTTTTCCATCTGAAAACTACTCAGGATTTCTTTGAAAAATCGGATTAACACTTCAAAATAGTCAAAACACAATCCGAAACAATTAACGCTTTAACAATTAACCTTTACTTGCAGAAAATCACTAATAAAAGTTTTCTTATCGCTATAGATCACAAAATTTGCAAATTGGTGACGTATTCATGACGTACCTGAGCTGATTATCTCATGAGTGATTGAATTTCAGGATTTTTTTTTTTTTTCGAGATCACTTGACGAATTTTGTGATTTTTCCGCGATCGTTTGATGGAATTTGCGATTTTTTCCTACAACCGTTATACGAAATTTATTTTTTTTCTCGCGACCATTTATCGAAATTCACAATATTTTTCCGGGACTAACTGACGAAATTCTACATTTGTTACCAAGATCTTTTGAAAAAGATCAAGATTCTTTTCATGATCATTTGTTAAAATTCGTGATTTTTTTTCCACCACCGACAAATAATATTTTTGATTTTTTGCATGATAGTTAGACGAAATTTTGGATCATATTTCGCGATTGTTTGACAAAATTCTCCTCGGTTTTATTGCGCGATTGTTTGCCTAAATTTTAGTGATTTTTTGCACAATCCTGCTACGAAATTCGAGATTTTAGTTTGCGCAGTCATTTGAGGAAAACTGCATTTTTTTCGCGATCTCTAATGAAATTAGTGCTATTTTCCACGGTCGTTTAAATAAATTAGCAATTTTTCTTGCAACTATTTCGGAACATTTTTTTTTTTCAAAATTTGCAAAATTCGCGATGATTTTCTGCGACCCATTGACTAATTGATTTTGCAGAATACGAAAGAAAACAAAAATCATGCACTTTCACGAAAATTAAAAAAAAAAATCACGGAATAATCACATGCCTGTGAAAGAAGTTAAGGAGACAAAATCACGCAGAGCATTTTTTATTGTACGGGATTTTCCCATTTTCTGTGTGATTTGTGCAGTTCTGAACGATTCCTGTTCCTCAAAGAAAAATTTTCCTAGTCTTTCGCCAGGAAACTCTTCAAATGGCGCCCCGGTGGTAAAATCTGAAAAAAAAGGAGTCGAAAGGGACTAGGAAAAAGTTCCATTTTAGGCAGGTCTCCGTCTTAGCAAGTATAATTATATGATGTTTTTTCATTGAAATTTCAATTTGTCCCCCTTGGGAAAGAATTCTGTTATAGACAAGTTTCATTTTCACAAGTTTTGCTGTAACAACATCTCTTTCCAGAGCTATACTTTTGAGGGGATGAATTAAGTCTTTGAGGATACCTGTAAAAATGTCTATAATAGAATTCTGTCTAAATAAAAAAACCAAAAAAAAAAAAAAAAACATATCATGAATATTAAAATTCTACCTGCTAAGACGGAAACCTGTTTAAAACGAAATACTTCATTGGTTCTTGAGTTTTCATATTCGAAGTTTTTACTGTTTTTTGTAAGCATGATTCAGTAAATATTTCTCGTTCGAGGGGAAGACCCCCGGATTTTACTCATAGCTATATAACTTCCGTCAAAAAATCTTTGCCCCCCCCCCCCCCCGCCCCAAGAAAATTCTGAAATGGCGCCTTTGGTAAACAGAGGACGGAGGTAATTTTTTAATTAGCTTAGTATACCCCCTTTGTTTCTCGAATAAAGCTGCAGCGTATACTTTAGTCATAAACGTTTATGACTCAAGCGTATACCCTCTGTTTTTTTTTTTTTTTTTTTTTTTTTTACAACTACATCACTGGTTTCTACAGCCAGCACATCGGGATGCCATATGATTGTTTAAAAGCCTATTGATCACATTCAGATTTCCCTGTTTAATAAGTTTCCTGGAGTAGAGGGAATATTCTCTTGCATTAGGGAAACTTTCTCCTTCAAAAAAAATAAATAAATAAATAAAAAAGCAATTTAGAAAATAAAAATAGGAATTGGATTTGCGAACAGCCTTAATATCACAGTAGAATTTACCGACAGTTTACCTTTTCAACAATATTTTTTTTTATTTTAAAAATATTGTTCAAATGGTGAACTCATTGCATTTCAATGTTCAACTAAAAGTACATTTTGAAAAAAAAAATTAACTGCATATTTAATTAAAATTTTTAAAAAGTTTAAGAAAATTTGAATTTTTTAAAATCTTTACTACTTTTTTAAATGTTAATATTTTTGCCCAATTATTATTATTATTATTATTTTTTTTTTTTTAGATTTTCAAATGTACATTAAACAAGACTGCGCATGGATTTTTAGATAAATCTAATATTATATTTAACATAATTTTTTTACTGGTATATGTAATGTTAAACGATGAAACCTAACACATCATCATATACCTTTTTTTTTTTTTTTTTTTTTTTTTTTTTATAATAACCTGAAAGCTAATTCCATGCGCAGATTTATCACATATATAATAAAGAACATGTACAAAAAATTTTAAATCTCAAATACAAAAAAAAAGTCTTAGCATTTTTAAAACATGAAAGAGAAAAAAATATGGGCATGGAGAAAAAGCATACAATATCTCCCGATATAATTGCCATATTTTTAAAAATGAGGTGGTCAGGGGTGAATTTCTAACAAAAAAAGTATTGGAGTCCTAATATTCTGCAGTGCAAAAAACTGTAGCGTGCCAAGTGTTAAATTCAAGGGGTGGCCCGGGAGGGGCATTCCCCCCAGAGCAATAAAATCTACCTCTCGGAAAATTTGACATTTTGTGTTTTCAACGGTCGAAAAATGCAATTCCCCCCCGCAACTCTATAATCCCCCCCCCCCGCCCCAAAGCCACAGAAATCCCTCCCGGAGAAAACTATCTGATTTCAACACTGCGTCCCCCCTCCCTTCCACCATCACTCCCAACCTGTATTTTCATATTTCATACATTATTTGCAAAATTTAAAGCATCATTTTTTTTCTTCAGCAAAATAAAAATTTTAAATATATCGACCTGCATATATTTAGCTGTCAACTATTCCACATTTTAGTTTATCATTCCTTCCTAATAGGAATCTTTGCCTAATTTTAATGTCAATCGCAGAATTCTGAAATTTAATAAAATAAGGATTATGGTTCGGAAATATTATTTAAAAAAAAAAAAAAAAAAAAAAGAATTGTTCTCAGCTATGCATATTATATATATATAATTAATGAACAACTAGCTAAAACATTTACATGAAACATTTTCAAAAAATCTTACGCGCCGTCTCATCTCGATCTCCTACGTGTGCGACACGCTACGTCACAAGTGTTTTGTTAGAAAAAAAAAATGCAGAAGCTTGGAGATGGGAGGGAAAGGAAAGGGTAATTTAGGCTTCGGTTTTTCGGAATCGCTATTGAACTGGGCTCCGAAGCCTTGTATTTATGAGCTCCGATGAATTGTGACCAATATTTAAATTAGATTAATTTTAACACAATTATTCTAATTGGTAAATAAATCATATTAGATGTAAATTTCCAACTGGGCGAAAAACGTCTGGACCAGTATTCGAACCAGGATTCCTATTTAATTTTATTAAATTGGCTGAAACCGCCAGTGCTCTATCATCTGAGCTATCCCGGACGAATCTGGTGGAACATTTTCACCCAGCTAACATTAATGATTATAGCATTAGCATCTGGTCTGACAAGGAGAGGACCAACCTTGTTAATCACAGATTTTGATTATTTTAATATATGTTGCAGGGTAGAGACCCCTTAGTGTCAGATTCAATGGATTTTATCCAATGCTCCTTAATTCTTGAAAAACCGGGGGGGTCTAATATTAGTACACAACTTAAATACTTACTTTACAACGAAAATGATAGGTTAGTCGTAGCTCAGGTGGCATGGCGTCTGCCGGCTGATCCGAAGGCCCGGGCTCGATACCTGAATGCGCTACATTTGTTTTTCTCATTTTTTGTATTATAAATATAGTTGTAATTATAATTTATTAATTTCAATTAAAAAGTTTAACATCATATATTAATTATAATGTTAACGAACTTAAATTTATCATTTCTTATTTGTAAATTATTATTTCTCATCCATTAAAGAGGTATAAAAAGAAATTGGATCTATTATTGAATAATAAAAATTCCAAAATCGTGACAAATTCTGTTGTGGTGCCATCTAGTTATTATAAAATAAAAGAATATTCAAATAAAATAAAAATAAAAGCAGAAAAAATATAAAGGGGAAAGCAAAATAACTGAAAGCGCAAGCATGCTTATTACAAATTTAAAAATCTTTAATATGCAAAAAATCGGTTGTAATTTAATTATGATGCTAATTTTTAATATAATTATGCTTGTTACTTTAAAAACAGAATAATAGTATTATCGCATCGACTTCCTTTGTTAAAGCAATGCGTAAATGATGTTTCTTTAAAATCACGAATTGGCACAAATGCTCAATATCATTGCATCGATAAAGAATATATGAAATACATTTTAAAAGTGATTTAAAAAAAAAATAATAGTTTTATGATGTTTTATTATAACTATTTAGTTAAAAATAAAAAATTAAATAGGTTAAAATTATAATTGATATACAATATTAAAAATTTCAATTGACAATGAGATTATTAAGTTATACTTACAAGTAAATTTATAAAACAAAAAAGGAGAAAAACAAATGTAACGCATTCAGGTATCGAACCCGGGCCCGCGAATCAGCCGGTGAACACCATACCAACTGCGCTATCACTAAAAAAGATTGTAGTTGCAAAGTAAGTATTTAAGTTGTGTACTAATATTAGACCCCCCCCCCCCCCGGTTTCTCAAGAACTAAGGAGCGTTGGATAAAATCCGTTGAACCTGACACTAAAGGGCCTCTACCCTACAACACATATTAAAATAATCAAAATCTGTGATTAACAAGGTTGGCCCTCTCCTTGTGAAACCTGGTTCAGCTCAACACAATAAATCTCAGGTAATGGAACTCCAGAAATCGTTGGATACGTAATTACACTAGATTAATTTTAACACAATTATTCTAATTGCTAAATAAATCATATTAGATGTAAATTTCCAACTGGGCGAAAAAAGTGTCCGGGCCAGGATTCGAACCAGGGATCTCCTGGTCGTGGAGTTCCATTACCTGAGATTTATTCTGTTGAGCTGAACCAGGTATCAGACCAGATGCTAATGCTATAATCATTAAGGTTAGCTGGGTGAAAAAGTTTCACCAGATTCGGCCGGGATAGCTCAGATGGTAGAGCCCTGGCGGCTTCAGAAAGGAGATCCCAGGTTCGAATCCTGGTCCGGACACTTTTTTCGCCCAGTTGAAAATTTACATTTAATATGATTTATTTTCCAATTAGAATATTGTGTTAAAATTAATCTAGTGTAATTACGTATCCAATTACGTGTAATTACGTATCCAACGATTTCTGGAGTTCCATTACCTGAGATTTATTCTGTTGAGCTGAACCAGGTTTCAGACCAGATGCTATAATCATTAAGGGTCCTGGTCCCTGCCGGCGAAGACACTCACGAGCTAATGCTAATCCTATGGGGAGGGATTTTTCTAATATCTCGTTTGCATTTCGACATTTTAAATATTTTTCTTTTTCATTGGATAGCCGAGGTCCGTCTCTACAGCGCACCTTGGTTACTTTTTCGATTTTGGTTGCAGATATTTTTTAGAATGACACTTTCATTTTCAGAACCGGTTTTGAAAATGAAAGTAACTTTATTAAAAATATCTGCGACCAAAATCAAAAAAGTAACCAAGGTGCGCTCTAGAGACGGACCTCGGCTATCCAATGCAAAAAAAAAAAAATTATTTAAAAATGCCGAAATGCAAACGAGATATTAGAAAAATCCCTCCCCATAGGATTAGCATTAGTTCGTGAGTGTCTTCTCCGGCAGGGACAGGACCCTTAAGGTACTCTTAAGGCAGGGGTAGACCCTTAAGCCCGTTGGTGTAGTGGTCAGCACGCCTGTCTGCCGCACCGCAGGTCGAGAGTTCGATTCCCGACTGGGCAAGGTTCACTCAGCCTTTCATCCCTTCGGGGTCGATAAAATGAGTACCAAGCTTGCTTGGGAACTAAACACCGAGGGTCTCGCGTTAGGTTGACCACCTGGCCGGGACGCATGCTGCATAACACCTCGGGGCCCCGGGTCAAGAAAACAGAGATGGGCACTGTCGGCCCAGATCCTTCTTGGATTGTAATAGCCACAGAGTTTAGTTTGTTACGAAATTCGAGATTTTAGTTTGCGCAGTCATTTGAGAAAAACTGCATTTTTTTCGCGATCTCTCATGAAATTAGTGCTATTTTCCACGGTCGTTTAAATAAATTAGCAATTTTTCTCGCAACTATTTCGGAACTTTTTTTTTAAAAAATTTGCAAAATTCGCGAGGATTTTCTGCGACCCATTGACTAATTGATTTTGCAGAATACGAAAGAAAACAAAAATCATGGACTTTCACGAAAATTAAAAAAAAAAATCATGGAATAATCACATACCTGTGAAAGAAGTTAAGGAGACAAAATCACGCAGAACATTTTTTATTGTGCGGGATTTTCCCATTTTCTGTGTGATTTGTGCAGTTCTGCTCGATTCCTGTTCCTCAAAGAACAATTTTCCTAAGTCTTTCGCCAGGAAACTCTTCAAATGGCGCCCCGGTGGTAAAATCTGAAAAAAAAAAAAGGAGTCGAAAGGGACTAGGAAAAAGTTCCATTTTAGGCAGGTCTCCGTCTTAGCAAGTATAATTATATGATGTTTTTTCATTGAAATTTCAATTTGTCTCCCTTGAGAAAGAATTCTGTTATAGACAGGTTTCATTTTCACAAGTTTTGCTGTAATAACATCTCTTTCCAGAGCTATACATTTGAGGGGATGAATTAAGTCTTTGAGGATACCTGTAAAAATGTCTATAATAGAATTCTGTCTAAATAAAAAAACCAAAAAAAAAAAAACATATCATGAATATTAAAATTCTACCTGCTAAGACGAAACCTGTTTAAAACGAAATATTTCATTGGTTCTTGAGTTTTCATATTCGAAGTTTTTACTGTTTTTTGTAAGCATGATTCAGTAAATATTTCTCGTTCGAGGGGGAAGACCCCCGGATTTTACTCATAGCTATATAACTTCCGTCAAAAAATCTTTGCCCCGCCCCAAGAAAATTCTGAAATGGCGCCTTTGGTATACAGAGGACGGAGGTATACGCTGTATACCTTCTGGAATTTTTTAATTAGCTCCGTATACCCCCTTTGTTTCTCGAATAAAGCTGCAGCGTATACTCTAGCCATAAACGTTTATGACTCAAGCGTATACCCTCTGGTTTTTTTTTTACAACTACATCACTGGTTTCTACAGCCAGCACATCGGGATGCCATATGATTGTTTAAAAGCCTATTGATCGCATTCAGATTTCCCTGTTTAATAAGTTTCCTGGAGTAGAGGGAATATTCTCTTGCATTAGGGAAACTTTCTCCTTCAAAATAAATAAATAAATAAATAAAAAAGCAATTTAGAAAATAAAAATATGAATTAGATTTCCGAACAGCCTTAATATCACAGTAGAATTTACCGACAGATTACCTTTTCAACAATATTTTTTTTATTTTAAAAAATATTGTTCAAATGGTGAACTCATTGCATTTCAATGTACAACTAAAAGTACATTTAAAAAAAAAAAAATTAACTGCATATTTAATTAAAATTTTTAAAAAGTTTAAGAAAATTTGAATTTTTAGCTCACAGGCTATCAAAGCCTGAGAGCTAATGTGCCCGCCCGTTCTGTATGTATGTATGTATGTATGTATGTATGTATGTACGTACGTACGTACGTACGTATGTACGTAACGCGATAACTCTTGATAGAAACATCCGATTTGCTTCAAAATTTTTTCCTAGGTTCACCGTGATAAGGCGCTTCCCTGATTAGTTTTTGGAGTTCATTGGTTAAGGATAAAGGGGGAAAAACGGGGTTAGTCCACACCCCACCCCCTTAATTCAGATAAATGGGTTTTTCATGCAGAATGATTCGATTTGCTCCAAATTTGATATACCGGTTTATTATGTTAAGGAACATCCCTGATTAGTTTTGGGAGTTCATTGGTTAAGGATAAAGGGGGAAAAACGGGGTTAGTCCACCCCCTTAATTCAGATAAATGTGTTTTTCATGCAGAGTGATTCGATTTGCTCCGAATTTGGTATAGCGGTTTATTATGTTAAGGAACTTCCCTGATTAGTTTTGGGGGTTCATTGGTTAAGGGTAAAGGGGGAAAAACGGGGTTAGTCCACCCCCCCTTAATTCAGATAAATGGGTTTTTCATGCAGAATCATTCAATTTGCTCCCAATTTGGTATACCGGTTTATTATGTTAAGGAACTTCCCTGATTAGTTTTGGGAGTTCATTGGTTAAGGATAAAGGGGGAAAAACGGGGTTAGTCTACCCCCTTAATTCAGATAAATGTGTTTTTATGCAGAATGATTCGATTTGCTCCGAATTTGGTATAGCGGTTTATTATGTTAAGGAACTTCCCTGATTAGTTTTGGGGGTTCATTGGTTAAGGGTAAAGGGGGAAAAACGGGGTTAGTCCACCCCCCCCTTAATTCAGATAAATGGGTTTTTCATGCAGAATCATTCAATTTGCTCCCAATTTGGTATACCGGTTTATTATGTTAAGGAACTTCCCTGATTAGTTTTGGGAGTTCATTGGTTAAGGATAAAGGGGGAAAAACCGGGTTAGTCCACCCCCCTTAATTCAGATAAATGTGTTTTTCATGCAGAATGATTCGATTTGCTCCGAATTTGGTATAGCGGTTTATTATGTTAAGGAACTTCCCTGATTAGATTTGGGGGTTCATTGGTTAAGGGTAAAGGGGGAAAAACGGGGTTAGTCCATCCCCCTTAATTAAGATAAATGTGTTTTTCATGCAGAATCATTCGATTTACGCCGAATTTGGTATACCGGTTTATTATGTTAAGGAACTTCCCTGATTAGTTTTGGGGTTCATTGGTTAAGGGTAAAGGGGGAAAAGGGAGGTTAGCCCGCCCCTCTTAATTTAGATAAATGGGTTTTTCATGCAGAATGATTCGATTTGCTCCGAAGTTGGTATACCTGTTTATTATGTTAAGGAGCTTCCCTGATTCGTTTTGGCGATTAATTGGTTAAGGATAAAGGGTGGTTAGTCCACCCCCTTAATTTAGATAAATGTTTTTTTTTTTTTTTTTTTTTTTTTTTTTTTTGCAAGATTATTCGATTTGCTCCAAGTTTGGTATACCGGTTTATTATGATAAGGAGCTTCCCTGATTAGAT
Organism: Maratus speciosus; assembly: GCA_963932465.1. NCBI lineage: Eukaryota > Metazoa > Arthropoda > Arachnida > Araneae > Salticidae > Maratus > Maratus speciosus. Next base: position 200,697,162 of record OZ010787.1, on the reverse strand, counting down.
TTGGAGGTTCACTGGTTAAGTATAAAGGGGGAAACGGGGGCTAATTCCCCTTCACTTATTTTTTTGAGGGGCATTATCCTTTAAAATAAGAGTATAATATACAATTAGTGTGAATAGTCTGTGAGCTCAATGCCATCAGTTTAGCTGGGCACTTTTCTTTTTTATTTAAAATCTTTACTACTTTTTTAAATGTTAATATTTTTGCCCAATTATTATTATTATTATTTTTATTTTTTTTTTAGATTTTCAAATGTATATTAAACAAGACTGCGCATGGATTTTTAGATAAATCTAATATTATATTTAACATAATTTTTTTACTGGTGTATGTAGTGTTAAACGAAATATTAAAAAATATCGTACGAAATATCTTATATATCTTGCGAAATATCTTACGCGCCGTCTCATCTCCATCTCCTACGTGTGCGACACGCTACGTCACAAGTGTTTTGTTAGAAAAAAAATGCAGAGGCTTGGAGATGGGAGGGAAAGGAAAGTGTAATTTAGACTTCGGTTTTTCATAATCGCTATTGAACTGGGCTCCGAAGCCTTGTATTTATGAGCTCCAATGAATTGTGACCAATATTTAAATTAGATTAATTTTAACACAATTATTCTAATTGGTAAATAAATCATATTAGATGTAAATTTCCATCTGGGCGAAAAACGTCTGGACCAGGATTTGAACCAGGATTCCTATTTAATTTTATTAAATTGGCTGAAGCCGCCAGTGCTCCATCATCTGAGCTATCCCGGACGAATCTGGTGGAACTTTTTCACCCAGCTAACATTAATGATTATAGCATTAGCATCTGATCTGAAACCTGGTTCAGCTCAAGACAATAAATCTCAGGTTATGGAACTCCAGAAATCGTTGGATACGTAATTACACTAGATTAATTTTAACACAATTATTCTAATTGCTAAATAAATCATATTAGAGGTAAATTTCCAACTGGGCGAAAAAAGTGTCCGGGGCAGGATTCGAACCAGTGATCTCCTGGTCGTGGAGTTCCATTACCTGAGATTTATTCTGTTGAGCTGAACCAGGTATCAGACCAGATGCTAATGCTATAATCATTAAGGTTAGCTGGGTGAAAAAGTTTCACCAGATTCGGCCGGGATAGCTCAGATGGTAGAGCACTGGCGGCTTCATCCAGGAGATCCCAGGTTCGAATCCTGGTCCGAACACTTTTTTCGCCCAGTTGAAAATTTACATCTAATATGATTTATTTTCTAATTAGAATAATTTTGTTAAAATTAATCTAGTGTAATTACGTATCCAACGATTTCTGGAGTTCCATTACCTGAGATTTATTCTGTTGAGCTGTACCAGGTTTCAGACCAGATGCTATAATCATTAAGGGTCCTGTCCCTGCCGGCGAAGACACTCATGAGCTAATGCTAATCCTATGGGGAGGGATTTTTCTAATATCTTGCATCTTTGCATTTCGACATTTTTAAATAATTTTTTTTTTCGTTGGATAGCCGAGGTCCGTCTCCACAGCGCACCTTGGTTACTTTTTCGATTTTGGTTGCAGATATTTTTTAGAATGACACTTTCATTTTCAGAACCGGTTTTGAAAATGAAAGTAACTTTATTAAAAATATCTGCGACCAAAATCAAAAAAGTAACCAATGTGCGCTCTAGAGACGGACCTCGGCTATCCAATGCAAAAAAAAAAAATTATTGAAAAATGTCGAAATGCAAACGAGATATTAGAAAAATCCCTCCCCATAGGATTAGCATTAGCTCGTGAGTGTATTCGCCGACAGGGACAGGACCTTTAAGGTTGGCTGGGTGAAAAATTTCCACCAGATTCGTCCGGGACATTTCAGATGGTAGAGCACTGGCGGCTTCAGCCAATTTAATAAAATTAAATTGGAATCCTGGTTCGGACATTTTTCGCCCAGTTGAAATTTACATCTAATACAATATTTAAATATTTACTGAAAATAGTGAAGTACCGGAACTGAGCTCCTGTGGGCTCCGGCGAAAATTAAGCCCTGGAAGTGTCAAAATATACGCAATTAAACAGACTTTCATTTAATATTTATAAACAAAAATCGATTTTTTGATCAAATTGAAGTAAACTGTCCCCCTTAAAAGAAATGCAATTAACGAAAAATGCGACCATGCACGAAAAAAAAAATGTGATGTCGAAGTAACAGGCGCCAGAAAAGGCACACAACAGTAATAGTTATTGCTTAACAATATTAATGGATCTGTAATATTTTCCCCTTATATCATCGCTACCATGTCAAACTATCCAATGTGAAAAAATGCATTTTTCATATTTTGTGCCATTTTGTTGTAGTGGCCGAGAGGTTCTGCTCTCGAAGCTGGTAGACGGGAGGTGCTGGGTTCGATCCCAATCGCGCCCGTCGGCCTAATCGTTCGGAGTTTTCTTCGAACCTTGGTTCTCCAAGCGTTAATACGGGTTAGGTTCCCTTAGAAAGACCTCCACGGAAGGCACCCCCCCCCTTAAGGCCTATATCCCACGTGCAGATAATTGGCCGACATAAATACAACCAACCAACCAACCAGCCATTTTGTTGTATTGTGCATGATGCGTACTAATCAAAATTGTCACGTCTCTAACTTGCTTATAAACTTAGATAATGACTATTTCAAAGTATTCAATATGCACTTTTTTCTAAAATTTACAATGTCAAACTGTCCAGTATGGCATATTCGATCCTTTGCCGCAAATGTTTGGATAATTTTTCTTTTTCTAAGCATCCGTACCATGTCAAACTATCCGATATGAAAATAGTCTTTTTATCAGGAAGACAAATACTGTTTTATATATAGATTAAAATTTAACACAATTGACATATGTTTTTGACGTTTAATATAGCATATAGTTTCTATTGTTAATGGAATGTGATAATCTTTAGTTGATTTACAGGGGCACTCAAAAGAATCCCGTTACATTACACTCAATAAGGAAAAAGAGCGGTGTCTTTTAATGGTTTTACAATATTTAAAACGTAATGGAATTAATATTGATTTAACAAGTGTATTAAAACACGTTTTGCGCATAACATGATTTGCAAGCCATTTACTATTATTTACAGGTTCATACAAATGAATTTTGTTGTATAATGGTTTATTTAAAAAAATGTTTGAAGCATATTTTAATGATGTTAAAATATTCCAAACAAAGTGAAACTGACATCCGTAATTGATTTACACAAGTTTACAAGTTGCTTACTGTTTAATATGACACGTCACATGTATGATAGTTATTGTTAATTTACAGGGACACACACAAAAAATTCGGTTACACTGCTGTCTATTAGCGATAGTTGTTTGAAGTGCGTTTTCAATTATAGTATGAATTTTTAATTATTTGAATATTACGTGGTGCGTATAAATTCTATAGATTATATATAGGGCTATACAAAATAATTTGTAAGCATTACTTTGTATGGGAGTGTATTTCTTAAAGAAGGTTGCTAATTGAGTTATGCAATTTCGGTTTTTTATTTCTTTTTAGTATATTAAAATATGTTAGTAGAAATTCCTAATATGCAGGGCTACGCAAAAAGCTGAAAACATTGCCGGCTATGACTGGTAATTTCTGGAAGTGTGTTTATAACAATTTTTTGTCTGAATTAAATTTTACCGTATTACAAACATATATAAAAATCTAGTGATAATATACAGGGCTATACAAGAAAGTCGAGTATATTTCCGTTTATTGACGGAAATTGCTAAAGTTTGAATGTGTAAATTGCATTACGTGTTTTCTAATTAAACTAAATTGTCGCATATTATCTAGATTATATACAAATCTGTAGATCATTTACAGGGCTTCACAAACTGATTCGAGTAGTTTTTCTCTCTATGGGCGGTAATGGTATTTTAGTGAATTATTTTATGCAGCCACGTATACGAGCTGTAGCATTTTTATACAACAGGCAAAAAACAGTGACCGCAATACCGAAATTCAAAAACGCACTTCCCGCAATTATTGCTCAAAGACAGTACTGTAACCCGTTTATTTTGTGTGACCCTGTAAATGAACGACAAATGCTATGAATGCACGGCCTATTCTGCCGTAATATCCTTGTAATGAAGTTCAGTGATTTATATCAGTTTTAATACATTTGAAATAGCGCAAAGTTATTAAAATAGTCTCCAAACGATTTTTTCCCATATACCATAATGTAATGGAAATCTTTTGAGTGACCCTGTAAATGAACTCTTAATGTTACACACTTAGTATGCAATACCGAACATGCCATTGTAAGCACTTTTAACATTTTTCTATTGCATGAAAATGCGAGTATATTTACGTGAGTTAGAGCGTGGACAGACAAACCGAACTCATAAACACTTTTCAACCTTGTTGGAAAGTGTTAAAAAGTATAATAGGTTGAAAATTCCTTTCAGCAATTTCTACCAATAGACGAGCATAACTGAATTCTTTTGTACAACTCTGTATATTACCTACAGATTTTTATACATGCTACATAATAAGTAAAAAAATTTAATTCAAGTTAAAAGACGCTTAAAATACTAAAATGATACTTCCAGAAATTATCATCTATAATGTTGTTTAGTTTTTAATTTAGTTTTCATGTTTCTTGTCTTTTGCGTGGCCCTGTATGTGATTTTACTTATATTACACAAACCTCGCATATACTAACTATAGTTCAGCTTTGAAATGCGTAACACAATTAAAAACTACGTTTAAGCAGTTCAAAATCATGCTTAGTAATTTTAACGAAATATTTAGGTAGTCCTGTATACAATCTATAGAATTTATATACATACCACGTAGCATGCACATAGTTTTAAAACGCATACCATAATATAAAACGCATCTCCAGCAATATTGCTAATAGACTGCACTTTAACGGAAGTCTTTTGTGTGTCCCTGTAAATAAACGATAACTGTTGTACACGTCATATTCTAATGTAGGCATGTTGCTGTTCACCTCAATAATGTATGTAAATTTCATTATGTTTGAAATAATGTAACATAATTAAACTAAACTGAAAACGCTTCTTTCCCCATTAAGTGTTAGTGTAACAGGATTATTTTGAGTGTCTCTGTAAAGGACCTATAAATGCTACACGCTCCGTTTTCACCGGACATACCATAGTAAACATCAAAAACATAAATAAATTATATGGCAATCCGAGTATATTTACGAGAGTTAGAGCAAGGTGAGACGACGGAAAAGTAAACCAAAAGTCATAAAAACATTTAACGATCACGAAAGTCTTGAAAAAAAAATGCATTAGCCCTTTATCACTCCCCATGTTCGGGAGAACATTTGCAATTGTTGTATTAAAAGAACCTATTATGAATTTCGTCGACATGTTCTTCAAAATCATTTGTTCCAACTTTTTTTTTTTTTTTATGTGGTATTAAATAAATCAAAGCTTTCTATTTGAAATTAGTGGTAGAAAGCGGCCCATTAGTTTCTTAAAATAAATAGCGCGAAGATTACTATTTATAATTATGGGTATGAAGTGAAGTGCCTGTTGTTTCGCACTTCATTATTTGAGATATTTTTGTTTTCTTGTATTTTATCAAATTAACAGAATGTTTAAAAATAAGCTTTTTTCTTTATTAATTTACTGTATACACTATATTGCCATTAAACACCGGCAACTTTCAATTTTAGACATTTTGTCGAATATTTAGAAATATACTTGGCAGATTCTTCTGGAATTTCAGGATTGAAAAGAACAGGTATGACCTCATATTTAGCAATGTCGATTTGATTAGGAGGGGGGGGGCAATTAGGGGGCCAGCAAAAAATCAAAGAAAAAAAACAATACTTGGGACCACCCTGTAAAATAAAATGCATGAAATGATCTATCGCTACCGAAAATAAATAAACAGACATTGTGAAATATGTGTATTCTTTTGTGTAAGAATAGCACGTATATTAATAGAGATATAGCGATTTATTTAAAAAAAATTTTAAATTCTTGCATGTGTTTTGCTTATAACATGCAGGGTTTTCAACCAAATTTAACGCCGGTTTCAGAAAAATTGACCAAATATAGTAGAAACAATATAGTGCAATTGGAATATATATATATTTAATATTTTAGGAAATATGAGCAGTTGTATGAATTTGTTTACGTGCGCATGCGCGAACGATAACAAGGATCATTTTAGATACTTTAACAGACAACTCTATGGAGCAACTTATTAAAAAAATCTAATCAAATATCGTAAAAATTCAGAAAGATGTCGGCGTTAGAGCGAGCAAATTTTCAGTTGTTCTCTAAGGCAGCTGAATGATAAGGGATTTTCCACAAATTGTCATTTTTATTTTTATTTTTTTTTAATTTTCATTTATTATTGATGCTTTAGTTCTTCTTGGATAACCACCAGAACGAGCCTATACCATGATCAAAAGAAGTATCAAAATCGAAGCATTTTTTCCAAATCTACTCTTTGATACTCACTAAATACTAACTTTTTTCTGAAAGTCAGTTAATAAAAAATGGCAATTTGTGTAAAATCCCTTATCAATCAGCTGCTTTTAGAGAACAACTAAAAATTTGCTCACTTTAACGCCGATATCTTTCTGAATTTTTACGATATTTGACTAGATTTTTTTTTAATAAGCTGCTCCATAGAGTTGACTATTAAATTATGTAAAATGATCCTTGTTATCGTTCGCGCATGCGCAGCTAAAAATTATTTCATACAGCTGCTCATATTTCCTAAAATATTTAATATATTTATATTACAATTACACTATATTGTTTCTACTATATTTTGTCAATTTTTCTGAAACCGGCGTTAAATTTGGTTGAAAACCCTGCATGTTATAAGCAAAAAACATGCAAGAATTTAAAAATTTTTTAAACTTACACAAAAGAATACACATATTGCACAATGTCTGTTTATTTATATTCGGTAGCGGTAGATCATTTCGTGCATTTTATTTTACAGGGTGATCACAAGTATTATTTTTTTCTTTGATTTTTTGTTGGCCCCCTAATTGCCCCGCTTAACAAATCGACATTGCTAAATATGAGGTCATACCTGTTCTTTTTAATCCTGAAATTCCAGAAGAATCTGTCAAGTATATTTCTAAATATTCGACAAAATGTCTAAAATTGAAAGTTGACGGTCATTAATAGCAATATAGTGTATTTGTTATTCAAATTATTAAAGAAAATTCTTAAGAGTTTTATATTGAATATGTAAGTACCAAATATTTTACAAATTAAATTATTGAATACGGCACATTTGCTACTATGAAACGGCGAATTTGGGAAAAGCACACCATTTTTATAAGTCAAACTATCCAACGTGTCATTATTGGATAGCTTGAAGTTGAAAAAGTTCAACGAAGCTGAAAACGTACAAATAAGCACACCATATCAAATTATCCAATGTGATTTTTTGGCGAGTAAAATTATTCAAATGATTTAATAGGATGCTTAAATAGGATACAAAATAGCACTCGAAAAATATAATAATCGTTTACTGCTACTTGGCGCTGATTTTGAATGCACAATTAAAACAGTTTTTTCGCCCTCCTGAAAAGTGGCTATTATCACATTGGATTGGATAGTTTGACTGACATGGTACCGACGATATGCGATTTAAAGAAATATGAAATCTTAACCTTACTATCCTGATTATTTACTTCCTAAACATAATACATATAAGAATGAATTAGTCGTGGCCCGGTGGTCTAGGGGTATGATTCTCGCTTTGGGTGCGAGAGGTCCCGGGTTCAAATCCCGGCCGAGCCCAATTGGTTTTTTTGTTTTTCTTTTAATGATTGTACATAAATCATGATTAATCTTAATCTCTGTGTTTTTACTTTTGTTTCACTCTTTAAAAACAGTTTTTAAAATAGACAACTAAAATTAAATAATATTGCTAATTATTCTCTCTCTTGGTTTATATTAATTCTTTAGAACACTCATGCTGTGGTTCGGTGGTCTAGGGGTATGATTCTCGCTTAGGGTGCGAGAGGTCCCGGGTTCAAATCCCGGCCGAACCCGCGGCTTTCTTTTTTTTTTTTTTTTTTTTTTTTCCTCCTCTTTTTTCTGTTATATTACATAAATCACAAATCATTTGTATTATTATATTAATAAAACTGAGTTGGTGAGTTCCACTTGTAAAATTGGTTTTACTCTTATTCGTGTATTTTTGAAAATTAATTAAGCTTTGAATTTCAGATAAAAGGAGTCAGTAAGATCTCAAGTTCCCCTCGCTAGTGTGAAAATCATGGGCGCAGAATGCATTCTTACTTTTAAAATATCTCATCGGGAAATTATTATTTTTAATTACTTTTTTCAGTGTTTTCTTCTTAAAGGATGTCTCTCTTTTCTTTTGTTTACAAAATATATGTTTACTTTTATTTGAAATGTTGAAATCGTACTCACAGCTCGACAGCTTTTAACACATAAAATACTAAATTAAGCCTATATTTTAGAAATATTTTGCAAGCAACAACAAAAAAAAATAATAAAATAAAAATAAAGAGAGAGAGAGATCCTTTAAGAAGAGTACACAGAAAGCAGAAGTTCAATATATTAATTTCTTGATGAGATATTTTTAAAATAAAAATGCGAATCCACGCCCATAGGTTTAAAATTAGCAAGGGAAATTTGAGGTCTCACTAACCAACACCCTTAAGGCTCCTGTCCCTTCAGGCGAAAACACTCGCGAGCTAATGCTAAACCTATAGGGAAGTTATTTTCTAATATCTCGTTTGCATTTCGACATTTTTATTTTTATTTATTTTTGCATTGGGTAGCTGAGGTCCATCTCTACATCGCTCCTTTTTTACTTTTTCGATTTTGGTTGCAGATACCAAACGATTGGAAATAAAGTCTACTTTTAAATGATGTATATATAATTTGCTTAAGGGGCATATCAAAACGAAACCAAACTTTGTTTGTTTTTTTCCAATAGCAATACACAAGTTTGACACCATAAATAAATTCGTCCTTCAATTAGCCTAAATCTAAATTTTCATGAAATTCATACGATTAGTTTCCGAGATATTAATTATTTTAAAACTTGCATATTTTAGGGACTGTATCCAAATTGAAGTTCGGTACTCGATTCCTGAAATGCTACAGAATGACTATGTCACTTCTATTAATGTATTATTTCTTTCCAATATGACCATTTCACTCGACTATGTTTCGACTATTGCCAGTCCAAATATTTTAATAAAATGAGTAAAATATATTTTTTCAAATTATGCTTTTCTGCACTTAAACCATCATTTTGATGTTTTTTAATGATAATTCGAAACTTACTCGAAAGAAAAATTTTAAATTGAGAATTCGCATAAAGCAGGACGTCATAAATATAAATCTATCAAAAAATTGTAGGTTGCAATTCATATTTTTTCGAATATTAATTTCATAATTCATATTATAAAATTTTAAAAATAACAAATTCAATGTATTTATGTTTGGGCTTTTTAGACTTATACCCACACACAATATTTATCACATTAGGATTATAATATCAGGAGATATTATAAAAAATATGAAAATGTAATTTAACATTAGAAGCTCTAAATTTTGAATATTTATAATTCAAAAACTTAGCATCCAAATGTATAGAACTTTCGTTTAGGCAATGTTTGAACCGAAGATTTAAAATATAGTGTCAAAATTGGGTGTTGCCATTGGAATAAACGAAGTTTGGTCTGGTTTTGATTTGTAGTTGGCTCCCTAAGCAAATTTCCTATACATCATTTAAAAGTAGACTTTATTTCCAATCGTTTGGTACCAGTAACTTTCTTCTTTTATAAATAGTTGCAGAGTTAGTAGGGTGGTTTTATTTTTTTCCCCATGATTTTACATCAGTAAAAAAAAAAAATGCTTCGAAGTTCTTCAAAGAGTACCGAGTCCCCTTAAGCTATAAGTTTATGTTAAGCAAAGTTAAGCTTTTGTGTAGAAATTAAATTCAAATAAAACTCGCGTTTGTTGGATTTTGCATGGATTTTAATAGTTATTATAGACTTTTGATAATGTATAACCGGGGCTGCGGAGTCGGAGTCGGGCCCATTTTTGAGCGAAAGACTCAGAGTCGGATTTGTTAAAATTCCCGGAGTCGGACCATTTTTGAGCGAAAGAGTCGGAGTCGTCCATTTTTCCCCCCGGCTCGACAGCCCTGTATGTAACTTGAATTTTTGTCAACAGTGCAAAAACTATAACGAATACTGTAAAATAAATAATCGTGTTTGAAACACTTTCAAATGTAATTCCACTTAATTAAAAATTTTGTTTCGAATCAAAAGTTTCTGTATTGGAATGGTAGTAGGTTTCATTGTAAGTTTATAAGTTGGGATCCATATAAATTTATTACGTGCATATGCATAGTGATTTAAATAATGTCAAACTATAAATTTAAAATTGCGCTCTTGAAAGAATGGGAATGCTTCATTTCCACATTTCAGCCATTAAACAAAAATGTATCGCAGAAAATATGTTCTTGCGAATGTACCAACGGTGGTTCCAGAGAGGACCCTGGGAGGGGTATAAAAACATTAAAATTTTTCGATGCCGCGAATAACTTCACATGGTTTAAATATTTTTTTATACAAACTAAGTAACATTACCTGAAATTAAAAAAAAAATAATTGGGTGGGTAATTCACCCCTCCCCCTCCCCCCTAAAATGGTTAATGGGAAGTATCAATGAGAACTAACTGTTCTCTTATGATCGAAAATTACAAAAGTTCTCAAGATTTAAATTAAACTATTTCCCGTATTTTGTAGAATATCGATAATTTAAATAAAGGATAAGTATACGTTATATGGGACAATTAAAAAAAACACCCTGTAATAAAATTAAAAATTACAGAATCGAATATTAAAAACATACACACTATGGATTTGTTATTGTAGATTTTGTTAACTTTATCATGTACTCGTTAATATGTTTTTTATAGAAAAAAATAAAGAAATTAAGTATATAAAGTATAAACTTTCTTTTGATGAAATATTTTAATTCAAAGTAACTATATAACATAAAACGGAATCTCAGGCATTCATACATAAAGACTATACGAATTAAAATATGGCAGAAAAAAGATAGGCTAGCAAGATAACGCTTTTTTATGTAGCATTGTTAGTGAGAATGGCGCCATTTGAGGGGGGGGGGGGGGAGAGAGAGACAATTGCCTCTGACTTTCAAGCTTTCATTTTTGTAATTTGTTACTTTATTCTTTAATATTAGCACATATTTTTTATTTATTTTCATCAATGCATTAAATGCATGTAAATACATTATAATAGTACAAATATTTCTTTGAACATATGTATGACAAAGGATTGTAATAAAAATAGTTCATTTCAGGGGGTAGAAAATCTGTCTTTACTATGAGCAAAGAAAGTCTTTTGTCCCCCCAGAAAAATTACCTGATGTGATGCTACTGGTCGATGATCGCGTCTTTTACCAGTATTGAAAAGCATAATGCATTTTGAAAAAAAATACATTCTGAGATAAATATTTATCTCGGAATGTATTTTTTCAAAAATCGTCATGTTTAAATTGATATACTTAAATTTGAATAAAAGATAAAGTTGCGACACTTCGCACAATGTTCTTCAGTTACATATTCTTTTAATTAGCATCGGGATTGAGAGAATGTTTAAGCTGAGTTTAAATTTTATTTAGTCGGAAAGATAACTTTAGTAAAATGCTAAAATGTCAGTATGCTTATGTATATGTAAATGCATTTGCTCCTCCACCACCACTCTTCTCGAAGTCTTGATATGTTTCATTCGTGAAATAAATGTAAAAAAATTAATTGTGACATCTTGAAGGAATTAAAAAGCGGAAAGATAATTCAAATCTGTTTGACAAGATTAATTATAATATTTTCTACAAAATAAAATATAACTGTCAATAAATAAAGAGAAATAACACTATTAAAATTTGTTTTGCAAATCATTTCGACTTTCATTTTAATCATTTTTCTTTACTTCATGTTAACGTATTTTATCAGTTTTTGTTTTTATTAGATTTAAACCGCTGAAGTCTCTTTCACAATCAACAATTCGCATTGTAATGAATACACAATATTCTAATAAACATTATTTGCATGCAAGAATTCGAGTAATTCTTTGAAAGACATATTTTTGCATCCTTCTACAAAATATGTTTGAACAAACTTTTTTTTTTTTTTTCGCATTCTGAATGGCCTTTTTGAATTTATTAATAATTAAATTTTGGACTGTTTTTAAAGAATGTGTATTTTAAAAGAAATTTTTAAATAAGTGCACATTTTGAGGGAAAAAATGAGTAAAGAACATTTATAAAGAAAAAAGTAAAATTGTATGCCCGAAACCACCTTAATATAAATAAGTCTGGCACAAGGGTAACTGAATATAGAAACACGGCCCTGCATTTAGGTAATGAGTAAAATGCAATAAAAGCATTGTGCAATAAATGTATGTTAGTCATTAATAAGCAAAGGGTTGCGGCTTTATAAAATAAATAAAAGCATAAAACTTGCTGTATGTTATGGAAGTTTACTTTTCGGATGCAATCTTTGGGTAGCACTGTGGACCCTCAAGCCACTACTACTTTTCGTTCTATTATCCACAGGGCTCCAAAATAAAATAATCCACGAACCGGAACACTATTTAAAACTATTGCTGACTAAAAAAATTTTTTAGTAAGTTTAGACATATTTCTATCTCACAAAACAAAAACAATTTTAAAAATGCATTCAATATTCTAAAAAATAGAAAAAAGATGCAGAGACCGCTGTAAGCTATATGTATGAAACTGTAATAATATGTTTTAATAATTCCACCAATTGGAGCAATATTTACCGTACTTTCACGAACCGGAACAATATTTGTGATAACTTCATGAACCGGAATACGTTCCGGCACTGCGTGTTGTCTAACTGCAGCTTCTATTTGTATGTGTAACTAATTAAGCGGAGCACCAAGAGGGCAGGGCAGGAATTGAAAATGAAAAATCCCAAGATTTGAAGAGCAGTTGCGCAGAAACTGGCATTTTAACAAATTTACTGCGGAGCATCTCTGAATGTGCGGCTCGGTGGTCTAGGGGTATGATTCTCGCTTCGGGTGCGAGAGGTCCCGGGTTCAAATCCCGGCCGAGCCCCATTTTATTCAAGATGAAGTGCATATCTTAAGTCACTTTTTTTTTCACCAAAATAAATAAGTTACTACTAAAATGCCGCAAGAAACTCTTGTAAGTTTGAAACATTTTGTAAGTTTGAAATCTCAATAATTTAAATTGCAGACGTTGTAAAAAAAAAATATATATATATCCTGTCAATGCTCTTTTGTAGCTTATAAAAAGACTATTTTACATCACCAGTAGTAATTTTACTTCATTTGACAGATATATGGAATTTATTTAGAAAATTTTCGACAGTCCATAGCTCTCTGGACGAGAGGAATTGTTTTTTCTCTCATCAAATAAGCTGGTTTATGTATGATAATGATTAATATACAGGGTGTTTTGTCATTGTCCAATGGCACATCCCTAAACCATTAGTTTTAGATCTATAATTCCAATTTAAAAAAAAACACCTCGAATTTTGTATTTTATCATATCAAACTCCATTTACGTCAAAATAGTTATTTTTTGTAAAAGTTGCGAAATTTAACTTTTCATACGATCCCTGGATCCTACATCTTATATTTAGAAAAACCATACCTTAGGAAGTTAAACAATACGAACAAATAATTTTACTTCCACCAAAACTTAGATTTACAGTAGTTTGAATTTTATTAATATTCAGAGTTTCTCTTTCTCTAAAAATGCTTTTTTCCCCGAGACATAGCGTTCATTTAGACGGAGGGGGGGGGGGGGGGGGGGATTCTTATAATATTGCAAAAGCAAAAAAAAAAAAAAAAAAAAAAAAAAAAAAAAAAAAAAAAATCGATGCTTAGAATAAGGGAACTATAGAAATTTTTGGCATACAAAAAAAAAAAAAAAAAAAAATAGGCCCTAATAGTAAATCAACATTATTCACATATGAACTGCATTAATATACCAAAATGTATTACTGGATGCAAAAATATAAATGAAAAACTCACATCGGTGTTGAAATAAGTTGAATAATTATATTAATATTGAAATAAGTTGAATAATTATATTAATATTGAAATATTTACATAAAAAAATTGCAAAATGAAATATGATGCAAAATAAATGAGAATTAATTCGAAACAATCCTGAAAAAACTACTATGTATGCCAAACAAAGTATAAATTCTACAGATACAGTTTAGATTTAAAACATTCGAGTAAACTTTCAAGGTCAATAATGAATAATAATAAAATCGGAAATTATTTGGACTTATAATGAAAAGCTTGAAACTTCTAATATTCAATAGAAACGATATAAATGTACATAGGTTTGTAAAAAGAAAGCCCTAATAAGATAATCATGGAAATTGGATATAATTGCAATTCAAAATAAAAAAACTCATAATTGTCATTTATTTAAAAAGTAAATAGTTCTTTCAAATATACATTGAAAGAAAGATAGAAATTTTCTTAAAGTTACTTTCTAATGCATTTTTTGCATATTCGTATAATGAAACGGACAATTTAACTTTTTTATCACATTATGGTGTTCTTCATTAAATTTACTATTGGATAGCAGAAAATTCGAGGCCCCCTGTACATGTGTCCCTCGTGCTTTGCCGGTAATAGGGGGTTGTTTAGAACACATATTTAAACATATTAACGTATTAAAAAAAAAAAAAAAAAAAAAAAAAAAAGCAATTTGATAAATTACAACAACCATTTGGAAAATGATTTTTTCAAAGACTAGAATTTAAGACATAAAAAATCGCACGGAGTTGATCATACATTACGTACGCCATGAATTAAACATTAATAGTGTTATTACACGTAAAAATTGCAAGCGACAAAAATCGGCTGCGACTCATCAGATTTCCTGAAACTTACATATTATCCACCTGAAACTTACGTATTATCCAAGCATTTCATTGGCTGTTCGGGAAAAGGCTTTTCCATCGTAGAAATCTGAATTTCATTCTTAAACTTCTAAACATCCCACAATATTACTTTTTACACCGTCGTATAGAGAGAAAAAAATGTACTTTTAAATGCAATTTGTTTGAAAGCTGTATCTCAATTTGTTTCTGAGTTTTTTTTTTTTTTTTTTTTTTTTTTTTGTAGTTTTTATTACTTTTTTGTCATAGTGGCAACAGAAGTATCCATCTCTGTTGAAAGTAAAGGGAAAATACATATTACTGTACTGACCAATCAGAAAACAAATAAAATGCGTATTCAACCAATAAAACGCTTCAGATATGGTTTTGATTTCCTACCCTGACAGAGGAGAAAAACCATTTTTCCAAATGGTTAATAAAAATATCGTTTGCTTTTAAATTAATCTATAGTGAAACATATAAATTATAATCGGTGCAGGATCAAAAACTGATTAAAAAATCTGCACATAAATTTCATAACGGAAAATACTGAAATACTAATATTAAATTTAAATCCCTGGGCCACGGCTCCGTCGCTTCATATTTTAATCAAGTCCTGATTATAGAGTTTTGATCCTAACCCATAAATAGATAAATCAGCAGATATAATTTTATAAAATGCCTTTTTTATAAATGCCTTACTTATAACTCGAGCGCAGCGTTAATTTTCTAGAAGGGAATTTTGCAACGTCGGAGAGCGAAGCATACTATGGATTTTGGGGAGAGGGCATAAAGGCTAACATAAAGGCTTAAAATAAATGTTAATAAACAGACCTACTAGTTTCATACACACAAATGGTGAAAATCTTAAGATCAGTGATAATAATAGACTATCTTTACAAAAAAAAAAAAAAAAAAAAAAAATCACAAAATATGTATGAAAGTAGGTGCTTCAATAAAAATGATCATATACAATCGTGATTTATCTTTTTAAATTTATGAAGCATCTCCTACCAAATTCTGTGTAATTTCAGCCTCCTTTGAATTACTACTTACACGCATATTAAGTGATGCATTCTTTAACTAATCAATGATGAAAAACTGACAACTCTATGACGATTAATAGTAACAAAATCTCAAATCATTTTTGGGAGGAGTTCTTCGATTCTTCGGAGAAGGGAGGATGTCGCCCTGGGGGCGCATTCTCTGAATTTATCGCTGGTCGTGCAGACCGTGACCACGAAACCCATCCTCAGAAAACAGTTCCTTAATAATTCCGGTAAAACACTAAGGAATACATATTTTTAATTCTTCTGATCGTTGACCCCTTTCTTGCAATCCAAGCTACAATCCCGCATAGGACAAATCCCCTTAAAAATAGAATATACAACAAACAAATCTATTCACAAGCAGAAACTTTTATTATAGATGGCTAAACACTTTAAAATTAGTATTACAACAATTTAAATCATATTTTAGTTTTAAAAAATGAATTACATAGAAACTTTTAAGTGTTTATTTTTTTTTAAAAGCAATGGCAGATAATCACAATGCAATTGAAATATGATTGCAGCTGTAGTCTCAATTTTTAATGATGAAAAGTTTGAATTTTTTCAAATTACTCACCTTAACTGTCACATAATGAGTTCAACTTCACCAGAATGATATCTAGAAGCAAAATCGGAGAAATATTTGTGTAAATAATTTTCTTATAAATATTACTGGAATAAAGTGTTAGAATTCAGTTGCCCCTTTTTAAATGGAATTTAGTTCGCGATTTCATTCATAGATGGTGACACTATCAGCGGAAAACCGACAGGAAGAATCCTAATTTACTGAGGAAAATAATGACAACAAAAGAAAATCCTACTGCTTATAATTTAAACAGATTTTTATCTTCATTTCAAACTATACAGTTCTATACAAAATTTCGAGAAAATCTCTATTGCTGGAAACTTTATTAGTTTTTCTAAATGCACTTCCTGATTTTCGAGATTTATGTTTTACTAGCATACCGGTCCCGTGATGATAACTTTTTAATTTACGAAACCACAATGTTAGTGAAAATCTTTCCAAATGTATGTACATAATGTTGGGGGTACCCACTGGCCTTTGGCAGCATACATCCGCTTATTTTCTTCACTTTATTACCCACATCGAGTCATTTAATATTTAAAAGAAAATAGTTCTTATTGGTCGAACTCTTCGAAATTTTTACGAATTATTAATATGTTTCCAAAGCCCGTGTAAAAAAATTCAGGAAAAAATATTGATAATAAGTCGTAAAAGCGTTCGTAAGAAGTGTTTCTTCTCACTCTTTTATTCGCATTGGGACATTTAATATTAAAAACAAAATAGTTTTTATTGCTCTTCTAACTCTCCCCCCCCCCCACCACCACCACATACAGAGAACCTACAATGGGTTCAGAGTTGTTTCTCTAGCCCCCCCCCCCCACACACACACACACATCCGGTCATTTAATAATACAGGGTGTCCGGTCTCAACGGTGTCCAATGGCTAATTCGTAAACCGTTAGTCATAGACATATAGTTCCAATTACAAAAATGTTTTAAATGAGGTAAAGAAGTATTTTTTAAGCGATTTGGGTCAAGAAAAACATTTATTTAAAAATTACGAAATTTAAATTTTTATACGGTCCCCCGGTCCTATAAGTGATATTTAGTAAACTTTTCCTATTCCTCTAACAAGTACGGCAAAAAAAGTCCCATTCATCTAACCCTAAAATTGACCGAGTTATGACATTTTCAATTTTATGACTTAAACCACTTTTCTGTAACTGAAAACAGATGAGTTGTACGTACCAAGCTTTCAGGGGTCGTACGCGAAGTGCTTGAAGTATTATAAAGGGCGTCCACTCCAAACGATGTTCAATGGCTAATTCCTAAACCGTTAGTCAAAGACATAGTTCCAATTACAAAAAGGTTTTAAATAATATAAAGAAGCATTTTTAAAGCGATTTAACAGAAGGTGCTTCCCCCCGTATAAATATTACGGTAGTGTTAATTTTTAGTAATTAACTTTCAGATTGGTTAAAATAATTGAAGAAGTGAGTTTCAAAACTCGCCTTATCGAGACAATCAAATTTTGGGAAATCGCGTAAAACCTTTAAATGCGCCCATTGGTATTCATTGAAAATTGGGAGATTGTAGTGTTTGGTACAGTTATACCAATAGAATAGATTGATAGAGAAACACGATTTTTTAAATTTCGGATAAGGCCAGTTTCGAAACTGACGTCCTAAATAATTTAATATATGTTTTGATTTAACAATATGTTTTCCCTAATTTTTAATTAAAAATTAATTTAAAAAAATAACTGGTCTAATGAATATTTGCTGAGGGGAGAGACAGTGGAATTTTCAGAAGGGGTAATGTAATAATAATAATTATTATTATTATTTTTATCGTTACAATAAAATGACAAATGGAACAAAATCTTAAAAAAAAGAAAAGATAATTAAAAAGAGAGAATGCGGGCGGTTATATGATGTCCGACCTTTAATGGATAAATCTGTGCTCTATTAGAACAAAATGTTAAAATATTGTAACAATTTTGTTATGTTTATTTAAATCATTGAAGTAATCGCACAGGTTGAATCATATAATTCAAATAATTGATGTTTATTGTAAAAGAAAATAAAAGTGATACGGGGATCATTTTCAAAAATGGACATATTAATTTCCTTAACATATTCAGAGCAGACATTCAAAAGTTATGTATTAAAAAAAATATAAAAAAAACATTAAGATGGTACAAACAAATTACTTACAAATTGAGTTTTCTTGTGTCTGTGCTTGGGATGGGAAGGATGGGGGGGGAGATGTAACAAAATTTGGAGCGGAGATTTCAGGGGGAATTGATACGGCTGTTTAGTGTTCATTTCTACAACAGATATTGCTGCATAAAAAAATGTAGTTTTCAAGATTATAAAATATGTGTGTATGAGAGCCAGTGAGGGAAAAGTTTAAATTGCAATTTCAGGTGGAATTCAGATTATGGATTACTTATTAATTATTGCAGCAATAAAGAAGACGGACCTTTTTTCACCAAGTTTTACAGCGTGATAATTCTTTGCACATCAGTAGATTTTCGCTTTTTTTTTAAGACTTCATCTAAATTAATCGGCCCCTTAAATTTCTACTTCCCCACTTTTTGCTTCACCTGCACGCAAAGTTAAAAATCTATAGAGGTTTATATATATTTTTTTACTATTCTACTCTATTTGTCTAATTAAATAATGCATCTTCTAAAACTCCACACCCGTTAAAAATTTTATTTCCTATTGTCTTAATTATACACTTAATTATTAGAGCATAAAGATGTAATAATTTTAAAAATTATTAAATTTAAAATCATTAAAAAAAGATTCAAATTTATAATTTATATAAGCAATTATAGATTTCAATTATAATTTTATTTAAGTATAAATTACTGATTAAATTAAAAATATATAGACATACTCTTAAATTAAAAAATATAAAAAAGTATATTAAATTTAAAATTATTAAAATTAATAACTTTATTAAAATGTTAGGAAAATTTTCTACTTTGTCTTTGTAGTTAGCCGCTACTTTATAGTTATAGTAAGTTACTAATCATCTCAATCCTCCCTAAAATTTATACTACCCCCCCCCCCCAACTTTTGCTCGGCCAATACATACTGTCTAAAATTATGTATGTATTTTCCCCTATATTTTATTTTATTATGCAAGAAATAACTAACCAATCTACCACATCAGCCCCCTAAAAATTCTACTCTCTCTTCCCCCAACTCACGTGAAAACACCCGTTCGCTGTTGTTAATCCCATGGAAGTTTTTTTTTTCAGATAGCTCGTCGCAGAATATCCCCCCCTCTTCTGTTGTACATGATACAGATTACCTTTTTTTTTGTTCGAGCGTGGGGGCGATATTTACACATTAAAAGTTCAAATAACGCAAGTTAATATTTAGAATTGATTGATTGGATAAAAAAAAAATCCAAATAGAAAACTAATTTAATATAATTCTATTAATTCTAAGATAGTTTAGTTTTTCTAATTCTCCTTGTCCTCATACGAATCACTTTTTTTTTTATCGAAACTCTATCCTCTGATGGCTTTCGACAAGCACGATTCCTGCCAAGAATTGTCACTTTGATGCTGAAACTCTGACCAATCAAATTACAAGATACAGCATAAGTGGCAAAATGTGGTTGGAAAAAAAAAAATATTTTGTTTTAATATGTGAGAATGAACAAAAATCTCAAAATATATTTGTAATGTTAAGTTACTGTTAATGTTAAATTTTATATCTGACGATTATTTTTATTTCTAGTAAATTTGTGACTGACCCCTATTTCGCAGCAAAAAAGATACTCCAACTTTAAACATCTATTACTCGGTCAGTTTTAATCGCAGAGGAATGGGACTTTTTTTGTCTTACTTGTCAGTGAAATAGGATATTTTTACTAAATATCACTTATAGGACCTGGGGACCGTATAAAAATTTAAATTTCGTAATTTTTTAAAAAATGTTTTTCTTGACCCAAATCGCTTTAAAAATACTTCTTTACCTCATTTGAAACATTTTTGCAATTGGAACTATATGTCTATGACTAACGGTTTAGGAATTAGCCATTGGACACCGTTGAGACCGGACACCCTGTATATTCCAGAGACGTAATTAGCCGGCGACGTAAGAGGTAGCTCAGAATACTTTTGATGTGGCCAATTCGAAATGCTTTTGTCATTTGTGATAATGAAACATTTTACTTAAGGTTTTTATTTTAGTTTTGATAATTTTCGGTGTGTTTCTGTATTTTAACAATTTTAAAGTGTGTTTGCAATCAATATTTTTAAAGTAATAGGTATGCTATTATTAAAATATTGTGAGTGCTAGAGGGGGTTCAGGCAGGGCCTGCTTAACACTTAGGAATAGGGGGAAGTCCGACGTCACACAGGGGGGCCCCTATTACTCTACAAATTGCTTTTTTATTTACTAAATCTCTTTTTCGTATGCTTAAATAATTTGGAATTTTACCATCAAAGTGTAGAGTAAATAACATTTTTAATATTAAACTAAAACTACCTATATAAAAGTATTTTATTATATGTTTAATTGTAAATAACCAATTTATTTTGTAAATGACAAATATGGAACTATGGTTGAGAATATGTGAACTTCAAAATATTTTTTGTGATTTACAAATTGCCATATAGTAAGAAAAAAAATGTATTTTTTACAGTGATTGAGTTTCTTTTTTCTAAAAATTAGTTTTGAAAAGTAAAATTGGGGGCCCTTTTGTATTTCAGTGGGTAAGCACGGTCTTCACGGGCCTATTCTGTAAACAGGCTCTGGGTTCAGGAGGTTGCTAGGAGGTTCTCAGTCTCGACCCACTCTAGCCCCATCTGGTTACGGTCCTAAAGCAAAATAGGTTCTTATTCTCTAAACTCTTTGAATTTTGTGAGTTATAATGTTTTCAAAACCTGCGTATAATTTTTGTACAAAAATATTGATCCTTAGTTGTAAAAGAATTAGCAAAAGTAACCCGCAATACTGGGTGAATATTGAAGTTTTTTTTTCTTTTTAATAAATGTTTCGAGATTTTTATATGCGATAAAAATTAAGTGTCCGATGCATGTAAAAAAATTGTGTTAAAATACTGACATTTAATCTTTTTTAGCTTATAATAAAAAAAGTGTCTTGAGGAATCGCGAAGTGACTTCTAGTCAAGAACTTTTTTGAAAGGGTTAATATTTGTATTTGTCAAAACTGACTGCACCATCATAGAAAAGAATGTATCCAGATGATTAAGTGGGTATTTTTCATTTTTTCATATCTCTTTAAAAATGAGTCTGATGCGAGTTTCGAAGAAAAGTGGAAACACGAATTTGAACTTACTTAAAAATTTCTTAAGAGTTAAGACTCGTATTATTTTAAACAGATTGCACTGTTCAAAAGAAAAAAGTACGACATTTAAAAGTGTTTATTTTTTTCGTATTTTTAATGATTTAGCCGACAGGGACTTTGAAAGACGGGGAAAAAAGAGCCGTTCGGCCATCGGATATTCACTGATTGTGATCGTTCGGAACTGGCACAACGCACCCTTTTGAGAAAGATAATTTCTTTTTGATGAGTGTTCGTTGTGGTTTTTAATTAATATTTCGGTTAATTAACAAAAAATGAGAGCTTCAGGACTTGCCTTGGACTCTCCTCACCTAAATTTTGCATAGATTTTCCTAGCCATCATGGTGACACACACACACACACAAAAACTTTCTTTTATCAGTATAGATAACCTATCACTTGCAGAGAAAAAAGGCAAAGAAAAATCCAAAAGCAATGTCACAATCTCCTCCTATATCAGTAAAATTTATATAAAGCAGCACATTTTTTGCATGAAAATGTACATCAATTTTGATAAAAGATACTTCATTTAGAAACTCACTCATTTTTCCTAAAGGAGGAACTAGAGACGATGTGCAAATTGAAAAATTTGTTTTCCTGAAAATTGTTTTGGTTTGGTTTAAGCACTTATTTATAACATCTTCATATTCATTAACAGTAGTATAACTGAAACTGACTCGGACAAAGGACAGGGTGGAAGAAGCGATTAAATTCTCATGAAAGTTTTTCAGGGAGAATCTGATCTCCTCTAGAACATTATATATTGTTAAATTTGCCAATATCTTCAACTTACTAACTTGTTGTATGATACATTACAATTTCTTCAGCCCTCTTAAAATTTTGAAAAAGCATCATTCCAAAATATATTGACTGGAAACTCTGGCACTTTGTAAATTTGCCAGACTATAAAGTACTTTTTCAACATGACTTCAATGCATTGTATTAACATCGTTCCTAATAAAAGATGATTCTGAAACTCTGGATATATTAAAATCATCATAAATATTGGTTTAAAGTATACAAAATGAAGGGGCTTCCAAAGACTTTCTCAAAAGGGGATCAACATGATCCTTTCACCGAAAGCCTGCCCGAAGCCTGGAGTATTTAACAAAAAAACCTCTCATCTTTACTTCCCAGATAGTTTGTTTTCGATTATTTGGTAGCTGAAATCAGTTTTGTTTAGGGGGACACAGCATTTACAAACTGATTTTTTTGATAAAATTATCAACTTGAAATTTTATTTATATTGTCAAGTTATAGTATGAGCATGACACAGAGACACCACTGATCTACAAGCATAGATATTACTTATTGTCAAAATATATTATTGATGAGTAATTTTAAATATACAGCATTTAAAAGTTACATGAAATATCTTAACTGAAAACAAATATTAATTTATCTTCAAGCAGCTAACAGATTCCTAATGAAATATGCATATTTTTCAAATATATATACACATAAACGTCTATTTAACAAAATTTCATGGTTCCTAAAAATAAATTCATTATCAATATCTCTGTTTAAATGGTATTTTTTCGGGTTTGTATATTTTTTTACATTTAAGAATTAAATTTGAAAACTTTTAATTTTTCAAAGTTTGGCAGCAGGAGTTTTAGGAGCTATTTTTCTCACTTTCTTCATCACGTAGAATTTCCAGGTTTATAAAACAGAGCAGAGGTCACATTGAATTCCCATGCTTGTTATAATTCAGATATAGTGATTCTTAAATTGGTTTATTTATGTCCTGAGTGGCCTATGTCGCCGGACGAAGGCTCGCAGCTTCGCTGCGAGAGCTAGTTTTATACCATTATCTACAGCTAAAATAACTCTTTGCTGCATTTGCCTTTAGTCCAGACAATAGAGACCGTATAGGGGCTCTACCTAGCAAAATTCATGGTAGTTCTGGAAAAAGGCTTACTATATATTTTTTGGGTCGCTGAATCTGAATTTTTAACATCCCACCAAAATTTCCCCCGGCAACCCCCCAAATTTGGGTAAAATGCCCCAAAAAAAAAGGTTTTTATTTAAAAAATCAATTTTCTTTATTGTTTTAGGGAAAAAGTATCTAGAAATTCAGAAAGTAGAGAAAATTTGCAACAAATTAGATACATGACATTATGACTTAGGATGAAGGGGAAGGGGGATCTGCCTCGGAACATGCGCGCAGTGCTGCATGAACTAAGTTGTGCAATTCCACTTAACCACTCATACGTTTACATTCGCCTTGCCATCTCCCCTCCGAACTTTCCCTATAAGGTTTACTTTAAGTTTTTTGTGTCGCTGAATCCAAATTTTTAACTTCCCACCAAAAATCCCCCCCCCCCCCCCCCAAATAGTTGTTGTTAACTTAAATTTTTTATTGTTTTAGGGAAAAAGCATAACGAAATTCAGAAACTAGACAAAATTTGCAACAAATAGGATACATGACATTATGACGTAGGATGAACGGGGAGGGCTGCCTCTGAACATGCACTGTGGCGCTTCATGCACTAAGTTATGAAGTCCAGGCAGTAGGGGATTTTACCTGGAAAAATTAATACTAGTTCTGGATATTTCGACTAACTTTATGTTTTTTGGGTCGCTGATGTTATACTATACCAAGGTATATGTCTAACAGGTTATGCATCTAAAAAGGAAATCTGAGTGATGCATAATTAAAATGAGCAGAGACTGTCAAAGACAGTGCGCAGTTGAAAGAGCTTAAGGCAAAGAGCAGTTAAAAGAAAAAGTGAATCTGGAATGTTGATCTGAAAAACAACATGTCTATTAACTAAATCAAACTAAAGTTGATTGGAAATAAAACTGACAAAGTTTTAAAAATTAAAACAAATTTTATTAAAAATAAAATAAAACAAAAACTTAACAAAAGAAAAACAAATAATCATTGTTAACATAATGGAGTATCTAAGTTCAGGTGTAATATAACCTGCTGGAAAAATACTCACAGCGAAATATATTATTCAAACCTTATGCAAATGAACTTCCATTAAGTAAATAATTAAGCTTAACTTCAAATTAACAACAATATATTTAAGTTAATAAAACATCTCAAACAGCTTTAAGTAATCTATAATGAGAAAGTAATCCCAGCATATCAAACAAAAATAGAAAAAGAACTTCAACTCATAATTAGATCAAGTTAACTGATATGAAATAGAAAGAAGCAAAAACATTACCCCGACACTCAATGGAAAGGTCGACTCGGTTTTCAATGTAAAAACATGCTGGCAATATCTTAAACTTGTAAAAAATACGATGACACAGAACTACACAGTTTCCAGACATCAATATATATCCATTGGTCATCTGTAGCAAACGATGTATCAACAGCCATGACTTAGAAGTAAATACTCCTAGCTTATAACAAAGTCGCCGAATATCAATGAAGTTCCAAACTGATCCATTTCACATTATGAACTTTAATAAAAACTTTTTCCATTTCGTAAAAACATATCCTACTTATATAAATGGCATTTATCGTGAGAATACTTTAACTCAAACAAAATGTTAAAAAGTATTTCGTCGAAGCGAAAACTCAAAACTAAAACATAAAACCAACGAAGCTGCACTAGACACGCCGTAGACAGTATTTATATGTTTCTCTCAAGAGAAAAACAAACACACCACGCAACTGGTCCACGTGCCTTCCGATCTTCCAGAACTCTCTGGTGACATAATCGATACTGATTCGTCGAAGAGGAAAAACGTATGCGAAGACGGCTACCACCATCTGTCAGCAAATGAAGTAACTACGGCCAGAACGATTGCGGGAACGACAAATGTAGTTTGCAGAGAAATGTAAATAAAGAAGATAACAGCGAAATAAAATAGTATAATAGTTATTGGAAACAAGTAATGCCTGAATAAAGGTAAGTCCATTATATATGTAAATGTAATAAAGTATAATGGAAGATATTTAAATGTATTTAAACAGAAATAAGAGTAGTTTAAATCCAAATACAGTAAGAAAAATGTAGATAGAAGTGACATAAGAAATAAAGGTAATAGAAGCAATAAGAAAATAGCTTAAAATTCCTAACAGCTGAATCCAAATTCGTAACTTTCCCCCAAAATTTCACCTGGTAACCCCCTAAAATATTGATTTTTTGAAAAAATTTGGTTTTTGAGAAAAGCGTGCGGGGAATGTTCCGAGGCAGCCCCCTCTCTCCCAAGTCATAATGTCATATATCCTATTTGTTGCAAATTTTGTCTAGTTTCTGAATTTTGTAATGCTTTTCTCCTAAAACAATAAGAAATTTAAGTTAATAACAACAATTTTGGGGGGTTTTCGGGGGGGGGGGGGGGAATTTTGGGGTAAGTTAAAAATTCAGATTCACCGACCCAAAAAACTTAAACCTTATAAGGAATAAGGAAAGTTCGGAGGAGAGATGGGAGGGCAAATGCAAACCTGCAAGTGGTTAAGTGGAATTGTGCAACTTAGTCCATGCAGCATGCGCACATGTTCCGAGGTAGATCCCCCCTTCCCCTTCATCCTAAGTCATAATGTCATGTATCTAATTAGTTGCAAATTTTGTCTACTTTCTGAATTTCTAGATATTTTCCCCCTAAAACAATAAAAAAAAATGATTTTTTTAATAAAACCATTTTTTGGGGGCTTTTTACCAAAATTTGGGGGAGGGGGGTTGCCAATGGGAAATTTTGGTGGGAAGTTACAAATTCGGATTCAGCGACCCAAAAAACAAAGTAAGCCGATTTCCAGAACTACCATTAATTTTGCTAGGTAAAATTCCCTATTGCCCGGACTACTTATAATAGTGCACATTGGTGCTTGGTATGAAACATTGAACTATGTGTGTTAAAACCATGAAGTTCTATTAGCTAAATGAAAGAAATTCTTGAAAATGACTTGTTTTGATGGCATAAAAAAACTGACATTTTGGCCTGAAATTTGTTAAATAGAAATTTGTTTGTTAGAGATTTTTCTTTGTATATACATATACAGTGGAACCCCGCTTATTCGGACCCCGTTAATTCGGATCTCCGGATAATCCGGATCGGTCTGGTCGATTTTTTTTTTTTTTTTTTTCAAGTTTGAGACGCGATCGGCAAATTTTCATAACATTCATTTTTTTCATCCACGTATTCTGAATAAAAAAGTCTTTTCTGAAATCTTTAGAAGAATACCTTAAGCATTCTTATTTAAACTCTTTGATGTTATTCTTCAAAGAAACAACAATGTATCACTTTAAGTTCGGCAATTTTATGGTTCCGGATGCTACAAAACATTTAAAATCGTGCGACTTACCCATCAAAGCTATCCTTCTAATTGATAATGCCCCGACACACCCGGAAGAAAGACAACTGCCAAAAGGAAACATAACGGTAAAGTTTTTATCAAATGTGACAACGCTGGTACAGCCATGGATCAAGGGGTTCTTCAGAACATTAAGAAAGTTTATAAACGACAAATACTGAATGAACTTTTAGAAGATAATGGAGAACATGGAGTGGTAGAGATTCTCAAATCAACCAATATCAAGAAAGTAATCTATAGCATTGCTGAATCTTGGGATCAGGGTGCTGAGAGTACTCTCCGAAAGTCGTGGAAGAATTTATGGCCTGCAAATTGTGATTTCTCGAATAATAAGCCTGAAACAGAAGGAGGAATAAGAGAGAATGAAAGAGAAATTACACCTGGAGATTCTGTGAGCATGATAAAAAAAAAAAAAAAAAATTGATGGTTGCTCAGATGTCAATATCAGCAACATTAGCAATTGGTTAGAAGCCAAAAATTCGCCTCACTTACAGATGACGAAATAATCGCTTTGTGCACAACTGAAGAAAATGAAAATGATACAGACAAAAACAACATTATCAATAATGATCAACCAAAAGTTATTAGCCATAATGAAGTAACTTCTCATTTAGAACAATTAATGGTTTCTTTTGAACGTCAGGTGGAGGCTACACCCAATGAACTAATTATGCTCAAGCAGATGCGTGACCGTGCAGCCTGCAAAAGGTATACAAAACTGAGACAGCAGAAGTTTACAAACTTTATAATTACAAAATAAACATTTTTTACTGTCTGTAAATATTCAATATGTTTAACATAAAGGTGATTTTCTGTAAGTATGTTTTATTTTATTTCATTTTCTCTCATTGTCCGGATAATCTGGATTTTCGATAATCCGGATCGGGCCTGGTCCCAATTAATCCGAATTATCGGGGTTTTACTGTATATATATTTTAACCAATGTTCCAAGGGAAATTTTGTTAAATAGGGAATTTCATTAAACAGAAGTTCAACTGTATATATATAAGCGTGTGTGTGTATATATATATATATATATATATATATATATATATATATATATATATATTTAACACATTTGGAATATCTGCAGAGAAAATAGAAGTTCTTTCAGGTGAAAAGAGCGGTATTTATTTGACATTAGCCAGTTTTCGTCATGTAGCGAGGTAGACGTGGGAGAGATGTCTTCATTTAGGACTTAAGTAGAGAAAAATAACTCAAAGCTTTCACTCCTGTGCAAGGAAAAATTTGAAAATCTTGCACGATCACCCCCACTTAGATTCCATGGTATCAAACCTACAAAATTTGACTTCAACATTCACATTTTGTGACAAGCATTTTAACCTGTAAATTAAATGGCTCCACCTCTTTCAGAGGATTAAATAAGTTCCTTGGATAAACTTCATATTAATGAAAGAAAATTTTTTCATTTATTTACAATTTATAAACAATTTCATGCTTAACCAGTGATTGTTCAGTAGATCACCATGGTACCAAATCACTACAGATTATTTCGTTTCAGTAAGTGCTACATTTAAAAAAAGTAAATTAGAATAAATCAGCTGAATTTACCAAATCGCAAACCATTCAACCTGAAAAGATATTTTTAAATTAATGTACTTGGTGTGGTTTTTTCTCATTTTGCACAACATCCATCTTATATTTTAGCTTAGTAGGTATAAAAATATAAATAAAATTTCCTAAGACATTCAAATAAGGTTGGTGGATGAAAATAGTCAGCTATATATAACACATTCCACTACTGATAGCTAAATTTCATTGAGAAATCCAACTATGTTATTGTTTCATAATGTAAATTCTGAAAAATATATCTATTAACGCTAAAAGTGCACATTCTAATATATAGAATTTACTTATAAGTTTATTATTTTGATTTGTGCGTGTGTTCATTTAAATGCTTAGAAGAATATCTAGAATGTTTCACATAAATCTTATCAAAATTTCATCACAGGCTATGAAGATTATAGAAATTCTCAACAGCTAAGAGTAGACCTTTTTGGAATGTTTACTGTGGCAGACAAAAAATATATATATATCACTTAGAAAAATACACCTTTTGTAATTTTAAAGTACTATTTTGTTTGTCTAAAATAATTTGGTTGATTCAAAGCAATGCATAGCATCACTGCTCATCCTATTTTATCATACAACAATTAGAAAGTAATGTTTTCATAACTAGAGCTCCAAAATGAGAGAATGACCAAAAGTCATGATTTTTTATGCTGTGAAAACATCATTACATAATTTTAATTGACACCCCAGAAAAAAAGTATCGGAATTGATTTAGGTAAAGAAGGGGTTTCAACAAGTGTGATCTCAAAAATGTGTGCCATCAGTCTACAATTGCTAAAGTGATTAAATTGAAGCTTGGAACTGGTGATACATAAAGAATAGCCCAATCTGGCCGAATGAGGTTAACTACAACATCTGAAAATCAATATCTGAACCAGATGAGTCTCTGTTATCATCATTCAGGTGCTCTTAATTTAAAAGTTGAATTTTAAAACACCCGTGGTGTTAATATAAGTGCACAAGCAGTCCAAAGATGGATTATGTAATGTGGTCTAGATACTTATTACACCCTAAAAAAAAAAAGGACTTTACTTACAAAAAAATATATGCAAAATGCAATATATGCTTGGGTAAAAAAACATGTTTCATGGATAAGGGATCACTAGGGCTCAGTAATTGTTTTGAAAGAATATAAACTAAACTTCCAAGTATCGAATGGCAAGTGGTATCAAAGGAGATGAAAAGGTGAAGCATATTATCAAGACTACGCCTTGCTGATTGTAAAATTCTCAATGAGGCAAATGGTCTGCAAAAGCATATCCAGCAAAAGTATTGGGCAATTAAAATTATTACTGAACATCAGTTTTTACCTACATCTTGGAGAAATGCTTAAAGTCAGTTATTTGAAACCATTTTAAAGTTGCATAAAAATGCATTTTTTGAGAAGACTTAGTGCCCTGTCATACGGCAAAACTGGTAAGTAGAATCAAATTTTCATAAATGATTTTGTTGTGTTGTTTATCTCCACAACAAAATCATATATTAATAAAGTAATTTTCCCCTATTTCTCCACTTTACATGCAGGCCTATCTAAAAAAATCTGGTATTAAAGTTATGGAATGGCCTGAGAATAATCTTAATCCTATCCAAAATGGTTAGCTTCTAATAGGTGCTAAAATTGCTAAAAAGAAGCAGACTACTAAGATTAAACTAAAAAGAAAAACATTATTAAGGTTCGGTACAATGAAATTGGGTACAATTACATCCAGAAAATTATTTTTTCCATGCCAAACCACTGAAAGGCTGAAATCGCTGCTCACGGAGAATCTACAGATACTTTTGCGTATAACCACATCAATGGGCATGTAATATGACTCCAGTTATATAAAATACACTATCTACTGCATTTGCGGCTAAAGAGTTTGTTCCATGTTTTGATAAAACAGTGCATTTTCCTTTTCAGAAGTTATTCTACATAATTAGGTGTTTCAATAAACTAATTTCTAGGGCAAATTAATACAACAGATTTTAATATAACAACATTATCTTACTATGAAACATAAAACCTTATTTGCAAACTTTTCTATTTTTTTTCACAGGTGATGCAGTTTTTTTCTCAGTCACTGTATTTTTTAATTACTTTGATTTTAAAAATAAAAGAAAAAGATGCATTCTACATACTAATAGTTTCTTATTAGATGTTTTACTGAAGGGATACAATTTTAAGGCTTGGTTTTGGTCATACTGCTAAAATATGAAAAACATACTCATGCTCTTAAAACATAAAAAGCATTCCACAGGTCAGAACCAGTGTGCTTCTCTAATTTACGCAAAATGAACATGCTAAGTACACCATTCAGCTGAATACTGAGAAAGTGCACTTAAATTTTATGAACTATAAATTTAAATGTCAATAAAAAATTAGCTCTAAATTTTTTGTCCTAAAAGTATATTCTAATCTAATTGTTAGAGTTTGACGAGTACATTATTTTTGGGGCATTTGAGTTTTAGTAAACTCAAGAAAGTTCTTGATTTAAATCCGACTTATAATAAAAGAAAAATTATACATGACATAAATGGAAAAAACTTATGACTTTTCTATTTTTCTTTTCAGAAAGAAACTATCCTGATTCAAGGAATCCACCATTTGTTCTTCCAATAACATGTGATCGATTAAGAAAGAGAAGGTGTTTTGCAGATAAAGAACTAGATGCATTACTATCACCTTACTCAAGACTTTTCCCTATTTTCACAGAAGACCTTATTTTGCCAAATTTGATGGCATTGAAAATAGATGTAACAAGAAAACAACCAAATGAAAACTTCATAACAGATACAACTTTTTCCAAAGGGAACACTGAAATGTGTTTTACTAATCAAGTGATGCCCAGCTTTGTAATTAATACAGAAAATATTTTGGGAACAAAAAGTAAATTAGAAGAAAAAAGATTTGATAATACATCGATTGCTCAAAAATCTGAAGCCAATAAAACCAAAAACTTGTCATTTTCTGTAGAATCGATCATTGGAAAGAAGTAATATATCAACAACCATTTGTTTTATGCCAAAATTATAAGTATGTCTTGTGAAAAGTAAAAGAAACTTTTCATACAAAATAATGTGTATTTAAAAATAATGAATATTGTATCTCCTTTATTTTAATGTGTTAAAGTTATTAAATTCTTGTATCCATGTTTTACTTAGTAAAATTCTTTTCACATAAAATAAATTCTTTTAGTTGAAAATATATCAATTTTTTATCATTTCATCCTATATTTCATTAAAATAATCAGACAGAGAAAATACAAAATACTTTTAGTAAAAAGGGAGATTATATCATATTTCATTAGTAACATATTACTTGCAAGTGGAAATTTAATTTATGAGCCAAAAATTATAACTTCAATAATAGTCTAAAAAATTCTTCCACGTTGTAGTAATATACCATCAGCTTCTATTTATTTTTATTATTAATATTCATTTGGAAGCATCTATGATAAAGCTAATTTTACAACAGAACATTTATATCAAAAATGCATGAATTGAATATCGAGACTATCATATGCAACAACCAAAAGTCTGGATGTACTGAAAAAACAATTACTTGTAATGAAACTTAACAATACATGCTATTTTCACATGTCTCTATCCAAGTTTAGCAGTAATATTTTGCCTACAAATAATTAATTTCTGTTTACATATATTACTTAATAACTCAGCCTGGTTACTATCATAATATTCGTCAATAATAATTAGGAAATACATTTAGTGCAATAATTAGAGAGTGGAGGATAGTAGTTGGGTAGCAGTGGCAGATGGTAACCACTGTAATCAAGGTGAAGAAAGTAAGGTAAAACCACATAACATATTATTAGTTACTTCTTGAAGCTAGAATTTCCAAAAGTATTTAATGTAACTTTGTATGCATATACTGCATTTATCCTTGTACCATATCATTTAAAATATATGATTAATTCATAACATTTTTATTAAAATATGATTATTTATAAAAAGTCAAATCATTTGGCCTTACGTCCCATTAGCAGGGTAAAATCACATGGGTACCATCAACCGGAGCTACTTTGGTCCTTGCAGGGTTACTTTGGTCCATCCCATAAAAAAAGCTTTTATTCATTGTATTGAACAAATAATACAAGATAATTTGGAGTTTTTGCCCTTGAAAAATATTTTATACTCTACTATAGGGTATTTGAACAGTTTGGGGGCAATTTAATTTTTTGTAGTGGCAACACTGGATGTGTTTGTAAACAACTGCTTTGATGCATAAATTTTAACTCTCCAAACTTTCTATAGTGAACCAATCTGGATAAGAGCTACAAATAAGATAAGTGTCAAAATATTATCCTTAGTAACCTGTAACCCATGTGTGATCGTAGTTTTTCCTTTATTTTTTTTTTTATTTTGACAGAAAATGTTTACATTTTCATAAAGCTAACATGAAAACTAGTATTTTGGGGCTACTTTGTGCCAGGCCTTTTTTGGTCCGAAAATAGCCCCTATTATTTAGAAATTCCTTTTATACAACCAAATCTCTCAAAACATGCTTTAAGTAACGTTTTTTTCAAATGTTACATTAATTGTTTTTGTTCCAGTTGCTGAGAATAACATGACGAAAACTGTTTCTCGTTCCTTTAATATTAACAATTGGTTTATTGTGTTTAAATGTTAAAAAAAAAAAAGTTGTTTATCAAGTTTGCAGTGTTAATTTATTATCAAATACTATTGCAAGGGGGTTTCAATGAAAAATGTATTCATTTTGTATGAAACTAAGTGAATGGACCAAAGAAGCCCCCAGAAGGGACTACTTTGTTCCAAAACTTTAAAAATAGATTTAAAAAAAAATAAAATTTCCTCTTTAAAACCATACAGTTTGCTTCATTGTTTCATGGTAATTGCTTACAACTCCATTTCGATGTTAAAAAATCACATATAATATTTTTTAATAATAGAAATGTGAGTAGCCCTGTTTGATGGTATATTAACCTTATAGGAAGTGGAAAAAAAATTACTTTTTTTAAAAAAAAGGGAACAATATTTTTCTTTTACAACTAAGGAACTAAATGAATAAGCCTTCACTTATAAGTATAACAATTTAATACATAAAGACAAAAGGATAATTATCGTCACTATAATTTGAGAAATTGCAGAAAAGAAGTTCACCCCTTTATCACTTTTAAAAAATTATAATCATTCATTCATGCAGTTTTGATTGCCTTTCCTTTAAACACTGTTTACAGCTTTTTCAATTATTTTCCAATATTCTTTTTTTCTCCCATGTATGATACCCAGTTTTACACCAAAAGAACGAGGGTTGCAAAGTAAGTCTTAAAATTGCACCTATAAATGCCAGAAACAATTTTATTGTAGGGAAACAAATTCTTAATTGACTTGCTACATACAATAATATAAAAAGTTTCAATAGCTTTAAATGTGTTCATATTAAGAATTTTGAAAACTTGCAAACATTAAGACAAAAAATATAAATTGAACTTTCCAACACAATAACCACACAAATACCAGTATGGAGATACCATAAAGACTGCTTCTTCTTGTCTGGAATCTTCTAGAAATTCCTAATAGGAACAGAGATATGTTATTCAACCAATCAGTCTAACTGAAAATGTAATTTAGAAGGATGCTCTTTCATTGCAAATATGTAAGTAATGTAAAATTTAAAAATATGTATGCAATTTTAATATTGATTGTTTCTGTAAATAATAATGTTATAAAATGAAATGATTTATAGTAATAATACAGGGAGAAATTGTTATATTGAGTTGAACACAAAGCAAATTTTAACTGAGCATAGCTTAATATTCCTTGCTGGTATATACGGTGATACCTCTGCTAACGAACATAATCCATCCTGGAATTATGTTCATAGGCCAAAATGTTAATTGAAACCAATTTCTTGTTCAATTAAAATGCAATACTGCTGCATTACATTAGTGCATATATAAAACAAATTTTCTTAAACAAATCCAGATTTGTTAGTTGGGTAAGAAAACCATGATCATTAGCCGAAGTGCCACTGTACTGCACGGCCAGATGAAAAGATGGATGATGAAAAAATTAAAGAAGAAAAGTGGGTAATGAAAAGAGAAATTTAGAGTCTGGCCTATCAAGCAAAAGTCTAATTTTATCCCTTTCTTATCCAATGCTTTAGTCTTTTTGGAATGACCCATTTTCTTGGTAGTCTTCCAAGACCAGTCTCTTATAATTGGTGTGCAGTATTCTATGAATCTTTCAAATAAACTGATTAGAAAGCAGCAAACCCCTAAAAAGTACAGTGAAAAAAGACAAGTAAAAGTTGAAAAAACATGCTATAGATGAAACAATAGTAAACAGTTTAACTAGCAAAAATAATCAATATTGTACTACATTAGGAGATTTTATTTCTAATTGAGTGATTCAGTACACAGGATGTCTTTTTCTTATCATTGAACAGTAAAATCCAATACTATTTATTTCACAGGTACTATTCCAGCTACAAAACCATTTCAAATGTTGTTCTTTATTCATATGGAAATCCATTTACATCAAAACAGTTATTTGTTAAAAAGTTATGATATTCAAACTTTTATATGGCCTCTGGATATATAGAAAATTTTTCTTTGTGCTCCGAGTTATAACACAGTAGACATTTCCTTCTTCAATGACCAAAATTCATTGAGTTATGATACTTTAAATTTTATGAAATTTCAGATTTCCGGAACTAAAAACAGAAAAAATGCTGTTTTAATACCTGAAAGATCTGCAGTTTTTCATAAATTTCAAAGTATCATAACTCTAAGTTTCCATCATAGAAGCAGTGCTCTAGTCATGAAAGAAAAACAGAAAGTATACGCTATATTCATTTACATTAGGAACAGAGGGTAAACAGAGTTTATTTTAAATATTCAGAAAGTATACATTATGTATCACCATATACTCTCCACTACAGCCAACCTAAAAGAATGGAGTTTTTACTGTTTTACTTCTCAGAGAATGACGAATTTTTTTTTCTAAATTTAACTTATAGAGCGGGGCTGTATAAATATTTAAATCACTCTTTTGACATAAATAGATTTCTATATGATGAACAATAACATTCGAAATATTTTTGTAACTAGAACCATACAATTAACAGTTTAGGAATTAGCTATTAGTCTGCAATAAGAAGGGAACCTTTTATACATAATATGAGTTTAATGGTATCATAATAATAATGATGTGAAATGGGTTTCAAACCCCATACATTTTAGCTAAAATCACAAAAAAAAAATTAGTATGCTCTGTCCATATCATTTTAATACATTAAAATAAATAGCATAACTGTGTTATGAGTCTATTCTGAAATTTTTGGAAGCTGATATTCTGTAATTAAAATCTGAACTTCTATGTAGTTCAGTGCTTCTCAGGTAACAAAATACTTTCAAAAACACTAGTCTATATAAATAACATTTTAATAATATGCAGTTTTGTGAAATTTGGTCACATTAGGAGAAAATAACGGCAATATTTTTTCAGCACATATACATACCAACAATTACAAACACAAAGTTTAGCGCATTTCTTTGAATTTAACATGGGAGTTTTATGTGTGAATGGGTGAAGGTGTGTGCAAGTTTTAAAGTGCAATGCTTAATGTGAAAAGAAAGAAAAAAATCATATTTTTGTTTTTATTTTGACATTAATGACATATTAATTGTCCAGTACAATAAATTTTGACTTGCAGTTTAATAATATAATGCACACTAGGCTAAAATAACATCAACATTATGTATATAACAAATATTATCAAGACAATTTCAAAATAAAATAATCTTCCTAAAAATGTATATCACAGCTTTAGAATGTGCCTTTAATTTTCTAAGCTATTCCAAATTAAAAATAAATGCAAGTATAAACCATCAAATAAAAATGAAAATTTTGAAAAATGAAAATCTCATCGAATGAAGTGCATCTTAGAAAAACTTTGGAAACTTTCATAAATATAAGAATGAAAAGGTGCTGAAAAAAACATTTCAATTTTAACACTAACTTATTGACACCGTTGTACATAAACCAACATCAAAATTAAACACATCCATTTAATTACAGATTATAAAAAAATCTGATAATTCACTCTATAAAAAAATATAAATAATGTACATTAGGAATCAAATCTGGCACATTTTCTGAACACAATACAAAATAATCACTTTTTCAGGACCTTGCACAATAGAATATGCCTTTATTATAACCTAAAGTCCCTTGTTATAATATAAAACTGTATCTTTTATTTTCAGTTTCTCAACCATTTCTTTAACTTCAGGTTCCAAGCTATCAACAGATATGGAGCTGGAAAAAAAATACATTGATATATGAACACCATTGATAAATTAAGTAACAGAAATGTAAGTATACAGATTATGTGTACATGTTCTATCAGATTTGTTTTCTCCTTTATGAAGTCCATATTTCAGTTTAAAGAACATTTTTGAAAAAAAAAAAAAAAAAAAAAAAAAAAAAGAAAGAAAAAAGAATTCTTATTTTCAGCAGATTTCTTTCAGCTACAATTTAAATATTTGTATACCCTAGAATGAACATATCAATGAAAATAAAAAGGAAATTGTGTACTATTTCTAAGTTTATTCACAGTATATTTTATCCATTTTATCAGAAACTTCTAAACTATATCTAAATCATGCATATAATACCTAAATTTAGCAATTACTAAAAGGCAATTTTTTTTCTAACACCCTCTTCTCCTTCCCTCTCCTGAAATATTTTTATAATTTTTCTTAGTGCAATGTGTCTATGAATATAAAATTTCATTAATAAACTTTATTACATTCATATATATGAATACATTGCCCTTCAAATATCCAAATAACCCATGTTGAGAACCAACAGCTGACAAAAACATTTCCACTCCACGTCTTCATTAAACTGATTTCAGCAGAAACTCAGAATTGAACTAAACTTGGAGGGTGCGGTGGAGGATCTGAGATTAACATGGAATGCCTTAGTATCAGTTTTGATGCATATTTTTATGTTATGTCCATGTTCTATAATAAATAAATGAAGGGAAAGAAACAAGTGTGTGAAACTTATTAATTAGAAAGAAGCAACTATCACTTTCTAAAATTTGAAAACAACATACTAGAATGAACTTCTACAAAACAGATGATTTACAGCAGAACATAAATTTTATAAAAGCTGGAGAATCCTCCAATAATTCTGGTTCTATCCAAATATTCCTCCTCCTTGCCTTCTCAAAAGTACTAAGATTTATATCACTGAACACCATTAGGCATCTGTTCTGACCATTTAAAATATTTGTACCTGTCTAATGGAGCATGGTCTCTCTGGGTGGTCCTAGCCTGAATTCAATAGATTGCCATCTTGGACAAGTTTAAGAGGTTCTAGATGATTCTGGATGTCTGAAGCCTCTTCAGAAATGACATCAGTTGATGTCATGAGCCTTTCAGTGTCTGGCCCTGGTATGTCTTTGCCAAACAGTACTCTAGTTTTCTACAGTTTCAACTTCATGACCTGTATCTTTATGACCAGCGCACCTTTCATAAAATCATATGGTATAATATATACTTTTGTCAATATAATGTTCAATGTTGACTGCCTTATATGCAAGTAAAATTGTGAATTTTTTTTCACAAGATGCTTTGAGCATGTGCATAAAACCAATTCAATCATATCCATAAATTATACAACAAAGGATATCAAAGAAAAAAGTATAAAAGAGAAAATAAATATCATTTCTGCAGTTCATTATTTTAATAAATAATGATTTTGTTGTAACTTAATGACTTTGAGTTTTCAGTCAATAAATTCTTACACTTTTTTTTTTTTTTTTTTTTTTTTTTTTAACACCTTCCCTGTTTTTTTTTAACTCTTTCAATACCAAAGCGCCTCAAACGCCCGGTCATCCAAAATACCGAAAGCGCCCGAAATCGCCTGGACTATTTCAACCCCTCTTTTGTCCTCAGAGCTCATGTCAAGACGCGCATTGTGGGGTGTGTCTGGAGGATTATCTCCTCTTTGTTAACTTGATTTCAGAAAAGGGATTTTTTCAGGAACCAGATAAGGGAAAATGAAGTATGTTTATGCTTTTTATTTCGGCGTGAGTTTCTTATTGAAATGAAATTTCCTTTTTTAGATAGATTTTGGTAGAAACAATACCTATTACATTTTCCCCTATGTTGAAATTTCTGAAAACTATTTGCAGATCTACGCCAATCATGAACCCCTAGAACCCCAAACCACCCAGATTTATAACTTTATCTATCTATCACTTTTTTATGGGTACGATAACTTCCATAATTCTGCACAAATCTCTTCTAAACTATTACATAAAATCAAGGGGCAGAAATTCTCAGTCAGATTCATTAAAGGGCAAAATCGGACCGAGGGGGTGGAAATAGGGAGCGGGTTTGTGAAAATAGACAAAAAAACAAACAACAACAAAAAAAAACTTCTTAATTATACTACATATCAAATCACTTTAAAGTTATTATTACTTCTGGGAAAATGTCCTAAAAATTATGTATAACAGATTTTTGATATCATTAAATATGGGCTCAAGGGGCAGAAGAATAGGGTTTTTAAAAGAAAGAAATTCATAACTTCGTCAATTAAGAACATATCAAATCCACTTAAATTTATTATCAATATTCTTAATATTATCTATAACTTTTAAATTGGCAAGTTTATAATAGGGCCAACTCTTACAGCAAAAAATAAATAAATAAAGTAAAAAAAAAAAAAGAGGGGTTGAAGAAGAAAAGAATTCACAACTTCGTCAATTCACAAGATATCAAATCCGCTTATTTTTTTTTATAAATGTTCTTAATATTATCTACAACGGCTCATAGAACGAGCCCGTTTTTGTGAAAAATTGGAGATGTATGTAGAATATGTACATAGTTAAATATGACATTTCGCTGTTTATTTCAACAGCGAAATGTCATATTTTATTACCGTTGCAACTTTTTTTTTCTAATTTTGTGCCTAATAAATGAGACTTCTTTTATGAAGCTTATAACAGCCTATACTAGTCAAGCGAAGAAATCTGAATGCTAATGTTAAACCTATGAGAGAATTCTTTACGTAATTTTCACTTTCATGTTAATATGTTCATTTCTTCTCTTTCATATAGGATATCTGAGGTCGGTATCAAATGTTGTGCGCTTGTACTTTTTCGATTTTGATTATAGTTCTTTTTTTTTACATGCAGAGTCCTTTATTTTTCGAACCAGTCCTGAAAGTGAAACTATAGTCATATAAAAAAACTGTAAAATTAAAATCTAAAAAGTTCAAACTTGCAACAATAGTCACCGATTTCATGTATCCAATGAAAAAAAAATCGCTCAAAAAGATTAAAATACAAGCGAGAAATCGGTAAACATCTATAAATGTTCAGTAATTGTATTTATGTAATGTTTGAGTGTAATTCAATTTATTAAATTTGTTTCATTCATTTAATTCTCAGCTTCATTTATTTCATTTATTTGGCTGTAAAATTATTATTCGGATTATTATTTGGCTATTTTCTGTTATTACTAGAGGGAGGGGGGGGGGGTGTAGGGTCTGGGCTCGGCTCAAGAACACGTCCCACCCCTTCCCACACTTAGCTATTGGCTTAGTAAAAATTTATATCATACCGTTTTGTACTAGTTTAATATTTGACAACCTGAGGTTACTAATATATATACAGTAGAACCTCGATTATCTGATGTAATTTTGATCGCCTCTACATCGGATAATCTAAATTTCCAGATAATCGAGAATTTATCAATAATCATCTAGTTTAACATTAAAACCGTCATCGAACTGCTATTAGGACTATTTAAACT
Source organism: Maratus speciosus (assembly GCA_963932465.1). Lineage (NCBI taxonomy): Eukaryota > Metazoa > Arthropoda > Arachnida > Araneae > Salticidae > Maratus > Maratus speciosus. The sequence goes on along the minus strand of OZ010787.1, from coordinate 200,656,670 downwards.
GCTTAATAAATATCCAACTTCAAATTATACATGAAAATAATTTTATTTGCTTAGAACAGGGACGTGTACACAGGGGGGGGGGGGGGGGGGGGGAGTACAATTATACCGGGATCGGATCTTGCGGGATCTCAAGCTAATTTCCATTGAATTCGAAGAAAGGGAAACCAAAATACTTATCTCTACTCGTGGTTTGGAAAGGAATGCTTGCACATACAAGGAATGTGAAAGTAAAAAAAAAAAAAAAAAACGGAAAAAAATTCAGGATATTGACATCGGGTTACGGAGAATTTCGGTTAAACAAGGGTCGGATAATCAAAGTTCTGTTTTACCATCTATACTAATGTGTAAAACGAAGAATTTCTGACAGTTTTCTGCAAGTAAATTGGGGGGTAGACTTATATGCGAGTCAATTACAAAAGCCAAAAAAAAAAAACCTTTAAATATTGCAAAAGTCTGATTTTTTATGTGTATAAATAGTAAAATAATATATAAAATATACAAATAATAATAATTTATTATTAAAAAAAATTAATGATTTGTTTTTGTTTACTTACTAATTTTTCGCATTAGTAAGTGAAATCTTTGGTTTAATTTTGTGCAAAATTGAAATAAAAAGTTAGGGGGGGTCGGCGTATATGCGAATACATACGTATATATACTCTATTAGTAATTATTGATTATTATAAGTTTTTGCTATGCCAATAGCTAAGGGTGTGGAGGAAGGGGTCTTGTTCTTGAGCCGAACCCAGTCCCCCTCCCCCCTTATAGTAATAATAAAGAAATTTTTATAGTCAAATAATAACCCGAATGATACGGTATAACATTTCTGTAACAAAATAAATGGCATCAAATATAGATCTAATGCTTAGATAGTAACAGAGAAAACCCCCACTCCTTTCGTGCCTAGTGTCCCAAAATTGGGGCGTTTAGATTTTTATATGTTAAATAAACATTTTTTCAAAGATAATTTTTTTATTATTTTGACGTTCATTTTACACCATTTACTATAATTAAGTATAATATTGAGTTGAAAAAAAAATTCAGGCACTAATGGGTTAATTCGTCTTTCAAAATGCTAAAGGAAAACCTTCCTTATAACTTCAATTTTTGAGACAATTCACGAGGTTTTAAATTTATTTCAATAGTTCTTGCATTTCTAGTTCCGATAAATTCAGACAATTTTTAAATACATCACTGGATTGACAGCTTCAACATTTCTAATTTCATGCTAAAATGGCAATGTTAAAGAATGGTTGTATGTCGAAATATTTAGAAAACCATAAAATTTAAGTGTCCCTCAATACAAAGCGGTACTAATGAGTTTTACATTCATATCGTAATGGTATTTCCATTTATCTGGATAACCTGGAACAATAGATGTTTACATTTTTATTCTAAAGCTCTCTCGGAATTTTGTCCCTTGCAAAAAGGTATTAGTCAGAATTCTTCCCTTTCCCCCATGCAGAGGAATACGTTAATCCTTTTCTACACTCGTTTCCTCCCACTCCTAAGATTGATGTGTTCTAAGTTGACATTTCTGCTAAGAAGAGGGGTATGAAATTTTTTGGGCGTTTCAGTTTTCTGAAGGACCTGTATAATTTCAGCCTCGGTAACGAAAGAGTTAAAGGCATAAATGCTTCCGTATACCACACATAAATAAAACACAATAATTACAGTAACTTATTGCAGAGATTATATTTATTATGTTTAGGCTGTTCTTAAATACAAATTGACTACCTCCTGACACGTTATGGAATTAGATTTTCTTCATAAACACATGAGATTGGCAAGCATTGGCAAGTTGGTATTTTGAACAGATTTTCCAGATACGACAGGCCAATCAAGGTCGTTATGAGACATCAATCACTTACAATTCAAGATGTAACTCATTTATCACAAAAAGGAAAACTATTCAATTCTAAATCACTATGATAGTCATGTCTGCAAGTGTCATGCTTTTATGCTTAAAAATGTGCCTGTAAAAGTTAGAAAATTTCATGAAATTTCTTCTTTTAGGTCACCTTTAATAGATGGCATACAAAGCTCATTTATTTACATTTAAACTTGGCAGTTAAGACAAACCACAGCCTAATTGAAAAACATCATAACATATTATAATTGAAAGTTTAGTATGTGTCCCTGGCAATATACATGACAGTAAAGGCATTAAAAAAAAAAAAAAAGAAGTATTTTAAATATATAAATAAAGGAGTTGGGTTGATAAGGGCTATTTTTCACCCATCATACACGCGGAAAAAAAAGTTTCAGATCCTGACAATTGTTCAATGTAAGACATAAAGATATGTATTTTTGTTTAATATAAGATTTACAGGATAAATAAAACAGTAAGTCATAGAAATTATAGCCTGAAAATGGAGTGTTTTGGCTTTTTGCTACATTTTTGTCTTTGGATATATTTTTTTTTAAAGCGTTCCTTAAACCAAATTAATTTCGACTTGCAATGATACTTTTCTTTATAAGCTGTTATATGAGCATTATTTTATGTGGTTCAGTGTGCGCTTCTACATATTAGAGAAAAAAATGTTTTGCGTGAGAGTATCAGTTGCACTGCTATCAGAGTGTATTCAGATTTGTTTTGCCGTGCTCAAAAAGTATTTACATTATTCATGAAAGTAATAACTAAAAGGTTAATTACTCCTGGTAATTATTAAATGGGGGAGTTAACATGCAAATAGAAACATCTGCTGACTTTGTCTACCCAGAAACCTGTTGACTGAAGCTGATAAAATAAATCAATATGAAAATATGTGTAAAAGAATATTTAAAGAAAAACCAAGCCAAGTTCAAACAAATAATTTTATTAAAACATTTAAATAAAATAAAAGTAGAAATTATAATCATTAAAATAAAATAAGTCTTTCCATCACATGACATAAGTTCTCTTATGACTCTATATCAAAATGAACTGGAGCACCAAGAAAGTAAAAATTATTTCAAAGAAAATATATTTTTAACTTTATTATAATAACTGTAATTAACCCAATAAAATTTACTTTTAAATTTACTTTAATCAAAAACTATTAACTTTATTTAATCTGATTAAAATAAGTAAAGTTTAATTTCAAAAAGGTATTTATATCAAAAAGGCAAAATGTAGATTTATATTTTGATTAACTATTTAGAAAAATAAACTTAGTCCAGTTCAACTGAAATTAATATATTAACTAATGACGTTTAAGAAACACAAAATAATTAAGAAAAAGATTATATTAATTAATCCAATCTCTCTTCCTTATATAAAAGATTTCCAAAAGTCAAGTACAACTTCATTAACAACAATAGCTTAACTGACAATTTCAGACACCCTTAACTGTCACTAAAAAGCATACTGAAATACAGAAGCAAGATATTAACCAAAAAAGTTAATGTTAAATGAAATCCCGAACTGTAGCGAGCCTAATGGAAATTCCCTAGCGGATACCGTCTGATAGAATTTCCCCAAGAATCATAATTACCCCAACACTACAAATCATAATGGTTCCAAATACACCGCGCAGTAATCCGCTGTTGCGTTAGTATCGGACCACATCCATCACGACTTATCTGTAGTATCGAGACTGGATAAACCCTGGTCTCTTAGAAACCATATCACAATCCTACAGTCCGTTCCTGCACTATAAAAAGTAAAGTTGCCGAGATTAATATTAACAGGTAAACCAGAGTAATATCTGGACCTTAAAAGTACTTTAAAAGAAAGAGAGAAGATATAAACTGTAAATGAAATTAATCTGTTTCAATTAACAGAAAAAGAAGAAATAAATATCTGAAACATGCAGTAGGCAGCTGGCACTATTCCCAATGTCAATTAAACCAAAACATCTCTTTACACATGCCTCCAAGCATCTTCTTAACAGCCGAGACCATGACGAGAGTCTTTCATAAAAAATACACCACAGGAAGAAAACTCAATGATACAAAAAATGACATTAAATGAAACATGCTCCTCACATCGTTACACAGAAAATGACTAGATAATTTCCAGAGATGACAACATCCTAAATGCTCCACTTCATTTTAAAAGAAACAATAGCAACATTAAAAACATCTAAAAAGTACGACATCGCTTTTCCTGGCCAACAAGCACCTCACCATAAGACAAAACGAGACAAGCTATAAATAGCATTTCCCATCCGCCGACAATGCCCCCCCTCCCCCCCACGTGACTTCCGATCACTTTGTCTACATCACCTCTGGCGGCTGACCATCTCGGGAAAGACTGACCAGAGAACGGACATGAGATAGAGTAACGTCACGACAGACAGGTCATGCCATCTGCCGATAGCCATTTCAACTCTTTCAGTCCGTGAGCTGATCTAACATTGTAATGTTGACACTGGCAAAAACGAAAGAAGAAGACTGAATGCTGGAAAAACATCGTGGTAAAGGAGGAACGTAGTGAACGTTCTTAAAGGAGTTTATTCAGGAATAAAACAAGGTAAGATAAAGAGATTATATTTATTAGAAACTTATATTTAAACACTGAAAATAAAGATAAATTAATGTGTTTAAATATGCGACTTAAAGTATTAAAAACTTATGTAAATAAAAACAAATAAAGTATGTCACTTAGTGTTAATATAGAAATAACGGCAAATAAAAATAAGAAGGATTAAATGGAGTTTAATGTAGTTATAGGTTGAATAGAAAAGTCAAATGAAAAGGTAATTGGAATAACAAGAATAGGGAAAAATAATACATTTTTCCTGTCAATTCAGATGTCAATGTTTCGTTCTAAAACTGTTGTTATAAATACTTATTGAAGAACTTAATAATAACTAATGCTTGGAAGTCAGTGTGATTGTTGTAAAACCTGGCAAAAAACAAATAATGATTTTCGGAAGTGTTCTAACAGAAAAGTTACATAGACACTTAGAAGTTCTAAAAACTGTGATCTACAGAGTGGTTCTAAGTTGTGATCTAAATTCAGATCATACGTATTTTGTGTGCTTCAGGTTTGAAATACTCCTCTTTCTTCTTCTGAGGTAACAATAAGAGATTATGCGTCAACGAGTACTCCCGACGACACCACAAATAAGAAACCTAATATACATTTATAAATACCTCGTTGTCACAACTCAGACTTGTTGTATAATATGTAAGGGTAAGAACTGCCTTGTTACTGCACCAAAAGCAGCTCTAACTCAAGCCTTTATAGAAATTAGAATTTATATTTCATCGGGAAAATGATGCTGTAAAACTCATATTTCGGGATCAATATTCAGTGGGTTAGCTCAGCAAGATTTACGCCCTGTAAGTGAGAATACATCAATGTATGAAAAAGATATTGAAAATAATTTAAACAATATCAGAAAGAAGAGAGGCCTCGATTTTTACTCACCGGGAAAGCTTTCCTAATTGGATTATTATACTCTCATGGGTATATGCATGTCTGATTTTAACTATATTTTTGAACTAGTAAAGTCTAAAATGCATTCCTTGAAAAAGAGGTCATCCCCGTACTTGTAGAGCTTAGGGCTGATCTCTCTAATGGTGTTTTGTCCACATTATTCAATACGAGAAAAAGATTAATATCTTCTGTGCAATATGCACGCCAGGCTTTGATTGAGAACTTTGTTCCAATGGAACCTTGGAATGGAACACGTCACCAGAACCCAGGTTATTGAAAAATATACGAGACCTTTAGCAAGAAAATTATTTATTCCGAATGATGACAACGATATTGTGATACTTGTTGTTGATGTCATGTACATTTATATCCAGAAGAGTGTGAACTATTCCTTTCAGAGACTATCTTTCTCATTACACAAAGGAAGACCTTTGGTTAAGACTATGATGTTGGTCACTGCTTCAGGTTACATTTTTAATGTCTTCAGACCTTACTTCGCGGATTCAAAGAACAATGATACTAACATACTTACACATATATTAAAAAAGGATGCAAACAATATCAGACTGGCCGAAACCAAATGATGTTATGATTATTGATAGAGGTTTCCGGGATTTTTTGGAACTTCTGCAAGAAATGGATATAGAACATTAAATGCCTAGGTTCCTAAATAAGCAGTAACAGTTTTCAAAAGATGATGCGCAACAATGAACATGCATCTCACGACTAAAGTTTGATTGTTCGACACACAAGAGCTAAAAGCTGTAATATTTGGATAAAAACACAGCGAAGCAACATCACACAATACTACTGTAAATGTAAAGTAGGCGCAAGTGTCATAGGGTACTGTACACATGTTGCTTTCATACTATGGTTTCTGGCATCATAACTCAACCGAAGTTTAAAAAAAACAAGTCTTGAATATAATCATATACTACAAAAAGCTGCTGCTGGATGGTCCAGTAGTGATATGGGTGTAGAAAGGAAGACTAAAGCACATTGCCAAAAGTGCCTGAAACTGTATGATTATTTTCGGTTGTTGAATATTTCTTAGTATTCATATATTAAAATAATAGTCTTCATAAGCTTTATTAATCTTAATTTTGCATTTACTATTATATTTAATATTGGTTATATGGATTAAAACTAATGGCAATAGTAAAAAACAGAAAAAACAACATTTAAAAATGCATAAATAATACATGAAACACATTGTGCATCTTTAAACATTGTTTTTTCTGCTTTTTAGTATTGTTGCACAAAGGCTTTATTTGCTATTTTTATATAATGACAACAGTATTTATGCTCATTAATGTGCATAATACTTAATTATATATTTTATTTTCCCATCAATTTTAGAACTTTCATTCAAAATATTTTTTTTTCTTATTTATTATGAGGTATTATACTAATGAAAAAAATGTATGTCACATCAAGGGGCTGATGGGTGAAAAATGGCCCTTATCAACCCACCTGCTTTAAAAAATAATCAACTTAAACAACACACACATTTAATAAATATTAAAAAATATGTTAAATATTGACATAAAAAGTATCACCTCTGCTGTGGAAACAGGGCACAACATAGTGGAGTAGCAAATACCAAGCTAAAAAGAAAAAGGAATAGATAGTTAAATAATAATTAAATGCTATTATGATAAATATAAATGCTATAGGATATGTATAAATGTTTCCATATAGAATAAAAAAGATCAAAAGTTATACAGGTGAACATTGGTATTCACAAAAGGCTAACTTTAATTCTTACAACTTTCACTAAACAATTAAAAAAACATTGCATGCATTTTTAAACATACAGGTATTGGACAAAATAATTATAACACAAAATTTATACAGCTAAATTCATTAAATTAGCACAAAAATATTACAAGGGTTTGGCTCTTCATTTTAAATTTGCAACCAGCAATGTATATAATACTACTCAAATTCAAAGTATTAGAATGATGAAAAATAAGGCACAAAGTCATTCGAGATTTACATTTATTTCAGTGGAAATGAATGTTTGATAATTTTAATGTGTAGTATCGTATTCCACATATTTTGTAGACGAACATAACATAAAAAAAATTGTATCATAGTAGAAAGTTTTTTTATAATGAATTTTTATTTTTTTAAATTAAAGAAATAGAATAATTATAATAGTTAAAAAAATTAGAATAACACAAAAAACAATATATACATACATAATACATTAACATAATACATTTAAATGAAAATTTTGTGAATAGTTGATATTAAGTGGTATTTCCCTTGGCAATGTTGCACACACGATCAGGCATACTATGCACTGATATTTGGCAGTCATCTTTGCTGATATTTAACCCAACAGATTTCACACTTTTCACAAGTTCATTTTTGTCCTTTGGAGCTACATCCTGGAGGTGTTTTTCTATAAAACCTCAGATATTCTCCATGGAGTTTAAATCGGGAGAATTGCTCAGCCAAGGAAGTAATTTGATTTGATTTTTATTAAGCCAAGCAGTGGTACGCTTTGACATGTGGCAAGAAGCAGAGTCTTGTTGGAAAATAAAGTCATCCTCAAATAGATATTCCGATGATGGTAGCGTAAAATGCTCAAGTACCTCCATGTATACTTCAGAATTTACTCTACCTGTCAAAATGTAGAGCTTTCCTATGCCCTCAGCACTTATACACTCCAAATCATAACTGAGGTATTAAACTTCACTGATCATTTCAAGCACTCTCTATTAAAAACTTCTTACTTGCAATGCTAAACATGGATACACTGATGACTGGACGAAATGCAAAACATCGATACATTGCTAAAAAGTAGGTTATTCCAGTCCTGAAAACCTCATTGCACTCTGTTTTTGCACCACTGCAATCTGGCCCTTTTTTATTTACAAGTAAGGAGTCTTGGGCACACGTGATTGACCCAGTAGCAGAAACTGTCCAGCATGGCAGCGGGCACTGCAGATTATTTTAAACCTTGCAGATTAATCCACTAGCTTAAAAAGAAAGGCTGGGCTTAGAAAAAAGCTGAAATTTACTTTTAAGTCTCTAGATTTATGGTATTTGTTTCATAATTTCATTATATTTTCTTTATAAAGGCAAATTTTTCTTACTTTATGGGATACTGTTGTTTTAGTAGGCTTAGTCTAGCACTATTGGGTCGCAGATAAATTTTAGTACGCTGCAGACAGACACAGAAAATTCTGCTTCTGGGATGATTGAAAATCAAGTTTGTGGAATCATCAAAATGTGGTAGAAGTTGAAGCATCCACTCCTTGCTCTTGGCATTTTCTATTTATGAATTTCAGGTTCCTGAAGTGGTTTTTCCTCATGATACGTTTCAGCATTCTATCTTGTCTGAGTGTGGTTATTCATTTAGGACCACTGTTTGAATGATTATTTTTTAAATTTTGATTTTCAGAATAATATTTTAAAACTTTACTCACAGTCCCTCGAGAACAATTCACTTTTTCGGCAATCATCTGCTGAGTAAGTCTCTCATTGCATAGAGTCACAATCACAGTCTTTTGGAGTCTGGTACATCTTTTGTCCGACCCATTTTCAATTCCCACAACTAACTAAAGCTGAAGGTAAAACAAGCCTTCATATGCATACCATCTCTACAAAGGCACCATTTATGCAAGTTTTAGCTTCACTAGCTGACGAATCACAAAATTTTACAAATATCCTAATATTTTGAAATGCCTCTGGAAATATTAATTTTTTGAATAAATTCATTATTTTTATATAAAATTTCTATGAATTCTTTAGGCACACAGGAATACTATACCATACATCAGCTTTTTATGAACACTTTGTAATTTTTTCTTTTGTCCCCGTTGTTTATTTTTACAGATATCATGCATCTCTGACAAAAAAGTTCGGTGATAGAATTCAGAACGACCGATCTGGTAACACTGGTGAAATAAAATGCTGCACCTCCGTAGCGACAAGTGTTGACTATCTGCCCCCCCCCCCCCCCCCCCCATTGTTCAGTTGAGCGTCGTTTGTGTTCCGTGTAAGACTTGTTTTACAAAGTGTTTGTTTAGTGTGTTGGTTCTTAACTGAGAACAGGAAAATGAATAAACAAAAGATCAATTTAAAGTTTTGTTTTAAACTTGGCAAGACATCGAAAGGAACTCATTTGATGCTGGTACTTGTTTATGAAGATCAAGTACTGTCCATGAAGTGTGTGTACGAGTGGTTCGCCTGTTTTCGAGAAGGCTGGGATAGTGTTTCTGACAACCCTCCCCGTAGCGGAAGACCAGCAGCATCCGTCAGCGATGAAAACAATAAGAAAGTAAGGAAATTACTCATGAAAGATCGTCAATTAACTGTGCGCATGATAGCTGATGAGCTGCAGAGTAACTGTGAATCCGTGCGACAAACCGTTACCCAGAATTTAGGGATGAGAAAAACATGTTGTCTTGTGCCACATCACTTGACTGACGATCAGAAGCAGGCACATTTAGAAGCTTCACAGGATTTTGTCAAAACGGCAGATGCAACACCAAATTTTTTGAACTGTTTTGTCACTTAGGATGAGTCCTGGTGTCTCAGGTATGACCCTGAAATGAAATGGCAAAGCATGGAATTGCATTCTATTGCATCACCTCATCAGAAAAAGTTGAGAGCAGAAAAATCACACATCAAAACGATGCTCATCACCTTTTTTAATAGTCAAGGCATTATCCACAAGGAATTTCTACCAGAGGGAACGATGATGAATACTGCAAGGTACACTGAAATTTTGACCCATTTTATGAAACGTCTACGCAAGGTACGACATCAGTACGCACAAGGAGGTTCATAGTTTTTTGTTCATGACAATGCTTGCCTTCACACAGCCAATATTGTCCAACAGCTCCTGGCAAAAAAGGGGGTGGTGCAAATTAAACATTGACCATACTCGCCAGATCTCGATCCTCCAGATTTCTTCCTATTCCCACGACTCAAACTCGCTTTGAAAGGAAAGAGATTGGATGATATTCCTGACATCCAACGAAAGATGACAAAGCTTTTGAAATCCATCCCAAAAGAAGACTTCTTGCAAAGTTTCTAGGACATGTATAGCAGATCTCAGCGGTGCATAGTTATGGGAAGTGACTATTTTGAAAGACAGTAAGGTAACTTTTGTTAATATTTCATCTACATTAATGTTACAGGATTATTCACCAAACTTTATTGTCAGAAGTTGTATATAACAATGCAATATCTTTTTTGGTTATTTTAATGTTTTGTATTGGAGTAGTAAATCTAAATAGTTTGAATATTCAAAATGCACATTATTCATAATTTTGACATTATATATTAGACTTAACAGACTTCATGAGAGAAAAAGAAGATTTACTTCAGCATCTGTTTCATCTCCAGTAAACTTATCATTGCTTAATTCAAAGTTAATCAGTATAAAAAAAAATCTGTTTTTGAATATATAGTTTTAAATTTGGAACAACAATTATTAAATGAAGTAATTACAAATGAAGATTTAAGACTAGATATAAACATTTATAAATGAAGTATTAAATAAGATTCAAACATTATAAATTTTAAATTTGAAAAAAGACTAATATGAACAGGAAGTTGAATGCATAAAAATATATTGGAAATTAGAAATATTTGACATATATAGTCAAACTGTTTGTAACAAAAACATTTTAACATATGAAAAAAAAGACCAGAAAAAAATGAAATCATTGACAGTACCATTAAACCCATTGTCCAAAATGCAGTATATCATATTGGAAAATATATAAATTCAATAAAAAAAAATCACAAAAGGAATGCAAAATGGAGAATGATACATGAATAAAAATGAAACTTATAATGCAAAACTCGTCTTCAGGGTCAATATTTCAACATCATATATATACTATGTAGCCATTAATGACTGGATTACTTTTAATTTTAGACATTTTGTCAAATATGTCAGATTCATCTGGAATTTCAGGATTAAAAAGAACAGGTTTGACCTCATATTTATCAACATCAATTTGATAAGGGGAACAATCAGGGAGCCAACAAAAAATCAAAGAAAGAAAATAATACTTGGGATCATCCTGTAAATTAAAATGCATGAAATGATTATCGCTGCAGAATACAAATTTATGGATACTGTACAGCATGTTTACTGATTTTTGTAAGAATAGCACATATATTCTTGGAGATATACCTATGTTTTTTTTAATTCAAAAAATTTCTGCATGTTTTTAGCTTAGATCACACAGGTTTTTCAACCAAATTTAAGGCCAGTTTCAGAAAAATTGGCAGAATGTAGTAAAAACAATATAGTGCAATTGGAATATAAATATATTAAGCATTTTACGAAATATGAGTAGTTGTATGAAATAATTTTTATCTGCGCATGTGCAAATGATAACAAAGATTTTTTTACATAATTTAATAGACAATTCTATGGAGCAAAATGTAAAGGGCAACCGGATGGTCGCGTGTGGGCTTTTCTATAAAGATTGGCCAATTATCAAAACAACACAAATGTTTATTATACACATAGGATGGGACGGTGAACACAGACTGGCACAAACAAATGTACACATGACACTAAGTCATATCAAACAAAACTTATAGTTTCATCTTGATTCTTTACGACTGGCACTAGCCAAAACCGTTCTCAGTAGTTTTGGATCACCTTCTTAGGCGAAGCCATCCCAGATTCTGCTCTGTTTCTCCTCTTTTGGCCACAGATGGCGCTTCTATAGGTGAGAGGGCGTGTACAAACATCACACCTCCCCCATTCAAAGTTTTGATTTAGTCTTTAAAGACTAATCAAAATCTAATGGAATCTCTATAAACATTTTAGTATACACACTATTAATAAAAATCAAAATTACAATACTTACTTAACATAAGGATAAATAAAAAGAATAACTAAGATACTATGCAATATGAGATTATGATACTAGTACTAATACGTTATAGTTCTTGAATAAATATTTTAAAGTTCAAGTAATAATGTTCAATCAATTAATGTCCACAAAAGTCATATTCAGAAAAGTCTTGGAGGAAACATATAATCACAAACAAAATAAATCAAAAGTTTATCATGAGTTTTTTTGAATGGCAAAGTCTCTTTCGTTTAAGTCCAGTGTGAGGCATATAGTCTGCTTAAGGAATCTGCATTAGTGTGGAGTTTTCCACGTCGATAGGCTATGTGGGCTTGAAATCGCTGCAATGCCAGAGCCCACCTCTGAAGGCGCGCACTTTGGGATGCACAATCGGTCAAGAATTTCAAAGGGTTGTGGTCACTCACAACAGTCACTTGGGAGCCATATATATAATGTTCAAATTTTTTTAGGGCGAAAATAACTGCGTAGGCTTCCTTCTCTATAGTAGCATAATTTTCTTGGCATTTCGATAGTTTTTGCTAATGAAAGCAATGGGATGTTCTTGGTCATTTTCATCTTTTTGAGATAGGCAAGCACCTATCGCGTACGACGAAGCATCTGCATGTATGATGAAGGGTTTTGTAAAGTTCGGTGAATAACAAATGGGCGTTTGGCTGATTGCCTGCTTCAGATCACGGAAAGCTGTTTCACACTGCTCAGTCCAGGTAATTTCATTAGGAGCACGTTTTTTTGTAAGTTCAATTAATGGTCGGGCTATTTCAGAGAATGTCGGGATATAGGACCTATAATAGGACAGAAGGCCTAATAAACTTCTGACATCTTTCTTGGATTTCGGCACTTCTAAATTTTGGATGGCTGCTACTTTCTCTGGATCAGGAGCATGTCTGCCTGATCCTACCACATGTCCTAGGAATTTTATCTGGGATCGTGCAAAGACACATTTCTGAAAATTTACTGTCAGGTTTGCTTCTTCGAGGGTTGTCAGAACAGCACCTAGGTGCTTGAGATGGTCAGTCCAGTTATTAGAAAAAACTACCACGTCATCTATGTATGTTTCGGCATATTCTTTATGTTGGACTAAAGTGCGATTCATGGACCTTTGAAACGTGGCTGCCGCGTTACATAGCCCGAACGGCATGACTACGAAGGAATACTGTCCTCGGTGTGTGACGAAAGACGTTAAATGTTTCGAGTCTTCACTTAATCTTATCTGTCAGTACCCTTTCAGTAAGTCCAACAGGCTGATGAATTTCGCTGGAGCAACTTTGTAGAGCAAGTCGGTAGCGTTAGGCATAGGGAATGAGTCGACTTCTGTCTGGGAGTTTAAATATCGATAGTCCACACATAATCTAACTAAGGAGTCTTTTTTGGCTACACATACGATCGAATGAGCATATTCACTCTCCGAGTGCTCGATTAGTCCTAAACTTAATAATTCTTCGATTTGTCTGTCGACTTCACTTTTGAGTGCCTCTGGGATTCTGTAGGGTTTCTGACGTTTTGGTTGGTTATCAGGTTTTAATTTAATTTTATGTTCCCCTACATTTGCAATTTTAGGGATTCCTGACTGAAGGTTGGAGTGTCTATGTAATATGTTGATCAGTTGCTCCCTCTCATCTTCTGTTAAATGGTCCATGTGTAATTTTTGGTGGAGGTTATTTGGATCGTCTTTACTAATCTGCGGGATGTTTTTGATCTCACCGAAGTCGATATCATCATCATAGATGACGCCTATGTGTGTTGTCTGAGCTTTTAATTCTCTGATTTTATTTGCGTGTAAATGCTTTATACTATTATCTGGCAATTGTACTAAATAACTATAGGGAGATTTCTTTTCAAGTATCGTAGCTGGTGCTGTCCACCTAGCGTATATTTTGTGATTACTGTCCGGAATTAATACAATAACTTGATCATTCAGTTTAAATTCTTTATGTCTAGCTTTCCTGTTGTGATAATAAGCGTAAGCCTGCTGCTGATCCTTGCAAGAAATTCCGGCATGCTCGGCTGCTTTTTCCAACTTTATTTTCAGGTCATTTAAGTAATTGGTAACTGAGCCTAACTGGCCAATTGGTAGAGGTGTTTCGTTGGTCCAGGATGACTTTAATATGGAAAGAGGACCAGTTGGACGCCTACCATATAACATTTGGAATGGACTAACGTTCGTTGTAGCATTTGATACCTCCCTGTATGCCCACAACAAAAAGGGTATGTGTTTATGCCAACTCCCGGCATTTTCTCTTATAACATGGTGTATCATCCCTTTAAGTACCCCATACCATCATTCCACCAATCCATTCGACTGTGCGTACCCCAGAACAGAAAAACGCGGGGACGTCCCTAAACGTTTCATAAATTCTTTCGTGAGGGCCGAAGTGAAGTTTTTAACCTGATCGCTAGCTATTAATTTAGGAATTCCAGTCCGTGAAAATATCTGTAAAAGGGCATCGCATGTAGATCTAGCAAAAAGATTTCGTAAACAGACCGCTTCCGGCCAACGTGTGCACTGGTCTACTGCGGTTAGTACGTACTTGTACCCTCCACTAGCTGGTTCTATTGGGCCTATTACGTCTATATTTACAATCTGCATTGCCTCGTCAGGACGAGTAACTGGGGTTATTGGTACATTATCAAATTTATTTGCTTTCGCTCGAAGCTGACAGGACAAACATTTGTTGCAAAACTCGCTCACATCTGTCTTAATCCCAGGCCAAAAAAAAGAATATTTTAATCTTTCAGTGGTCTTTCGTTTTCTTAAATGTCCACCCCAGGGGCTTGAATGAGCGAGCTCTAGCAACTGCTTTCTACGCGGCTCAGGCACGAGCAATTGATATACCATTTCCCCTAATATTTTGTCACGATGGTATAACAGATCGTCCTGAACAAAATAATTATTATGGTCATTTTTGGCATCTGTCCAACACAGATTTAGTGATGCATCCGTCTTTTGTTCCCATTTAAATTTTTCTGAGTCGTTCGTGACATTTCTGGTATTTTCATTGCCATCGTTATCAATATTCTCGTTTGCATTTCCTATTTTAACCTGCTCGGCCTCCGTAGCAGCGCAAGCTAAATCTAAATCTACCACGTGGTTTTCTCTCGTACGGGGCAAATTTATAGTACTAAAATCATTTACTGTGGTATCGGGTTCGTTACTTTCGCTTATTGTGCTTAATTCCTTATGAGCATTTAAAGATAACAGTAAATCATTAATTAAATTATCAACCATCGCGCACGTTATTACTATTTTTGGGAACACCCTGCAATGTACTTTATCTGCAGCTATGCTTAATGGAATGTTTATTAACGGTGCTCTTAACTCGTGTCCGAAAGCTGATTTAAGTATAATTGAACCGCATGGTACTTTAAAATGCTCCGGTACACAATCGCTCTTTATAATTGAAATCTGAGTACCGGTATCGACGACCTCTCGCAAAATTTTATTCTCAAATTCTAAGTCTATAAATTGGAGTGGTTCAATTATTCTTTTCTTTTCTCGCACCCGTTCTAAATCAAATACATTCCGCAACATTACTCGGGCTGACAGCGCATTTTCATTCGTATTTTTTTCTGATTTATTACCCTTTCCAACTAAAGAATTACAAATTGACACGTGATGTAATTTAGAACACAGCCTACATTTAGTTTTTTCCGTACAATATTTAATTATGTGTTTTCTCTTCAGGCAAGCGAAGCATCTACCCTCAGCTTTTAATTTATTAATTCTTTCCTGAATTGAATATCTGTCACATTTTTCAGTTAGATGATTATCTGACCTGCAAAACAAACAAACATTCTCTAAAGCAAACACTTCAGCTACGCCAGATGTTTTGTTAATCTGTTTACATTCCGGTAATATTTCTGATAAGTACTTTGGCCTTGAATGGTCAGAAGATAAATTTATAATTTGAGTTTGCTTTTCCCTAGCCTCCAAATCATTTCGGATAAATGATAATAATTTATCCACGCTGTAATTCTCTTCAGAATTTTTGACACTTTGTCTATTGAACTCAAGCGATAAATTATACGGTAATGCTTTTAATATTATCGGAGTCAATAATGCATCAAAACTGTCCGCTTCCATTTCTAATGACCTTAGACTACGAATCTGCGTTTGAATAGCGTCATATAATTTACGTAATGACATGACGTCATGCGATTTTGTAACCGGTTTTAAAGTTAACAGCGTATTAATATAACTGGTAATAATTAAATCTTTCCTACCAAATTGTCTTTTAAGTAAGTCGACTGCTTCTATGTAATTTTTATCAGATAATGCAAAACCCGATATAGAATTATATGCACTCCCTCCTAAATAACTGAATAAATAATTCATTTTCTCAATATTTGAGAGGTGTTCATAGTCATGTACCGCTGTTTTAAACGAGTTCCAGAAATTCTGGAAAAGTTTAATATCTCCATAATATTTCTCAATTTTAAGTGTCGGTAGTTTGACCGTGTTAGGAAATTCTACGCACCTATTTGCGGGACATACAGGGGGTAGGGGTTCTTTTTGTTTTAATTTTTTATTCACTCTGAACTTCCAGAGTGTAATTTTTTCCTGGTACTCTAGAGACGCTTTGGCATCTTTTTCGACTTCAGATAAATCATCAATTAATGTTAGGATTTCGTTATCCTCTTGTTTCAAATCACTACCTTTCTGTTCTAACATCGCCAAATTTTCTTCAAGATCGTCTAAGTTTGGCGTGTCGGACACAAAGTTATCTTCGATTTTTTTAATTATTGATGTAATAGAACTTTTAGTGACTCCGCGAGCTTTTTTTAATTTTGAGAGCTTGTCTGCCATACTTAAAGTAATGTAATAAAATCTTACCTCCGTAAAAATATAATCTGATACGGATAATACAAATCAAAAATAATCCGCACGTCCAGGGAAAAAATAATCCAGGGATAGGGTATCCTTAATGCACATTAAATTCACTTGTTGAATTCACTTTGGCCAAATCCCACAATTTATTTCTGACACCAGTGTAAAGGGCAACCGGATGGTCGCGTGTGGGCTTTTCTATAAAGATTGGCCAATTATCAAAACAACACAAACGTTTATTATACACATAGGACGGGACGGTGAACACAGACTGGCACAAACACATGACACTAAGTCATATCAAACAAAACTTATAGTTTCATCTTGATTCTTTACGGCTGGCACTAGCCAAAACCGTTCTCAGTAGTTTTGGATCACCTTCTTAGGCGAAGCCATCCCAGATTCTGCTCTGTTTCTCCTCTTTTGGCCACAGATGGCGCTTTTATAGGTGAGAGGGCGTGTACAAACATTACACAAAAGTAAAAAAATCCAGTCAAATATCGTGAAAATTCAGAACGATATCGTCGATAGAGTGAGCTGATTTTTAGTTGCTCTTTAAAAGCAGCTGAATTATAAGGGATTTTCCACAAATTGTCAATTTTAATTTTAAGTTTTTTAATTTTAATATTTTATTGATGCTATAGTTCTTGGATAACCACTAGAACGAGCCTATTCCATGGTAAAAAGAAGTATCAAAATTGAAGCATTTGTTCCAAATCTACTCACTGATATTCATTAAATACTAACTTTTTTCTGGAAGTCAGTTAATAAACAAGTTGAAAATTGCATATCAAACGTGGCAAATGAGGTGCGTTCGTACTATAACTAGTTTTATAAATATTTTTTGACTGCATATTGTATTGAATGTATATGTTAGTGCACTACAGTAAGTGCATATCCATTTCATTCTGTTCAAAAGGCTGTAACATCATAAAAATGCACTTGAAATATTTTTTTCTCATTGGCCGTCATGTAACGGAAAATTTTTGACTGTCCCCGTAATTAAAGTATAGATCCGATTTTCATAAAATTTGAAATGACTCGACGAAATTTTGCAACAATTATATATTTAAAATTTCAGACCATTCAGAAGGCTGTAACATCATTAAAATGCAATTACAATAACTTATTCCCATTGGCCGTAATGCAACAGAAAACATTTGACTGTCCCTGTAATTAAACTATACATCCGATTTTCATAAAATTTGAAAAAACTCGAAAAAATTCTGCAACTATTATATATTTAAAATTTCAGACCATTCGGTTGGGTAGCTTTTGCTCTGTTATATATGGACAGATGGATGGACTGAACGACAACTATAGGTGCCACGTATTTATATAATTACGAACGTACCTAAAAATGACAATATATGGAAAATCCCTTATCATTCAGCTGCTTTTAGAGAGCAACTAAAAATCAGCTCACTCTATCGACGATATCTTTCTGAATTTTCATGATATTTAGCTAGATTTTTTTTAATAAGTTGCTCCATAGAGTTGACTATTAAATTGTGTAAAAAAAAACTTTGTTATTATTTGCACATGCATAGATAAAAATTATTTCATACAATTGCTCATATTTCATAAAATATTTAATACATTTCTATTCCAAATGCACTATATTATTTCTACTACATTTTGCCAATTTTTCTGAAACTGGCATTAAATTTGGTTGAAAACCCTGCATGATATAAACTAAAAACATGCATGAATTTTTGTTAACTATTTTAAAAAATCGCTATATCTCCAAGAATATATGTGCTATTCTTACAAAAATCTGCAAACAGGTTGTACAGTATCCAAAATTTTGTATTCTGCAGCGATAGATCATTTCATGGATTTTAATTTACAGGGTGATCCCAAGTATTATTTTTTTTCTTTGATTTTTTGTTGGCTACCTAATTGGTTCCCTTATCAAATCAATGTTGATAAATATGAGGTCAAACATGTCCTTTTTAATCATGAAATTCCAGAAGAATCTGACAAGTATATTTCTACATATTCGACAAAATGTCTAAAATGGAAAGTGTCCGGTCATTAATGGCCATATAGTGTAATATATATACATATCATAAAATTTATAAGATGCTTTATAAACTTTTTCAATTAGTAAATTTCTCCCCTTAGTTGCTAAATCAGATTCTATGTCTGGCCCAAATAATACTTCAAATCTCCCACCCATCGGAATATCTTAATGAATATTAAAGATACTGAAAACAATATACTAAATTAGAAGTTGATTGGCATGTTTATTTTGAAATAAGTACTTAAAATCATAACTCATAAAAAACTTCAGTCAAATATTAGATGATTACTTGAGTTATAAAGTTAATTAAGTATCCTCATATTTGACAGTTATGAGATTTAAAGCATATAAATCAGATTAAATCATTATAATAAAATATAAATTCAAATTAACATCAAAATAAGATTATATTTAATCCATAAATCCTAATTAGTTTTTCTCTAACATGACATTTATTACATAGAAATACTAAGATTTCAGGCAGTCTCCTGCTGGTAACCATTTTCTCAGGACTATAGGAAATGACTGAGTTTCAATAAAACAATGTGATTTTTTTTTTTTTTTTTTTTTTTTTTTTTTTTAAGAATGACAATCTGCCACGACTCTAAAGTCTACTTTATAATATATCATTCTTTTCAATAGCTTCAAAAGCACTGGCACAAAATATCAGGAGTTTCTCACCTTCTTCAGGAACAATGTGATAATTTGAAACTCATAATTTTTAAGTAATTGAAAAACTTAAAAGGAATTATTCATAAGGCTTGCTATAACACACCAATAAATACACAAATATTAAAGTTTTTACTGCATATAATCACATCTGGAATGACAGGCTTGTTGGGCAAAATTTAAAAACTAAGAAGTCACAACTTAATTTAAAGCAGAATTAATGAATTAAATTTTAATTATGCAGAAATAAGAGTAAAAATGAAAACCTTTATTTAAAAAGAAAAAATATTAAAACTTAGTTAAAAGATTAATTACAGATCTAATGAAAAATACAGCCATAATACTAGCAAAACTACTTGCACATTTTAATGAGCAGCAAAGTGTAACCACTCAAATATCAAACACACTCTCAAAAAAGTTTCTGAATTGACACACATTTTCCATTGATTGTTCACGAACATTTTCCGTTTTCACAGCGATTTGCCCATTTTTCCTCAAATCATGGAAAATTCCTATGGTGGAATGATAATTTTAGAGAATATTAAGTTAAGCTTTTCCAACCAATAAAATTACACTCATCACTCATGCATGGAAAAAAATGTGGGATACATTAGCCAGAATATTTATGATTCAGAACTATGACAGTAGTATTAAACTCTGATTAAAGGATAATAAGTTGAAGGTAAGTTTAATTTATATTTTCCTGGTTCTTTTGCTTAAATGCATGTTTTTTAATTACCATTAATGTACAATGATTGGTATTTAAAAAAAATTTAACTTCTGGCATTTGTAAAGAAAATTTTTGCCTGGTCTGTCTGTTGCTTTGAAAGTTTATATTATATAATTTTTTTTTAATTTAATTAAAACGTTAATAAATATAAATTATTAAGGAATATTAGCAGAGGGTAATTGGATAACAGTATTTACGTCATATTAGATTGCAGATACTGGTAAAATTTTGTCTCATTTGGAGCCATAGTATTATTGCCAGAAACTTCTGAATACGTGAATTTTAAATATAAAAATCTGGTGATTTTAGTACAGAAATAATATATGCTTTAATCAAACCTTTTATTCATGTTTTGATTAAGTGGACTTAGCAATAGCTCACAGTAGCAATATGCCAATTTCTGCGACAGTTAAAGGGTTAAATTTCTTCACCGCTCTCAACTTAATAACCTACAAAAATGATCCTAACTTAATGGGAAACAATATATCGTCATACAACATATGCTCTTTGACAGCATTCTCTGAAAGATTGTTTATTTTTATGGACAAATAGAAATGCTATTCGATTTTGTAGTTTCTGACTAAGTTAACCTTCTAATTTTGTGTGTGTTAATTCAGTCTGCAAAAATAACCTTGTGAAAATGTAACAACTTTCAATGCGAATACATCTGTCAATACTTATCTAACAAGAAGTCAGGATTTTAATTCTAGTTCATTAAATATTTTTAAGATATACTGTCCATGGTAAATTTTGAAAATTCATCATTTATTTTGACTATTTATTTATTTGACTTGTATTTTACTAATATTTGAAACTTTTTATTTACTATCTTTCCGAAACTTGCTTATTAACCTGCTGGTTTTAAGTATTTAAGCATTAGTAAAATATTTTAAGATTTTTTAAAATTATTTTCCTTGTTTGTGCCTTTTTTTCTTTAATTTCTGAAAATCAAAAGCAAACATCTGTTTCCCATCATTCTATTAGGAAGAAATCTGATCATCTAATTCTTATCATGACTATTTCTATCTACTTTGCAGTGATAAGAGTCATACCTATGACTGATGTGCTGACTGTACAGTTCACATTCTTACTATCCTAAAGCTGACTTCATTTTTTGTTCTTCTTTTATTGCTCAGCTCGAATAATTATAATTGGAAAAAAGTTCTTTAAATTTTGTTTACACAGCATCAATTTATAAATACTTACAATACGAGTCCGATTTCCTAAATACTAAATATTTTAATATTATTTCATCTGCTTTATTTTACATTTGTATTTTTAATACCAAATTGTATAATTAAAAAGATACTTTAGGCTTAAATAGAAAGGCTGGCTTTTTAAATTTTCAAAGGAGGCTTGTATGTCAAATTGGCATTAATTTTTTTTGTTTCAGGTCAGTTGACTTTGAATGTTTTAAGTTCAGATTGTTAGGTTTTGATTTGTGTTCAACATGACTGAATTTTTCAAAATTCCTGAAATTTCTCAAATGAAAAATAATATTATATTTGAATATTATTAAGTGTTCATTTAGGGTTCATTTTTTTACAAGAAAGATAAAATTTATATTAGAGAGTTAATTGTAAAATATTTTTCCATTATTATATTAAAATATGGATTTCTTTTTTTCATATCAGATTTTTTACAGAAATTAATCTACCTGATGATATAAATGAGAAAATATTTTATAATTTTTTTTTATCTCAGATTTTTTTTTTTTTTTAATTTCAAAAAATCATCAGCTTTTGGCTTCCATAAGTGTTTCAAATTTTGAATTTCACAGTTCTATCAGGTGTAGAGAATTGTTTGACCCCTCATTTTAAAGAGAATTTCATAAGGTTTAATTTTATACAAACGGGGATGACTGAGCATAGCTCAGTCAAAATTAGCTTTGTGTTCAACTTGATGTAATATTCTCACTGTATCATTCATCCTTCCAAATTACACTTATAGCTCAAATCTAATTGGTTTAACCATGTTTCTTGAGTCCTATTAAGAATTTCTAAAAAATTCTTTCACATTCTGAATGCCGATTTTTTTTACAAATATAGCCAATTTTGGTGACATTCTTGCATTTGGCGCCGAGTATGTGTTTTGGCATAAGTAATCTTTAAAATCGATTTTTTGGCCAAATGTCGCCAATATTTTGCCAACTTCGCAGTTTCGAGACCCTGATCTGTACTGACCCAAAATGATACACTTATGAAATCTGCTCGAACATGTGACTTAAGCTATATTGTCTCCTAATCAAAAACGGTAGGACACAAAACTTTGTCAAAATCATTTAAGCCGTTTTATAGATAAAATTAACTTGACTCACAGTGACTCCAAAATGACCAACTAATCTAATTTTCTCAAACATGTGACACAACCGATTGGTCTTTTCAAGACCGAAAACGGTATAACACAAAATTTTGTCAAAATTGTTTAGCCATTTTTTAGATCAATTAGCTTGACCCTGACCCATTGTGACCCAAAACAACCCGCTAATCGAATGTTCTTGAACAAGCGACCTAGCCAAATGAAATTCTTTTGCCTGAAAACAATAGAATACAAAATTTTGTCAAAATCATTAGAGCCATTTTCTAGATAAAACTAGCTTGACCCACAGTGATCCAAAAATTACCCACTAATCAAATTTTCGCTAACATATGACTTAGCCCAATGGTCTTCTTGTAATCTAAAACGATAGAATACAAAATTTAGTCAAAATCGTTCAAACCATTTTTTAGATAAAATTGGTTTGACCCAAATATGACCCGCTAATTGAAATTTCTTGAACATGTGGCCTAGCCCTATCATTTTCACACACGAGAAAATTATAAAAAAGCTCATAGTTTTCCCATGCCCGAAAAATGATAGAATACAAAATGTTGTCAAAATCGTTAGAGCCATTTTCTAGATAAAATTCGCTTGACGCACAGTGACTCAAAAATGATCCACTAATCGAATTTTCTCTAACATATGACTTAGCTTAATGGTCTTCTCATAATCCAAAATGATAGAATACAAAATTTAATCAAAATCGTTAAAGCCGTTTTTGTAGATAAAATTGGCTTGACCCAAATATGACCCACTAATCAAAATTTCTCGAACATGTGACTTAGCCCAATAGTTTTCTTGTGCCGAAAAACGGTTGGATATAAAATTTAGTTAAAATCGATTGAGTCGTTTTTTAGCTATAATTCACTTGACCCTGAACCAATTATGACCCAAAATGACCCACTAATTGAATTTTCTCAAACATGTGACCTAGCTTAATGGTCTTCTTGTGCCTAAAAACGATAAAACACAAAATTTAGTCAAAATCGTTAGAGCCGTTTTTAAGATAAAATTTACATACATACACACTAGAGATGGGAAATATAGTTACTTTTGGTTAACAGGTTACATCGTTCCACACTTGTAGATGTAACAGGTTCCAACAACCTGTTATTTTTATAACAGGTAACTAATCGCTGTGTATGCGAGCAACGAATGTTTTAATTAGAAGGGCTTTTAAACAAAGTGTTTGGAATAATTTTTTGACATAATTATAAATGCTTTTTTCTATTGAGATGAATCAAAATTAGTTTGTGATTAAAAACTTAATTTTTGCAAGACAAAAAATTACCTAGTTATGATACTTTGAATTTCATGCATTTTTAGCGTTTTCTGACACTAAAAATGTGTTTTTCCATTTATGGTGATTAAAACATTGAAAATTCATAAAATTCTAAGTATCATAACTCAGTAAATTTTGACCATAAAAGAATACATTTTTGCTGTTTTACTTGTTAGAACATGGGAAATCGTCTTCTAAATAAAACTTATAGGACAGAGGCATTATATAAAATTTGTAATTTCTTATCTATTTGAAAAGTAATTACTGTAATGTAAATCAATTTTTATGTGATGCAGAACAAAATGTGAAACATTTTTGCAATTGGAACTATACTTTTAAAACTAACGGCTTAGAAATTAGTTTTTGGTAAACGATAATAGATACCCTGTATAATAATTAACACAGTTTTAACAACACAATTTCTAATCCCCCCCCTTCCCCCCAAAAAAAGAATCATGCATACAGCATAGATTATGAAGCACTTTCCAACACATTCAGAATACCATAACAAAACATCACAATTGACAAAAAGTGGAAGATGAAGTCTTAATGAACAATTTGAAAAACGCATAATGCATTTGAAAACATGATTTCTGCCATTACCATGAAGAGTCATTAAAATATAAGTTTTTTTTTTTACAGCCCTGTTTAGGATCTACAGATATGTATGCGTAGTACATAGTATGAAAAAAGTTAGTTCAGTTAAACGCATAATACATTTTAAAATTTCCGCTCAGCAATTTCAACCAATAAACGAATGTTGTTGAAAACTGTTGTTCGACCTTGTATATGATCTGGATACATTGATTGATACACACCAAGTAATATTTAAAAAATAGTTATATTTAAAAAGGCATACCACAATTTAAAATGCTCTTCCAGCAATTATTGCTTGTGGCTTCCAAAGTTAAATTATTGCTCATTTTCTTCTATATCTAAATACTTTTGTGTGTTCCTGTAAATAAACGATAAATTCTATGCACACCCTATTCTATAGTAAGAACCTTGTAGTACACCTCAGTGATTTATATCAATTTCAATATGTTTTAAATACTGTAATATCATTAAAATACATAGCAAGTGATTTTCCCCTCATATACTGTAATGTAACGGAATTATTTTGAATGGCCCTGTAAATGAACCAAATATGCTATATACACTTCCTTTACAATATTGGGTTACAATTGGGTTCCTTTACAATTGGGTTTAGCACCATACTAAACCCAAATAAGATATATCCATTTCATGGCAATCGGACTAATATTTACACGAGTTAAAGCAAGGGCAGACAAACGGACAGGCAATCTGAAATCATAAACACTTTTCAACTACGTTGAAAAGTATTAAAAAATAGAAATTTGATCCCTGACTTCTTAGCAGCCATATCTATCAACACATATTCAAAGCTAATTTCACAGGAACACAAAAATATTATTTATATACATTTAATCAAATGCAATACATCCAAACAAATTTCGTTCGTACAAATGTTTTTCAAATTAATTACAACTGCACTAAAATTAAGTTTTCTCACAAATTATAGGAAGCTATCTTCTTTCTTTTCTTTCAGCAAATTAAAACAATGACAAAACAAAAATAATAAAAAAACTTTATCAAAAAACAATATTTATAATGCCGAAATCCCCCTTGCCCTATCCCCTAAAAAAAAAAACTTCATGAGTACATAGTAAAAACCCTTTAAATATTCAAATAAACCGTCAATGCAAAACGCTCCATTCCTTCTAAAAACATACACTCTTAATCAAATGTCATTTCACTCGGACAAAAATTATCCATTCAGATAAATTTCTCCTCCAGCGTATTATTTTTAATTTAAAAGACTGTTGTATCAAATGTTTCGAAATAAGCAAATGTTACATTGACCGCAGAAAATTTTAACAGATAAATAATTGCAAAGATATTCTATTATCTCTCTTTATTCAAAAGCTTACCAAGCAATGAAATGATAATTTTATATGTTAAGAACTACATTTACTGATGGCGTGATTCAGAATGAATTAAGGAATTATCTGTGGTTGGTTTCCAACTGTTTCAGCTGAAATCAACTGAAGTTTTAATGTACCCATTTTAAATGCGCTAATCAATTAAAAAATTATAAATTCATGGATTTTATTTGAATGTAGCTAAACAATATTTTGTTATTTTTGGAAATAGATTTTCTATTCAAAATCGAGAATTAAAATTTTTAAGAAATAAAATTATAAATAAATATATTTTACTTAAATGTTGCAAAAAGGTACTTTTTATAAATTTAATGAATCTGAACTGCTGTTTCGACACATTTTTTTAAAGGGGGGAGGGTGATCAATGCTTTTTTCATTTACATAGCATAAATTAAATATATTGCAAAATTCAACAAAAATCACTTGTTGAAAATTAGAAGCATCCCCCCCCCCCCTTCCCCCAAAAAAGCACAAAAATATATTTTTAGTTAAAAAGAAATTGCTCAGATCAAAATTAGACAAAACTTTGCTGGGTTTTATAAGTCAAACTTGACTTTTTGTCATGGAAATGCTAAATGAAGAATATATATGAATCATGAGTACAAAATATGTCAAGCATGAGCTTTTTCTTAGAAATTTTCAGATGTTTTCCTGATTTATTATTTGTACCAGTGTTTCGTTTATGCTCTAATTTGTGCCATCAGAATCGGTGAAAGTATGTGATAATGCTGATGACCCAGCACCAGGCACCAAGCCGAAATGTTATCTATTCAACCAATTTTACTTGTCAATTATGGCTAATTTGGGTTTAAAACTTTACGTAAACTTATATTGATTTAAAAGCTTTCCTTTCTACATTTTAATGCTTATAGAACTTCTTTATTTTAAAAGCAATACCTTCATTACCTGGAATATAATGTTAATTGTTTCCTATAATGTAAATTAATTTAAAAGAACTGACATTAAATTTAAGTGTTTTATAGATGGTGTTAGCCATTCCGTAATCGACTATTCTCAGGCCTACCCTTTTTATAAAGTGGAATCATCCAGTTTAAAGGTATAAATTGCGTTTCGCTAATCAATTGCCGCACTCTCTCTTTTCTGTTTGTTTCTTTAAAGTTATCATTATGATTTTAATATGTTTGAGTTCAAGTTACAGTAATATATTTAGTTTGAGTTTTACGATGTTTTTAGAAAATGGTTTTAGCTATGATTTAAATTTAAGCTGTTTTGAAAAGCTCCAGGTGTATTGAAGTTTTAATCCTGTTTAATCAAAGTTATTTTTAATGATTCACTTAGCTATTTTAAACAAAGTTTGCTCTGAATATTTTTCAAATTAAAGTTGTATTTTTTATAAAGTAATTGAATGAAATAGAATTTAAATAAAGAACTGTCGTCAACAATATCTGACTTTTCTATGGATTCAACACACAGTTTTGTAACAGGTATCTTCCACAGCACATTTACAGTTCCTCTGCTGATAGCAGTATAAGTGTATCAATGCAAAAACCCTTGACGGGTTAAAAGTTTCTGACGCAGCACTTTATCTTATGCTCTAAGAATTTTAAATATTGAACTTAAAAATACTGATATCAAATTTTGAGTGACGTTATGCTATTTCTTAAAAAATATATTTGTATTTATTTCACCATTTTATTTTTGTTTTATTTATAATCGCATGTGCAAAAGTTATGTTCAACATGAAAAGCTGCATAAAATTTTATTCGCTGTTGCTTTATCATTTACATCTCTCATAAATTCAAAATATGTGTTTTAAAAGATATGATATAAAATTTAAGTGACGCCTTGATGTGACTTTAAAAGGTTTGTTTTTTAAAATTCAATTTAAATTATTTTTGACTTGGTTAAAATATTTTTTTTACATCTACACAATACTTTTAATTTTCCAATTCACTGTTAAATATATCACTTTCATTCAATCTATACTATGCATTGAAATGTATTTATTTCAATAAATTGATTTATCTTTTGTGTCACGCTATTCAAAATTGTGAGTAAGATTTATGTAAATGGTTTATTTGCGTCAAACTATCCTTTTTCATACATTTCATGTAGTTTGGACACAATGACGCAAAGAAACCATTTACATAAATCTTACTCACAATTTTGAATAGCGTGACACAAAAGATAAATCAATTTATTGAAATAAATACATTTCAATGCATAGTATAGATTCAATGAAAGTGATATATTTAACAGTGAATTGGAAAATTAAAAGTATTGTGTAGATGTAAAAAAAATATTTTAACCAAGTCAAAAATAATTTAAATTGAATTTTAAAAAACAAACTTTTTAAAGTCACATCAAGGCGTCACTTAAATTTTATATCATATCTTTTAAAACACATATTTTGAATTTATGAGAGATGTAAATGATAAAGCAACAGCGAATAAAAATTTTATGCAGCTTTTCATGTTGAACATAACTTTTGCACATGCGATTATAAATAAAACAAAAATAAAATGGTGAAATAAATACAAATATATTTTTTAAGAAATAGCATAACGTCACTCAAAATTTGATATCAGTATTTTTAAGTTCCATATTTAAAATTCTTAGAGCATAAGATAAAGTGCTGCGTCAGAAACTTTTAACCCGTCAAGGGTTTTTGTATTGATATCATTACTTTTTTGAGGTTAGTGATAAAATGATTAAAAAAAAGATACTTATGGAATTTAATGCAGATTTAATTTTTACTATTTTATTACAATTTTCCTTATAGCAGTTTGTATATAAAAACAACTGGGTAAGTATAATCGCAGATCGCACAGAGGGTTTCATTTGATATTCCTTTAAAAACACTTTATCCTTAAATAAATAAATCCAAAATGTTAATTTATAATTATTAAATCCTTACATAGATGTAGCACCAATAGTTCCAATTTTCATGGGGCAGGGAACGCACTCTTTTAAACAAACCACCTTCCAATTGAAGTCATCAAAAACCAAGTTGAATAAGCCAGAGCCCGTTGTGTTGTTTGACAAACAGCAGTCTCATGTCCCCTCCTTCCCCCCTTTTTCAAAAATTTTCAGACCAGTACCTAAGAATGGAACCGAAATAATTTTTTCTCTTCAGAAATTACGATAAAAAAATAGTATACAGTACTCATAAATTTACTTTAATGCTATAAATAGGTGATTATTAAGTTAATTATAACGTTTGGAATCTGTTGCATTGATGTCCGAAAGGTAGTTTCTGAGTTATGGAAGCTGGACCCATAAGGCGCCATAGAGGGGCGAAGCCCGCTAGTGTCTATCATAATTATATCTGCCATCTGCCATGTAGACTAATTGTGATATTTAATCAAAATAGCCCCCCCCCTCCTCATCCCCGGAAATATAACAAATACAAAATGTGTCTTTATAAACCTATCGTCAAATAAGTTTTTATTTCTTTTTCCCTAAAAAAAACATGATTTTTATATCCGTAACGTAAATAGCGGACGAAGCCCGCTAGTTCCTATCATAATATATATTTTTAATAATTTTATATAGTCTATAATAAAAATCAGACTTAAAATAGTCTAGTTCCATGAGTACTTGTAGTGTCAGTTACATGCTACGATTTTTGAATACCAGTATTTTAGAACGGGAAAATGTGACTTATTTTATCGGAGATATCTCATTAATTGAATAAGGTGAAGCAAACTTTTTGAAAAAAAGGTGACCAACAAGCATGGCAGTTATCAGCTATGTGACTTTGTGCTAAAGTCCATTAATTTGATCTGCTTTAAAAAGATTACGGAAGATTGAATTATAGTAGAACCTGGATTAACCGAGCTTCGATTAATCGAGGTTTCTGTTAACCGAGCCGATAACAAAGTCTGATTTTTTTTCCTTTTGAATGAGCCTTAAAAATAACCACACTCTTTAGCTCACTGTCCGTGCTATACAGGCCCTTCTGCCCCCAAAAGCCCTCAACTCCAAAGAAACATTGGACCCTGAGAAGTCAATAGCGAACAATGCTTTGTTTCCAGTGGCTGTGTGAACTTTCGTAAATTTTTCAATTTGCATTTTAAAATTTACTACTGGTAGTTGATTTTCTTTTTAAATTTGTTAAGCTGTGAAACAGAACTTTACATATATGTACTTTTATTATTTAAAAAACGTTCTATATATTTTTTTAAAAGAGATGTTAAATTCGCAAGCACGGCGAGTTTTTACACACAGTTTCTATTAACCGAGATTTCCGATTCCGATTTACTAACAGTCCCAATTAGCTCGGATAATCGAGGCTGCTCTGTATAATTAAAAAATCAATGGCGATCTTACTGTAAACGGGTTTCCCTTTTACTGAGGGATTTCAAAACCGAATCAGCTGATGTTAGTTGCTGTTTCCCTGCTTGATTAAATAACATTAGTTAAACATTTGAAAATTACCAAATATAAAACGAACTAAGTCAACAGAGTCTTTGCTTTATGGTATTTTTTAACAACGCTATAAGAAAATGATTTTAAATAAGAGAGTTTAAATGTAACGTTTTAAATCTGACATAATTTTCACCAAACTTTCCTTTCTTTTTGTAACATTCAACTGAAAATATTTTTATTATTAGAAAGATAATATTATTATTTGCGCTACCTTAAAATTAGCAACTATAGTTAAAAATATCATCTCGAAATTTGAAATAAATCTCTCATATAAATATATTTTTTAATTTACACTGTTTTGCAATATGTTTTGCAATGTGTTTTGTAAACTGTTTTGGCCACTTTGGCCAATATGACGTAATTTCCTCCATTTACGACTTTTAACACATATCAATGAATTTATTATTTAAAAATTTTCTTTTTCTTTTAATATTCACGTGTAAATATAATTTTTATGACATAATTTTCAATGTTTTCCTTCTTTTAATGCGTAATCATTTAATTCTAATTTGAAAATAATTGATTATTTTATAATTTTCTTTCATTTTAAGTAAGCATGTGTAAAAACAATTTTTATGATGTAATGTTTAATATTTTCCTGCTTTTAACACCTTATCATTTAATTCTAATTTAAAAGGATTTTTTTCTGTTTATAATAGTCACGTGTGAATAAATTTTTAATTTAAAGGATATATTATTCTTTGCGCTGTTTTAACATTTGGCAACAATTTAAAATAACCTTTTCTAAAATATGTAAAAAATATCTCTGGAAATTCTGAAAATTTTAATTTAAAATTGAAATAAACCGTCAAAAAATTAGGCAAGTTAAGAATAATAAATGCACTCTGCAAACTTCGAGTTTCTATTGAATGATTAAATTGAATGAAAATGATTAAATTCCCATGTATATTTTTTTTTCCTATGAGACTTTTTTAATGAGAAAATTTTATCCAGATTTAACATTAAATATCTCTTAAAATAATTCTTCAATTTAAAAACTGTCTAATTCAACGTTTTTATCAAACATTTCTCTATAATACTACGCAATTGCGTCAAAAGATGGCGACACCAGAATTCTGATATGCTTATTATGTAAACTGTAAATATTGCAAAGTTAAATAAAAAGAATTGTTTCGGGGTTATCAAACTTCATTGATATTTATAAATAAAACATTTCAACTAAATTATTTATTATAAAAGAATTATTACATCACAATAGCTTTTATGCAAGGAAAATAATTATAATAATAATAATATTATGGATGTCAGTGATTATATATTGATTGACCGTCATAATAATAAAAAATGATATTATAAAAAGAAGAGCTGAAATGAATTATTTTTTTACGTTTCTGATCGTGTGATTTATATTCAAATAATAATTATTAATGTATATTTTTTGTAAAGTGATTGAAATTAAATATATTTATAAAATTTATGGTAATATTTTTATTGTTGAAAAATTGCCAAGAAATAATCATCATCAAATTGGCGTCATTATAATTGTAATTTTATTTAACTTAATAGCAATTAAAAAAATTACAAAGGAACTGAGAATAATGGTCAACTAGCAGACTTTAAAAAAAAAAACATTCACATGTGA
Source organism: Maratus speciosus (assembly GCA_963932465.1). Lineage (NCBI taxonomy): Eukaryota > Metazoa > Arthropoda > Arachnida > Araneae > Salticidae > Maratus > Maratus speciosus. The sequence continues at coordinate 200,624,632 of OZ010787.1, read as the reverse complement.
AAACACGTACCACGAGTATCAAACTGCCTATCTTAAGGTCAGTAAACGATGGCCCTTAGCCACTCAGCCAGTGGGAAGACAAAATTTTTCTCCCCAAAAGTGGTTAAAAAGAAAGCATGTGTATGAATACAGTGTCATGCATTTTCGGTGAAATTTCCATAGAATGGCAAAGAAATATAGTCCGATTTTTCATGCGCATTATAAAACGAACAAGAGTCTTGCTGGAAACAAGTAAATTGTTATTTGGTTCATCTGAAACATATTTATTTGATTTTTAAAAAATCGCCCATGTCATTTTCGAGAGAAAAAAAAATCGAATTATTTAACGAACGAGAGTTTTCCCAGAAAAAAGAAAAGTGTTATTCACCTCGCCTTAATCACAGTTATATTATGTATCAATTTAAAAATAATCGTTAGAACCGTTTTCGAGATTTTCAAATTAGGAACTTCCTCGATATTATACCAACGTTTTCACTTTAAAAATGGCTATGTAGATCTCAAAATATACTGCACGTAGAAATGCAAAAATTTCAGTATACGATTAGACTGCAGATATAAGACTGTTCTAGAAAATTCAGAACAATAAGACATATGTCTGCTGAGTTATTAAAAGGTGGCTTTTCGCGTTTTCTTTGATGTCGAGTTAGCTGTATATATGAGTTCCGCCATCTACGAATTCTATGATACGATACGATTTTAACGATAGGATACGATACGATTTTAGGCTTAAGGCTGCGTCACTCGAAATACTACCGTCTTCCATGATATCAGACCTCTATTGATACAGGCTAAGAGAAGAGGTTATGGGCAACCAATGCCATACCTGGATAATGGAAACGTGTTGAATTTAAATAAGAGTCATAAATTTTAGCCCCATTTTAAAGACATTTGTGTTTGTTAAGAAAGGGGGGCTGATATTTTTTTTTGAAGATGGCGAGAATGCAAGTACAGATCAATAAGCTTGGAGCTTTAAACTACTCAACTTGGCAAATGGATATTAAATACCTTCTGTTGGAGAAGAACACATAGGATATTGTCACTGGAGTTGAGAAGGAACCTGAAATTGATGCCGATAAGGGAATTACAGCAAAGGATGTGAAAGATTTTCACACTAGGAAAAGGATTGCTTTATCCACAATCTATTTAAATATGGGAAAGGACTTTAGAAAAATCATAGAGAACAAAGATAATCCCAAAGATGTATGGGATATATTAAAGAAACATTTCGAGCCTGATAATAGATCATGGCATATGTTCCTGTTTTCCGAGTTCATGTCCTGTAAAGTAAAGCCAGATGAAAAGATAGATTTATTTGCTGCCAGGTTAAATACAATTGCTGATCAACTGAACGATCTTGGTCATCCTGTTGAAGAGGTGTATAAATCATTTCAACACCTGCATCATCTCTCAAGCCATTTCAACAGCATGGTGCAAGTTATATTACGTTGGAAGGAGGAAAAGTTTATTTTCAACGATATTCTAATGCAATTAATCGCCAAAGAATCAAGATTATCCCTGTGAGATTCAGACAAACGTAAAGAACTTTTCATTGAGACTCAACATATACAGAAAATTAGACTTCGATGCTTTCGATGTGGGAGCACAAACCATCTACAAAGGGATTGTCGACAACGCCGAAGAGACTCTAGAAGTTATAATCGTCGTGTTCCATTTATTTCTAGTGTGTCTGATGCCTCCAAATCCAGTTCCGAACGTGCCCAGTCTCCAGTTAAGAAAAACAGGAATCGCCGAGGCAAAGGGAAGGAACTACCATCAAACTCTAACAGCGTTAAACAAAAAGGTAAAAACAATCCTTTCTTGTTTTATATTCAGGCAAATTTGAGTGGTAGTGAAAACAAAAATAGCTGGTTATTTGATACCGCAGCTTCACACCACTTTTGCCGTGATAAGAGTTTGTTTTATAAATTTAAGCCTTTGAAAGATGAAAAAATGCTTGTTGCTGTAAATGGTGTTACTTTTCCGATAGAAGGAAAGGGAAATGTAAAGTTAAAGTTTGGCCAAAGGCTGTTTTTCTTTTCTGATGTAATGTATTCCCCTAAACTGAGAAAAAATCTTATTTCAGGTCCAAAATTGGATGTAAAAGGTGTAAAATTTACTGGTGAAGGCGGTAAGGTGGAGGTGTCCAAAGATGGTCAATATTTATTTACTGCTTTTCTTAGGGATGGTATTTATCATTTGTATCCTAAAATTCCAAGTTTAGTTCCTAAAAAGGTTAAATTTGAAATGTCCCATCTATCTAAAAATGATTTCAGAATTTGGCATTGCAGATTTGCGCATGTAAGTCCAAATTTGATAGAAAATACGGCCAAAAATGAAAGTGTTAGAGGTCTCCCCCAGGTTAAATCAGGAAAATTTTTTTGCAAAATATGTAAACTCAGTAAACATAGACATATATCATTTAAATTAATTAATAGGATTAGATCTAAATGTCCCCCCGAGTTGTTTATGGATGTCTGGGGGCCTGTAAGAAAGAAAGGAAGAAACGGAGAGAGATATTTTCTCTCAATTATTGACGATTTTTCGCGTAAGGCCACAGTTTTTCCCATAAAGGAAAAATCCGAGGTGTTTGGAATTGTTCGTAATCGTGTGATCCGGGAGGAGAGATTTCTCGAACGTAAAGTAAAGTACATCCGATCAGATAATGGCGGGGAGTTTAAAAATGATAATTTTAGGATTTTCTGTGAAGGGAGAGGCATTAAACACGAATTTACGAATGTGTACTCTCCTGAACAGAATGGAACTATTGAGAGATACAATCAAACGATTGCTAACGGCATCAGGTCAATTTTAAGTGAAAGTGGTTTAAAATGAAGTTTCTGGCCGGAAGCAGCATTGTATTTTACCTATACTTGGAATCACATTTGTCACAAATCTCAGTCGAAGACTCCTTTTGAACTTTATAGTGGGTCTAAGCCATCCGTTAGACACTTAAAACCCTTTGGAGCTATAGCATATATAGGTTTTCCCAAGCAACTTAGGTCAAAACTTGATGCAAAAGCAAAAAGGGGGAGTAATGGTTGGTTACACCTTTAGTACTAAAGGTTACCAGGTTTGGCTACCCAAAGAAAACAAAATTATTGAAATCATTAATGTTTCTTTCAATGAGGAACTCCCAGATAGTGTCCGGCGCAGTGGAGTCGTGATGGGTTCAAAAGAAATAGGATCTCCTATTTTTGATAAGGAATCTGATGAAGAGTTTGAAGGTGAGGTTGAGAATGATACCCCAAATATAAATTATTTCCCTTCATATAAACCTCCAGATTTATCCTCTTCGGAGGAGGAGGAGAATTCCACAGAGGAAATAAAATCAAGTAAAGATGTTTTGAGGGGGGTTCCACTCTCTGATACTGTTTGGTTAAGAAAAGTTGTCCCGAGTGCTTATGGTAATCATAACTACATTTACTATTACGAACAGGGAAAATCTGAAAGGTTGAGATCCTTAAATGATGCAGAAAAGTATTGTAAAAAGCATCATCTTAAATTTGAACCTCATATTTTCTGTTTTAAAGGATCAAACAAATTTAAAGGAGTGATTTCAGGTCAAGAGGATAGTTCTTGTTCAAATACGGAGACTTCTGATATTAATAAAGATATATAACTAGATGACATCAAAATACCAACTACCTATAAACAAGTTTTAAAATCCCCACAAAGGAAGTTTTGGGAACAGGCCATGAGAGAAGAATTGAAAACTATGAGAGAAAGGGGAGCTTGGAAACTAGTTAAGTTACCATGCGATGCTAAACCCTTAGGTTGTAGGTGGGTTTTCACATTAAAAAGGGATGACAAGGGCAAAATTGTAAGGTATAAGGCCCGCCTAGTGGCACAAGGTTTCAAACAAATAAAGGGGGAAACCTAGGATGAAACTTTTTCACCGGTTGTTAATTTTGCCATTATTAGATTTTTCTTTTCCCTTTTAGTCTCCTGTAAAAAATGGACACACCTACAATGCGACGTAAAATGTGCTTATTTATATGCACCTTTGGCCGAAACAATATATATGTCCCAACCTCCAGGATTTGTGGAAAACGAAAATTTTGTATGTAAATTAGAAAAAGCTTTATATGGTTTACATCAGTCTGGTAGAATGTGGTATTTTGAAATAAATAAAATTTTGCATGATATAGCGTTTGTAAAGTTTGAATGGTGCAATTGCGTGTATAGTTTAGATGATAACATTATCCTGCTTCTTTATGTAGACGACATAGTAATTTTTGGTAAAAATGAAAGAGTGGTGGAAAAGGTTGTTAAACTTTTGACTGGTTATTTTGATCTTAAGATACTAGGTAAAACCAGAAAGCTATTGGGTGTAGAATTTGAGGAGGATAATAACTATCTAGCAATACATCAAATTCCATATATTGATGAGATTTGTCAAAAATTTAAAAAGTTTAAGTTCCCTATCACTTCACTCCCAATAAGCAAAGGTGTAGTTTATTCAAAAACCCAATCACCTCAATCCGATAATGAAATATTTGAAATGTCTAAAATTCCATACAGAAGTGTTTTAGGATGTTTGTCATTCCTATCTAATAGAACCAGTCCCGATATTGCTTATGCAGTAAATATATTTAGCCAATTTCAAAATAACCCTGGATTAGTACATTGGCATGGCTTATTAAAGCTGTTGGGATGTTTGTTTTACTAAATCTTTAAAATTGAATTTGAATTGTAAAAATGTACATGTAATTGCATATTCAGATGCCGATTTTGCCACAAACAGGGATGATAGAACTTCAATGGGAGGTCAGTTATTACTTTTAGATAAATCACCAATAATGTGGAGGTCCTTTAAGGTAAAATGTATAAGTTTATCGACCATGGAATCTGAATTTATTATGATGACAGAAGCTGCAAGAGAGCTCTTATGGTTCGATAGAATAATGGACGAATGCATTGGTCGAAGGATAATTTGTGATAGAAAGGAAAAATCTTTATTATTGGTTGATAATCAGGCCACCATTAGTTTTGTCAAATCCCCCATTGAAAACCACAGAACGAAGCACATAGATGTAAAGTTATTTTTTATTATAGATTTGGTATATAAATATTTTTGAAGTAAAGTATGTTAAAAGTAAAGACAATTAAGTGGACATCGTCTCCAAGCCCCTTAGTAAATTTGAATTATCAGGGTTTAAATTGAAGGTTTTCTTGGATTGTTAAATTTGTTGTTAAATTTTGTTAAATACCCCTCATTGCATTAAAGTGTATTTATATAATATTTATTGTACTAGATAGTCCAGCTTCTGTATAAAAGATGTATTTTAAAGTTTTGACTATATAAGATTATGTATAAGATCAATTTTATATGTGTAAAAATTGAATTTAGTTTAGCCTTGTGAACCAATTTAAAATCCCTCTGGAATGCAATAAGTGCTCTTTGCCCTTCCATTCTCCGGGACTCGAGCGACCTTTCGTAACGTCTCGTGAAAGGTGAAAATGTAATCCGGCCAGAGAGTCTACAGGGGATAGTGTCAGACGAAGGTGTAACTGTTGCAGGAAGGCCCTTTTGCGGGCATGTTAAAGTTTAATTCAGTAAGTCCTCCTTTTAATATTGGAAATGCCACTTTAGTATCCCGGTTCACTTGGTAAAACTTAAATATAAGAGTTTAATTATACATGAAGTCGACTTCATTACGTTAACATTGTTGTAAGTTTATTGAGATTATCCTTGAACTTTATTCATTTAAGATTTTTGAGCTAAATTTGAAATGAAAGTTTAATCTTGTTTTAGTTATTGAAATAGAAATTTGAATGCGTAATTTGAATTATTGACATGTAAAAAATCTGCATTTATTATATACAGTAGAAATATGAAATTATGAGTTACTTAAATATTTATAGAGTATATTATGTGTTGTGAAAGAGAATGGAATCATGGGCCCATGTATGATGAAGGATGAAAGATGATGGATGAATGTGATAATTAATAGTTTTGAATATGTATAATTTTTCAGAAATTTATATTGAAATATACTGATTGCTAATGTATTGAAATTGTACTGAGAGTGTTTTACAATGAAGTTATGTTAAATTTTTGTATTAACATGATTTGCTTTTCAGAAAGATTTGAATTTATCTAGTAATGTATTAGGAATATTAATTGAAGCTGATGGACTATTGAAGTTTAAACCAGAGTTAAATTTAGGTACTGTGGTTTGAAACATTGCATTTTAGATGCATGAGGGTAATTTGTTTCTTGTTATATATTGCTATAAATTTTGTTAATGTTTATAATGTTTAGTAATTGTATGTTACTGTTTAAAAGGCGACAAGTTATATTTGGATAAAAATGTTGGATTTTATGAGAAGATTGAAGATGTAATGGTAAAAGTTCATATTGAATTTTTGTTTGACTTTTATAAATTCAGAGCGAATTTTGGAAATTCTAGGGATTTGTTAACTGTTTAATTTTTCTTTCCCATGAGTGACAAGTGGGGAGCTTTGTTATCTATTCAACCGATTTTACTTGTCACTTATGGCTAATTTGGGTTTAAAACTTTACGTAAACTTATACTGATTTAATAGCTTTCCTTTCTACATTTTAATGCTTATAGAACTTCTTTATTTTAAAAGCAATACCTTCATTACCTGGAATATAATGTTAATTGTTTCCTATAACGTAAATTAATTTAAAAGAACTGACATTAAATTTAAGTATTTCATTGATGGCGTTAGCCGTTCCGTAATCGACTATTCTCAGGCCTACCCTTTTTATAAAGTGGAATCATCCAGTTTAAAGGTATAAATTGTGTTTCGCTAATCAATTTCCATGCTCTCTCTTTTATGTTTGTTTCTTTAAAGTTATCATTATGATTTTAATATGTTTGAGTTCAAGTTACAGTAATATATTTAGTTTGAGTTTTACGATGTTTTTAGAAAACAGTTTTAGCTATGATTTAAATTTAAGCTGTTTTGAAAAGCTCCAGGTGTATTGAAGTTTTAATTCTGTTTAACCAAAGTTATTTTTAATGATTCACTTAGCTATTTTAAACAAAGTTTGCTCTGAATATTTTTCAAATTAAAGTTGTATTTTTTATAAAGTAATTGAATGAAATAGAATTTAAATAAAGAACTGTCGTCAACAATATCTGACTTTTCTATGGATTCAACACACAGTTTTGTAACAGGTATCTTCCACAGCACATTTACAGTTCCTCTGCTGATAGCAGTATAAGTGTATATCAGACCTGTATTGATACAGCCTAAGAGAAGACGAAAAAGTGTTTAATTAGTGCTGCAAGTCATTACTATTCATGCATTAGGGATTGATGAAATGCGAAATAAATTTTTAGCACCACACACCTAACAGAGTTGCCTATAACTAGAGCGTGAAAATGGGCCAAAGTAGGGGCACACGTCTGAAAAGAAATGATCAAGGATGTTTTTTGTTAATATTGTTCTATTTTAAAGGTACGAAATTGAATTCTTGATTAAGGCAAATGAATAAAGACATTTAAAAACATATGTTATTTAATTAACAGGGACTTTTCGGTAACATAATTCAATATTAGGTTCCAGCATAGTAACAGGGTTTTTTATCCTAATACGTTAAATAATTCCCATCCTTAATACACACAATTTTTGCTTGTATTATAGTATAAGATATGCAAGTTGACTATGCTTGGTTAAAAATTAATTTAAATTTTAAAATAAAAAAAAATGAGATTGTGTTTTCTAAAAATTTTGAAAAAATTGTATGTTTTTTTGTAAATAAAAACATACATTTATTTTACTTAAATAGGTGTCACAAATAAAAATCAAAATATATTGACATGTTTCGGTTTAATCGTAAAAACCGTAATCATAACACACACATAATCAAAAGAAATGAATGACACTGGGTACCAAAAGATAATCTAAAAATCAAAAAACATAAAACTGCAAACATGGTGCCCTCTATGATCTCAAATAGCCTACGCTACCGCGGCTCCCTCTATCAGACTCCCTTTTTAAGTATTTATTAAGGAATTCCAACCATAAAATTGGAATATCAAAGGATAAAGAATCATTACACACAATATCCCTCCTAGAATATATCTCAATAGATTCCCGGATGATTGACTTGCGGTATAAACTCGAAACAAACACTAATCTACTATCTCTGAAAGAAATATTACCCACCCTCTTTAAAAACAGCCTTGATAATGCAGTCTTATCCCTACCAAATTTTATATCAGATATCTTTCCTTCTAATCCCAAACTTTCTACCTCTCATACCAATATAATAATTAATATACCAATATAATACCTCCCTCATTCTCATATGGAATTTCGTACACCCCTGCGAGATCATCCTGTGCAACCAGATCAAAAGGTCTGTACAGAAGATGTTTCAACTTAGGAGGTGGTTTAGCTAACTTAAACTTCATTAATTTACTTTTAAGTCTCTCAAAATTACCCTTGATATATGGAAACGATAACCTTTTAAACCTATTAACCTCCCCCCTCTCGCACACCTTATCAACCAAAGTACAACTAACCTGTGAATGACCTTTACACTTATAATTTTTAATCAAATTATTAATCTTCTGTCTTTTGTAACCATTTACTTTAGCAATATTGAAAATATAATTCAACTCCTCGTCCAAGAAATCCTCTGAACAAATATTAAACGCACGATTAACCATGAACCTGAACGTTGAGAATTTATACCCAAAAGGTGAATACGCTGAATTTGGAATAATATGCTGGCTACTAATATCCTTCCTATAAACTTTCCTTTTTAAAACAGACCCCTCTCTTATAAGGCACACGTCTAAAAATGAAAGAGCACGGTCATTTTCTAATTCAAAAGTAAACTGAATATTCCCATCTAGTTTGTTAACTTCATTAACAAAATCAATAAAAGACTCAACCCCCCCCCCCCCCCTCCCAAATTAAAAACACATCATCAACATACCTCTTCCAAAATTTAGGAACTCTCTTAAAGATTTACAAAAATATTCTCTTCAAAAAGGTCTCATTTTAAACTCTGCTAAAAAACCTGAAATAGGAGATCCCATAGGGGCACCCATGCTTTGCTTATAAATTTTACTGTCAAAAATAAAATAGTTACTTTGTACAATTAACTGCAAACCATCTTTCAGAGTACATTTTATGCTATCACTACACATTTCTGCATTATTAATTTCCTTATTAATTTCACGACAAACTTCAAAAGTGTCAATTGATGGAAAAAGTGATTTAACATCCATACTCGCTAATAAACAGTCATGAGGAATCTCAAGCGTCCTAATGCTTTCAATAAATCCTGCAATGGAGTCCACAACATAATCTGATGGTGGCAGTAACTCCTTCAAAATGAGCACGAACGCTTTTTCCAAATAAGTCGGTGCTTGGCACCTCGTAACGATGGGGCGTAGTGGATACCCCTCCTTATGATCTTTTAATCTACCAACCATATGTGGAATCACACCCTGTTTATTAATAAACAATCCAACTTTAACATTATCTGGCCAACTTCCTTTCTCGATAATCTCTTTCACACTTTTGTGGATTTTATTTCCTCATGACTGTTTATTAGCGAGTATGGATGTTAAATCACTTTTTCCATCAATTGACACTTTTGAAGTTTGTCGTGAAATTAATAAGAAAATTGATAATGCAGAAATGTATACTGATAGCATAAAATGTACTCTGAAAGATGGTTTACAGTTAATTGTACAAAGTAACTATTTTATTTTTGACAGTAAAATTTATAAGCAAAACATGGGTGCCCCTATGGGATCTCCTATTTCAGGTTTTTTAGCAGAGTTTAAAATGAGACCTTTTGAAGAGAATATTTTCGTAAAGTTTAAGAGAGTTCCTAAATTTTGGAAGAGGTATGTTGATGATGTGTTTTTAATTTGGGAGGGGGGGGGGGTTGAGTCTTTTATTGATTTTGTTAATGAAGTTAACAAACTAGATGGGAACATTCAGTTTACTTTTGAATTAGAAAATGACCGTGCTCTTTCATTTTTAGACATGTGCCTTATAAGAGAGGGGTCTGTTTTAAAAAGGAAAGTTTATAGGAAGGATATTAGTAGTCAGCATATTATTCCAAATTCAGCGTATTCACCTTTTGGGTATAAATTCTCAACGTTCAGGTTCATGGTTAATCGTGCGTTTAATATTTGTTCAGAGAATTTTTTGGACGAGGAGTTGAATTATATTTTCAATATTGCTAAAGTAAACGGTTACAAAAGAGAGAAGATTAATAATTTGATTAAAAATTATAAGTGTAAAGGTCATTCACAGGTTAGTTGTACTTTGGTTGATAAGGTGTGCGAGAGGGGGGAGGTTAATAGGTTTAAAAGGTTATCGTTTCCATATATCAAGGATAATTTTGAGAGACTTAAAAGTAAATTAATGAAGTTTAAGTTAGCTAAACCACCTCCTAAGTTGAAACATCTTCTGTACAGACCTTTTGATCTGGTTGCACAGGATGATCTCGCAGGGGTGTACGAAATTCCATATGAGAATGAGGGGGGGGGGGGGGATATTAATTATTATATTGGTATGACAGGTAGAAAGTTTGGGATTAGAAGGAAAGAGCATGTATCTGATATAAAATTTGGTAGGGATAAGACTGCGTTATCAAGGCTGTTTTTAAAGAGGGGGGTTAATATTTGTTTCAGAGATAGTAGATTAGTGTTTGTTTCGAGTTTATACCGCAAGTCAATCATCCGGGAATCTATTGAGATATATTCTAGGAGGGATACTGTGTGTAATGATTCTTTATCCTTTGGTATTCCAATTTTATGGTTGGAATTCCTTAATAAATACTTAAAAAGGGAGTCTGATAGAGGGAGCCGCGGTAGCGTAGGCTATTTGAGATCATAGAGGGCACCATGTTTGCAGTTTTATGTTTTTTGGTTTTTAGACTATCTTTTGGTACCCAGTGTCATTCATTTCTTTTGATTATGTGTGTGTTATGATTACGGTTTTTACGATTAAACCGAAACATGTCAATATATTTTGATTTTTATTTGTGACACCTATTTAAGTAAAATAAATGTATGTTTTTATTTATATGATAAGAAAGGGTGAAGTAAAATTTGTTTGAGTTTTTACGAAAACTTACAACGGTATTTGACATTTTTTTTTTGTAATATTACAAGTTCAAAATTCTGAAAATTTTAGAGTGAGAACTCAGTGTTATCAGGTGTTATTAAATAAAAGCTGGAGATTAATTGAGTGAAATATGTACTGTTCACATGTGCCCCCCTCTCTCCTACAGGTATTGTGCAGAAGCTACTATTGCACTGTATTTTTACCTTAGATACAAATACAAAGTGCATCAGAATTGTAAAATAACGAAATTTTGTTTCATGTTTATACATATTTAATAAACAAATTGAATTTAATAAGCAACAAGCTTGATTAATTAAAAATTGTCTTGGAAAAAAGACTTATATTAGTGTCATCTTCAATTTTTTTAAAAGAAACTTAATATTCTCTTCATGAGAAAGCTTGGGTTTGCCCATATTAACCATAATTACATATTAGAAATGTGTATGTAATAATGAAAAAATAAAAATAAATATTGAAAAACAGGGAAAAGAATGAAAAAAAAAATAAATAAACAATTCGGTTACAGTTTACATTTGCTAATATTGTACAGGATACAATATGGGGAATTTTTGCTTTAGATACTTATGATTTTCAAGTAAATTAACGTAATGGAATTTTATTTAGTAATTAACCAGCTGTAATAGCAAAATGAACATGATTAACAAAACATTTAATTAAAAAAAACCATTTTGTTTGCCACCAATTTCAGCACCATCTTGAATTTTGTTTCTTTGGCGAATAAAAAGAAACATAGTAGCTGTAAATTTAACTGTTTAAATCTGCAATGATATGCAGATTTTGTCACAGATTTGAGAGAGACTTCTATACCTAAAACTATTGAAATAAAGGTACTTACAACAAACCACATAGGCCAACTTGAAGTGGTGCATTTATCCATGGAAATCGCTAAAATGAAAAAGAAAATAGTTAAACTCAAATATGAATTTTAACTAATCTATATAAGAAAAATAATTATAATATTTAAGTATTTTCTATAAATATCAATATACTTTAACAATCAATTTATTATTTACACACACATACTTATTACTTAAGCCAAAATACTTAATTTTTTGCATACTTGTCAACTGATATGCTTAAGATGAAATGTGAGATTTCAGTACAGACAGTTGTTTTCTGTCAAGAAACTATAAAAATGATGTTTTTTAATTGAAGTACATTTTGGAGCAGTTAAACATTTTAGTGCAGCGTCTCACTATGCAGCCAGCATTGCACCTTTTGAATTCATTTTATGCAGACCTAGAAGTTGGGTACATAATTAAATACAGTACAGGACCTATTATCTGGAATCCTTGGAATATAAAGACTTTCTGGATTTCAGGTCCTTCGGAAATTTCGGGGGTGTTGACTCACTTTAAATGTTTCACAGTAGGTTTCGACTCTTTTGTGTCAGGTTGACCAAATTTTTCAACAGAAAATCCTGGATATTTTTCAAATGACAAAACTGTATATTTGAATATTAATGAGTGTATATATCTTCCTTTTAATACAAAAAGAATAAAATTGATATAAGAGATAAAATTGTAGGCTACGGCCATAATTGAATTAAAATATGGATTAATTTTCTTTCATTTTGGATTCAGGTTGATGGAACTTTTTTGTTGGGTTCAGGTCAGGTGGACTTTAAAGCAAAAAATTCTGGTTCAGGTCGGGTTGTACTTGACCCATGCATGACTCTAGCTTGCAGCTAGATGGGGGCTAGTATGGACAGTGTCTGGCCTGGAATCTGTTTTGCCCGTCCTAACGTGAGAATCAACACTCCCATCATAACACTGAATTTCTGTTTTTTAGTTTTCAATTCAGCTTTTAAAATGGAAAGATAAATTACAACATTTTCATTTATAATTTTTTTCCTCTCTCTCTACGAGATCTGTCAGAGATTTTGGTGTGGGTCATTGTTCACTATGTTGCTTTGCAGATATTATCCCTACTACCTCACCAAAGACTCAACTTAATTAGCTGACATTCTTGATGTTTGTTTTCTTTGTACTACTGTCACTAAACAGAACTTATTGTAAGCAGGATCTGTTGAAATCAAAGGCTTTTGAGAACGAAACATTCTACAATATTGTTTATTTAATAGTATGCTGCCTGTTTCATGAGAATTTGACCATTTTCATGAATTCGGCAACACAGCCTTGTATTTGTTTATTGTTACTTCAATTGTTGTTTTGGGGAGGAAGGATGGGAGGGGTGAGAGTGATCTAAAGTCAAAACAAACTTTGACATATTTCATTATACATGATAAATGATAAAAATTTGTGAAATCAGTGTCACAAAGAATTACCATATTTAGAAGAAGTTTCTGACATTAATGAGTAGGCCTGGGCCTTAAATCGATTTAAAGCTTACATCGGAAATCCGATTTAACCATTGGTCTTAAATCGATTTAAGCTAAAATCGGAAATTGCGATTTAGCTAATGACAAATCGCGATTTAGCCATTATCTTAAATCGCGATTTAGCCATTATCTTAAATCGCGATTTAGCCATTATCTTAAATCGCGATTTAGCCATTGGCTTTAAATCGATTTAAAACAAAATACTGATTCAGAGCTAACATCAGAAAACCGATTCATCTACTTTGATGTATCTACCACTTACATGCCAAGCTGGTGTTAAATCGATTTAGGAGGATCCGATTTAAGCAAACATCGCAAGCCTCAATGCTTTCTGATTTAACACAAACAAGGTAAGCTGGTGTTAAATCGATTTAGGATGATCCGATTTAAACAAACATCGCAAGCCTCCATGCTTTCCGATTTAAGAAAAAGACGATTTAATGAAAACAAGGCAAGCTGGTGTTAAATCGATTTAGCAGGATCCAATTTAAGAATAAGGCGATTTAAGAAAACGATGATTTAAGTAAGAATTGATATTTATTTATTTATTTTGTAAACAAGATTCAGAGTTTACGAGATTGGAATGTGTATTTTTTCAGAAATTAAGAACTTATATGGTGGAAAGTTGAAAGGAAAAAGTAATGTTTAAATTTTAAAATCCAAATTTATCGAATTTCAATTTATATACTAATGCAATCTTTTCATGATAAATTAAGTTTTCACATATTTGAGTAATATTGCAATATGTATTTTTTATTTTCCAATATTCTGTAATTAATTAAAATGTTTTAAAGTAGAATCCTGCATTGTTTCAAAAGATTGTTTTCCTGAAATTCATTCAACATTTATATGATTAAAAATAATAATAATAAAGTTTTATATTTAAAATCCAAACTCATTGACTTGCAGTTTATACTTTTATGCATTCTTATGATGAAAAATTCATTTTTTACATGTTTTAGTAATATTTTAACATTTATTTTTTATTTTCTATTATTTTGTAATTAATGAAATTATTTTAAAGGTATAGTCATGCATTGTTTTGTGTATCACTATTTGGCCGTGATCCACATGAAATATTTTTCTTTTACTAATAATATTTTTTTCCTGAAATTGATTGAGTATTTATGGTTGGAAAAAAAAAAAAGAATAAAGTTTCATGTTTAAAATCCAAATTCATCGAATTTCAATTTTTATTTTTATGCATTCTTTTAATGAAACATTCATTTTTCACATGTTTGGGTAATATTTTAATACATATTCTTTATTTTTTATTATTCTGTAATTAATTAAAATATTTTAAAATAGTCATGCATCAGATTTGACATCCAATTTCAATGCCAGTCACATGGATTGAGTACCTTGCTGAAATTGATTCACTATTTATATCCAAATTCATCCATTTTTAGTTTATATTTTTATGCATTATTTTCATGAAAAATTAATTTTCATATGTTTAGGTATTATGGGAATATTTTAGTTTTAATTTATTATTATTTTGTAAGTAATTAAAAATACTTTAATAAAGTTCTGTAATGAGTCAAGTAACTTTATTTTTACAGCAGAATAAGGGAGGGCTGGAAGAGGCATTCATTAGATTTTTCTGCAGATCTGCGATTTTTTGCTTTTTTGACATTTTGTTATCATTAAAAAGAGATATATTTTAAGATTATATTTTATTACTAATCTTAAAGGATGGCAACAACCACGAAAAAAATCAGCAATTTCAGTGATGTGCTCCAAGGGTCACACTTTCAATCCTTCTCCATCCGCTATATAAATGTCAGCATTTATGTTAAACAAATCTTATTTTAATCTAAAAGTTAAAAAGCTATAAAATTGCACATTATTTCTCATATCTCCCCCCCCCCTTTTTTTACTACTTTTCTCATCATGGTAAATGAATAGTTAAATTCACCATTGAAGTTTTTTAATATGCTTCTGTTTTACCTCATTAACTTTTTAAATCTGTGTCTGTAAAAAAAAAAAAAAAAAAAAAAAAAATTGTATGTAGGCTGTTAGCAATGAAGTGCTATTTGAGTGGGCTAGGGGACCCCCCCCCCCCCCTTAAGGAGTTTAGATTGTAGCATGCATAACAAGTCAGACAAAAAAAAAAAATCATTTTCTTTTATATTACTTCTTATAGAATGAGTTTATAAAATGTATTACAATAGGTCACTAATTTTTAAAATGGGAAAAAAAAAAAAAAAAAAAAAAAAAACTAGTGTTTTGGGACATTCAAAGCTTTTTTATGTGTAAAATATACCTCTTTTCAAAATTATTTGACAAATTAAAAGCTAAGTATACTAAATAATACAGGAGGGGGGGGGGGGGGGGGGGCACATAAAGATCGTATTTTGTTACTAAAAATTAAAAAATAGGCTTCCATATTCTAAAATGTAAAATCAGTGTTAAATCGCGATTTAGCACTAAATCGCGATGTTGGATGGATGATAAATCGATTTAAGAAATTTCTACATCGCCCAGTCCTATAATGAGATAATCTAACTGCATTGTAAAGGATTTGAATGTCAATTTTTATATTAATTAAATGATATAATTTAATTTTAAAATTTAAAAAAATTACAGAATTATCTTAATTACATATGTCTTAAAATTTTTATTCTTTTCACAGGTTTTATGAGTACAGCCGAACTCGCTTATAACGAGCCCTGATTTAACGAGAACTCGGATTTAACGAGGAAATCAGAAATACTTGGTTGGTACAATGTTAAGTCTATGGTAGCATAACTCGCTTTTGACGAGCAAACCCTGGTTATAGTGAGCAATATTTTTGTGATTCATAAAATTTCTATTGACTTCCACCTCTCCAGCTCAGCTAATCGTTTCTTGAAAAACTTTCATTAACATTCCGAAGTCAACCGAAATTGAGTGCACAGAAAAACTTCAAACTTTTTTCGTAGCCAGGGGTGCAAATGACGATGTATTTTGGGCCATGAGTCTTCTCCGAAGAACAATAACACAAGAAACAGACAATACGACAGTTCAAAGTAAATTAACGAACTTCTTTTGTACTGTACAGAAATAAAAAATAAATGAAGTATGTATAACAAAGTAAGTAAGCATGAATTTTTGTAATTCTTTAAGAACCCATTTTTTACGAGCACCCAGATACAACGAGCAAATATCACGGTCCCTTCACGCTCGCTGTAAGCGAGTTCGACTGTAGTATATATCTACTAAAAAACAACTTTTCAAAAGTAAAAAAAAGCCAAGAAAAAAAAAAAAAAAAAAAAAAAAGAAAAAAAGGTGAAAGTTGTGGCTAAAAAATAGTGTGATATCAAATTTCCAAGCTTATATTATGGTACTTATTTAACATTTTCCATTAAAAATTTACCATATGTAAGTTGAGTACCTAAGTATGCGTTGATAGAAAGCCTTTTCTCCTTTACTAAATACATCATAACGTGTTTCTGAAAATTAATTTTTTTAAATTATGCATGATGGGCTTGGCGGCCATCTTTCCATATTTTACACAAATTTCTAAGCACACAAGTTCATTGTTATGATTGGAAGTTCGAAATTGTTACTAAAGCAAACATTTTATTCTTTTAATTTATGGAAATGAGTGCCTAAAAATTTGTGTCTTAAAATAAAGCTGAAGTAACTTCAGGTTTCATCTTATGATTCTCTTTTTTCAGAGGGGGGTTAATTAATTAGTTAAAGCAGTAAAAATCAATTTGTTTTTTCAAAATAAAAAACTTTCTTAATTTATCTGTCTGCAGCTAAAACTAGAAGTTCAAAATTCTTAATAATGCAAATATGTTACGAGCTAGAGTGCTTAGAAATTTGTGTAAAATATGGAAAGATGGCCGCCAAGCCCATCATGCATAATTAAAAAATATTTAATTTTCAGAAACACAATATGATGTATTTAGTAAAGGAGAAAAGGCTTTCTATCAACGCATACTTAGGTACTCGACTTACATATGGTAAATTTTTAATGGAAAATGTTAAATAAGTACCATAATATAAGCTTGGAAATTTGATATCACACTATTTTTTAGCCACAACTTTCACCTTTTCTTCTTTTTTTTTTTGCTTGGCTTTTTTTTACTTTTGAAAAGTTGTTTTTTAGTAGATATCAGTTCTTTTTTTAAAACAAATTATATATAATTGAAATAATTCTACTAGCTCAAATTAAAATTAATCCTTGTATAGCCTTTATAAGCAGGGAGCAAACACAATAGTATACATTTTGTTTACCTATCATTCAATTTTTAGAGTGATTAATAATTTAAAAGTAAGGAAAGTCAATTTCTTCTTTCAAAGTACAGTAGACTCCCTCAAATCTGCACAGCTTGGGACCAGAAGTTGTGCGGATTTTAGAATTTTGCACATTTCTGGTCATTTATTTGTTTACATTTTTGAAACATTAATTTGATAGGTAGTTAAGTAAGGGAAATTATAATGAATGCTTACAATAAAGTGAAACATTAAAATAAGTAAAATGTTAAAATAATTTATTAGTTTAAATGTAAGTAATTATTAAAATAATTATGTAAAATAAAGTTTAGAAAAATATTAAATTATTACCAACGAAATAGATTCAATTCGACCTGAAACGTCCTATGCTGCCCTCTAGTGGTAAAGCGATCATAAGATCGATACGTTATCATATAGATATGCTAATTTATATCGTAATCAAAAGTAATGTAAATTTATTTAGTAATAAATCAGGTGTAATAACCAAAAGAGAATGATTAACAAAAAATTTAGTAAAAAAAACATTGCAGTAGTCGCTGATTTTGGCGCCCTCTTGAATTTTGTTCCTGCAACTTAACTGTAAATTTCATTGTTTACATCTGAAAAAATACGCGAATTTTAGGGTCGCGGATTTAAGGGAGTCTACTGTATCAGTCTTTCTCAATTTATATCCCCATAAAATTTTCTACGAAAGATGAAAATTCAGTAAAAAACAGAGTCGAAATAAAATATATATTTACAGTTAGTCTGTCAGTTAATTGTTTTTTCTAACTTTTTTTTGCTGACGGTTTTGCAAAATAAATTTACCTTTACAAATACCTACGGTTAATCCAAGAATGAAACCCCGCAGGCATCTAAAGAACCGAAGATCTGTAAATCTAGCAATTCTAGACATAATAAAGGAGCATTTTTTATTTTAAAAAAATCTAAAAATTTAAAGATATAAACTGTACATATAACTTCATCTTCATTTAGATCGTGTTATAGAGAAGAATGAATAAATATGTAATTTTTCTCAAGTCTGTTTATCCATACCTATTTGCATAAATGTGAGGATATTAATTTACTATTAAATTTCCCCTAAATTGATTATCTTTAATAGTCTTTCATTAAAGCCGCATATACATTAGAATTAAATGTTTTTTGGTTAAAAATTGCTTGAAATCTATAGTCTTATCATTCGTCAAATTTGTTTTATGTTTTTTTTTAATACCCAGACTCTTTTTCTGAACTTTGACAAAAGATCGTAGACATACTGAAGTTATTAAAATTCTTATATCTTTCTATCGTATTTCCTTTTTTGATGGGGGGGGGGGGGGTGAGGAAAAGCCCTTAAGAACTTCGTTTTGTTCTCAGAATTCTGAATTATTCATTCAAAAGATCTACCTACATAAGTCTTGTTGCAGAATTTTCATTAGCTAAGAGTTGCATCAAGTTATACATCTTGCGAATCTATTAAATTACTTTTGTAAAATACTAGATGGGAGCCATTGATATTTCCAGACCATTTGCCTACATTTTAAACTTGAGTCATTTACTACTATTTATTAATTTTCTATACGAATTAAGGAAGTCGTTGTTTCCATGCCAACTGTACCTTTCACTATTGCTTGCTTGTTTGTTTGTTTGTTTTATTGAACACATACATCATATCACATGCAGATCACGGCGGGATTCGAATCTGCTTCCACCTACACTCTCAAGCGATTAGCGCCATGGTGTCTTATCCACTCAGCCACGGTGGGCCACTATTGCTTTCTCTAATACCCAGATACTCAAATTTAACCAACTGCACTTAGAATCATGGTCATAACGGAGAGCATTTATATGTTAGAGCAGTGTTGCCAGTGGGCTACTTTTTTAAAATTCAGATTTCTTGATTGCCACCACTTATTATAAACGGTAAAATTCCTTTTGTTTTTGCTTTAATTAATATGTCATTAAATAAGGCGCATTTTACAATTTCAAAAAAGTGGTGCCAATCAAGTATCTGAATTAAAAAAAGTAGCCCATCTGGCAACACTGTATTAGAGTGGTGACATATGCACAAGTCGTGTACTCATATTCAATTTTTTGTCCAAAGTATGGTAACTCAGTTTTCAGTAATAGACGAGGAAGATTACAATTAAACTAACCCGAAAAGTTAAACATTGGCTTCCTGATTTGATTTTATTCAAAATTGTTTTAACCAACCAAAGTTAATGTACGGGATCCAGATAAATTTTTCTCTGTTAGTAAAATTAGATTAACCAATCAGTAGCCTCCATCCTTGCAGGCTTTTTGGTGTTTACTGCAAACATCACAAAGTTCAGAAAAATGCAGACGTCTGATTGATCAATCTCATCCCGCTAATAGCAAAAAATCTATCTTGATCCCGGCCTATTCAACGCCCTTTAAATATTGGAGAAAGCCTTGACATGTGTCAGGAAAACGTCACACAAAGCAGGCAAACAAAGAAGAAAAATCATTCATTGGCTCGTGAATATGAACGAGCCAATGAATGATTTTGTTTCTTTGCTTTGCCTGCTTTGTGTGATGTTTTCGTGTCGCGTGTCAAGACTTTCTCAAATATTTAGGGGGCTTTGGCTTATTTCACCACCATGAAGTTATGAAAGGAGAGGAACAGATATGTCAATCTTCCCGTGTGAAAAACTAGATACCAAAAAAACGAGTTCTTTCCCTCTCTTCTGCCCTTTTCTCTCTTGATTTTGACTGATAGCAGCCCATTTAGCAGTCTCCAGTACAAGATGCCGCTACATACGGTGGACGCAGGAGGGAGGGTGTTAGCGCGACCAATAACATAATAGGCTAGTTCATGATGTTTAAAAGTCACACGGAGTTGGATCGAGGCTAACGAAAAAAACAGGCTACCGTGGTGGGTCCAATTCTTCTTTTTTTACAAACCGCTGGAGTCAAGTGATGCTCTTTTCGTGCACCTTCATTGGTGCATTCGAGCATCACGTGACTCCAGCGGTCTGTAAAAAAAGAAGAATCGGACCCACCACGGTAGCCTGTCTTTGTTAGCCTCAGAGCTGGATCATCTTTACACGATGATTAGTACAAAGCTGTGCGCCGATTTTTTTTTTGTGTCCATTGCCATGTACAGATAATCAACTTCGTGTGACGTTATGAACTGGCCTTATAAGTTGTTGGTCACAGTTTTAGAACAGCTTCAAATGATTTCATCTATATCTACTCCGAGGCAAACGAAAAAGACAGGCTACCGCGGTGCTACAGCTCCTAGAATATATAGTGTGGAAATCGGCTATCCCAGTAATACTTAAAAAAGTGCTAAAATATTGGATCTCTTAAATTTCAAATGATGCTGAAATCCAATGAGTCGATCACAGCGATATCTGCAGGATATTTCCTAAAACTTCATGACGATTTGGTTACAGCATCTAGAATACCTCGTGTGGAAATATGTTATTAAACAACGCTAAAAATTTGTATCCCATAAATGATCGACAATACGGCTAAAATCCCAAGTGTCGATCGCAGCGAAATCTGCAGGATTTTCGTATTACATTGTATAGACTAGCAATATCTTGCAGTTATAGAAAATATCCTGCAGATGTCGCTGCGATCTGTATATTTCAGCAGCATCGTTGCACATTTACGGGATACAATATTTTAGCACTTTTTTAAGTATTACAGGGATAGCCAATTTCCACACTATATATTCTAGGCGCTATAATTTGGTCTAGACGCTATAGCATTTTTTTTTTTACATTTTATTAACATACATCTGACTTGTGTGCTTGGTGTCAAGCCCGCTGTAATAATATGATGTTTATTTTGAAATTTGAAAGTATATCACAGATGTCGCTGCGATCAGCTACCTGGATTTCAGCAGCAGTGCACATTTAAGGCATACAACTTTTTAGCGCTGCTTGGATAGCAAATTTCCACATTATGTATTCTAGATGCTATAGCGGTGCATTACACGTGTCTCTTTCTTCTTTAAAAAATATCCTGCAGATGTCGCTGCAAATGACTGTTTGGAATTCAACATCGTTGTACATTTAAGGGATTCACTATTTCCGCGCTTTTATAAGTATTGCTGGGATAGTCGATTTCTACAACATATAATCTAGGCCTATAATGGAGCTATAGTGTCTAGAAGATATAGTTTAAAAATCGGTTTATTAAAAAGGTGCTAAAAATTGTATCCCATAAATGTTGAACGAGGCTGAACGATGAATGTCGATCACAGCGATATATGGTAATTCCAACGTAACTGTTTCAAAATACATCAATTGAGAAAACGTTTCGTTCAGAGAAGATCTAGAAAATGTTGCTGCTATCGACATTTGTCATTCAGTATTTTTCAATATTTATGGGATTCAATTTTTAGCAATTTTTAAAGTATTACTGGAATAGCTGGTTTTCACACCATGACCGTGATCTAGGTAGATTTTTCTCTGTTATCGCAACGAGATTGACCAATCAGAAGTCAGAATTTTTTCTAACTTTTCACTGTTTGCAAAAATGTACCTGGATCCCGGCCTATATTTCTAGACGTTATAACTGGGCTCAGGAATAGTACAGAAAGCAAACTCCGTATTTTGATACATTAAGGCCAGGATCTAATTAGGAACTAGTGTGTCACTATAACGAAGTAGCGACATATGGCCAATAAAGGTTTATTGGCAGAAGTGATAAAAACAAATCCTTAAAGGTCTTTACGAGTGTGTCATTATCGTCAGGCTAATGCATATTGAATTATTTCCCTAGTCTAATAAAGCTTGTCCATGTGCGTATCGTCTAATGGAGGATATTCCAAATATGAGTTCAAGGCTGAAAAAGTTACGTGGTGCCGGCAATGAGGGATTTTCCATCTCCGTTTTGATCACGTGATCAAGGTAAAAACTTCTATTGTAAAGAAGGGAAGGCTCCGTAGACGTGTAATGTAAATCCCAGCAAACCAATGAAACAGTTCATGAGGCAAAGCTGTAGTATCTTCCCTTCTTATCAGTTAGAAGTTCCTTGGGTAAATTACCGGTATCATGTGACTTTTTTCAGCCTCGAACCCATATTTGGAATATCCTCCATTTACCTAAAGAACTTCTAACTTATGAGAAGGGAAACAGGAAACTACTACTGCTTTCTCCCGTGAACTATTTCACTGGCTAGCGGGGATTTACATTACGTCGACGGAGCCTTCCCTTCTTTATGTTAGACGTTTTTGCCTTGACCATGTGATCATAACATAGATAGAATATCCTCTATTCAAGAAAGTGGATTGCCGTACTATAGCGCCTAGAATATATAGTGTGGAAATTGGCTATCCCTGTAATACTTAAAAAAGTGATAAAATATTGATCCCTTAAATGTGCAACGATGCTGCTGAAATATACAGATCACAGCGACATCTGCAGGATATTTTCTCAAACTGCAAGATATTGCTAGTCTATACAATGCAATACTAAATCCTGCAGATGTTGCTGTGATCGATACTTGGGATTTTAGCAGTATCGTCGCACATTTAAGGGATACAAATTTTTAGCGTTGTTTGGATAGCATATTTCCACACAGGGTACACTGTTAAAAATATTGTGAAAAATTACCTCTGTTTTTAAAGGCTCTCTATTTTCTTACCAATGAGAACGCTAAATTAATACCAATGAAAAGTTCTCATTGGTCAGAAAATAGATATCCTTTAAAAACAGAGGTAATTTTTTACGATATTTTTAACAGTGTATTCTAGACGCTATAGCCGCACTTTCGGCAAAAACTTGAAATGAGCATGCCTCCTGTGCATATATCACCACTCTTATGTATAAAGGCTCTCTGTTATGGTCTTGATTCTGAGCGCTGTTTGTTAAATTTCTATATTTGTGTTTTAGAGAAAGCAATACAGAAAAGTACTGTTACTATGGAAACAACAACTTCTTTAATATCCAAATGTATAGCAAAGGAGTTCAGAATCAATGCCTTAAATAGTTTTGAATATGTATTGTTGTTATGACAATCAATACCCTTCCTGGATGTGGAAATGCAAAATTTTGTTCAACATAATGGAGGATATTCCATCAACATTTTGATCACGTCGTCAAGGTAAAAACCTCTATCGTAAAGAAGGGAAGGCTCCGTAGACGTGTAATGTAAATCCCCACTAGCCAATCAAATGGTTCATGATGCAAAGTAGTAGTATCTTCCCTTCTTATCAGTTAGAAGTTCCTTGGGTAAATGGAGGATATTCCATTTTCGTTTTGATCACGTGGTCAAGGTAAAAACTTCTAGCGTAAAGAAGGGAAGGCCCCGTAGACGTGTAATATAAATCCCTGCTAGCCAATGAAAAAGTTCATGAGGCAAAGCAGTAGTATCTTCCCTTCTTATTGGTTATAAATTCCTTGGGTAAATTACCGGTATCACGCGATTTTTTTCAGCCTCGAACCCAGATTTGGAATATCCTCCATTACCGGTATCACGTGACTTTTTTCAGCCTCAAACCCATATTTGGAATATCCTCCATTGAGCGCAATCTAGATAGATTTTTGGCTGTTAGAGAAACGAGATTCATCAATCAGAAGCCTGCATTTTTGTGAACTTTTCGTTGTTTGCAGAAATGCAGGCTATTGATTGGTAAATCTCGTTTCGCTAACAGCGAAAAATCTATCTGGATCCTAACCTACATTTCTACAAACATTGCACTTCATCCATGGCACTAAAAAAATGACTCAAAACTTTCATTACATAGGCCTGGATCCAGAAACAGCAAATATTCTCAAACATGCAGGCTTCTGATTGGTCAAACTCATTTCGCTAACAGCAAAAAATCTGTCTGAATCTCAGCCATAGTTTTCTTCGATGAAATCAATACAAAAGATAATATAAAAGAAAAGTATAAGATGTCTAAAATGTTTTGGCAGGTTTATCGCTATTTGGCATAATTTGTAAACTTTAGAATTAATAAACAGTTTTTCGCTAATTATGAATAGAAAATTTATGTTTTTAAAGCTGAATTTTATAAAAGCATGCAGATTGAATAAATATCTGTCCAAAAATTCAATCCTTACTTTTTTCTGTCCATTATTTAAGTCTCTACCTCGATTGAAACATAAGGTGTGACGAAGAAAAGAAATCTGTCATTTTCAGTATCTCGATGTTATTTTAAAAAATCTATATCTCTGTTTATAATTAATTTATGAGGATGCATTTGATCTCAAATTGAAGATCTTCTTGATTAGGCCCTTCTGGTTTTGGTTTTATTTTTCTGTGATGATTGGTTCTTTTGATATGGGAAATTTTACGCTGCCATGTTTAATCGATTTAACATGGAGATGTTGTCTTCAGTATAATAAGCAGTTACAGGGTCTTGCCATTATTCTTGGCGTTTGTTTGTTTGGCGGTGTTAGCATTTTTTTTTCAGCTTGGCTTGGCAGAACGACCGTCCTGCTTGATTTGGGGAGGAAAGTGAGTTATTAACTAAGTTATATGACTATATGTACTTCAATTTAAATAACTTTTGTGTAACAGAACACAAATAAGTAAGCTTTTCATCTGATAATGCTAAAGTCTTTAAACATAATAAAGCAAGGATCAGAAGGAAAAATGAAACGTTATTGTCAAATTAATTTAGATTTCATACAAAAATGTTTTCATTCTCATAAAATGTTCTTTATTCTTATGGTATCTTAATAATCTTTTAAGGGCTTTATCTGCAAACAGCCATACAATGCAATAAAAACAGTTTTGAAAAATCCATACTCATTGCTTATTGAAAAAAATTTCTAATTAACAGCATACCAAATTAAATCCACCAATCCTTATTTCAAATTTAAACAGTGCAATATGCTAGGCTACTCACAATATCACATCCAAACTAGATACTTTTTTGACACATTCACAAAATCATTTTTATTCTAAAATGCACAAATTTTGCAGTTTCTCTTATTCAGAAATTAAGAAATCGAACAGCATTTTGAATTAGCAAAAAAGTTTTTAGAAGATATTGTCAAAGGAGGCACTTTAAGTCGAGTTTCGGAACATGGCAGCTTGATAAAGGTCCTCATGAAACAGCAATCAATGACAGCTCAAAATGTAATACATGCATTGAAAAAAAAAAGTTTTTTGATTTCATATCCCTTCAACAGTCATGTCTACTAATTTTATGCTTTTATGTATAAAAATAACAGCTTGAATATGTCAGAAAGTTCCACATTGTTAAGTGAGGGAAATATATATTTATTTTGATGAAGTACATATATTTTTTTTTTTGCTCCATAAATGACATTTTTAAATATCCTCATTCAGATTCTAGACAATCAAATAACATTTCTTATTATATTCAATGATGTTACCTTGATCAAAATTTATTCCTACCTGATGGAAACTTTTTTGTAATTTTTATTTAACAAAAATTAGTTTTAAACATCGACACTTTGCTAGTTTTTTAATCTCTAAGAATATGTGTGTCTATAGATGGCACAATCCATCTGCTGTCTATTTTTCCTCTCTGAATACATAATGTCTGTTCAGATTTGTTTTGATTTAGTTGAATATCGAAATTGTTAGGTGAATGTGTCTTTTGCCGAAAACTAATTTTAAACTGAGGTGCTGCATGTAAATAACTGTACATACAGGAAACTCTCTGTAAGGCAGACTCTGTGTAAGATGGAAATCTGTCTAACTCAGAAAGATTTT
Organism: Maratus speciosus; assembly: GCA_963932465.1. Classification (NCBI taxonomy): domain Eukaryota; kingdom Metazoa; phylum Arthropoda; class Arachnida; order Araneae; family Salticidae; genus Maratus; species Maratus speciosus. The sequence goes on along the minus strand of OZ010787.1, from coordinate 200,598,318 downwards.
CAAGTCCCTGCGAATCCATAGACATAGAGTAAAGTTTGTATAAAGAGGAATATGGTCTACTATGGAAATTTTTCTCGGTCCAGATTGATTCTGCCTTAGACAGAGTTTACTGTATCTTGCAATTAAATTGTTGGATCTTTCAACCCCATAGAAGACAGTGAAAAAGAAACACTGTCAGAAGTGTGCCTTTGTTAAGAGATTGATATTCTTTTGGTGTTCATTAAAAATGCCACCAATACACACCTAATTAAGATATTTTGATAGCCTTTATTTATTTTTATTTTTTTAACAAGAGTGAGCTATTTAGATTTCCACCTGCAAAAAAGCTCAAAATGATGACTGGCAGTTTTTTACAAAATGGAAAAAAAATGAATTTTTTTGGCCAAGCAAGGGCTTTCTTTTAAAAATTAACAAAAAAATAACACATTACCCTAGAAATATTTCATAGCTATTATAAGAAAGGCACTATTCTAGATTTTTATGAAAATAAAAATTTTATAAGTTCTTGTTAAATAAACATTAGCATAAATACCCAAAAATTTCAAGAAATTTTGTTTAAATATAACTGAGAAGATATTATAAACTCAACACAGAATAACAAATAATAACACAAGCAGGAGAATTTAAAAGAATTAGTCTATTTTAATAACTAGGATTCCAGTTTGCTGCTAACCTTAATGTCAATGTGCAACTTTAAATTTGTCACCACTCAAGATTCTTTTTTTTTTTCTCATTTGTTTCATCATTTTTTCTCTATTGTAATGCTTATCGCATTGCATGAAAAGTTTTAATGAGCTTCAAGGCAGGTCCTTGTAGCACCTGCCACAAGGACTATCAAACAAGTCAGCCTTCATTCCGTCCAGTTCCTTTAAGCACTGCTATTCAGTGACTTTTTCCACAACATTTGCCAGTCATGGCATAATCCTGGGAAATTCTTCTTCTGAAATAGCTTTGAATGTACTTAACAGGTTTGAGTATTAATTTCCTAAATAGAACAGCAGCATGAAAGGTCTTTTAAAAGAAAGTTTTGACAGTTTTAGAATGGGTCAATGTGCCAATACTGTGATTGTGCAGGACACTGTTACTGGCCTGTATATTGTGCACATCTGCTTACAATAGCTCTGCCAGAAATTTGTGAATCCCATTCAGTGATTTTGAAGAACAAGTTTTGAAACTCCTGAAAATCCAACTGGGGAAAACAATATACTCTCCAATACATTCTCAGCTATTGTGGATTTCAGAGGCCAGCTATTTTTTGGTGACAGTGTAACAATGTACAAAATGTTTCCTCTTTTTAAAGTTGTATTGTATAAGTTTCAGGGAGGGGGGGGGGGGGGGTGTTATATTTGCGATAACAGTGTGTGTGAGAATGGATTACTTTATCTATGACTAAAATATAACTTAAAGATTAAGTTAACTTGAAAAATAGAGCTTTCTAATCATTTATTAATAAGAAATGTGTACAAGAACAGAAAATTTACACCTGAATAATGTGTAAGTGATAGTGATAAGCATGAATCATCATTCAACTTATTTATGTTAAGTCAAATATTTTATTTATTTTTAATATATTTTTGATTGTGTCTTGGGGGAAAAAAGCCTTTAAAAATTACTTCTGGCTTTGCACTTAAATAATTTTCAACCGATTATAAGATGGGTCATTCCATATAAAATGAGCAAATCAGCTGTGGCTGACATGTCACAGATTTTAATGAAAATCGGTATATAAGGAATCATGTGTATTTATGAGTAAAGGGCATTTCCATGAAAAAGTGGACAAGAGGGTTGAAATTTCAAACTTCTTTTATTATTACAAGTAATATATCAAATTAAAGGTAAAAATATGACCCATATGAAATTACAGAGAACTAAGCTGTAAAGCTTATTCTTTTATGGTTTATCTAGGGTCAAAGTTAGAAAAATTTCAAAAACTTTCTAGAATGTAAAATAAGGTATTTTCATTCTGCCAGATGCAATATTTTTAACAGCAGCATTTTCACTCTATGTGCATACATTACTATTTGTGACCTTTGTTTACCTTTTGAGACACTTAATTTTTCAAAATAATTTAAAAGACCCGATTTTTAATGCAAATATATTTATACTGTCTCTCTGTCACACCCATCACAAAAAATATGCTTAAGTTATTATACAAAGTTCATTTTTTCTCAAAAATACATGAAACTTTCTGAAAGTCTAATTATTACCAGTCTGAATAAATATAAAATATTAAAAATTCATTAAAATTTTATTTTGTGTGGAATTTTAGTGTGACGGGTGTGACAAATTTCTTGTGACAGGTATGACACCATTTTAAATTGTTTAGAAATATATTTAAATGTTTCTTAAATGAAGTGTAAGGTTGAATAATTATTGTTTCTAAACATATTAAGACAAATGTGGCTTAATAAAAAGATAAATCATAATATATATATATTTGAATTATTTTAGCAAATTGTGAGTTGGTGGCAATTTATTTTAACTTTTGACAGATTTTCAAGAAAATGAAAATTTATTATTAATTTTCTTTACATAACTGTAACTCAATCCAGTTACTTCAAAGAAGTGAAAAATAATGTGGGAGACACTGAAGCAATAATACAAGTGGGCTTTGCCAAAAACTATAATGCTGTCTCTCAAAATGAGACCCAGAGTGCTCATTGGACTCATCCTCAAATCAGCATTTTTACATGCTTTACATCTTTATACAGTAGCGCTCAAAAGTATTTTGACAACATTATATTCTGTCTTATTTTATTTAATATAAAAATGTAAAAGAGAATATATTCCCTATAATTGAGAACACTATGACTGCAGTTATTCAAATGTATCTAGTTTCAACTTGTTCGTTTACATTCGGCACCACCAAAGAAATATTACTTCTCCTTAGCTCAAAAGTATTTTGACAATTAGTTTGCATTTAATTGTTGAACATGTCAGTGACGCTATAGCTTCGATTAGTGTTTATATTGACTTATTGTAATTATTTTTAAATGCCGAAATGTAAAAAAATATTGAAGTGATTCTAGAAAAGCCACTGTAAATGCACTTAAGAAAGGTAGACTGCAAGCAGAATTAGCTCGTTTTTTTTAACGTGTCTCGGCAATTTGTAATTACCTGGAATAAAAGTTTTTAATAAACAGAAATACATCGAAAATAAGCCTCAAAGTGGCTAACCGAAAAAAACAACTTGCAATGTTGACTGTATTAAAAAAATGATATCTACAAATGATTATGGTAAGTCTGCTGTAATAATAAAAAATGAATTGAAAGAAAATTATGGCATAGACATACATGTTTCATCAGTCAAACGACGCCTAAACCTCTATGGTTTACATGGCAGAAGACCTGCAAAAACACGTTTGTTATCTACTAAGAATAGGAAGGCTAGAGTTGCATCTGTAAAGCGGCGTAACTCTTTCAGGGACAAAGTAATTCCATTGCTAAAGTGTTGAAACTTAATACATTTGAATAACTGCAATCATAGTGTTCTCAATTATAGGGAATATATTTTCTTTTACATTTGTATATTAAATAAAATAAAATAAGAGAGAATATAACCTCCTGAGACCCCTCGTCCATTCTATTGGGCATTTTTATTTTTTTATGTAAAATACTTAATTTCAGTTGGAACTTGTAAATACTTGCTGTCCATTATACTAGATAGTCTAGTGCTGCTATCTGTACGCCAAGATAATAAATAAATTTCAACTAAATATGTATTTTAATCATTTGAAAGTGGCAGGCAACAATAGAAAGACTGTTGAAGGTAAGCAGACAGTTTTAACGCTAATTTCTTACATTTTTCAAAAGTATTTTGATATTAATGCAACATATATCTAATTTTAAGTGTTGTATCAATGAAATGACATAGCAGTTTAAGTAATCTAATGTATATTTTAGGAAATAAGCAACTTTTTTTAAAATGTCCATTCTATTGGACGTTGGGTCTTCATCAGTTGTTTTTATTCATATTAGACTCTTTTTGTATACTGAAGAGAGACAATTTTTACTTAAAAATCAACACAGTATTAAAACAAATAACAGATATAGAAGTAGATAATACATATTCTTAAATAAATAAAAAAAAATTAAATATTATCCTAAAATGTATAATTTTACTGATAAATTGTTTGTTCTAAATGAGTACATAGTTAAATTTGGATTTCAGTGGGGGGTTTTTTCTTCTCTTTTTTGTGCAGCATTTGGTAAATATCGATAATTAAGCCTTTATTATGTTTTAGTCTTATTCATAACTATTTTATGTATTATTTTTCTGTTAGTATACTATTTATAATTCAATTAATAAATTTAATCATATCTAATTAGCAAAAAAACTTTAAGAAAATATAATTAAAGATAACGGTATAAGATTCTAAATAAACTCATTTTGATTTCTTTTAAATTTCTTCTTGGCATTTGCTTGCCAATTGTGGTAGCTGTGCCACTATTTATTATCATTATTCTAACAATATTCAACAAGAAGAATAAAAAACAAACCGAAATGTTATTAAATTTTTAATATTATTATTAAATTGCTCAACACGTTTCTTAGTTAAAATACATTTTTTCTATTTGATGATGCAAAAATTGAATTTATGTGATATTTGGAAGTGACGTATAAACGTTAAAAACACACTTCTGATGTCAGCAAAGTTTGTAGTGAAAGAAATAGGAACTTGACGCTAAAAATCTGGTTTTTGAAACCTATGTAGTGATCTCATCTTATTTGAAAAGCATAAAATAAAATAAGTAAACATGTAAAATAAGTAAGCATGAAATGCAACTTGTATTTGTATGTTCGTTTAACCATAAAATATAAAAGCAAGCTTTTTATATTATTTTACTGTTCTTAAGTTGTTTATAATTAATTTAATCGAATTTAAACAGAAATTAAAATTTAAAGAAAATATATCTGAAGATAATAATTTAAGATTATAAATAAACTGCATTTTATTTCTTTTTATTTCTCTTTGGCATCTAAATGTCAATTGTGATACCCGTGCCACTAACTTTATATTTATTTGTAGAATTTTTTTTTTTTATGTTAGATATATTTTTTAAATTCCTTTTTAAAAAACTATTTAAAAAGTCACTAAATTTATTTATACTTTTAAAAAAAAAAATTCATCCAAAAATACTTTTTCTTTTTGATAATGAAAAAAAATTTAAATTTTGCAATATTTATGGGTGATGTATGAACGATAAAAGCACTTTTATAATGAAAGAAAACATAACAGAAGATAATAATTTAAAATTATAAATAAACTGCGTTTTATTTCTTTTTAATTTCCTTTTGGCATACAAATGTCAATTGTGATAACTGTGCCACTATTTATAATTTTATTTAAAAAATAACTTTTATTGGTGTGACAGATTTTTTTTTTAATTCTTTTAAAAAAAAACTATTTAAAAATCACTAAATTGATTTATACTTTTCAAATAAATCTCATCCAAAAATAATTTTTTTTTCTTTGATAATGAAAAAAACTATAATTGTGCAATATTTAAAGGTCCTGTATGAAGATAAAAACACTTTTATAATGAAAGAAAACTTTGCAATTAAGATTTTTTTCATTCAGAATCACGCAATTCAGTAATATGGTTTATACAGGACTAAGACCCAATGTCCATTATATTGGACACGCAAAAACTCTATATATTTTTTAGTTTTAAAAATAAATGAATATATATAAAGTTTTCTAGCCCCATAAAGAGCATTAATCCTAAAAATGGTAAAATTTGTACGAAAAATGAGAGCTTGGGTCTCAAGAGGTTAAGGTTGTAAAAATACTTTTGAACGCTACTGTAATATACTTATAACTACTTAAAAGGTGACAAAAACATATAAAAATATTATTTAATGTAACGCGAGATCTTTCGAACACACACACGTTCATTTTCAAAGGGATAAAAAATGATTGACTGAATAGAAATACATTTTAAAAACAAAAATATTAAGCATGCGCAAGCAGAGTTCAGTCTATTTCTTTGCAGAGGGGTGAAAAGATCAGTTCATATTATCAGGAGGTCATGAAATATTTAGGATATTATACCAAATTGTGGGAATATTATAGGAAAGGACATTGTTACAAACATTATCACTTCTAAGAAAAATTTCAATGGATTCACGGATTATTGATAAGTAGTGGTTAGACGTTGAAATGATAATTTTAGCTTTTTCGAAGTTTATCGTAATATTTTCTGTTTGATGCAATCTGGATAAAGCTGCATTTGGTTTGTTAAACTTGATATCAGAAATGTGCTCTTTTAATCTTTTCTTAAATTTTCGACATGTCATACCAATATAAAATAAACTCTTATGCTGTTCTGTGCTGAATGGGATGATGTAGACTCCAGCTTTTTCATAATCGGGAATAGGATGAATTTTGCTGTGAATCAATTCTTTCAATTTTGTTGAGGTTTAGCTATTAAATTATTATATTTTAGTAATGTATATCTTAATCTCTCATAAAGCTGTGGGATATAATCAAATGTGCAATAAATAGACTTGCTCAAACTTAATTCCTTCTTCTGTCCTGGTTGTTTTGCTTGATTAACTAATTTATTAACGTGTTGAGGAGGGAAACCATTCTCAATAGCAATTTGTTTTATTATACTAATCTCGTTTTCTAGGTATTTATCTGTACAAACTTCGAAGGCACATTTAACATAAAACCTTCAATTTTATATGAAAACATATGCATTGCATCGTTGAAAGGTAATGTAATTCACTCTTATGTAATAATATAGTAATCAATAACGAATTGCAGCATGTTAAATAAGTATGCTGTATGGGAATTTTTAAATGCTATTACTACTTGTCTGAAAACAGAGTTTCCCCAACTCAAAACGACAAAAAAAGTTTCTGATGGCTGTGCAGCCCTGTTTAAAAATAACATTTTGAACTTATGCTTCTTTATCAAAGATTTTAAGCTAACATGTGAATGGAACTTTTTGGCCACTTCTTATGGTAAAGGAGCAGTTGACGAAATTGGGGGATTGATAAAGTCAAGAGTGTGGGTTTTGCTTAACTCCCGAAAAATAATAGTTAATTCTGCTTTGGCTTTTTTTTTTTAAATGTGCACAGGAGATTGGTGCAATAAAGACATTGTATGCGTCAACAGAGAAAATACTGGAAACTAAACAAATGCTGACAGAAGGATGGGAAGGCATCAAGTCTTATCACCACTTTAAGGTAAGGGCTGATAGTACCAACTTTTTGTTTAGAAAAACTACGGAATCAACATTAAGGGAGGTAAGTCACTGCTAACTGTGAATCTCTCCCAGAAAGATTTTGAAAATATCAGATTTAAATATCTGAGACTATGTTGTGGTTTCCCTGTCCAGTAACAAAAAGCACAATAGCTTGTACCTTGTACTAAGGTAATGTCTTGAATATCAACTACCATAAGGAAAAAATAAGCTTGAAATGTGTGCATGCCAGTGGACCACACTGGATTTGGCCAGAGAAAGATGATATCTCAATTGAAAACTTTGTCATTGTAAAAAAAAAAAATAGCTACCCCATCACTTATAACAAGTAGGGGTACTACAAATTTTAAACTGCATAAAGATGTTAGTTTTATTAAATTTTGTTTGTATATTAGCTATTGTCAAGTTTTCTGTCAATACCAATCGTTTTTTTTTTTTTTTTTTTTTTTTTTTTTTTTTTTTTTTTTTGTAAATAACTTTAAAATTGTATACTTTGCATGATGTCACACCCATCACAGCAGAAAAAATTTTCTTATACATTAAAATAATTAAAATTTATTATGCAAATTATGCATTAAGTTTCATCTGAATCTCTTTTATTAGAAAAAAAATTGTTTTAAAAATGAAACATTAAAATATTCACAGGAATTTAAACAAATGTGTATGCTAGTGAAAACTCATGTCCGGAGAGAGTCACACCCGTCACAAGATTTAATTTTTTTTTTTTTTTTTTTTAAATATTGAAAGCTATTGAAGTTTCTTGTTTGCACAATTATTCAAGCAAATGCATGGAAAAACATATTTTAAATACTTTTCAGGGATTTATTGGCTAATTTATTGCCCAAAACACAGATATAACCTCTTAAAATTGTGTCTGGATGTCACACCCGTCACAATGGAAAGGCCCTAAATGTAAAATAATTGATTTCAGAATTGTTAAATGTTAAAATTTACATTAAAAGTTGATGCAAAATCTAGGTTTTGTCTACATGCTTGAAATTTCAATTTTGATTATTAGCCTTAAGAATGAAAAGACTATATTAAAAATTATTTATAATTAAGAATGAATAATATGTAACATATTGGCACAAGTTAGTATTTTTATTCTGTAATGAGAAAAAAAATATTTGAAAAATTTTGAGGGAAAAAAAAAGCAATATTTCTATTGCTTGTTTGAACATGAAGGAAAGCTCTGACAATTTTTAAATTACTTGACATTGTAGCTAAAAGTATATATTTTAAATATTGAAACTTTCATTCTTGCCTTTTTATTCCTTAATAACAAAAAAAAATAAATAGTAAAAGTATGTTGAGAGTAAAATGCAATATTTCTATCACTTGTTTGAACATGAAGGAGAGTTCTTAATATTTATAAATTATTTGACATTATAGATAAAAGTGTATATTTTATTCTTGCTTACAGTTTATTTTTGCCTGAAGAATATTTTAAATAAGAGCATAAAAAATAACTTAGTTGAACAAAAAATTATAATTTAATCTTGGATGAATATAGATGGCAGCACTAAATTAATTTTTCTTGAAATCATTAGCAATATTTTAAAAACCCTGCCCAAATTTGAAATGGAATGTAACAAATATTACCTTTTAGAACCCAATTTTGTTATGTTAGGAATCAAAAGGCAATCTTGAAGTTTTTTAAGCATATCATGGGATTATTGATCTTTATGCCTATGCAATATTGTTAAAGTTTGATTTTTCCTTTATTTAAAGTTTTGAGCATATATAAGAGGAAAATTGCGATTTTGCAATTTTTTCTCAAGTTTTTAAGCTATTTTGAAGATGAAGGAAACAAATGGCAACTCAAAAACTTGAGCAATTTGATCTTGATAAGTAACACTACATCAAGCATCAATTTTACAGATGTTTTTGAATTCCTTTGATTTTTATAATGTTTTTCATGTTCTCAAAATTGCCAAATTTTCAATTTTTACAACTATTTAAGATTAACCATGGCATTACCAAATTATTGTTACTAAATAAATATGACGATAATTTTCCAGAGATTAGAACATTACAAAAAGATTTAACCTTTTACCCGCCAACGTTCCACAAGTGGAACATAAACTATGTGGTGCTGTATCTTTTTAAGTATTTGTTTAATCTGTTTGAAATGTTTAATATATCTTTTTAAAGATGTGTTTTAATGGATTAAAAACTATTTTGTATTATAATTTTTTGTGGTTTTTATTTTGGAGCTTGTTGAAATGTAACAAAAAACGTAAATGTAGTAGGCTGTGCTTTTTACTCAATCTATAACTTTAGAATTCAAATGCGAGTGCTGTGATGATTATTATTGTATTGCTTAGTGTTTTTTATTACATTTTATGCATAAATGAATGCTTTATCTTATTTCGTTTTTGTTTTATGATCATTTGAATGCCAATGTTCCACATGTGGAACGTTGGCGGTTCAGAGTACAAAATTATCTTATTGTTACTTTTTTTAGGATCTTGATCATTTTTACTGGGCTCCCTCGGGCGGTTGTTTTTTTATTATTTTGTACCAATATTATTAAAGAATAAATTTTATGACGTATGTCTCTTGCACTTGTTGCCAAAGTGTCCGTGAAATATTTTTGAACCAATAAATGCCAATAAAATCTACAAAAGAATTGCAAAAACAAGAAGGAGGAGATTTTGATTATTATAGTTATGGCAAAGTTGTTTGTGTATGATGGAGTGACAACAGTGTCCTTTTTGTTATATCAAATTGGGAAGCTAACACATCGCTAAGTCAAAATGGAACATGATATTCTCGAAAATTGAAGTGAGAACTTTCAATGAAATAACCTCGATTGATTAGATTGTATAATTAGATTATGTGTAGTGTAGAAATATTGGATTATTTGCTTGGAACACATCGTCTAGTACTTCGATGATTAAAATGGCGATGAAATCTGTTTGCAAATGAACTAAATATGGCTGTTGTTACTTGTCATGCAGTAGGGTCAAAAGAAACCCTAAGCCGTTTGGAGTTTCTTCGTGAAATTGCAACTTTTTTCATACAAATTAGATTTAATTTTTGAGAAAGGGAATAGAAGGTCCTACTGCCCCAGTAAGTATGGAAATTATCAGCTCATTCAGTAGCTATTGTTTTTTGGCTACTACTCAAGAAGATTCTCAAATCTACAGAAAAACATGAAGAAATGGTGAGAATATTATGGAAAGTGTATGCATGAAAAATGTTTTCAGGCCTTTCATAAACATTTTGCTGTTAGTGACTAGTTAAGATGTTCCTAAAATAGAAACATTTTTTACTTTACCTTGTTTTCTTTGTTTTGTTATGTCTGCAGTGCTGGTATGATTTCGAAAGAAAAATTCGCCAAAATGTACAAATGTTATTCGTACCGCCAACGTTCCACAAGTGGAACATACCTGTAACTCCACCACTATTTTACATAACATCCCAAAATTCGGCACACAACCTTAGAATTAATCTAAATCCTCTCAAAAATTTTTTCAAATTAATTTGATAAGCAGTTCATGGTGCGGCGGGTAAAAGGTTAATTTATGTTAAATAGTTTTCAAGATACAGAACTTTGAACGATTGCACACATGCCATGCTATGTCACAAGTTTTTTAAATGTCCAGAACAGCCAAAATTTTTTATTTTTTGTCAAGATACTTAGAAATGCTCTATTTGAATAGCAATTAAATCTGTGTACCAAATTTTATTAAAATCGGTTACTATGTAGCCACGACTTTAAAAATTTTACTCATTTTGTGTGGAATGACCCAGATATTAGGGGGAAAAAGGAACTTGTCTCATCATAGAAAATAATTTGATTTAAATCAAAATTTGCTCTAATTTCTTGTTTACTAACTGGGATGTTCGGTAACTAAGGTTCTGCTGTACAAACAGTTCAGTTTTTTACAAATCTCTTTGTAGAATTTGTCTACAACCTTTCTATTATTAACATTTCAGAATATCAAAAATTCATCAACTTATACTACAAATTAGAAAAATATAAATATTTAAATACCTTTAAAAAGCCTTTTTTGTCTAGATGGTTCATAATAATGGGTGGAATCACTGAAAAATAAACAGAAATTAACACAAAATTTATATCAAAATCAACTCAATTTATAATTTAATTATAAGTAACCAATCATTTTATGATTTATAAGTTCAGATTTGTTATACATATTCATAAACTTCTAGATTTTCTCTCCAATTGTTTCACTAAAAAAAAGTAAACACATGTTATTGCAATATTGTATTCTTAATTATCTCTCTAGGAGCAAAGCCCGCTCAAGAGTTTCCTGAAAATTATAGCATCACTGTTACCCTTCTTTCTTTCATCATCATCCTATTACCTGGCATCTTTGGAATTTTAGTTGTGGAGAAACCTTTTCTAGCTCTCAGTTTACGAAACTTATTATCTAGCACATCTTCCAGGGATTGGTCATTTAACCAGAGAAAATGAGGCGGTAGTAACAGTTTTGAGATTTTTTGGGAATGTGCTTAATATCAAAACAAATGGTAATTTGGGAATAGGTCTTCTTGTAAGTGAAGACCAGCCTCAACGACCATTGGATTCAGCTACTGGTTTTAAGGTACAAAGAAATGCCCAGCAACAAATATGTGTGGCAGAATGATTAGTAATAATTGGAATTAAATGAAAATACCAATTCTCTATCCTGTTAGTTTGTCTCAATTTGGGGCTGTTTTAAAATTAGATAAACTATTGATAGAAATTGTCTACTCTACTACCAGTGGATTATAGAATGGAAAACATAGAAATAATTAAAGTGCAAGTATATCCTGAATTGTGAAAAAAATGATTGAGTAAAATTAGAGTAATTGTATAAAGCTTGCTACCTGAGGACAAACAGAGCTTTCTATGTCTATCTTTGTATGATACAAAGTAATACTTTCACTGATCATGTGATAATGATTACTGCAGTTGAAAAAATAATATAAAGTTTTCATAAGGACCTTTACATGGATTTCAAGAATGTTCACTGGAAATGTTGCAGACTACATTCTATTTTAACTAAAAGTTAACTTTTTCTACTCCAATCTTTTGTATGTTTCAATCTATAAATTAAAAATGAAAAAAAGGGGATGAAATTTGTGAACCAACAAATCTTATCAAAGTAATTGAATCCAGTATGAATTCTTTTGCCTGTAACAGATAAATCAAGAATTTTATGTCACTTTCGAGTCTATGTAATCAATTAGAAGGAATGCAATGTTTTAAAAGATATATTTAATAATATTATATTAAGTAGTGTATATTTTTAAAGTTAATAAATACGTTTGTTAGTACAGGATGTTGTGAATTTGTGTTTTCTTATGTAGAAAACACCATCTGGGTTTTTAGCAAACATAACAAATCGCAACACAAAATTTTGCATTTCATGGTCTAGCAGGTGTTTTTGTATGATACATATAGGGGGATGCATTTCCGTTATAATCTCCAATTATAATTCTATTATTAGTGAATTTTATTATTATACTGAATCCTAATTTATCACAATAACTTGGTTTTGATATTTTCTGAAACGGCTATTTTGTATAATGAGATCTAAGTAATTTGGGTACATTAAAGTAACAAAAGTCATTCAAAAACTTGCCCGAACAAGAAAATATAAAAATAATGGAAAAGTTTAAAGTATCACATGTTGCTAGATTTCTTGCTTAAAAAACAGAAGATTTTTATTGACACTAGCCTGTTTTTGTTTTATCAACTTAAAGTCATTTTCTACATCTTAACAAACTATGTTGAATATGCCAATAATGTAAAGAATTTTTCTTACAACAAATCATTAATTAATTGTTATTTTCTAACTCCATTTACATTATATTATTTTAATAATGCTGTTTAATAATTCTGCAGTCACAAAAAGTAAAAAGTGCATCAAAAGTGAAATTTTTTTAAGCAAATTGAAAAGATAAACTGATAAAAAATCATGAGATTATAAAAGTCAGACTTTAAAAAAAAATGGAAAAAATTGACATATGGGACAGATTTAAGCATACACCATACAATAATCCTGAAAAACATACAATTTATGAATAAAATGTACAGTCTGGTAACCCTAGTACCACATAATACTTAATTTAACTTTGAAATTTAATTTGAAAAATTTCTTCCTACAGAGCATCTATTTTATGCATAATCTTAACTCTGGTTACAATTTTTACAAACAATAAAAATTAATTTATTTCTTGACAAAATAAATAATTTTTTTACATTTATTTATTCATAATTTAAAAATTAATACACTACATATAAGAAACATTACACTGCTTACGAAATTTTAAATACAGAACAAGAAAAAAAATATTATTGGTGACACAGACCTTAAACTACAATCTGGAAGAAATGGAATCATTCATATTACGTTTTGAATATCTGATAAAAATTTATGAAAGCTGCAGATGGTTCAAGATCAGGTATGGTCAGCATGCAGCACATGAAGCCCTTCTATATGGCACACATATGCATAGCTTGTTTTTGCCATTTTAAAAAGTTATACAATAAATTTAATAGCAATGTTGTCTGTGATCGCCTGGTATTTTCTCAGACATGCCATACTCAAAGACTGCTTCATTGCCTCCAGTTTTTAGTGAGTACGAGAAATGGAAAAAAAAAGGGGGGTGAGGGAATAGATGTGATAAAAGTTCTAATCTTCTCTATTTACTAATAATGTATGTATGGTGGATTTATTTACTAATCTGATTTGCTGTGTGGCCCAGAATCAGGCGCAGGTTCATATTGTCAGCTTTTATTCTTCTACTTGCTAACTGTTTTACAAGCTGCATGTTGTTCAGTTACACTATAAAAATATCTCTAATAACTGCTTCAAAACAAAAATGTAAAGATGTCATTGCTGTGAGAGAGTATATATCTGAATAGAAAGGTAGGTATTTTATTACAAAGTCAATAGGCCTTATTTGAAGAGAAGATGCAGCAGTTCCAAATAATTTCAACTGGAACAATACCTAACACAAAACAAAGTCTTAATGTCTGGTTCAGAATTTTTAAAGCGAAGTTTCTGATATAATAGTTGAATAATTTCTGATATAAAATTGAATTTTTAGATATAGTTTGCATAGTAATATACCTAATTGACTCACTTCTACTTCATATTAGGTTTTATTTTATTTAGGTTTAGGGTTTTAAGTAATGTTGGATTTTATTATATTTAGGTTTTGATCTTTAAAATTGAATTTTAACTGTTAGTGTAAATAAGTATGTATCTATTGAGCCTGCTTCTACCTGAAGAACTAAAAATGATCCGATTCAGAATTATGCAATAACAGAAGAACTCACTTATAGATTATTAATATAGAATTCGATGCGACATGGCTATATTATTGAGTAAATACAGCATAATAAATAACTTAGGATTCGAATTTAGTATAAGTTTAAAAGTATTTAAGTAAAAATTCTATAAAAATTACTTAATGGATTTTACCTAAGTTAACATGTTTCTGGCATGTTAGAAAGTTGGTACATAATCATTTTGAAATTTTTGGCATGCATACTCAAAAAGGTTCGCCATCCGTGGTCTAGTGTGCTCCCATCAAACTCCTTTCTGAACGAACCTGTAATCTAGATCCCCACTACATATGGCAGCACTTACCGGAAGTACCCGCACGTGCCAAAGACAATCGAAAACCAAGTTGAATGAGCCAAACCTTGTAGGAATCAAGACCATAGAATCAAAAAAGAATGCACCATTAATGTTAGAAAATGTTGGTAACTAAAGTCTAAGATAAAATTTCATAATAGAGAAAGTAGCTGAATTGTAATCTAAGATGAAGGAAGCAAATCCCGTTGAAACTGGGCCTTGAACCCGAAGAAATAATGCACCATCAAGCAGTGGAAGAAGCCCTCACCTTGTAAATTTCATGAATTACTGTTAGCATTAACACGATATTTAATAAAAAGATGAAAACCATTATCTAAAGTTACCTATAAGTAACGCGGTTTTTAATTTACGGCTATAGTTGGTAGACATAAGTTGATGCTGAAAAAAGAGATTAATGTTTGAAAAAGATGGTAGCTGAGGTATATAGAAAGACCAGGCCCTAGGGGCCAGGGTCTTAACTGGAATGTAATTGGGTATAAGAAAAATTTTTAAGGGTTTTAAAGTAGCTGGAAGACGCTAAAACTACGTTAAAGAAAATTGCAATAGAATAGGACAGTTTTTAAAGGAGCTGCAAAAAAGGCCCCAAGAAGACGATTAATATTCAAATATGGTGGTAGCTGAAGTCTGCAAATTTTTTTGTCATTCATGTAGTAGCTGGAGAACCTAAGAAGTAGTTAGAAAAAAAGTTCGAGAATCGGACCATTTTTAAGGGAGCTATGACAGGGGGCCCAAAAGGGCCCAAGTTATAGTTGAGAGCAGGGCCCTAACAGGAAAACATGTTTAAATGTTTTAGTACTTAGCGTTTTAGATCTTCACTTAGTCAAAATTAATCATAAAGTATGAAATAATCATTAGAATAATATTTTAAAGAAATGTGCAAAAATAGGGTAAATGCTTAAAAAGGGGCCCTAGAAGCCCAATAAAAATATGAGGGTGTTGGTCTAGGGGAAGAGTCCAAGACTCAAATTTAAAATTATGCAATGAGAAGGTGAGAAAATTAGGGTGCATATAGCACACAAAAAGTTCAGGAAGCTCCGGATCGAGCCCTAAAGGACCCTAAGGTGGCCCAGGATATTAACTGGAATTTACAAACTGGAGAATAACTAAATGGAAAAATGGTTCCAAAAATGAAGATCGGATTAAAAGAGGCAATTTATTAATAATTTATGTTGCAAAAGCTTCAAGGGGCCTTGTACCGGGTCCCAAGGGGGAAGGGACTTAAGTGGCATGTAGTTTGGTATAAATACACTTTTTAGTAGTTTTTAATGTAATCGGAGGATGCTAGAACTATGGTAAAGGAAATTGCAAGGAATTTGGATCAAAGAAGATACATCAAGAGCCCCAAGAAGATGATTTATATTCAAAATTGATGGTAGTTGAAGTATGAAATATTTTTTTGCCTTTCATGTAATAGCTGGAGAACCTGAGATGTTAGAAAAAAAAGCTAGTGAATCGGACTATTTTTAGGGGAGTTATAATAGGGGGCCCAAAAGGGCCAACTGATAGTTGAGAACAACGCCCTAACATGAAAACATGTTAAAACGTTTTAGTTAGTGTTTTAGATCTTCTATTAGTAAAGATTAAGCATAGGGTATGAATGAATCATTTGAAAGAAAAGTACAAAAAATTGGGGAAAATGCTTAAAAAAGGGCCCTAGGGCCCCAATAAAAATATGTGAGTGTTGGTTGAAGGAGAAGTGTTCAAGACTCAACTTTAAAATTACGCACTACGAAGGCGAAAAAATTAGGGTGTGAAAAACGCATGGCACACAAAAAATTTAAGGAGCCCTGGACCGGGCCCTATGCCTATGGGACCCTAGACGGGTCCATGGTCTTAACTGGAATGTAGAAACGGGAGAATAACTAAATGAGGAAAGTATCCCAAAAATGAAGTTTGTATAAAAATGAAGCAATTTATTAACAATTTAGTGCACTAAAACTTCAAGGGGCCCTTTACCGAGCCCCTTGCAAGGGTGCTAGGGTCTTAACTGAAATGTAGAAATGGGGCAGAAACTGAAAGGAGAATTCACCTAAAAAACGAAGAAGATCGGATACAAAAAAGGCATGTTATTAACAATTTAGTGCACAAAAAATTCAAGGGGCCCTGTACTGGGCCCCTTGCAAATGGGCCAGGGTCTTAATTGAAATGTAGATTTGGGTTAGAAACTGAAAGGAGAATTCACCCCAAAAACGAAGAAGATCAGATAGAAAAGAGGCATGCTATTAACAATTTAGTGCACTAAAACTTCAAGGGGCCCTGTACCGGGTCCCTTGCAAGGGTGGCAAGGTCTTAACTGAAATGTAGAAATGGGGTAGAAACTGAGAGAAGAATTCACCCAAAAAACGAAGATCGGATACAAAAGAGGCATGTTATTTAACAATTTAGTGCACAAACGCTTTAAGGGGCCCTGTACAGGTCCCTTGGAAGGGTGCCAGGATCTTAACTGAAATGTAGAAATGGGGCAGAAACTAAAAGGAGAATTCACCCCCAAAACGAAGAAGATCGGATAGAAAAGAGGTATGTTATGTTATTAACAATTTAATGCACTAAAACTTCAAGGGGCTCTGTACCAAGCCCCTTGCAAGAGTGCCAGGGTCTTAACTGAAATGTAGAAATGAAGTAAAAACTGAAAGGAGAATTCACCCTAAAAACGAAGATCGGATAAAAAAGAGGCCTGTTATTAACAATTTAGTGCATAAAAAATTAAAGGGGGCCAGGGGCCCTGGCCTTTAAAAAATTAAAAATCTGAGTCTCAGGTGCATCAGGACTTGTCTTGGACTAACCTCACCTGAATTTTCAGACTTCTATGTGCAGTAGATTTCACTATCATCGCATACAGACACACAGACAGACAGAGCGATTTGTTATTTTATTAGTATAGATTGTATTCTTGCAGAAAACTATTTAAAGCATCACATATTTAAATGTCATTCATTATTTATCAGAAAATCCTAAGAACAAAAGCATATTTCATATGTAATTAATACAATTTAATGTATAAACAAAATCCACTGACAAACTCTGAAGCGAATTTTCAAAAGAAAAAGAATATAATTTGAAAAGAATGTAATCTTGAAGTAGAAGAATAAAATTTATTTTGTTACAATGCTTGTTAGTTGTAAAATTCACTGGAGAGACTTTAAGAATTAAACAAAGTTTTCTAGCTTTAAAATAAAATTAATATTTTGAGGTGATCATTTAAAAAACACAAAATTTAGTGATAGGACTGAGTATTTTTAAAGGATATCATTGAGCATCTTACATTACACTACTATTGAAAGCAATTAAAGTATTTAAAGTAAAACATATTCTATTTAAACATGATCTTTCTAAAAACAATTTTCTTCATTTTCTTCATATAAAGAAATTTCATAAACAGATGAATTTCCAAACTTGTGTTAGTATCAAATGCCTAACAAGGTGCAATGGCTATTTCAAATTAAGGATTAAATAAAAATGATTCCTTTCACAAAATTTTCTTTCTTTTATTCATATCCTTTTTTTAAAAATAACAATCCTGTGATGTTCAAATATAATTTTTCAAATTGGATGCTAACAGTATGATGGATGTATTGCAAATTCAAAGAATTGTGAGAAATTTCAATAAACCAGAAATTGTCATATCTTTGAAAATCAGTCTCCTCCCAATTCTTCATTTTGCATGGCATGACATGGAATGGCTTTGAAATATTTTAAAGACAAAAACTCAATATTGATCCATACTAATTAACAATTTCAAAATCGTTGGTGCATTGCTCCTACTGTCTACCTTTAAAATAACTTTTTTTCCATATTTTTTATGACTTTTTTCTCCTACTTTCCTTGTTTAATTTGCAAAAAGACTGCCATATAATTTCAAATTCCCTTTTATCTATGTCAAACCCATATAACTTCTATTAAAATGTATATTTTATTACAACTGAATTGTGAAATTCCTCCACAATGCAAATTAGTTACCTTAAATAACAAATTGTTGAAATAAATTGCCACATCTTGTTTAATACTTATTTTCTTTTCAATGATTATAAGCTTTCCGTTACAAAATTATTACTTTAACAGGGTTCCTACACAATTCTGATAAAAAAATTCCCTGACTTTTCCAGGTTTTCCCCGACTTTATTTAAAAATTTCCCTGACTTTTTTCAGTAAAAATTCAGCCTACATATTGTTGTAAAACCTTCCACAATGGACTTTAATTTAGATAAATGCTAAAAAAAAGTATGTGCTGTATGAATCTGATTTTTTAATTATTTTTCATATTGTTATATAGTTTGCACAAATTTCATATAAAAATTTTGGTTTGGATGAATAATTAATTCAAAATTTCTTCATTTATAACGATAATAGAAATTCCAATGTAAGTAGTACATAAAAAATTCCCTGATTTTTCCCTGACCTTTTCAAATATTTCAAAAATTTCCTGACATTTTCCTGACTTTTTGCCTAAATTTTCGAATTCCCTGACCTTTCCCTGTTTTCCAGGTTTTCCCTGACCCGTAGGAACGCTGTTTAACTTTTAATAATAGAAAAATTATTCATATTTTGTACAAAATATACAGTATATTAAAAAAAAATTTTTCAATTGCCATAGAAAAAATTTATAGGATAAGATGCAGAACATGCTGAAAATATTTTGTGTGAAAATTGGCACATGGCACTCCTGCTCTAAATGATTACATATAAAATGAATGCACAGACTCATGTTAATATTAGTGTCTATTAAAAGTGCATTGCATTGTATTCTTTTGCTGAGACCAAGAAATTTTCTTTCAAAGCAGGATTCCATTAGAGACAAGCTTACTTTTCTATATGTAGAAAATCTACTCTAGAAAGTTCTCTTAATGCAAGACAAACACAAAAGCAGAACGTTAAATAAATCAATAAATATAAGTAAGTTTGCCAGAAGCATAAGATAAAAGAAATTTTCATACAATGTATTTCCTTAAGATGAAACATTTTTATAAGAAACATTAAGGAGTACATCGGATGAAGATTACAGGATGAAGCCTATAAACTCATAAACCCACAAAATTAATCTCAAATGATCTACAACTTGGTCTGAATCTGAAGAGCTTAAAACTGAATCCAAATAAAAAGAATATTAATGTTCTATTTAAATACAGTTAATTAAAATTATATTATAAAATACAATAAATTAAATGCAGTACATTAACTTTTAAGAAATGTAACTAGATCAGTTGTAAATTTACATAATTAGAAAATAAATTACAACTAATAAGGGTTTACTTATTTTAAAAAGTGCCAACAAACTTTTTAAAAATGTAATCAGATATACTTTTGGAAGAGAATTTTAGAATTAAGATCATAAAAGTGGCATGCTATTGAGAAAAAAAAAACAATAACGCAATTGCACTCATAAGTCACTATATATTAAGTTTTGTCCATGATATACATCTCATGTTTCACAAGATTTCTAAGAAACTCACACATTCCAGGCATGGCCATTCCTACTCGAGACAACACTACTTGAGTAATAGCCCATTTGGCAGCAGTTTTGGACGAAGCAACTTTATTTCCATTTTTATCAACTACAGGAATTCCTTCTTGCAACTCTCTAAAATATTAGAAACAAAATTTTTAATGGGTAGTCGAAAACATATAAATGAAATTGTTTCAAATTACAATTTTTTTAATGATGCAGTAAAATGAATAAGCTACAATTAAATTTTTAAATATGGAATAAATACTAAATTCTACACTTGCAAAAGCCACATTCAAAGTGATATTTAAAAGGGTTAAAATAAATGGGATTTGCACTATAACACTTTAAAAGTCACAGAAAAAAAATAAACATATGATATTTAAAAACAAAAATGTTAATTACACAAAGCAAATATTTTAGCAAAGAAAAACCATGCAATTTTCAAAATAAAATAAAAACAGACAGTGGAATCTCACTTCAGACGCATCATTGGAATGTTAACACAATTAGCAGCTGCTACAGCACAAAATGGCACAAAGCGGCCAATTAAAGGAGGAGCGGTCTACAAAGTAAAAGAAAAATGCTAATCAATTTTTTATAAGAAACATTGAAATGGTATTAAATGGAAAAACTCAGAAAAGTCAGTAGTTATAAAAGCAAATACAATGGGCATAAATTTGCAAAAATAAACAAAACATAATATTGTTAAAAGAAAAAGTTAATTTTTTCAAGGCTACAGCACCAACTGAAAGACTAACGTTTTTTAAAACTTAATTAGTATATTCTAAAAATGTTAGCTTCAGTGACTTCTGTAATAATGGCAGGCAACATTTAAAATGAAAAGGGTTTTCTTTTTGCAAATTGTTTTGCCAAAGTAATAAATTTTATTTGAAAATATTACACTATCAAATAACATACCATTATAAAATTTACCTTGAAGTTTTTGTTTACAAAATGTGATTAGTAATACAAACAGAAAATTCCAAGTAAGCACTTTGTCCATTGGTTGCCTTTTAATAAAACCCATTCATAATTTGTCAATTTAAAAAGAAAGTGGTAATCTGGAGCAACAGTTAGAAATTGACAGTCAAACCTTTATCAAGTCATCAAATAAGAAGTAGAACTGTTTATCGTCTCTCTCCATATCTTCAAAATTATTTACTACATTGATGATGATTAAGCCTGTGCATATGAATATAATGTAAAATTTGAAAATCAGTTTTAAGCACACCTAGTGAAACCTGTCTATAACAATATTTCCTTTTGGTCCCTGCAAAATTCCTATTTACTCAATGTATTTTGAACCTATGTACAGGTGATAATCACTTATTAGCTGCACATGCCTACAATGGTCATTTTTCCTTTTTAGATAGCTGATAGTACATATAACCAGGGGTGCAGAATATGTCCGATCCAGCGATCTAGGATCAGGGGAAATTTTACAGAAACATCTACAATTGATTTGGATTTTAACAACAAATTCCATAATTCCCTGAGATAGAACAATTTCAGTACAAATAAAAATATCTGTATGGCGACCTTCACAGAATCGATCTCAGAATAATATGTACCGTATATCAGGGATGATTATGTTCCAAATTTTCCAAAAGTTTAAGACATTCGGTTCAAAAAAAAAAAAAAACGGTCATCTGAAAATTTGGACATAAAAATACCGTGAATTTTCGCGAAGAATTATGGAAAAAACGTGAATTTTGTCACAGGATCACAAAATAACCGCACATTTCGTCTGCACCCCTGCATATAACAAAACAAGATTTATTTTTTCCCTTGGAAAGCAACACTCTATCACCCAGAATGCGAGATAACAAAAAACAGTGTTTGCCTGCATATCCAAATGTTAACTCTTTTGTAGTTTTAACCCTTTTTGTAGTAAGTGGGTCAGGAGGGGATGAGGGTGTCTGTTTGCTGCATTTATAGAGCTTAAGTCTCGACAGGTGGCCGTTTTCCAACTTGTTTTAGAAAGGGGGCAGGGGGTTAACTCTTCCTTCGAGTGGCCACTGTCTAACCTTTTCATTCGTAGGTTAGACACCACTCACTATGAACTGACCACGTTTTCCTTGCAATTTGTTTTTTATGTTTTAAAGTGATAGCCTGGCTCAAAGCATTGCCATTTCAAGAAAAGTTAGAAATCATTTCAGAAATTTATCAAGGACTGAAACAAGTTGATGCTGCTAAAAAGTATGGGATTTCACAGTCGAGGATAGCTACTTTTTTGAAAAAAAAAGAAAAGATGTTGAAGATGCTGTGGAAAGAAGCAAAATGGATAGCAAACGGAAAAGATTTAAAGATGCCGTAAATGATGATGTTGACAAAGCTATGCTAAGATGGTTCAACAAGATGAGAAAGCAAAACATGCCCATTAGTGGACCAATGATTTCTAAAAAATAGAGGAAATTCATATCTTTTTTTGCTAGGCAACAACGATTCCAAAGCTAGCAATGGTTTATGTCTTTTTGTGAATGTTGCGGGATTGTTTTAAAATCATCATAGGTGAAGAAAGGTCAGCCCCAGTTAAAGATGCCTTATCCTGGAAATAGCAAGGTAAAGAGAAGATTGAAAAAATGATGATGTGTACAATACAGATGAAACTTGTTTGTTCTATCAGCTGATGCCAGATAAAACGATGTCCTTTAAAGGAGAAAGCTATAAATGTGGGAAGAAATCGGAGCTGAGGCTGAAAGTCCTGAAGTTCAAATAGTACTGGAACCAATAAATTGAAGCCATTAGTCATTGTAAAGTACATAAAGCTAAGGTGCTTTAAAAATGTCAAAAGTTTGCCAGTTGACTACAAAGCAAATATGGTTTGGATGACGGAGAAAACCTTCAACAATTGGCTGCTTGATGTTGCTAAAGAAATGAAGAAGAAAAAGAAAAATGTTGCTCCCATAGTTGACAACTGCACACTTCATAACATTACAGCAGGTTTGAAAAATGTAATGTCCTTTACTTTCCACCAAGCTGCACGTTGATCCTGCATTTCTACGATTTAGGCATCATCAAGTGTTTCAATGGACACTATCAAAAAAGTTTAGTTCAGAACATTGTTTACAATCTGGAGCTCTCAAATCCATATGCAGTTGATGTAAAAAATGCATGTGACTGTGTCTCAGAAAGTTGGAATTCTTTAACAGCATCCACAATCCAAAATTGTTGGAAGAAAGCTTCATTCTTTGAAGAAAAAAAGTGATGAAAACACAAATATTGACTTTACTGAAATTACTGAAGAAGAAGAATGTGTAGACAGTTATCTATGGCTGTTAGTTTCAAATCTGACAGTTAGTGACCAGATTTTGTTACTCTTCTTTATACTCGTGCTACAGAGTATATTAATGTCACATTCTTTAGAAACTCCAACAAAGTTTCAACATATTGAACATAAAATTTTAGTTTACATTTGAACATAAGATTATTGAAAATCTCTTTAATAAATCTGTGATGTTCATCTTTAGTTAACCCTTTATGTACTGAATTATGAATTCATGAAAATTTTATCTTCTAAAACATTTTTCGTGAATTTTTTAAACTACATTAGAGGATTTACATAATCATTTAATAAATTTTAGAAGGATTTTTTAAGGACTGGAGGATTTAGATGGATTAATTAAATTTGAATTTATAGGGATTCTGTGCAATATTTATAACCCCACTCAAATCTTTTATTTTAAATATTTTTCTTAGCATTTTGTAGAATTAAGAAATGTACAAATATAATGTTCTTACAATAGAAATATAATATAGAAATATTTACGAATTGAAAAATCCCCCCCCCCCCACACACACACACACACACTGCCAAGAAAGCTGAAAAGATGCAAAGGCAAATGAAATCACCCTTTTAAAAGTATTTTTGTAACCAATAATGCTTTTGGAACAAGATAAATTAATGTATCTATAACTCATTCTAAACTGTATTACAACTAATCGAGGTATTAAATGAATTTTATAACAGGTTATTTTAATGGTACTTGAAAAACGATCACAAGAGTTCATTAACAATGACACGTTTATTAACCTAAATAATGGTGTGTTTTAATGTGGATTTTTTGTGGTCAATTATCTGTGCAAGGATATAGGCCAAAGGAAGAGAGGAGAGTACTCTCCAATGGGGTGGAGGGATCTTTCTAAGGGAATTGAAGCCGCATTTATGCAAACTAATCAAGGTTCAAAGAAAGCCACAGAAGACTCTGAAAGGTCAGGATGACTAGCACGACATGGCTTCAAACCCATCTCCATCCATCTATGAGCTTTGAGAGCACAGCCTCTGAACTACTGGTGCAGCGAACCAAAATAATAAAAATAATTAAAGAGCTTAAATCCAAAATCAATGTGTTTGATTAAGTGTGGCCCAATCCAAGAGGAAAAACGACATAGTCATTGGGGTTTTTTTCTGACCAAAAAATTCATGTCACTTTTAAAGCTACAAACTTAAGCTATTTAATTAATTTTGATCTTTTAAAATTTTAACTGCAACTGATTAGCACCATATTATGGAATGTAAAATCATAGAGAGTAGAAAAGTAAAGTATTAGTTTTGAAATAAAACACATAAAAATTTATAATATACCATAAAAGTTTTACAAATCTTTCAATTTTCAAACTCAGGATTCCACATTTTGCTACTTTCCAATTGGTTTTCTTTTTTCACAATTCCTTAGGAATACTGGATTAACACTGGATTAGATCTGTCTATATACACATATTTTCTGATATTTGCCATCTCTAAGCTATGGTTGATGCTAGTGTGTTTGTGCAAAATGCATTTTCTACATGCATATTGGAACAACTAAATTAAATACAGGTAAAATGCTAAAGGCTTGGTGGACAACAGATAAGATTACTAGTTTAATGTTACTAGTTTTACATTAGTATTTTTTATCTAGTGTGGCATTTTCACAAAGAACAATACATTTCATTGCTAAAAGAATGCTCAAATATACTGATGAAGTTTAAACATATCATTCTGTATTTTATACAGCAGAAATAAAAAGTTGTAAAAATAATTGTAATGATGTGTATGCATAAAATATTTTCAGGCAGCAGAAGAATTTAGTATTGAACTTTATTCATAAGCTTTAAAAAAAATTAATAAAGTACGTAAATAAAACATTCCTTCTACATACCTTTACCAAATTATTTAAACCAATAGCTGTCACAAGAGCTCCAGAAGTAGCGAGAACATATGAAGTACCTAGCTGTCTAAAAAGGTAAAGAAAATTATACAAAATACAGAATGTACTGCTTTTTATATATATATATATATATATATATAAAGACTAGACAGGCAAAGCCCATTTAGGCAGTCTGTTTTGACACCATTGCAGCATACAACTGGGCTTTGTTTGCCTACCTCAAAGATTCATAAGAAAATAAACTTTGGATAGATGATTGAAGCCTGGTTCTATGATAATCATATTTAACCATAATAAAACAGACAAATGGGCGAAGCCCAGCTCTATGTTGGTCAAAAGAAAAAAGCAAATTAATTCCCTTTGAAAAAAAAAACTTTAGAAAATCATCCTATTTTAAAATAGAACACACACATAAAAAAATTATAATTCTCCAAATAGTCAACTAATATGAATTGACATTTTTCCAACTGAGTGAAAAAGTGTTAAGGTCGAGAGTTGAACCCAAGATCTGTGGCTTAAATTATTAATGCCTTAAAAAATTAGTATTTTTGAGTTAAAAATAATAAAGTATCTATGTATCCATCATTTAATGGAGTTTCATTACCTGCAGTATATTCGGTTGAGCTGTATCAGATAACAGATGAAATGCTATAGCGAAAAGGTTATCAGAAGTCCAGGTAGTACAATAGGCAGAGCATTCGCAATTTAAGCCAGGTCTTACTTTCAACTTACAGCTTTTATACTTTTTCACTCGGATGGGAAAATGTCAATTTCTATGACAGGTTTACCAATCAGTATGACAGATTAAAATACTAAAGAGTCAACTAATAATCCATTTCCTCTATTAAAAAACTATTGTCTGTTTCTTTTATATTTTTATACTAAAAATATAACTAATAAACTATACAAAGAAATATTTTTCTCTATGTTCTAAAAGTGAAATTACAACATTTATTCTGTAAAATCTGTATCCAAGGCAGCGCACTTGCAGTATTTACAAAAAAATGACACTAATTTCTGACCAAAACTTAAATAATTAAAAAAGTCATTTTCCCTCTCTTTAAATAAAAAATAGGCAAAGACTGCATCTTTAATTTATTTGAAATTATCCAATATAAACTGTAAAGAATAAAGAAATTTATTTCCTTAAAAATATTTTCCAAAAGGAGAAGGAAAACAATCTGGTGAAATGACTATCCCTTATCAGAGACTCTAAAATCAAATCAGCAATCATAGCATGATAAATGCAGATTGATTTACAGGAGAATGATGACATTATCAATTGAAAATTGTCAGAAATGTAAAAATATCCTGAGAAAGAAATGCCAATTTCTAATATCAAAGAAAAAACATTGTTGCATGTCATGAAATCTGATTTGTTAATAGTGTATTAACAAAATTATTTCATCCATAGTCCTTATTTTATTAAATCACAAAGGAATGAATCATTTCTTAACAGAAGTGACATCTGACATCCCTAGCTGCCAACTTGTACGGATTTTTGATACCACTAAATTTTAACAGAAATTTTTGCATTGTTTAATCATTAGAAAAAGTCAGATTTCGGTGATTGTTTTTTATCAAATTTTCTATTAAATTTTAGTGGTGAGAAAAATCTGTACAAGTTAGCAGCTATGGACATCGCTGATCACAGAATTAGCCAAATTTCAGATGAAGATACCGTAATTTCGGGAGTAAGCGCCGCACTCGCAATATTCATTCTAAAAAAAAAAAAAATTGCCGTAAGCGCTGCACCTGGCATAAGCGCCACACTAAATGTAGATTAAAGGCCTAAACTTAGACAATAAAAAAAAGCACAATTAATAGTGCAATTAAAATTAATGTTTTAAAGAATTTTTAAAAAATAAAATGACTTACTTATTTAGTTTTTTATTCCCAGGGACTTAAGGAGACATCCGTTGGTTAATTATAATTTAACCATTCAGAGTGTGGGACGCAAACCCTTCTTTTCGTGGCGCTCCACGTTTTTTAAAGTGGTCGGCGCCATTAGGCATGCTTTTTATTAGTGGGTTGCATCCACTATATATGGAACAGCAAAATTAAAAACCATCAAATTCGCTCAATTCGCTGTCTGACTGGAACAATTGTCGGATGTCGTCACTCAATTCGAGGCTATTTTCCTCATCGTCTGATATCCCAATATTTGTATCAGCATCCTGACTCGAAGGAATTATTTCTGCCGCTGAGAATCCCGAAATAATAGCACTCGGCTCAACGGCATTCCATGCTGCTGATACCCATTTCGCCACTTCCGCATAAGATGCTTTCTTCAAATTGCCACCTTTAGTATATGAATGCAATCCACTTGACATCCATGTCTCCCACTGTTGTCGCATGTGATGCTTAAAAATGCGATTTGGAATCAAATCTAAGGGCTGCAATTTTTTAGTAAGCCCACCAGGAATGATAGCCAAAGATGCAGCACATTTCCTGGCCGCTTCCTTTACAGGCTCCGTCAAATGCGCCGCCATGGAATCCATTATTAACATTCCACTTGGCTGGAAAAAAGCACCTTTTCTTTTTTTCCGCACTTCAGAAAACCAGTCTATCATTAATTTTTCATTGTTCCATCCTTTTTCGTTGCACCTTATTACAACATCCGATGGAAAAGTCTCTTTAGGTAAGGTTTTCCTTTTAAAAATTAGCATAGGCATCAGCTTTTCTCCACTTGCGGTACACGATAAAACGCATGTGAATGAAGTTTTTTCATGACCCGTAGTTGAAATGAAAACAGAATTTTCTCCAGCTGAATTCACAGTGCTACTTGGGGGGCAATCGAACGTCAACGGAACTTCGTCCATATTGATCAACTGGGAAGGCTTAAAATTCTTTTCATTTTTCAATTTCATTACAAATTCCAGGAATTTTTTTTTCTTTTCAATCCAGTCAGCAGGGAGATTCTGTCCCACACTTGTTCTTTGCCTCATGGACAACTTGTGTCTCTTCATAAAACGGAAATACCAATTTGCGTTTCCTTTGAAATTCCCATATCAGCAGCAATATTTTTACCTTGCATTCGAATTTTTACAGTTGAGATTGAAAGCCCTTCTTCACGCTGTTCTAAAATCCACTTTCTTAGATTCTTTTCCAACTCTGGCCAATGAGCTGTACCGCAACCTCTGGCTTTTTTTAATTTCGGCATTTCTTCAATAACTGATTTTTCTGATCGCCATCGGGGAATGCATCTTTCGTCTATACCAAATGCTGCAGGACGATTTCCGATATTCTCTGCTTTCATAATTACTTGTAATTTAAATGCAGCAGTATAATTTCGAAGTCGCTTGGGAGCCATCGTAAAATATTCCATCAATCAAAAGATTAAAAAAGATTCAAAAATAGCAAACCACGTTGAAAACTAATGACACAAGTGTGATGAATAGCAATGATGAGAGGGGACAGGGAGAGACAAGTATCCAATTAAATCGACTGACCACTATGCCACGAGCAACCCACTTTTATAAAAGGGGTGATGGTGAATGGATAAGTTAAGAGAACAGTAAGGACAAAGAACTTTACTCCATGAGACAGAATGGTCCAGATATGTAATGAGCGATAAGCAAATTTAGAGGGACTTTACAGGGGAGCGATCCAAACCAACGACGATTTTTATTTTTACTTTCTACTCCTTTCCCTCTTTCTGTGGAGTTTCGTTAGACATTATTCTGTCATTTAAATTTACGAACATAAATGATTAATTTAAGTAGAAAACTATTTTCAAAACATCAGATAATATTGACATTTTGTGAATGCTTAAATCGCTAAAATAATACAGATGGGTTTTACCGCATTTTTTTACCTTTTCATTTGTTCTTATCACAGATTTTGCTTTTTATTTTATTTATTCTTAATTTATTCTCTAATATTTTTTATTTCATTCTAAAAGGATTACAACCACTTAAAGCTATCGCGTCCACTTTACGATAAAAAACAGTGTTGAATTCAGACACTTTTCTCCGCGAGGGACTTCTGTGGCTCCAGGGGGGGGGGGGATTATAGAGTTCCGGGGGATGCATTTTTTGACCATTGAAAATGCAAAATCTCAAATCTTCCGGGGGGGGGGGGGCATCCCCCCCCCACGCCTTCCTGTCCGGGTTAAAACTGAATTAAATAATGGATAAAAATATTCCTCCCGAGAATCCACTTAAAGAAACAAGATAAACTGTACGGAACTTCATTACTCACTCTACTATGTTCCTGTCATTCGTTAAACACCACACTAGATTAGTAGGTCAAAGAAGGGAAGGCGAGATAACAAAACTAAGTCATTATGCAATGCAACTGACAGCTTCAAACATGCGCAAAGATGACGACATCATTACGTGATAGCTGTCAGGATTACGTCACCATGTACTTAATGGAGTTTTTCAAACATGACAGAAGAAACTAAACATGTAAGAAGTACGATACGTACGTTAAGAAAGTAAATAAAGCAACATTATATAAGAAGATAAAGAAGAAGGAAATAAAGTTAATTTATTATAAAGCATTGTGTATTACTGCAAATAAAAGTACTTTAATAAAAGAAATAAAGTGAATAAAGATAAATAGGTTTCTCATTGGAGGTAAACACGTACGGTGACAAGAACAGGTATATATTGCTATCAGTTTTAACTTTTTTCAACATTCTTTATAAAAACTTTTTAAAAAAAATATCGTGCGCCGCACACGTTAGAAGTACCACATCGGCAATTTATTAACTTTTAAAGTCATAAGCGCTGCAGCGCTTACTCCCGAAATTACGGTATATCAAAATATATGCATATTTCAATATAGCTCATCTCTCAGGTGATTTCACTGCTTGGTCAGCTTGTATTGAGTACATTCGGACAGACCTGGCAATTTATTATAATGATTGTATGAAAGGAGAAAGAACAAAAACCGAATACTACAACGTAATTTTAAAATTACTATAAGATATAAATTTTTTTAAATATTCATTTATTATTTAATCTATTCAGCTATAAAAATTGTAAGAAAAACATAAAATTGAAGAAGTTTATTTTAATAGACCATGAGTATTTTGCCATCTCAATTATGCAACGCAATGTGCATTCTACATAAAAAAAAAATTAGAGGATAACAAGTTGGAAATTTTTACTCAATCAAGTCCTTTCACACATTTCGTATTAAATTGTGAGGATGTCTTCAAAGGAAATTAGATTTGTAAATCAGATTATTAAATCAGGTGTGTTTGCATTGGTCTTAATACTGTTGCTGCTAGTTCAATTGATTTAACAATAATTCTTTTTTCAAAGAAATATTTTTTGTTACAGAAATTAGGAGTTAACTATAGAAAAAGATTTTTTAGTCATGATAATTTTATAAATCAAGAGCTTTTCATACACAAAATTCATAATAAACATAAGAGACAGCAAGGATTTATTTTAAAATGTGAGTAAAAATTTTTAAAATATAAAATCATTTATTAAAAATTTTGAATAAAGAGAAGCATAAAATAG
This sequence comes from Maratus speciosus, assembly GCA_963932465.1. Classification (NCBI taxonomy): domain Eukaryota; kingdom Metazoa; phylum Arthropoda; class Arachnida; order Araneae; family Salticidae; genus Maratus; species Maratus speciosus. The sequence continues at coordinate 200,567,405 of OZ010787.1, read as the reverse complement.
ATAAAACATTGTTAGGAATATAAACACAAGTGAGGGGGGAAATGAAATATAGGTTTAAATAAGTTAAGTTGAGAATATCTATGCTCATAACTTTATTTAAAAAGAGTAGACTGCAGTCATAATGTAAATACTGTAGAGGCGAAACAATACCCCAGACCAGATGCTGGGAAAACTCAAAGTCCAGTCCGCATGAGAAGTTGGTGAGCTCAGCGGAAACGAAAGGCTGAGTGCTGGAATTTAGGGAGATGCGCTTCTGCATTGGAGAGAGAGGTGCTCTCTTCTGGCCGATCTTTCGATAGCGTGTCGCCCGCTATTATTATTTTATTTAACGGGATCTGTGAGCAGACCCGTGATACAATCTTTATCTATTAATGTTTAAATGTCATGTCCTAGTATGTATTATAGCCAAGATGAATATTTGTAATAATCCAGAAGTTTTAATTAAATATTTGCGAGTTTAACAGCATTAGTTCCTGTTGCTGTTTTTGACTGGAATTCCTCCCACAATTTTTTGGGGGCACTGCCCGGATCTGAGCTGATCTGAGCTAAAAACTGGAACAATTTCCTTTTGCTTTATGCATTATCTACTGCCTGGACTGATTTTATTTTTGAGCTGCAAAGAATGGAAGAACTCTTTCATCTATCTCCGGCTCCAGTGGGGAAAAAAAAAAAGTTCTCGCCGCTGGTGACAGTGTGTGCACTCCGGCTTCAGTGAAAAAAAAAAAGTGAAACAGTGTGTGCAAGGAATGCCCATAGTTTTTTTTAATTTTACGGGCCAAAGGATCGCATGTGAATGGTTCACTGTATTTTTTTGTGCGAGTCTTGGTTTTTTCGCATGTGTGATTTATTTTTCAGCCCAGTGATTTATTTTTTGTAGGCTGTTTTTTTTTTTTTTTAATGTGATCGAATCATTTTTTTAGCCCAGTGATTTATTTTTTGTGGGCTGTTTTGCTGTTTTCTGGCTCACTGTGCTTTTCTTGTCATGAGCTTTGATTCAGTTTTTTTCCCTTACACGTGTGAAAAAATATATTCATTTTACATACAGCAAATGTACCGGTGGTGGTACAAGTTCGCACGAGCCATTTTCTTTTTTTTTATCATTGTGTTTTATATTTACAAGAAAGGATTTTTCACGTAAAAGTAAGTGAGTTCCTTTTTATATGTTTGTGTTGCTATAAAGAATTGATATTAAACTGGAAATAAAAATAATGGTGCATTTAGTATGTGCCAAAAAGGTAGACCTTTTAGGGGTAGTACGAGAGTTGGGATTAGAAGCACCAGAAAGCTCTACTAAGCCCCAACTCTCAGACATGATCGTTAAATCGAGCGATTATAATGAAGATGTTGTAAAAAATCTTCTAGCCGGAATTGTTGCTGAAAGGGAAGAGTCTGACAAAAAAGCACAATTAGAGGAAGAGAGTAAACGCGAATGGGAGCTTAAAAAACTTGAACTAGAAATCGCTGCGAAAAACAAAACAGAAATACCGACACTAAGTAGCGGGATTAAAAGCCCCGATGTTTTGAAATTAATTACAAAGTATAACCACCAAGAAGAAATTAGTATTTACCTTACATTGTTTGAACGCCAAATCAAGTGTCTGGGTGTAGAAAAGGAAAATTAGATAACTTATTTGCTAGGTCTATTACCGTTGGAAATAGTCAACATAATAGGTCGCGAAAAGGAGGAACTGTCTAATGATTATGATTACGTGAAACAGTTATTACTAAAGAGATTTAAGCTTAGTGCAGAACAATTTCGACAGAAATTCTTTTCACATAGAAAGGAAAATTCGGCATCGTGGCGAGATTTTTCATTTGAAATTACTAATTTTTTGGAACAATGGCTGACAGGTCTTCACATTTCGTCCTTTGATAATTTAAAAAACATTTTGGTTATTGACCAAATAAGGAAAAGATTACTATCTGAAATAAGGGAACATTTCATTGATGACTTGCCTAAGTTTACAAAGGTCTTAGATTTTATAAGTAAACTTGATGATTATGAAGCGGCTCCCAATATTATCAGGAAGAACTCCGAACCAAGAAGTCCGAATAACGATGTTAAAAAGCATTTTACTCAAAATGTTGAAAACAAAAGTTTTAACAGAAATAACATTCCGCAGAGTAGCAAATATGAAAAAAATTATCTTAACACGAGGAATAACGCTAACCCTTTCAAAATTAGATGCTTTTATTGTAATGAATACGCCTCCCATAAATCAAATCAATGTCCCCGAAGAAAAGAAGGGCCAACTTATTTTAGAGGCAAAGAAACCGAGCACAGGGCTGAGCAAAGTAACTTCAATTATAATAAATCAGTGAACACTACGAATAACAATTCTTGCCCATCGGATAAAATTCTCAAAATTATTGAAATTATAGGGAAAAAGGTCAGCTGAGTGGTAGATTCTGGATCTGACGTAACAATGGTTAATGATAACATCTATAAGAGTTTAGGATGCCCTAAATTAAATGAAAATGATGTAAAACTGACAGGAATTAGCAGAAAAGGAGCGAGTCCGAAGGGTTTTTCAATACAGACATTTCAATTGATAATGTTAGTATGAATTGTGATATTTATGTTTTAAATGATTTACAATACGAAATGATCCTCAGAAATAATTGTTTAAGTAAATTAAATTTTGAAATATCTGGTAATGGCCTTAAAGTTATGGGTAAGCAAAATAGGAAGAAAAATTATACTGTTAATATGATAACTGCGGCTTGATAAAGGCATTATGCGAGAAAGTTGTTCGAGTTACGCCGCGCCTATTGTTTTAGTCAAAAAGAAAAATGGCAATTATAGATTGTGCATTGATTATAGAAAGCTTAACCGAAAGATAATTAGGGATAATTACCCCCTTCCGGTGATAGATGATATTTTAGATGATATCGGGCAAAATAAAGTTTTTAGCACATTAGACTTAAAGAACAGTTTTTTCCACGTAGAAGTCGATGAGGACAGTAAACAATTTACTTTGTTTGTTACAAATAATTCTCAGTTCGAGTATAATGTAATGCCTTTCGGCTTAAGCTCAGCTCCTCAGTTTTTCCAACGCTACATATATGCATGCCTCAGAGAGTTAATAAGAGATAAAATGATTTCCATGTACTTAGACGATATAATCGTCCCTGCGAAGACTGAAGAAGAGGCGCTTTCTAAACTGAAACGCGTGTTTCAGGTAGCATCAGAGTATGGTCTCGAATTCAATTTTTCTAAATGCCAGTTTTTGAAAAGAAGGATCGAATTTTTAGGATACATCGTGGAAAACTGAACAATTCGCCCTTCAGAAACACAAAGATTAGCTGTTGAGAAATTCCCTGAGCCACAAAATAAGAACGAACTCCAGAGTTTCCTAGGGTTAACTGGATATTTTAGAAAATATATAGCAAATTATGCTAGAATCGCTAAACCCTTAAGGGTGCTGATCACTTACAATCCCGTTTTCCGTTCTCCATGTAAACCTATGGGAATATTTTGTCTCACTTTTCTAAGGATATCTCATGAAAAAATTAAGATTTTTGAATTTTGTTTTCTGTATGCAATTCTTAAAACTTGCCACTTTTCATCCTAGTTTTCATTTTATAATAAAAATAATTTTTAATATTTGATTTTACGTGAAATACTCTGAGCATGACCAAAATAATTTCTACCTCTCATTAAACTGTAAATTCTGGCAGTTCTATTAGGTCGTTTGCAAATTTAAAAAAATACGAAAAAATGTTCACTTTCTAATTTATCCATTGATATAAAAATATTTCATTTCAATTAATTAGGGAGGGAGCTATAATTAAAACAAAATGCATCTATGTATATTCTGATCAGTCTATTGCCTACCCCCTCGATACAATCCATCACTCCATGGGGAGGGACACCCCGTAGCGTTTGCTCGCACTCCGGTGTAATAAAAGTTGGGTCGGGGGTATAGTTAGAGGGGGTAGAAATAGGTAAGGGATATAGAAGTTTTCAAAGTCAATTTAGCAGGCCTTGATTATCGAACGGGCACGTTTAGCTCCTGCTTCCCTCAGAAAATTTTGAAGGGACTCGAAATTGAAAAAACGACTCGAAACTGAGAAAACAGGGGCCCCCAAATGTTATAGTAAGTTAATTCCATTCAAAAATTGTATATATATGTGTGTTTGTGTGTGTATGTGTGTATTTATAAGTGTTTCATGAAAATATCTTTCATAACACATTAATTTTTCATATACATAATACACCAGTAGTTTAAACCACATGATCACAATTCTTCAGTTTGTCCATTATTTTAGATGTATGTTTATTTTACATATTGAATTTGACTTGTATGCCCAACATAAAATATTAGTAACTTAAACTACTGCTAAAATTGAAAGAAGTATTTCAAAATATTGATATTTATATTGAGCATACATGCTGAATTCAACATTTTTATGTCAATACTATGCAAAATCATTTTTCCATATTTTTCTTGATTGCGTCCAATTTTCCTGTTCATAGTATATATAAGAGAACATAAAAAAAGTTGTTTTATTAGCTATATGTGTTTAATTTTAATTTAAACCTTTTATGGCTATATGTGAACTCGAATAAGCCACTCTTTGGAGTAATATTTATAGCATTGGTGAGTTTCAATTTAGAAAACCCTTCTTGGATGAAAGGGGGTACTGAAATGAAGCTGTGCTTCCCATAGCTTCAGAGGTCGGGCCCTGCTTAGAAGTGCATTTAATTTTCAGGAATCGTAATTTTATAATCAAAATTTCTTTCCATGCTTTTAAATTGATTATTTTAAATCTTTCTGTAGTTCATTTCAATAATTTTCCAATAAGTTCTATTATAGTTTTTCATAATTGTTCACGTTTTAAGTTCTTATAATCAATTTTAGATTATTTATATTAGCTATGTAAGTTATTATAACGGAAAACTACATCAAATTGCACTTAACAATTTTTAAAAAAATCTTAATTCTCATTACTCTTATTTTTAGAGTAAGAATTTTAATTTAAACCGTTTGTTTTTTTTTCACAAAATATTTTTTTTAAAAGGTGGAATTAATAAAGTTTTTCACCTATGTCAAAGTATTCATTTAGGGTTTGTATTCGCTTCTTTAAATATAAATCAAGGATATTCAAGGATCGAAACAAAAAAATATATATAGAGTGAAACCCCGATTTAACGTTATTCAAGAGACTATAATGAAAAGACGCTATATGCGGGAAAACGTTAAATCGGGGAAGAACAAAAACAAAACACTGAACCTAAAATAAGGTCTAAGTTACGTAACATACCTTTTATTTCTTTACTTATTATTTTTTTTCTTTTTTAAGCCGCTTTTCCTATCTTTTTCAAATTTGATGCAATAAATCTACTTAGTTTAAAGTTGTTTGCTAAGTAAAACATTGAATTCTGTTTAAACTAGCAAAATCAGTTTTACGGACATTGTAATTTTCAGATTTACTGATGGATTCCTTTTTTACAGCAAGGAAAATGGCATCCTTTTTGAGCCATATGTTATCGTCTAAAGCTAAAGCTAATGAAAATTCTCTAACGAATGCTCTCAGCTCCATTCTATTGCAGAAAGTATAATCCAAATAGGTAAAAGAGTGCGGTTGGTTGGTTGGTTGTGTTTATGACGGCCAATTATCAACACGAGGGATATTGGCTCTAAGGGGGGGGCCCCTTCGTGGGGGGTCTTTCTAAGGGAACCTAACCCGTATTAACACTTGGAAATCCAAGGTTCGAAGAAAACCACGAAAACTCCGAACGATTCGGCCGACGGGCGCGATTGGGTTCGAACCCAGTACCTCCCGTCTACCAGCTTCGAGAGCAGAACCTCTCGGCCACTGTAAAAGAGTGCGGATGAAAGAGAGGTGAAATTTCGGATATTGTACTCTCAGTGGGCAAGAAAGGACAAAGAGAGGGGAGATTCCGAATTTTACACATAATAAAGATTTTTATTCTCCATTACAATTTCTGCCTATTTTAGAAAAAAATCATTCAGTTTTTCCTGCATCAAAAATGTTAAATGTGGGAAATATTTCAAAATGATAACATTTTAATGTTATCATTTTGGGATTTTTTAACGTTACAAGTCTAGGAAATTAATTGGGACTAATGAAAAATGACACTATATGCGGGAAATCGCTAAATACGGGTTACGTTAAATCGGGGTTTCACTGTATATATTTAAAGACCTATAAACTATTGAATTATAATAGGCCTTTTTTTAACTCTTTTGAGACGGCATCCCTTGCACAAATTTTATTTGTATAGCACCGCTTTTTTTAAATAGTTCCCTTTACTTGTAAAATATCAAGCAATACTGTAATTAAAAAAGACAAAACTTCATTTATTTATTAATGATGCAAAAAACAGATTCTACATGAACCTTTTGACGATGCATATATGCATCACCCGTCCAGAAAGGGTTAGTATAGGGTAGCAATTTCTTAAATACAGTATTTATACATTCAACTGGCGAGGGATTTCGGCATGTGGCAGTAGATTTTTAGAAGACTATTTACAATTATTTATTTCAAAATAATATAGTATTTCAAACTCAGAGTGCGGGAGGTAGTGGGAGAGTAGAAAAATAAATAAATAAAAATGAGGAGTTAAGAGTTTTAAGAGTGTTTTTGGCTGAATTAAATTTCAACTTTATATATTACGTGCATAAAAATGTATATGTAATATACAGGGCTGTACAAAAGAATTCAAGTACGTTTCTGCCTATTGGTAGTGAATTTTTAACTGTGTTATGAATTTTCTTATTATACTCAATTTTAGCAGACTGTGTAGAATATGTAAAAATATGTAAAAATATATAGATCATATAAAGAGCTGCAGAGACGAATTAAAGTACCTTTCCGACTGTGGACGGTAATTACTGATATCCAATTTTCAAATGCGCTATTTCTAAATTGTTTTCTTGGGTATCTTATTTACATTATTAAACGGCGAAGTCTTGATAAAGTATTTCGGAAGTGTTTGAAAGTGTTTTATAATCTATGCTTGGTGCATGAATTTTCGTTCTTATTATTTAATAATTTTTTTTTTATTTATTTTTATTATTATTTTTTTTTTATGTATTAAAAGTATACTCTGATATTTATTTTTTAATTTAATATATATATATAAAATGTGCGTGATTTATATAAATAAATTATTATGTATTAATTATTATGTATTCGCTGACCCGCCAGTTGTTGCCTTGGGCCGTGATAATTATTTCAAATATTCCAAAATCAGTGTTGAAGGATTTTATATTTTAAAACGAAAATCTTTACAAACGATCATCAAGCTGGAGGACCCAGTGCCTTCGGCTACTTTTTTTTTTACTCGTAAAAAAATGGGGAAGAATATTGGCCACTTGTTTTGTTGATAAGAGCTTACTTCTGCTTACTCTTTTCCCATACAGGGGGCAAGTGCGGGGGAATGCATTATGTAACAAAAAGCTATTATTAAACACTTTTATCTAATATTTCCTTAAAATGTTTTTTGGTATAAAGCTATTTCATGTTTAATAGCATTTTATTGACTTTTCTTCATTCAAGTAAGTAAAATATGTGAATAATAAATGTATAATATCGCTGCAAACGTATGAAAAAGAAAGAAAAAAATTGTAAAAATAAAAAGAATTTTTAGACATTGATAACGATACCACACTGTTAAAAATTTGCAGCATTCTGGCAGGTCATTTGACCGTTTTTTCCGAAAACGGTTACACAACCGTAATTTAACACTATTCTGACCATATTATTGGCCATTTTATGGTCAGAATATAATTAAATTATGGTTATGAAACCGTTTTTTCAAAAAACGGTCAAATGACCTGCCAGAATGCTGCAAAATTTTTAACAGTGCATTGGGGGGAGGGGGTTCGAGGGATAACATATGATATTGTAAAGGGGGCAAGGGGTCACAATTCCCCTAAATTTGATAACGTTATATATGTACAGCCCTTTACAAACAAATTCTTTACTGCAAAATTTGTTTATGAATTTGTGAAGTATTTTGAATAATACTTTTGCAGTTTGTGTGTGGTAATATTACTATACATTATTTAGTTTAACTAAACTCGTAATATCTAATTATTATAATATAGTAGATTATTCCTGGTATTTTATGCAGAGCATTGTGAAGAGCATTATATATGGGGCATTCTCACAATCTTTTGACTTTCATGTCCCTAAATAATAATTTTTATATTAATACGCTTTTTTGTGGGTTTTTTTTTATTTCATATACTTGGGAACACCCCATTTCATTATTGCACAACAATATTAACAAGATAAATAAGTTTTGGACTAAGTTGGGGGTCCAAACACCTGGAAGACTCGTATTCCGTCCCGTGTCCCTGAAACTGATTTTTAAGTTTGGAGCTGTCTGGATAAAATTGTTTCAATAAAAATAATTCGATGTAATTTTTTCTGAAATTGGAACTACTGTTTTATATAAATAAGTAGCTAAAAATTAGCCTGCACACATTTTTAGGGATGTTATTATTTTTTAAACTCTGTCCCTAAGTTTTAGATTTTTTACCATCCCTCTTCTAAAATTATATAGAAAATCACTTTATATAGAAAATCATTTCAGATGCAGCCACAGAATTTTTTTCAAGTTTTTTCTCATGCAGAAGTATGCTAGAGAAATAATGTCTAAAATTCTTGGCAGGAAATTTACTGTAGAATTTAAATCAGCATTTAAATATCAATTTCAAGCATCGTGGTTTTACATTAATAAACATTATGCAATCATTAAATGTATCCAAGTATATTTCAATTGTGATATTCTAGACACTATTCTATTTTGTTCCAAAGCATGGTTTTAACAATAAATGAAATTCTAAAAAAATAGAGAATGAATAAATATAAAAAGATAAATAAATGGATTTTGTTATATATTGTTCTCCATACGAATAAATCAGTTTTGCTTTTCATGCAATCTTTCGGGAAAAACTTCTACGAGAAAATTAAAAAAATTTTTGTTATGTGTAAATAAGGCCATGAAATTCTGAGATGATATCTTTTTTTAATCACCCATGTATTTTTCCTGAAACTTTGTATTTTGCGCTAAATTTTTGCAGGTATATATTATGCAGCATGTATATTGATCTATATTGAATATTGTATCTTTTAATTGAATAGATGACAATGCCAGAGTGAACTGAAAATTAATTATTTGTATTGAGCTTAGTAATTTTGGGTATTTGTTAATAGTGTAAATTTTATTGAAAGATGATCAAAATTAAAAAAAGAAAAGAAAAGAATTTGATAAAATATGTGGAAGATATCTATGAATTTTCCTAATGGATGAGAAAACTCTACTATGGTATATCTTGAGTAATTAATGTTTTTTAAGAAACTTTTAATGCTAAGTTTTAATCTACATAAAAGATTTGCTTTATTTAAATGATCTGTAAGAAAAAAGACAGTTCGAGTAATATTTACATTCGGATGTAACTATGAAAATACAGAATTAATACAGAAATTATAGTTTTTTGTTCTGATAACAAAATTTTTATATTCTCAAGGAAAGGTGTAACAATAAGCTTCGGGGGAAAACATATAATAATAATTATAATTTTTTGACAAGCATTCTGCATCTTTTTAATTTGAATTTACAATCACATAATTTAAAAAATGAATATTATTTGAAAATTTAAATATGCAGCTCAAAACTATTATTATTTTCCTTTCAGTTAATATTGTTATGAATATTTTTAGTGGGAACAAGGTTGAGGGGGGGGGGGCTGTACTTAACATGCAAAATACTAATATTAATTTGATGATAGTTTCTCCCTCATTACCCGACTGAAAAGAAGGGTTATATATTTCACGCGTATCTGTTCATGTTGATTTCTTTATACCCTCGAAACATCGCAACGGCTGGATGGATTTTTATGAATGGGGTCTCTATCGATTCGTCTTAATCTTTCGATGGTTATAGGATAGGTTTTTTTTTTATATATATAAATTTAAAATGGCGGCCGTAAAATACAAAACGGCGGTAGAGACGAAAAACAAATTACGCACCATATTGAGTGGCATATTATTGGAGACATCTTTCAAAATGAATACGATGTTTCATTGACTATTTTACAGTCAGAATTTCCGTTTAAATATTACACAACCAGAAAGTTGTGTATGTAGGATTTCTAGCTTTACTGCAACTCTAACCTTCAAGGACATCTATAGGCCTCATCAAAACAGTTTTTATAGATAGGAATCAATAATTAAACACAACTTAAAAGTCATCAATACAAGTAAATAAAAAAATAGGTAAGCAATATAAAAAATAGTTTCACATTGATGAGAAATAATTAATTAGTTGGCTTTTATTCAGTCGGGTTTTTTGATTTTTTAAATTTAATTGCTTGTTTGTATACATGTATTAATAATATACTTTGATATTTTGTCTTTGTGAATCATATATATATATATATATATATATATCGTATGTATTGCTGCATGTATATTGTATCTAGTATATTTAATATTATATCCTTTGATTAAATAGAGAAATAATTGAAGAATTACCGTATTTTATGGAAGAAACGCCGCACCCGTCGTAAACACCACACTCCTCAAATTGGCCTGAATAAGCTTAAAAATATCGTAATCGCCGCATCCATCGGAACTCTACTTTTGTCGCCAGCGTCACATTGACCTAACTTTAATCAAAGTTTTCTGAGCAGTGTAGGATGCCTCGTTTTTAATATCTTAAAATGTCTGAAGTTTTATTTAAAATATTTAAATCCTATTTTAAATATTTTTATGAATTTTTAAATTAAGGAAACTCAGTTGGTATTTAAAAAAAAATCGTAAATGCCGCACTTGGAAAAAAATTAACTTTTAAACTCATAAACGCCGCGGCGTTTCTTCCATAAAATACGGTACTTTATTTATCCATTTCAAAGTTCTTGCCTCTAAAATGTACAGCCGGCAAAAAAAAAAAAAAAAAAAAAAAAAAAAGAGGGAGAGAGTGAGTGAGTGAGATAAACACCTTATACATTTTAATCATCAAATCGTCCCAGAAATAAAAGAAAATAGCCATTATCTGGAAATTATATCTTAAAAATAAGTTTTGGAGTCGTCTTGGTGGTGAAATTGGATTAAACTCCGAAATTTTCAATTCGAACACATAATTTTGTCAGCATATTTTTTTTTTCGGTAATATTTACATTAGAAATCAAAAGAGAAGTAATTCAGCAAAGTAGTTTTGGAGTTAGGCAGGTTTCAAGTTTAGAATTCCTAATGTTAAATCCATCTGTAACGGTTGCAAACCAGACTGAAAGTGGTTAGTTTTTTAAACATAACTCAAAACTACTTAGAGGGGTTAACTGTAATTTTGGTTTCCTATATCTAAAACTTTTAAAATTCGATTTTTTACCTGCATTGTCATCAATTTCTTTACAATGAAGATATGCTCAGTAGTTATTACAATACATTTTCTAAGTTGCTAAATTTATAATGCATTGAATAGATGGGGGGGGGGGGGATAATTTGATTGAAGGTATTCAATAACTTCTGCAATTGGTTTAAAATAGTTCAGAACACAATAAATTCATTTTATATGAATAAAAGAATTTTGTGGACAATGTCCCCTCATGCCCTCTTAGATAAATTGAACAAAATTTTGTATATTTATATTTAAATAAAAGTAATTAACATGTTTTAAATATGTGTAAATAAAATAATTTAAAAGAACAATTAGCACATTAAAAATGTACACAATTAGGCTTAGCTATAAATGTCTTAAATTTTATAACATTATATATATATATATATATAACTTTAAAAATTTCTCGGTGTGATATAAATTGGTTGTCACATTCTTAAAAATATTAAAATTGCGCAGAAATAATTTAACTATTTTACATTTTTAAATCTAAAAAAAAATAACAAAATGTACTAGAACATATTGATAAATTTAAATTTTAAAAAGGAAATGATGACCTGTTGGTCTTTCTAGTGAAAATTTCGCTATTAAATCGGTATAAAAGAGTTGTGTACTGTAATACATTTTGGGATGACCAACTGTGCACCATGTACACATGGAATAAGAAGATATTCTATAGATCTTATTTTACATAAAAAGGCATATTTCGAATAAAATTAGCAATAAATGAGTGCCTTACACGTCAACAATTTCTCATCTCTAATTCTTAGCATTATTAACAAAATATCTAAAAAAAAAAAAAATACTTTTGGTTGTTAAACACAACATAATGAATAAATTTTGATTTGACCACAGGATTTATGGTTGAAAGTATTCTTTACAATACTGCTATTAATGAGTACAAATATGAAATTAAAACACGTGAAATAAATACATTTTGAAGGGATGTTCCAATGTGTGACATATTAACCTGTCATTAAAAATATTTTACAGGATTGTGTTTTTTTTACAATGGACTATGAAAATACCCAATTTTTGGGTATTTACCCAAGGCTCGGATAAATACCCAGGTGCATGCTCCAGGTAATACCTGTGCATTTAATCATCCCACATCACTGTGTGTAACTCATAGACTGAAACTGTCACTCTTTGTCCATATTTTCTTTACAAAATGACCTATAATAATATTTTTTATCTATAAACAGTCTTTTATTTAAATACATATTGTAGTAATTAATTATAATAGATTGTGTTTTGACTTTTCAGTAGTAAATTAATGTTGCTTTGCATAAACAAAAGAAAAAAAATCACAAAATTTGAATATTATGTAATGCAAAACGAGTCATAAACAATATCATTTATTATTTAATTGTTTAAAATTTACAATGGTTAAATTTGAAGGCAAAGATGATAATATAATAAACATGATATAAATAAGTAGGGTGAAACATATAAATCATTTTAGCCACTACATTAAATCACTTTTTATTGTTATATTTCATTTTCATGAAACATTTGCTAAAATGTATGCATTTATAAAAGTCGTAATTATTCTACTGAAACTTATTTCTTGATGAAATTGCCGGTTGCGTCGCTGTAATAAAAATAATAATAATAAGAGTAAAATTGTTCAAAGTGATCTCAACTATTTTAAAAACTGCCAAAGCATTCTGTAAATTGAAATAATATGTCCCTTCTAACGAAAAGACTGCTAGAATAGGACTGGTAGAACAGCCCCTCTCCCACTGGGTCATAAATTTTGTAAACAGACAGCTGATAAGATGCTGGACTTCACGGCAAATAACGATAAACGTCTCTTGACAGCTTGTAGGGGGGGTAGGAACAAACTACTCTCTCAGCCGAATGCGATATTTTCTGTAAGTGACCAACAGCCTTAAGTGATCTCCTGAAAACGGAGAACAAATTTAATTTTGGAGCGAGTCAAAAAGAGGCTTTCCAAACATTGAAAAATAAATTGTCTGATAAACCGGTGTTGCACATATTTAGACAAGGGGCAGAGACAGAATTACGCATGGATGCTAGCAGCTTAGGTTTTGGGGCAATCCTGTTACAAAAAGATGATTATGGAAACTTACACCCCGTTCATTTCATGAGTAAGAAAACAACACCCGTCCAAGCCAAATATAGTAGTTACGAGCTTGAAGTGCTTGCTGTTATTGAAGCATTAAAGAAATTCTGGACATACCTGTTAGGGAATAAATTTAAAATAGTAACTGACTGTTCCGCCTTTCAAAAAACATTAGAGAAGAAAGATCTTACGCCAAAAGTAGGAAGGTGGGCATTATTCGTACAAGAATTCGATTATCAAATTGTCCATAGGCCCGGAAGTCAAATGAAACACGTTGATGCATTGAGTCATAACACCGTATTAGTCACAACACGTATGCATGATGAAATTACAACAAAATTAACCAAAGCACAAAACGAAGACGATTACATTAAAACTATCAAAACACTAGTTGAGAAAAATGAAAGTAAAGATTATTTTGTTAGGAAAAATATTGTGTACAAATATGAAGATGGTAGAGAATTAATTATGGTACCCGAAATTATGCAGAAAGAAATTATTCGTGAAATTCATAATAAAGGACATTACGCTGTAGCCAAGACCGAAGCGATAATAAAGCAGGATTATTATATCCGTAATCTTCGAAAACAAATTGAAAGTGTTATAGGAAATTGTGTAGAATGCATCCTATACAACCGGAAGCGAGGGAAAGGTGAAGGATTGCTAAATCCCATTCCTAAACATGATTCCCCTCTCCAAACTTATCACGTTGACCACTTAGGCCCAATGCCCTCGACAAACAAAAACTACAATTTTATATTCTCTGTAGTGGACACTTTTACAAAATTCGTGTGGTTCTATCCAGTTAAGACGACATCTGCAAAGGAGGCAATCTCTAAATTAAAAATTCAACTAGCTACATTCGGGAACCCAGAGCGAATAATCAGTGACCAATGTGCCGCCTTCACTTCTAGTGAGTTTAAAAAGTATCTCGAAGATGAAAATATTGAGCATGTTCTAATTACAACGGGAATACCCAGAGGAAATGGACAGGTAGAATGACAACAGGAGACTCTCATATCAATCCTTGCTAAATTAAGTATCGACGATCCGTCGAAGTGGTATAAATATGTACCGACTGTTCAGCGAATAATGAATAGTATGATTTCCCAAAGTACTCAATACACACCCTTTGAGCTTTTAACAGGAGTAAAAATTAGAAATAGGGAAGATTTAAGAATAAAACAAATTCTTGATGAGGAACATGAAAACGCATTTGTCGAGGAAAGACAGAATAGCAGAAATATCGCGAAACAACATATATTAAAAATTCAGGAGGAAAGACTTTCAACCGTAAATGCAAAAAAGCGAAATGTTATAGAATTGGTGATTTAATTGCAATCCAACGAACCCAATTCAGGGTCGGTATGAAGCTACGACCGAAATTCCTTGGTCCATACAAAGTGATCAAAGTTAAGCGCAATGATAGATACGATGTCGAAAAAGTGGGATTTCAAGAGGGTCCAAGAGTGACCTCTACTGCAGCTGATCACATGAAGCCATGGCCCATGGGCTTCTTCAACCTAAAGAGAAAAAATATAGTGCTAATTCAAGTTGATATATTATGTGTTTTTTTTTCATCGTCTCATCTTTTTTTTTTTTTACTGTGCTGTCATCCAAACATTTTTTTTGACTATTTTATACAAGAAAAAAAAAACTCTCTGTTTAAAAACTGTTCACAGGACTGCATCCACAGGATGGACTCACCTGCACATTGTTTTTTGGACTATATTTAGCAAAAAGAACTGAAACAGTGTTTTTTTTTGTTTGTTTTTTTTTTGATGGAAAGACTGTGTTCGTCTGTATACGTAGTTTGATATTGCAATTATTTGTCATGTTGTTTGTTTTTTGTGTGTTTTTCCAGTATTTTTCAGGATCCATGAAAGTCGGACGGTACCAGTCCAGCCTATATGGTGGGTGATCTGTGTGGACACAGAATGGTCAAGATGCCCGAGTTGTAGAGGCGAAACAATACCCCAGACCAGATGCCAGGAAAACTCAAAGTCCAGTCTGCATGAGAAGTTGGTGAGCTCAGTGGAAACGAAAGGCTGAGCGCTGGAATTTAGGGAGATGTGCTTCTGCATTGGAGAGAGAGAGAGGTGCTCTCTTCTGGCTGATCTTTTGATAGCGTGTCACCCGCTATTATTATTTTATTTAACGGGATCTGTGAGCAGACCCGTGATACAATCTTTATCTATTAATGTTTAAATGTCGTGTCCTAGTATGTATTATAGCCAAGATGAATATGTGTAATAATCCAGAAGTTTTAATTAAATATTTGCGAGTTTAACAGCATTAGTTCCTGTTGCCGTTTTTGACTGGAATTCCTCCCACAATACACAATGGAAAACAATCAGTTGAAGAATAAATTTAGATTGCTTAGGTATTATCAGAATTTTATTTTTCGGCAAAGCATAAAGCTAACATTATTAAGATCTATGCTAGCCAACAAAGGATGCCTTTTCATAATGAGCAATTAAACAGATTTCACTTTATATGCAGAATTTATACAGTGATATAGCTCCAATAAATGAAGAGCTCAGATGATAAAGGTGACAAGTGACACAATCATCATTTTGAGAAAATGAGCTTTCAAGTTCCAAATATCTATTTGTGTCTATTGTCAAATGCCTCCTTTATCAATTAAAATATCTGAGTATTAGGATTTTTCAAACAGTAATTTAATAGATGGTAGAATAATCATTATAATAATCATAAAAGATGGTTCATTAATTACCTTCAATAATATGATTAACTCAATTTTTCTTATTTTGTCACATTCCACCTTTATCATCTGATCTGTACAAATGTTAGAATATTATAGAATTACCTCTATACCAAATTTCAAAATATAGTACCAACTCTCATTATACACCATTATATCAGTAACTGATTATTTAAGTTGAAAGAGCTTAATATGAAGGTAATACAAAGTATATTATATTTCTATATATAATTTGTATGAAAATATCTTAAAGAACAATGATAATTAAAAGAAAATGTTACAAATCTTTATTAATCATGTAAAATAGAGTATATTTTGTTTTTTTAAAAAAACTATTATAACTTCCTAAAATATTTCGGAGAATCTGGAACATTACAAAATAAATTATTTCAGAAGTTTGAACCACTTAAATAAGTATACACTTTTATAAGCATACTCCCTGATTTAATTTTCAAAATTTACATGGAAAGAAAACCATTTTTTCATAATAAAAATGCAGTTTTTTTTTTCTTTTTTAATTTGTTTGAGCACTATAATCACCAAAAAAGCATTTGAAAGCAATACTCTTTGATGCAAGACACACAATTCATTTAACAATAGATATATAAAACTTATATATAAAACATATATAAATACATAAAAAAGTACAATACAATACTCAAAACAAAATTGTTAAAAAAAATGTACTTTAATGGAATAGGTGAATCTCCACTACGATTAGTGTAATTTACTACTGCATTGAAAGACTGGTTAATCCACTGCCAAAATACAACTTGTGGTGTAGTTCTGCAAAATAAATATTTTTTTTTTATATAAAGCATACTAAATCCAAAAGGATCTTAAAACATTATTTAAAATCTGGCACCATAAAATAACATACTTCAAAGTAATTGGGAAAGCAAAATCAGAAAGAAAAACCTTAAATTTTGTCCCAACTCAATATGTTCATTTTAAAGAATTAATATCTCAGCATTAATCACAAGGACTTCCTGAAAATTTATACAATTTGTCTGCTGTGTCAAAATTAGGTGTTATTATTGAAAATGCTAAGGTTTAGGTTCATTTTAATAAGAAGATAGCCTCTTATGCAAATTTTAAAAATATCAGATGATAGCATACATTATTTACAATCAATTGATATCATTTACGATATGATTGTTTCAGACAAAATTTGTAAATGTGTTTGGAAGTTTTATCACCAGAAATATACATGCACAGAATATATGAGTAAGAATGATCATTAAACAATAAAGTATAAATATCAAAGGTTCAAATGCATTGTTTTGGAAAGGATGTTGAAATACAAGATGTCCCAAAGAGGTTGAAATACACTTTAAATTTTTACTTGTTAGATATAATTGGATAATGTAAATTGCAAATAAGTCCTTCTGACTAAGCTGGAAGAGTAAGTTGATTTCTTTAAGGTACATGCATCAGATTTAATACAAATTAAACAAATCGGTCTCATTTTTTCTAAGTTTGCTATTTTGGCAGGAAAGATATTTTATAGGGAAATTTTAAATTAGGTTCCCCAAATGTAACTGAATGGGTATGAGGCAATTACATAAAAAATGTTAAAAAATTGTTGAAATCATAGTTTAAAAATCCCCTATAGACTGTAATATAACTCAATTCATTTAATGAATTATATTGAAAATCTTATGTGCCCCTGATAAAATATAAAATTATGTTAACAAAGTAGTCTTTTTATTAATTTTCTAAAAGTCACATTTTTAAAAATTTTACATGCCCCCTCCTAAACAAAATTGGTCAATTGAAAAAATAATTCCTTTTGCCGTAACAAGATCTCTACGGAGGAAAAACTACTTACCTGTATTTTTAAAATTGGAGTTATGTTTAATTGAAAATTGACTGTTGCAAATGGGGACCATATATCAAATTACAATCATAAATCTGTGAAATATTGCAAGAAACAGAAAACACAGACGATAAAACATATGCAGGTGACAATAAAAAAAAAACAAAATAAATACTTGAAGCAATAGCAGTGGCGAAAAACTTCAAAATCATTATTAGAAGAGTTTAGTTATGTATTAGATTGAGGGGAGGGGAGGGGGGTAACTTTAAAATGCTTTGTGAATTATGTTTCTAAGACTTAAAAATACATTTGTCACTTTAAATTATCTCTCCCTGTGTAATGCTTTACTTAGCTGTATTTATGATGCAATTATTTCACGTGTGTTCACATAGTCTGAATCTAAAAAACGCCATCAATTTGTAAGTGGTCCCTACTTTTCCATTTTAAATGGTATAAAAAACTGGTATGTCAGCTTTTTTCCTTCATTATAATTAGTTAATTTTAAAGGTACAGGCATGAAGTTTTTGTAATGATCTTGCAGCAAAAGGTGAAGTTTTCCTAATATTAGGGTTGTGTTTAAGATTTTTTTTTCTTCTTAATTATTTACTCTACGTCTTGATGTACTGAAAGTGTGAGTTTTCTGCTCAACCTAAATAAAAAGGGGTAAATATGCCACAAAAAAATTACAAATTTTAAATTACATTGATCAATACTTTAATACTATCTCATTAAATTAATACAAATTATTCACTTATTTAATTAATGAGTTGATTTTATTTAATTTTATCTTTACTTAGTAGGCAACATTTCTTTCTCGAAATGTCAGCAATTGAGCATTTTAAATTTTTAAAAAGTCACCTTTATTTCAGAAAATAAATTTAGATCAAAACAAGGGCTATGCCATAAGAATGATCATAGGCAAATTTAAGACTGCTGGTATTGTGCATCTTGCTTACGATACTAAAATTCTTAGAAACAACCATTTTAACCTACATTCCCAGGCAATAAAAATAAATAACTAGATTGCACATGTTTGCTGGATCTGATTAAAAATTGCACTTCTTAACCCAGGGAGATTTACATTTGTTTATACATGAAAAATAAATTTAAAAGCTTAATGCAAAAGGATTTTTAAAATATCAAATAAAAGGGGACAGATTTTAATTTAAAAAACAAAAAGAAAAAGGTTTGCTAAAAATATTGAATAATAATCATAAGTGAACCAAATTTTCCATAGGAAATTTGTTGAGTAAAAACTCAAAAAGTGTAACCTTTTAAAAAATAATCAAAGAACTACATTAATGTAATGTTATTTTGAACACTTTAACAATTTAGATTGCCTATTTATCTCCAATAGGTAAAAAATTAAAACAAATTTTAAACTTTTCGGGACACCCTGTATATGCATTTACTCAAGCTTACTTAAATAAAATGTCAAGACTTAATAAAACTTACTTATAAAATGCTAGCATGCAACCAGTGATAGTCATATTCATAGGAACCTGGGCAGACATTCTTCCAATCAAAATCATTTTTTCTCCAGTTTCTGGATGGAAAGCGGAATCGTATATATGCTTAGCTCGCCATATCTCATCTTCGGAAAGATTAAGTGGCTCATCTTTCCTGAATAAAAATAAATTAAATATATTATGAACTTTGAGAAAAAAAACTTTCATTGATAATTACTTGTAAATAAAATTGCAAGGATGTAATACCATAATCCTCTTTCTTAAATCTATACAGCTATAGATAGAAAGATTTGTGAATTTTAGAATTTTGCAGATTTTAGATCACTTCTTAAAAAATAATTTAAAAATAATTTTTATAAAATAAAGAAACAAAGTTTTTTAAAAGAGAAAATATATACTTCAACAAACAGAATAAAATAGGTTATGAATTATGCATTTATTTTAATTCATCCTAATTCCATGTGTCCCAACTTCACTTACAGCTAATTCAACTTAAAAAATAAAACTATCTTTTTGCTAATAAAACATATTTGATTAATTAAATTCAAAAATGTGTTTTTATTCGTAAAATTAAGTATGTTTTCAAATAAATCTAGCAATTTTATGTTTTACTAAAACATTGAAATTAACTGATTATATCAGAAACAGCATGTGTAGACTTCAGGGAATAGCAGATTTTAGGGTTGCAAATAAAAGATTTTACTGTAAATGTAATTTATTTTATAAAAGGGGGTTTTTTAGAGCACACTGGCTTTCCATGCTTTCAATACATTGATTTAACACAAAAAACTTTCAATAGGAAATAATTTAATTCTGAAATTATATTCTAACTAGCTGCCACACCAGGTGTTGCCCGGGGTCTGTTATAATAACCTTAAACAAAACTCAAGTTTGTATGATTTTATATCTTTTGAAAATCTTTTAAATGAATCTAGTTTCGGGGAGCCCATTGACTTCTACAACGTCTAGTGCATTCCCAAGAAATCTCTTTTCGAACGAACCTGGGACCCTGCTACCTAAAGCAGCATGCACAGAAGCGCTCCGCATGCGCTGGAGGCAATCAAAAACAAAGTTGAGTGAGCCAAACCTCATAGTAATAAAGTCCATAGAACTTGAAAAAATAATGCACCGTTAATGTTCGAAAATGTTGGTAACTAAAGCCTAAGATAAAATTTCTTAATATAGAAAGTAGTTGAATTGTCATCTAAGTTGAATGAACCAAATCCCATTGAAATTATGCCCTTAGAACCCAAGGAAAGAATGTGCCCCCCCCACCCCCCTTTTCAAGCGGTGGAAGGTGCTCCCTCCTGTAAATTTCACAATTACTTTTAACATTAACACAATATTTAAAAAATGGATGAAATCCGTTATCTAAAGTTACCATTAAAGTAACGTGATTTTTAATTTACAGCTGTAGTGAGTAAACATGAGTTTTTGAAAAAAATGGAGACTGATGTTCAAAAAAAGTGGTAGCTGAGGAAAAAATAAGGACCGGGTCCAAGGGGCCAGGATCTTAACTGGAATATAGTTGGTAGTTTTGAAGTAGCTGGGGAACACTAAAACTGTGTTACAGAAAAATTGTAATAAAATCGGATAGTTTATCAAGAAGGTGATTAATATTTTAAATTAGTGGTAGCTGAAGTCTGAGAAATATTTTTGTTGTTCATGTAGTAGCTGGAGGACCTAAAATGTTAGAAAGAAAAAGTTAGTTGATCGGACCATTTTTAAGAAAGCTATAATAGGGGGCACAAAAGGGGTCAACTGATAGTTAAAAGTAGGGTCCTAACTGGAAACATGTTAAAATGTCTTAGTACTTAATGCTTTAGATATCTACAATTAGTCAAAATTAAGTATAGGGTATGAATTATTCATTAGAATAATATTTTAAAGAAATGCATAAAAAAATGAGTAAATGCTTTTAAAAAAAAGCTCTAGAGCCCCAATAAAAATATGAGGGTGTTGGTCCTGGAAGAAGAGTCCAAGTCTCAACTTTAAGCATTGAGAAGGTGAGAAAATTAGGAGGTGAAATATGCATGGCTCACAAAAAGTTTGAGGGCCCTGGACCGGGCCCTACAGGACCATAGGGGGCCCCAGAGTCTTAACTGGAATGTGAGAATAACTAAATGGAAAAAGGGTTCCAAAAATGAAGATTGGATTAAGAGGGGGCAATTTAATAATTTATGGTGATAAAACTTCAGGGGGCTAGGGACATAACTGACATGCAGTGGGTATAAAGATGTTTTTTAGCAGTTTTTAAATAATCGGCAGACGCTAGAACTATGTTAGAGAACTGCAAGCAATTCAGATCATTTTTAAAGAAGCTGAACCAAGGGCCCCAAGAAGGCGATTAATATTCAAAATTGGTGGTAGCTGAAGTCAAAGAAATTTTTTTGTTGTTCATGTAGTAACTGGAGGACCTAAGAAGTAGTTAGAAAAAAAAAGCTAGTGAATCGGACCATTTTTAAGGGAGCTATAATAGGGGCCAACTGACAGTTAAAAACAGGGCCCTA
This sequence comes from Maratus speciosus, assembly GCA_963932465.1. Lineage (NCBI taxonomy): Eukaryota > Metazoa > Arthropoda > Arachnida > Araneae > Salticidae > Maratus > Maratus speciosus. The sequence goes on along the minus strand of OZ010787.1, from coordinate 200,545,413 downwards.
ACATGAAAACATGTTAAAATGTCTTAGTACTTAGCTCTTTAGATCTTCAATTATTCAAAATTAAGCATAGGGTATGAATTATTCGTTAGAATAATATTTTAAAGAAATGCACAAAATATTGGGTAAATGTTTAAAAAAGGGCCCTAAGGCACCAATAAAAATATGATTGTGTTGGTCCAGGAAGAAGAGTCCAAGACTCAACTTTAAAATTATGTACAGAGAAGGGGAGAAAATTAGTGGATGAAAGATGCTTGGCACACAAAAAGTTGAATCTTGGACTCTTCTTCCTGGATCATATTTTCATTGAGGCCCTAGGGCCCTTTTTTAAACATTTACCCAAAATTTACCCGTTAGAATAATATTTTAAAGAAATGCACAAAATATTGGTAAATGTTTTAAAAAAGGCCCTAGGACCCCAATAAAAATATGATTGTTCTGGTCCAGGGAGAAGAGTCCAAGACTTAACTTTAAAATTATGCACACGAAAATTGAACTTAAGGTTTGGGACCCGCTGCAATTTTCAATGTACAACGGATGTGCTGTGCACACCCTGGTCTATTTTTTGCAAATGAACCTCGAATGTCAATGATTGTATATTTTTATACAAAAATCTATCCACATGCACTACAGTATATACAGGGTGTCCATAATTAAACGACCCTACTTTAAAGTTGTCTGTAGAAAAACAACTGTTCATAAAATTGTAAAATTTGGTGAAATACATTATAAAGTGATGAGAATTTGTTTAAGCTAAAAAAATAAATACAAATAGTTCAAAATTTCGCCACCAAAACGCAATTTTTAATAAATTACACATTTTGCATTATGATAACTTAGCAATTTTATTTATTAACTTCACCTTATTCATAGACATCATTTCATGACATGTTCCTAGCATTTCACAGAACACACCGCGATCAACTGAGGAACATGCTATCTTACGATTCCAGATGGTATCTGAAAATGATGAAAGTCATGCAGAACATGTTTGGTTATAACAAAATGTGTTAAACTATCATAAATGTATGCTAAATGCGTAATTTGTTAAAAAACGGCATCCTAATTTTTTTTTTTTTTTTGCTCAAACAAATTCCCATACTTTTATTATGACCTCCAAAAAATTTCAACATTCTGAACAATAGTAACAATTCTGTAAACAACTTTAAAATAGGGTCAATTAATAATGTACGTCCTGTAAATTAAATTTCTAAACTATCGTAATGCTAAATGTGAAATTTAAAAATCGCCCTCTGGTGAGAAAATTTTGAACTATTTTTATTTATATATTTTTTAGCTTAAACAAATTCTCATCCCTTTATTATGACTGTCACAAAATTTCACAACTTTATGCACAATAGTTTTGTCTGTAGACAACTTTAAAGTAGGGGTTGTTTAATTATGGACACCCTGTACAAACACCCCATTATAGTGGTTGTCGATTTGATTTCTGATATTTAGATACATTAAACTTTCAATTCTGACCAAAAGTTCATGAGAAAATCTAATTAATTTAAAAGCCTTCAACCCCCTATCTCTCCCACTTTTAAAAAGTGAATACCATAAAAGTCACACGTTATGTTTCTGACAAGAAAAATAAATAAATAAAATAAAACATCTGATATGAGGAAAAGTACTGAGGAAAAAAAAATAGACTGGGGAATTAGTGAAAGGACTTCCAGAAAATAATTTTTTTGAAATAGGAAATATTAATACTTTTTTTTAAACAGAGATATCGGTAGAGATATCGGTGAAACCAGAAAAGTACCAGAAATAAGTGGATATTTTTCTTTGTTTTGTATTTCAATTTGGAAAGTGGGTGCAGAATTTAAAATCTGCCAAAAATCATAAAATACGCATTTAGGAAATAATTTTTTTGAAAAAGTAATTATTTTTTTTTAATAAAGACATCATTAGAAAGGAAAAGTTCCATCAATAAGTGAGTAATTTTTGTTTTTTCGTATTTCGACCTGAAAAACGGATGCTTATTTTTTTTTTAATTGGATGGAGGGAGAAGAGAAGAGAAGAAGGCATTTGTATTTTCTTTTTTTTTTTACGATAAATATTAATATTTTAAAAAACAAATAACACTGTTGGAATCGGAAAGGTACCCCGAATAAGCGAGTATTTTTTTTTTTTTTTTCGATCAGGAGAGCAGATTGCGGAAAAAAACAGAATTTTTTTTATTTATTTAATTTAACGAATAATGCCGTGAGGATCTAACCGATCCTCAGACCAGAATAAGTGAGGTTTTTTTTACGATCTGAATAACGGATGCGGCAGTTTCAAAACGCCAAAAAAAAAAAAAAAACTTTTTATTTTCACTTCTCTGCTTCATGATCTTAGGAAAAACTGTTTCGGGCTTGCACAATTTTGTCATGTTCATTATGGCTTTATTTAATATCTCAGCTAATTAAAAAAAATGTCAAATCTGAGCCCCGGGTGCATTCGGATCTGCCTTTGTTTATTCTGGTCCAAATTTTCAGATATCTACTTACGGTAGATTTTCCCTAGCCATCACCAAAAAACAGGCATCTTTCTTTTATTAGTATAAATAATAAAAATGAATTTCATCTATATAATAATTAAATTTTTTTGCGCCAGTTTTTTTTTTCTTTTCTTTTCAGAGAAACTGTACGTGCCACCTCAAGCACAAGGGTCATAGGTTTGCCACCCCTGCTCTAGAATCTCTTTGGGTAATCCACTTTGAGAAATGCCACCTTTATTTGTTAATGAATCTTTTCCTTTTTTGGCACTTTAATTAGTTTCAGTAGAGAATTTTTTATTTAACTTTTGACACGCTTAATATTTAAAAAAAAAAAAAAAAAAAAAAAAAAAATCTAAAGACCAGAAGTAAATTTTCATGCACTTTAATTTAAGAAAAGAAAACAGCAGAAAAAACTTGCAGAAAAGAACCAAAGGCTCTTTATTGTCGAAGCGCGTATCGGCGGGAAACGGAAAACATTCTTAAATTTCGTACTTTTGCGTTTAAAACACAGCAATCCATTCGAAAAAATATTAATTTTAAGCCTTTCAAAAAAATTACAAAAAAAGTCAGATTTTGCCGTTTTCTTTTTCTCCCTCTCGCCGAAGTTCGCATGGGGATCAGCCATTGCCACCTAGAATACAGCACGTTCAGAGATACCGATTAACGAAAAACACTCGCTTAAAGCAGAGATCTTTACGACGGGACAATTCGTTTTCAAAAATACGAATGTTATTCCTTACCAAAAAAAATAATTGCGACTGCACATCACTTCGCGCCTACCCGAGAAACATTGTTTTTTCTAAGCTATAAAGCAACATAACGTCCGTAACATTCAAAGTATTTATATATATATATATATATGTGCAAAATTTTCACTCAGAGCGCGAAAAAGCGGGTGGCTTCTGTTCGTGTTTTTAAGGCTATATCAATATTTTAGCACGAAAATAATACAGAGACTTCGAAAAAATTCGTTATATTTAAAACTCATAAAAATTTCAAAGAATTTGGACAATAAGAACTAGTTCTTAAATGACCCGATGCGAAAAAAAAATTAACACTTTTTAGCTCCCGAATGCAGTGAAGTCCCCATTAATAAGTTCGTTTGGAAAGATTTTCGTTTAAACATATAAATTCATTCAACACTTATTTTAGGTATATTTAAGGTTATAACCTTAGGCTAGGACTACGCCGGTCTTTCGTTTAAAAATATAAAATCAAAACAGAGCGGAGAGTGTGTAGCACGCCCGATGTACGCTGCCGAAGGCAGTTGAAACGCCAATTTTAAGTTTGTTTGGATAGACTTCCATTTGAAAATAAAAAAAACATACAAAATCGAGGGTATGTGCATTCGAAGGCAGCGGGTACCCTAACATTTGGATCATTTAGAAAGATTTTCGTTTAAATATATAAAATCATTCAACATTGATTTTAGGTTAATCAGACAACGCCGGGCGGGTTAGCCAAACAAAAAATTCATATTTGCTATACAATTGTAGATTATTTTTTCCACAATTAAATTAAAATATCGATTAATTTCCTTTCATGTCGAGTTTTAGGTTGGATTCGGGTCGATGATAATTATTTTGTCGCGTTTAGAATCCACAAAAAGCTTTTTCTCAATCGATTTCAAATAGAATTTTCGGGTTCGGGTCTGTATAACCTAACCCGTACGGAAATCTATGGCTAATTAACGAAAGTGACTCTCGGGTGAACAAGTATTTAATCAAGAGGTACTGCGAGATGGGTTTCAAATACGCTGGCAATAGGCCGGTTAAGACTATTGTAATGATAGCAATTTACTCTTAAAACTTCCTCATCAGTATCTAAATTACTGATATAACACAGAGTACAAGAAAACGGATAGCAAAAATAAAATAAATAAATCATCGAACACCGCTACCATGAATTTAATTGACATGATTGGAGATAATAATTAGCAATCTTTTAATTACGACATGTTTACCCAAAGTAGTTGAAAGATAGAATCATATGATGCTCGTAAACTGTTTGCCCGAGGTGAAACGGAAAAAATAACTTGAACAGAAATATATTTTGCACTTTTTTAGGTAGCTTTCATTACAAAAGGCTACCTATTGCAGCCGTTCGGAGGAAAGCGATTTCAAAAAATTTTGGTATATTTTCATCGATCATGACCCCCAGACCCCGAAACCACCCTCCGTTCAAAATTGATATATATATATATATATATATATATGACCTATGTCACACTGTAACTCACGTATTTATGAATCGATTTGGATGTAATTCGGTGTGTACATAGTACACATAAATGTCTCGACCGAGTTCGTTGGCCAGCTTCATCCGCCATTTTGTTTCAAAATGGCGGCCATTTAAATTTTTTTTAAAAATTTAAAATTTGAAATGTGGTACCAAAAAATTGAAAATGGAAAAATATTTTTTTTTATGTATTTGACCTTTATACAAAGACTCCGGAGCAGTTTTTGTTCCGTCTATATCTTAAAAAATGGCTGAGTTATAGCATTTTGAATTTCTAGCTTGGCTGACATTTTGAAACGTCCTGAATTTTGTCACGCGATAAAAGGCGTATTTATGAACCGATTTGGATGTAACTTCGTTTATACATAGTACATACTAATGTCTCGACCGAGTTCGTTGGCCAGCATCATCCGCCATCTTGTTTAAAAATGGCGGCCATTTAAATTTTTAAGAAAAATTTAAATTTGAAATGTGGTACCAAAAAATTGAAAATTGAAAAAATATTTTTTTCTTATGTATTTGACCTTGGTAAAAAGTTTCGGGAGCAGTTTTTGTTTCGTCTATATCTTAAAAAATGGCTGAGTTATAGCATTTTGAATTTCTAGCGTGGCTGACATTTTGAAGCGTCCTGATTTTTGTCACGTGATAACAGATGTATTTATGAACCGATTTGGATGTAATTCGGTGTGTACATAGTACATACCAATGTCTCGTCCGAGTTCGTCGGCCATCTTCATCCGCCATCTTGTTTCAAAATGGCGGTCATTTAAAAAAATTTAAAAAATTTAAAATTTAAAATGAGATACCAAAAAACTGGAAAATGTAAAAGATTTTCTTTGTATGTGTTTGACCTTAATACAGAGATTCCGGAACAGGTTTTGTTTTGTCTATATCTAAAAAAATGGCTGAGTTATAGCATTTTGAATTTCTATTGTGGCTGACATTTTAAAACGACCTGAATTTTGTCACGCGATAACAGGCGTATTTATGAACCGATTTGGATGTAACTTGGTCTGTACATAGCACATACCAATGTCTCGACCGAGTTCGTTGGCCAGCTTCATTCGCCATCTTGTTTCAAAAGGGTTGCCATTAAAAAAAAAAGTAATTTAAAATTTAAAATGAAGTATTAAAAAATTGTAAAATGAAAAAAAAATTGTGTCTTTGGCCTTGATATAAAGATTCTGGAGCAGTTTTTGTTTCTGAAAATTTGTTCTTTTGTTTATATCTTAAAAAATAGCTGAATTATAGCCCTTTAAATTTCTAGCATGGCTAACACTTTGAAACGATCTTGTATTTGTCCCGCGATAACACACGTATTCGCCTATTTCGATGGAAGAAGGCATGTGGATAGTATACATCAATATCTCAACCAAGTTCGCTGGCCAGCTTCATTAGCCATCTTGTTTCAAAATGGCGGCTATTAAATTAAAAAATATATATATTTAAAGTGAGGTTCAAAAAAATTAGAAATTGAAAAGGGTTTCTTTCTTAAGTATTTGACCTTGATATAAGCATTCACGAGCATTTTTTGTTTGTCTTTATCTTAAAAAATGGCTCAGATATAGCAGTTTCCTTTTCTAATGAGGGTGACATTTTGAAAAATCTTATTTTTTGCCTGCGACAGCACTCGTATATATCAACCGATTCCGATGTGAGTGAGCATGTGCACAGCATTTATTAAGGTCTCGACCAAGTTCACTGGTTAGCCTCATCCACCATGTTGTCTTAAAATGGCAGGAACTTTAAGAAATCGCCGAATTTGGCAGCCAAATATAAGTTACTGTAAATAAAAGCAGCTTGGATAAAGCTGACTAATTTCGCGAAATTCTCATTCATAATGATTTAGTATTGATAAAAATTAGTATTGAATCTCCTATATTCGGTTTCCACTAAATTGAGCTTCGTATGTTTGAATAATATAAGTTGGCTTTTTAAAATAAGGAAAATGAAAGCTACCTCTTCCTCCCGGCACTGGCCGGAAGGACTTTTTTTTTTTAATCTTTCAAAGTACTATTCAAAATTCTTCAAAATGTTACTGAATATTTCAGAAACAGCTAACATAAAATTAAACAATGCAATTAACGCCTTTTACCATAATGATTAGTGATCACATTTTATTACACAATTAAAAACGAAAATCTCCGTGACGCAAAAGGAAACTAACTTTGAAATCGATGAAAAGGTGACCTATCATTGGTTCTTCAAATCGAATCAATAACACAGGGCATTAACTTATGAAATATAAAAGTTGTATTTTTCTCTTGATATAATAGAAAAGTTTTTGGGCGAGGGTGTTCTAAATAAATTTTGTAAAGTAGCCTCATAAAAATGTAGCTATATTTATAGCAGGCTTTGACTGAATTCAAAATTTCTGTAGTGAAAGAGTTAACATCAAAAGAAAAAAAAAAAAAGGCTTTAGTAAAATGCTAAAGCACGGTTATGATTATGCATTCTCTCCCACAATTCTCGACATCTTGATATGTTTCACTTTCATTCGCAAACTAAATGTTACAAATTAGTAATTACACCATTAAAGAATTAATAATAATATTTACAAAACAGCTTACTTAAAAATTAATTGTTCTTATTATAAGATAAATTCCAAAATAAAAAGTTATTCGAATCTACAAGTATTATCGAGAGAAGTTCAATTCTAATATTTTATATAAAATATAATTAATATCATAACTACCAATAAATTACGAGAAGTAACATAAGACGATTCTGAAAAGACTGTTTTAACAAATGTTATAGCAAAATGCTGTAGCAAAAAAACTAAAAGGAGCAAACACTTTGTTATTTTTAATTTTTCTGAATCATGTCCTGAACTGCATAAAAATACTCCAATTAGAACCGGGGCAATATGAAATTGATATGTGTACACAGATTTTAATTGATTTTCAATTTTCTAAAATTTGTGTTTTGCAATTTGAGAGCACTGCAAAAAAAGATTGTTTGCAGACATTTATTTATTTTTATTTATTTATTTATTTTGAGGAGATATGTATATAAAATGACCTACAATCTCCACTTACTGTTCTGTCAATTAAACGACGCAGATTTTATCTGTCATGATTGAAATGTGCTTTCTATAAGTATTAATTATATAGTAGGTAATCATTAATAGCGATTAGAAAAGCACATTTTAATAGCGCCAAATAAAATTTGTATCGTTTAAATGACAAAACAGTGGGTGGAGATTTTAAATATTTATGTATTATCTGTTATAAAAAAATTCTGTTTCAGAAAAGCGAAGTCAACGTTTAAAAATCAATTGAAGTCTCTGTTAAAGTACACATATCACTTTCAAACTGTTCCGTGTGTAATTAGAATATTTTCATGCGGTTTGGAGCATATGATTAAGAAAAGTCAAAAATTTTTATAAATGCACTATACATTTTTTTTCGATTTTAAGGTTTAAAGATTGTAACTCTCCTTAAAAACCATACCAAATATGTACTATCTTGTACATCTCGCATGCTCCTCACAGGTAGAGTAATTATGTTTTTAAAAAACAAATATGCCTAAAAACAAAAACAGATTATTTTATCTATTTAAAACGTAATTTTAACATTTTGTAAATGCACGCCGCATTCCATTCTATAAATATTTAAAGAAAATGACTTCAAATATTGAAGCATATTTTAAATATAATTAAAGATTTATTTAATGCAAGATAACATTGTTCAATTTGATGGTAATATCAATGTTTTCAGCTAATTGAAATTACATTAGTAGTGAATAAGACTTATTCGACCACAATAACTTTGCCTGTGCGTTATACACAGCTTTAAACTAATTTATTTGCTGATTATGGTGACAGCCAGATAAGTAACACATCCTAGTTTTCATTAAATAAAGCGAATTCTTGCTATATATTTTCGGCCACTTTAATTGTTGCAACAATTGTTGATTTGTAGCTGAAAATTTAGAAAAGTGTTTAATATTTATTTTATATGCATAACTTTTTTTTGGATGATAAGATTAACAATGAAAAGCAGCCTACGCAAAAGACTGCAGTTACTGACATCTTAAATTTAATTACATGAGAAACACGGAAGCTTAAAGTATATATAAAAAGATTACTCTGCAGAGGAAGAGTGCTACAAGATGTAATGTAAAAAAAATGTCTTTTAAAAGTACAAGTCAAACTGAAAAACTGATACAATCAAAAACTGAAGTTCACCAGGCGCACTGATGCAATAGATTTATATTAATGCAACATGGTTATGCCTGACTAAGCTATTACCATAATGGGGCAATTCATTGATACAGGTGGAGAATATATAACATCTGAGAAAATAATTTATCTCACTCACACAAAAAATAAAACGTACGACTGACGTAAATTACTCATTCCTCCAGAACGTACAAAATAAACAGAACAAATACCTTACAAACACCATAGAATGCCCATTTTCTCAATTTCTTCAGTGCCAGCAATTTTTAAAATCTCTTTTCGATTTCAAATCACACATGTAATATAAGATACAGGTGCAAATTAATTGGGGCAAGATGGATAAACTTTTGATTTCAGACATTTTTTTTCAAATATCTAGAAAAGTTTTAGACGCATTCTTTATAATTGGCCATGTAAAAAAGGGTTCTTTAATCTTTTCCTGTAAAAATTTAGTCTCGGGAGTATTTAGAGTACCACCAATAAATTCAATAAGAAATAAAAATATTTGTGATGATCCCTGTATCTGTAGTCGGAAAAACTACTTTCTTATTGTAGAGAACTACAACTACTTTATCGAAAATGTAGTCAACTATAACTACTTGTTTTAAAAAGCATCGGCAACAAACTGCTTTTCAAAGTACTTGCTACTTTGCTACTGTCAGATTTTGTCAAAGGATTCAATCTATAATAGAAATTGGGGACACAGCTTAAATAATACTGCGACCCAGGGCCGGCGCAACCATCCAGGGCCCAGCGCCAATTGGACTCTTGTTATGACGCAGAGTCCCTCAATACATTTCGAAATAATATTTCCTCTGACAAAATAATTAAGGATAGACCGAAACCGAATTTCGGTAATCTCCCTATTTTTGGTCGAAAACGAAAATGAACAAAAAAAAAAAAATGTAATTAATACACACATAAATATACATAATTATTAATTAATTAGACGATTTTATTAAATATTCATAATTATGAATTAATTATATGTGTGGCTAAAGGTCAAAATTAGCACTAGCCACCAGCCACAGGGCCAGTAAATGAGAAAAAGTGGCCAGTGAAAATTGTCTATCAACGGCCACCTTCCGGCCACTTTTTTACAAGGAGAGAATAAAATTTTCTTGCATTTCATTAAGGATTCTACTTTTTTTGGTTCCAAAATATTTATATTAACATATTTATTTGGGCTATTCAGTTTTAGATTAATACTTATAGAAATTTTACTGTTTAGTATTTTTAAATAAAAAAGTGGCCACTAGTTTAAAGAAAGCGGCCACTTAAACTAGTCCTACCGGCCAGTGGCCGCTAATGAAGTTTCCCAGTTTTGACCTATATGTGTGGCCCAAGTTAACTGTCTGTGCCTTTGACAAAATGTAATTCATCAACGACACAGAATGATTTTCTAATTCTAAGAATTTAATTTAACTTAACTTAAAAATGTTTTAGGTTTGAGGTATATATACCTCGATTTATTTTTTATAATGATTTTTGTAAACGATCATCTGCTATACTAGAACTTTCTCAAAGAGTATTCGAAACACTTCTGCGGTTTCAAACTAAAAAAAAACCCCTGCCGGCCCGGCCTACAGGCAGAGGTAGATTTCGAAGTCAAATATACTAATTTCACAAACAAAAACTAAATCATGATTATAGATAAATCCACTTTAACAACTTTATCTGGCCGCTCTTGACGAGTTTTTATTTCATTTTCATATAATAGCTGGTTTTATCAGAATCATGTTAGGGCGGTATTCAAAAAAATACTTTTCCATGCTCAACTACTCGAAATTTTCTGGCATAATTCCAGATTAATTTTTAATTTAAAAAAAAATATGAAACTTGCTGACGTGATTTTTGAAGAGATTTATAAGCGACCTGTGTTTTTATTTTTTGTTCAATTAATTAAAACTTGATATATAAACAATTATTTTCTCAGAAGGACAATATTTTTCGTTTCTAACACAATCGCTTCGGGAAATTCCGTTCAAAATGCCCACTTTGACATCATTTTTTGAAATATATTCTGCCTCTATCTAAAAATCGATTATTACGGTACATTATATAGTTTCTGAATAAGCGAATCTACCAATTAAATGCGTTTGAGAGCAAAAATGAATTTAAAAACCAGTCAGAAAATAAGCAGTTTGGATTTAAGCGTATCCTTAATATAATGATTTTTCCAACACAATCCGCTTCGGTAAATTCGGTTCAAAATGCCCTTTTTAACAGCATTTAAAAAAAATATATTCTGCCCCTATCAGAAAATCGACCATTACGGTACATTATATAGTTTCTGAGTAAGAAAACGTACCAATTGGAAGCCTTTGAGAGCAAAAATGAATTGTAAAATGAGTCAGAAAATAAGCAGTTTGGATTTGAATACACCCTTACTAAGATCATTTTTTACTTCAACCGGTATGTATTTTTAATTTGTTTTTGCTCTAAGAATTGGTCCTATCCAAAACTTGTCTATATAGATGTTGTAGACAATATTAAGAAGATATATGATAAATTCATGGGGATTTTATATCTTTTGAATTGACGGAGTTATGGATTTTTTTCTTCTTCAAACCCCCTTTTTGTTTTCGTTTTTAATTTTTGTTTTGCGGTACGAATTGGTCCTATCAAAAACTTGTGAATATAAAAGTTGTAGATAATGTTAAGGAGATTCATGATAAAATTAATTGGATTTGATATCTTGAGAATTGACGAAGTTATGGATTTTTTTCTTCTTCAAACGCCCTTTTTGTTTTCGTTTTTAATTTTTTTTTGCGGTACGAAGTGCTCCTATCAAAAACTTGTGAATGTAAAAGTTTTAGATAATGTTAAGGAGATTTATAATAAAATTAATTGAATTTGATATCTTGAGAATTGACGAAGTTGTGAATTTTTTTCTCCCAAAAACCCTATTTTTTGCGCCCCTTGAGCCCATTTTTAACTTTATCAAAAATCTGTGATACATAAATTTTTGGCCCTATTTTTAGAAGTAATAAAAACTTTAAACTGATTTGATGTGTACAAAAAATAAGAAGTTATGGGGGGTTTTCTGTTTTCACAAAACCCCTCCCTATTTCCCTCCCCTTGGTCCGATTTTGCCCATTAACGAACTTGACCGAGATTTTATGCCCATTGATTTTATGTATCAGTTTGGAAGATATTGGTGCAGAATTGCGAAAGTTATCGTGTCCAGAAGAAAGTGATATATATATATATATATATATATATATATAGATAGATAGATAGATATATAAAGTTTTTTACTGAGGGTGGTTTTGGGTTCTAGGGGTCATGATCGGTGTAGATCTGCAAAAAAATTTTCAGAAATTCCAACATAGGAACGATCCCAATAGGTAGTATTTCATACGAAATCTACCTAAAATTTCTATTACTGTTAGGTCTGCAGCTTTTAATGATCACTTGAAAAGCGTATACAAAGTATAGTCATATATGCATTGCTTGCTTTATAATTTGCACCCACGTCTTGAGTCAGTAATGACTGATAAATATAAACAATGAAAAGTTCTCAGCAATAAATAAATATTGATTTGAGCCGATACAGCTCACATAAATGAGTAATGTTGAAAATTTCCGAAGGAATAAACGATGTTTTTGAAATATAGATAGTTTCGGCAGCATTTTTGTCGAAAACGCTCAGATTTTGGGCCAAAACGAAAACAAATTTTCGATCGATCTCTAAAAATAATATTTTTGCTCAAGATTTGCTTTTAAATGTTGCTTCGGCAGAAACAAGTTAGTATTAACTTTATTTCTTACAGGCAAAGTTGATATGTGGGGTTCACAACCATAGTAGACAAAGTCCATTTTGAAAAAAAAAAATGATATAGCCGATTTAGAAGGTGCCTAAAACCTGTTTTATTCACTCTCACAGTGAACCAAGTCTACTTTTTTATACATGCCACCTGTTTACAGACTTGGTTTATTGTGGGTTGGGTTGATTTTTGACGGCCAATTATCTACACGAGGGATATAGGCCCGGGGGAGTGCCCTCCGTGGGGGTCTTTCTAAGGGAACCTAATCCGTATTAACGCATGGAAGATCCACGGCTCGAAGAAAACCACGAAAACTCCGAACGATTAGGCCGACGGGCGCGATTGGGATCGAACCCAGCACTTCCCGTCTACCAGCTTCGAGAGCAGAACCCCTCGGCCACTGGTGGGGCGGTTTATTGTGGGAATGGATAAAACAGATTTTATGCACCTTCACAATAGACTAACTCATTTTATTTATTTTTTCAAAATATATTTAGTCTACTATGGTTGTCAGCCGCTCATATAATTGTCGGGAAATCTATAGAAACGACCATCCTAAAAGAAACCGTCAACGAAATAATTAATATTTAAAACATTGTACATTATAGAAGATTTTGCGAAATTAAAAATAATTATGCTCAATAAATGTGAAAGTAGTGGTATTTTTCTTACATTTTGTCTACATTCGGTATAGTCTATGATGTATTGTACAATACTACACTGTCCAACTATACTACACTAACTCCTTTGCCAGGGCAAAGAAATTGAAGTGTGAAGAAGGGAAACTTTCATAGACGCAATGTAAATCCCCGACCCTCAGTGAAACAGTGTAAACAGCTAAGCGGTAGAAGCCGCATAAAGGGGAGAAAGATAACACGGGGTTTACTTGGCGCGCTTTTGCGTGCTCGCCAGTAGCGATAATTATCAAAATGAGGAGTAACGCTGTGCTCACCGCTGTCCCCTGTCCGCGCGAAAGCAGTGCGCTCCCCTCCCCCCCTCTTTTCGTGGATGGAGCAAAGAACGTATGGAGCTTCTCTCGGAGGGAGAAACCCCTTGAAGGTCAAAGATCGTAGAATACGTTAGATGAATCTGTTGTTACGTTAGATTTCGAGTGAAAGTGAAACTTCCGATACGTAAAATTTATTATTTTACAGAGTGCTGTATCACTGAAGATTTTTCCATTGTACGTATTCATCGGCTATCTATTTGCAATACAGAAAATATATCATAACAACAGAACATGAACATATCATATTAAAAAATCTGCCCCAATCGCTGTTAAGTCACAAGTCAAACTGACCAAGAAATGTCGTTTTGAATTCTCGCGGGGCGTTGGCGCGAAGGTGTTATCTTAGGTTTACTACAAGAAAGTTTGGCGAATTGGTAGATGCAATGAAGAATGCCTATGACTGGATCTCCCCTTTGAGTGTGTTTCCCAGCAGAGCTGTTTGCACTGTTTCGGTTAGTTAAGGTTTCCAAAGCTCCTTCTTTTCCTCTACGTTCTTTGGCCAGGGCCCGGCGCGACGTTGCGCAGCCCTGACAAAGAACGTAGAGGAAAAGAAGGGAAGGCTCAGTGATACAGCACTCTGTAAAATAATAAATTTTACGTATCGGAAGTTTCACTTTCACTCGAAATCTAACGTAACTACTAACAGATTCATCATTCATCTAACGTATTCTACGATCTTTCACCTTCAAGGGGTTTCTCCCTCGGAGAGAAGCTCCATACGTTCTTTGCTCCATCCACGAAAAGAGGGGGGAAGGGGAGCGCACTGCTTTCGCGCGGACAGGGGACAGCGGTGAGCACAGCGTTACTCCTCATTTTGATAATTATCGCTACTGGCGAGCACGCAAAAGCCCGCCAAGTAAACCCCGTGTTATCTTTCGCCCCTTTATGCGGCTTCTACCGCTTAGCTGGTTGCACTGTTTCACTGAGGGTCGGGGATTTACATTGCGTCTATGAAAGTTTCCTTTCTTCACACTTCAATTTCTTTGGCCCTGCTGGCGAAATTTGACTTTCCATAAGACTTTTAGCATTAGTTCGAAATCCGACAATTTCATTGGCTGTCGGTGAACCGAACTTCTTTCCCTGTAAGGAAGAAATCCATTTTACGAGTAACAGCGCTGCTACTCAATTCATCAAATGTATTTCTTGATAATAATAGCTTGATGCATTAAAAAAAGCTTATGTATGTCTCATACTGAGCACGAAATCAATTATTATACAGTTAATAACATAATATATAATTAATTATTAAACTTGATATAATTTTCTAGTAAGAAAATTATTAACAATTCTAAAACAACATTGACTTAGTTAAATTATGATACAATAATGAGATTGTTATAATAAGCTGCTTAGAACTTTTTTTTTTTTTTTTTTTTACTCAGATGTTTGCAATCAGTATTAAAGTTCTAGCAGCTTAACTAAAAATAAGTAATTGAAGTTCCATCTAGCTATATAAAAATATTTTTCTATGTCAGTTTAAAAGATACTATTATTACATTTAAATAGATGTTTTATTTTAATTATATAACATTAGCTCCTAAGTGGTATTATGTAGTAAAATTTAATCCCAATAATATATTTCGAATAAAAATTGTAAAGCTACTGATAATAAATTAATAAATAAAGATATTTAATTATTAAAAAAAAATCTAATTGACAATTTTTTTTTCTCAAAGGAACCGGTGATAAAGATCAACTGATTTTAACTAACTGACTTAAGGGTGTTCTCAAATCCAAAAAGGCAACATTCTGACATAAGTTTTAATTTATTTTTGTTCGAAAATGCATGAAAGTAGCTGGTGTTGTTGCTCAGAAACTATGTAATTGAGCTGTTTTTTCCATTTTTTTTTTTTTTTTTTTTTTTTTTTTTTTGCAAACGCAATAGATCTTTCAGAAAATAGTGTCAAAGTGGACGTTTTGAACCGAATTTCCGCGCGAAGGAAAGAAGAGCACTGAAGAGCGGGCGAAAAACGTGTTTGTCACGCGATCAAAATCGCTTATAACTCAATTTGATCAAAAAATGGAAAAACAGTTCAATTCCAAATCGCTTCCATGACCAGGCTTTCCAATTTTATACCTTTTCGTTAAAAAATGAATTTGTAAATGTGTCAAAACGTTTTGCGCTTGTTGAGCAGAGCAGTTAAGAACAGACTTAAGAAAATATTATTATTACTCTTTAATTATTAAAGAATTTCTTTATTAGAAAAATACCATATAAGTCCTATGAATTTTAAAATT
The DNA here is from genome assembly GCA_963932465.1 of Maratus speciosus. NCBI lineage: Eukaryota > Metazoa > Arthropoda > Arachnida > Araneae > Salticidae > Maratus > Maratus speciosus. The sequence goes on along the minus strand of OZ010787.1, from coordinate 200,529,490 downwards.
TAATTTAAATATTTGTGTAATATTTAACATAAAAAATTATAAAGTAACCTATCATAAATTAATAAAGATTTTTATGTCTCAAGGATAATTTTAAAATAAAAAACCTTTAATATATTAATTCTGATAATTTCGCATTTATCTGTTACTATAATAACAGACAAATTTAAAATGATCAGAACTTTATAAAGTTCTAACATGAAAATACTTTTAATGTAAGCCTAGGAAATTTATTATTGCATTTTAATAAATGTTTACCTTAATTATTTAAAAATATATTAACTGAATTTTTTAAATTTAATTATTTAATTTATTTAAAAAAATCTAATTGCTAAAAAAATTTACAAAAGAACTGGCAATAAAGCTCGATTGATTTTAACTAACTGACTTAATAAAAATCAAAACAAAACTCTAAAAAAGAGAAAACACCAGCGAAAGGACAGAACACGCAACTTTAGTATTACAAATGCAAAATCTTAACCAGCCCTAGTCTTGACCACTGGGCTAGATCATTCATACATTTAAGATACCAAAATACCATGTGCCGGCTTTACACAGTATTTTACTCTTATACTTGTCCTTTCAGGGAAAGAAGTTCCGTTCAATTTCATTGGCTATCAGTGAAGCGTCAGCCAATGAAATTGCAGGATTTCACACTAATGCTAAAAGTCTTATGGAAAGTCAAATTTCGCTGCTGGCGAGCTCCCTCGTTATACTGCGTCTATCGGGATAGAATCAAATACGTTCGATGTAACCGAGAACATTAAAAAATAAATATAACATTTACGAGAAAATATTTTGTGTTTATCGACAAATATTAGTTTATACGCATGTTACAATTTCCTTAACGAAATTAAGATATATATATATATATACATATATATATACATATATATATATATATATGTATATATATATATATATGTATATGTATATACATATATATATATATATATATATATGTATATGTATATACATATATATATATATATATATATATGTATATGTATATACATATATATATATATATATATGTATATGTATATACATATATATATATATATATGTATATGTATATACATATATATATATATATATATATATGTATATACATATATATATATATATATATATATGTATATGTATATACATATATATATATATATATATATATGTATATGTATATACATATATATATATATATATATATGTATATGTATATACATATATATATATATATATATATATATATATATATATATATATATATATACGAAATACAAAAAACATTTAAATATAGTTACATAGAAAAGGCAATTAAACTACAGCTTATTTCTTCAGAAGCAAGAAACAGAGTAACATATTTGAAAAAGCTATATAAGAAGGGCTTGTATATCTCATATTTATGCATAACCATACACTGCATAAATTTTATTTACTATGCGTACAGTAATTATTGCATCGGGACATAAAATTACCATTGACTCATGTATTTACCAATAGATTTGTTTACTTAACTCTCCAACACACTCGATATGTTAATTGTACCGATTTCTGTTGAGAGTTGATCTTATTGAGTTGTCTAATTTTATAATCTGGGAACGATACTTCTGATCACTGCTATGTATCATAAACTGGAATTTATCTTAAACTTTTACAAATACTTTTTCTTCCTATGTGCAAGGTTTGTATGTATTTTCGCAAGAATAGCAGATATATTTATGAAGATATTATTGTCTTTTTAAAAAAATTCTAATTTATTTTCCGCATGTTTTTTATTTATTATATGCAGAATTTTCAAGCAAATACAACAAAACTTTGAGAAAACTTGAGAACTTATAGAAGAAAATAACTGAAATTTGAAATGAATACATTGAATATTTGATATGATATGAGCATTTATAGGAAAACATTTAACTATGCACGCGGAAAAGATAGGTCTTTTCACTTTTGTAACTTAGTAGCCGACAATATAGGGCACATTATATAACAGTTCCAGTTAATCATCATGAAAACTCAGAAAGATACCGGCGATATAGTGAGCTGTATTTCAATTACATACTATCTAAAATACTTTCTCATTAGATTTGTTGTTGGTCTTACAAATGCACTCGAAACTGAATTTCCACTAGAAAACGAGTTCAAACGTGTTCTTTTACACGGCTAAAAGTGAATAATTCATCTATTATTTCTTAGGTAATTCGAAAACCAAATTTTAAAACTGAAAGTTCACCCATCGTGTTTCATTGTCCCGATTAATCTGCACACTACTGTAAAAATAATCTAATGCCGGACTAGATTTGAGAGAGGACAAAAGAAGTTGAAGTTCTAGAGACAATTTTCCCATTTTCCCAAACTCTCCCGATTTTAGTGGGAGAGTCCCTTTCAAATAAACATATTTGGAACCTAAAATTTTGTTTAATGAATGAAAACAAGTAGATTTCAAATGACTACATGAAGCTGGCTAACGAACTCGGTCGAGACCTTGATATGTACTCATGCTCAGTCACATCCAAATCGGTTCATAAATACGGAAGTTACAACATGACAAAAAAGAGATAATATAGATATAGATATAAATCAACATTTGAACGGAGGGTGGTTTTGGGTTCTAGGGGTCATGATCGATGAAAATATGCCAAAATTTTCCGGTATGACTTTCCTCCGGACGGCTACAATAGGTAGCTTTTTCACTTTTTGTTTTTATAATGAAACTGCCTAAAACCGGAATGTTGACAAGTATGTTTACGAATTATCCGTTTAATAAAAATATAAAATTTTGTATAAAGAAATATCAGATAGTTTTGGACTTAGAATTCAAATTACCGTATTTTAAGTTATAAATAGAACAGTTTACTTAATAATAAATTAGTATATGCTTGTGTCTGATAGCGGTTTAATTAGTAATTGTAGTTCAAAACAAAACTGTACAAATGTTGCTAGATGAGAACTTGTTACTTAGCAAATAAATTACCCATACATTGTAACGATTTCTAATTTATCTTGGGTTTAAGATAAGTAGGAGGGATTTAACTTTGTAGACCCAGAGCCTCCACAAGTTATCACACGTCTCTGATCCAAAGTGAAAGTGCAATAACGCAAAATGAAATCCGAATTCTGCTCCACTTCAATCAAAATCGTGCAAACCAGGCTTGAATCTCCCTGAGCGGATTATGATTCATTTTAAAAGCAAACTTTTTAATCCCAGAGAATTTGAATAAGACCGCTAGAGGTCTGCACGGGCCGGCGTAAAAATTGAAAGTTCCGTCCGGCCCGACACAATTTCTACAAAAAAAAAATCCGTTTTTTCTCAACATACAATTAAGATTCTTTTAATGAATACTACATACATATTTATGGGAACATTTTACAGTATATTTTAGATTACTATGGTGTTCGCAAAACAGAAAACACACAATAGTAAACATTAACGATTACTTACAGTGTTTTAGTCATCGTGTCTACAGACATTTCAAAATTCAAATAACGATTCATTAAAAGATTAATGTAGTTCAGAATAAAAGATTAAAAACATGATAACTTTTGAAGCTGTATAATAAAAAGTAGATTTGTGAAAATATTTTTCTCATTTTGAATGCTTTTCTCAAATCCAAAGGAGCTGCATTTCGACACATTTATGAATTCATTTCTTTTCAGAAACGCGTAAGATTGGCAGGTATTCTTATTCAGAAGCTATGTAAATGTCGGGGTTTTTTTCATAGTTAAAAGCAATATATCTTTCTGAAAATACTGCCAAAGTTAGCGTTTTGAATCGAATTTCCGGAAGCGATAGCACAGGAGAGGAGAAGAACACACAGTCACGTGACAAGAATCTCTGTTATCTCTGTAAGTAATTTATCAAATATGGAAAAAGCTATTCGTTTCCAAATGCCTTCAATAGTCAGGCCTGTCAATTTTATGCCTTTATAGTTAAAAATGAGTCAGAAAATGTGTCTGAAAGTTTCGCATTGTTGAAAAGTGAATATGAGAACCACCTTAAAGTATATTTCCAAAGATACTGTTAAGAGAAGTTCATTTTCACTACTAATACTACAAAACATAATGACTGTCCTACACATCCTGAGATCGATTAAGACCAGTTCCGTCCCGGCACGAGTCTGCTGAAAAAAATTAAACTCGGAATCAGACATCTTGTAACTGTACGATGCCGATCTCTTCGATGGACATGTTACATTTCTGTATTGATGTTGTTAAACTCGCATCGGTTCGTGACGCACGTTTATACGTCTCGTGAAAATCATATTCATTGAAAATGGCTCGTATTTTATTTGCTTCGCTTGAATTCTTATATCGGGCCGATAGGCCTGATTAATTTTTTTATCGGCCCGGCCCTGCAGGCCCGTTCAATCTTTCGCCGGCCCGGCCCGTTGAAAAAATTGTCCTAATTCTGTCGGCCCGGCCCGTTTGAAAATTCGCCTTCACTCCGCCGGACCGGCTCGGGCCAAGCCCGGGCCCATGCAGACCTCTACCGTATACTTCCCAACTTCGATCGCATGAACCCAGCTTTCGCAAAGATTGCATGCATTAACTAAAACTAAAAAGAAATTTGATGAAATTATATATATAACCATTATATAATTACTAATCATCATCGATTTCCTATTACTAAAATTAAATAAATTCAGCTACAATTCATAACACTGACATTATACAAAATAAAGATGGAACCTTTAACTAGTAATACAGAATCAAGCACAATATCACTAATTCACTAGCATATTGCAGACGATAAATCCATATAAACATATGAAAAACCACCAAATTTTGATAAAATATCCTATTATATAAACTTTCTATTCGAAAATACCATTGAAAAATAATGAAAATGACCAATATATATAACCATTATAAACCAATACAAATTATCAACAACTAATGTGAATGTATAAATAATAAAGGAATTTATTCAAATTAAAAATTATGTATAAACCATTATAAAATTCTTTTAAACAGATCTTATAACAAGAGCAACACGGAATTGAAAATACGGTAAAGATTATATTTCAAGAACAATTCAGGAAAGCCTAAAACAGCCAAAGATAAATTTTGTGACTAAAAATTTTTAGCCCCCGATATGCTATTTCTTTCGGGCAGCAATTAAAGTGTCGTCCCTTAAAAAATAACGTTCCGTTACATAAGCCAGCCGTAAACCAAAGCAGATGTATCATTGTACGGTTAAATACTGATAATCTCTACTGCAATTTTTAAAGACTTCTAAGCAACGCACATTTTTAATTTTTACACCTTCGTATTAGGGGAAAAAGTACATTTAACTGCAATTTGTTTGAAACCTGCATCTCAATTTAATTTTGAGATTTTTTTTTTTTTTACACTTTTTAATCCCATTTCTGTAATGGTGGCAACTGAAGTACTCCATTTCTGTAGAAAGTAAAAAATATTAGATTATTATATCTTTTTGTTATCATTTTCTCATTAACAACTGGGAAAAAAAGATTGTAATTAAAATACGCGCTATTTTGAAAAAATATAAATGAAAGATTTCTAATAAAACATGGAGCTATTATAAACTAGTATATTTAATTTAAGTATCCATATTAATGTTACAAACAAATGAAGGCATATTAATCATTAGATAGGCGATTTTTTTTTTTTTTTGCCGAGTTTACGACATCACTTTTTGCTGGGTTTGTGCATTATTCTGCGACAGTGACGTCATATGCATACTTTTCAATAGATGTTTAAAACTGGATCGTAAATGTGGAATTCATCAGCGCATGCAAATGACGTCATTTTATATAAAAATAAAAGCGTGTATTTTAAGTCTTAAAACCAAAATAAGTTTTGTAGAAGTGCATCAGTTTCACTCCAGCGGCTTTGAAATTTTTCACACGTAGAAATACTTCACTTTTGAAAATAACGCAATTGAAATCACACGCTGATAAAACACAAAGTTTTACAAAAACTTAGAGTGTCTTTATAGAAGAGCAGTGACCTTTACGCGAAAATAATATATAATTTTTTTTTTATGTTAGACTAACTGATATAAGATGTATTTTTTATTGTAACTTATTTTGTAGGTTTATTATAAATTAATTAAACAGTTCCTTCTTAAACATTTTCTTTCGTCAAAATTCGATGGGTTCCACCTTGTAATAATATATATATTTTTTTTCTTTTCCTTATCGGGGGCGACACTAAATTTTGAAAAAGCAGAATTCCTGCTTGTCTTTTATTTGTTTCTTTGTTACAAGCCCAATTTAAATCTCTTCTGTGTCTGTTATTCCATCTAAAGTAATAGCCATACATCATATCTAGCTGATCACTCATATTCAACTTTATGTATAGATGCCAACCGTCCATTTTTTTTAAGTCAAAGATATTTTGCAGCAGAAAATTTATTTAATAAATGTGTATTGTTTCTACGTGATACTTATTTGATTTCATTTATTAAGTAAAATTTTTATTCAAATTATATTTTTAGTTTGTAATTATGTTGATATAACTTCAAATTTTCAAGAATATTGGATAGTAAGTAAAGGCGGAATTCCATACAATTTAAATTAGCCTTTCTTTCACTAAAAAAGAAAGATCGGGGGTCACGTATAAATTATAAAATATTTTCCAGCACTAATTCAATATTGTTATTATTATTCATAGGAGATATCTAAATGAAGTTTAGAAAATTCATAACAGAACTGAAAACCCAATTTCAGAAACTACCGCGTGTAGACGACATTGTGCAGAAATTTTTTGTGCAGTCCGATGTATAATTTATAGACTTTTATACGTACCACATAGTGTACTAAAATTTAAACCAGCCTCAAAACGATTAATACAACTGAAAACACTTTTCAGACAATTACCATTCATAGACGGTAATGTACTCATATCATTTTATGCAGCCCCTGTAAATGTATTTATTTATATTATATCCACACCACACAGTATAGTAAAATTTAGTTCAGCTGAAAAAACGCGTAAAAGATGAAAACACACTTTCAACAATTCCCGTAATTATTTCGAATTTTTTTTTGGCGTAGCTCTGTATACAATACAATCTATACAATTTATCTACACTAAATAACATACTACAATTTGGTTAAGCTTGAACACGCATTATATCAACTTCATTATGTTAGAAATAATAGCATCGTTAATACGCAATTTAAACAATTATTGCTTAGAAATACTAAAGTAGTCGAATTCTTTTACGTGTCCCTGTAAATAAGCAATAAATACTGTACACATGACTTACCATAGGAAGTAAGTTGTAATGCATATTAAAAAAAAAATGAAAAGAAATGCATGTCAATTCCGTAATGTTTGAAGTAGTGCAACATCATTAAAATGTACTTCAAACAATTATTGCCCATAGAACCTAATGTATCCAAATTCTTTTAAATGCCTCTTTGAACTTACCATTGTCTCATTAATTTGATAATCGTAAATCTCTGGAATTCAGTATTTTAAATTTTCTATATAAAATAATTAAAATATTAATTTCGTGAAAATGACATTAATAATTAGTTTGAAATATTTGTTTTGATAAATATTTTATTATCGGTAATTCGAATTTTTCATTTGAAAAGGACTACTTGAGCCTCTCTCTAATAATTTTGGTATTGCTATATCAGTGTTCAAAAATAATTCGTTTCGTCACACATAAAGAGATTTTTTTTTTTTCGGTTTCTTGCGAATGGCTGGAAATACTCAAGGAAAGGCGAAATTTTTATTAATACATGAGTAGCGGGTATTCCAGAGACGTGTTTGGATTTAAGGCGTTCGTAGAAGATGTAGAGATTAAGTTTTATTCTAAGGAACGATGGAAAAGTCAATTTTGTTATGCAGGACCTCCCCCACCGCAAGGCCCTGAGATGAAAGTAGTGCTGTACTAGGTAGTACATTGCCCTAGTACCGATACCGAGTATGTAAGAAAGAATCACTGATGCACACTGTGTTTAAATACATAAATATGCATCTTGAGCAAATAATCATATTTTTAGACATTAACTTCAATTCGAAATTTATTTTACTGCGCACTTAAGACATTTTTTGTTAAAAATAAAAACAATAGTATTATTTTATAAATATTAAACAAAAAGGACTTGTATATAAAAAGTACAAAAAACCAATATGAAATTTATATGTTTTCTTTAACCCATCATTACTCGTTCTGATACAAGAAATCTGTCTATCAAAAATGGTTATTGCTTGCATTTATTTAAATGAAGTTGGAAAATCCGCAAATTTAAAAAATGTTATTCTAACATTTTACTATTCTTTAAAAATCGACATTTTATGCTTATGCTTAAACTTTTGAGACGGACATTACCCACTCACTCTCCCCCCCCCCCCCCCCCCACACACACACACACACACGCGCGCGACACATACTGTACGCATAATTTATATTTAAAAGCCGAATTTTTATCTAAAATCCTTTTATGGAAGACAAATCTCAAAAGCAGACAAGGCACAAAATTCATATACAGGGTGTCCCGTAAGTACGTTTACATTTCCAAAATTTCTTTTTAAAGGTAATATGACAATTTGTCGTATCGGAGTGAAATTAGCACCATAAGACTTGTCAAAGTATAGGATTTTATGGCAAAACAAAATAAAAAATTTATAGAGAAGCTCAGATTTCAAATATCCATAAAAATTTAACAGATTGCCTTACCGGAGTGCAGTTTGTACCATAAGACTTGTCAAATAGAAATTTTGCGACGAAAGAAAGAAAAATGTTTGGAGTCCAATAAGTATTCACATTTCAAAAATTAATTAAAAAAAATAAATATATAAATCAAAATTGTGGTATCGGAGTTTCACCATAAAGACTTGCCATATAGTCAGAATTTTTGTGGCAAAAAATAGTTCAAAAGAAAATTTTAGCTATCTTTAGCCTTTTGCCACAAAAAATTATGGTGCAAACTGCACTTCGATACGATAATTTAATTTTTCACGAATTTGTGAAATGTGAACGGACTTATAGGGCACCCTGTATATGAAGAATATAAGACAGAGTAGTAACATTTCTATCATCTTCATTACGCACATCAAACAGAAACGACAATGACACATTTATTTGTTTAAATAATCACAATTTTATTCATCATGATTCAAACCAACAAGGGAGATTTCGGCTTCAAAGAAAGAAAGCGAAAAAAATTTCTTTGATATCAAATAGATAAGATCAGATGCATACGAATATAGAGGAGGGAAGGGGGAGAAGGCTGAAATTCAACGAGTCAGCAAAAGGATTTCTTAAAAGACAAAGTTTTTAAGAGGTTACTCAGACTCATGTTGAACATTGTTGACATTTCTTAAGAAACAAATTCTTATCACTAAATAGCGTCACGGAATGGTGAAATCAACAGATAGCGTATTGTACGTTAAAATTACTCTTTTTGTCAAAAATCTTAACATTTATCATTGGCTTTTGGGAGATATCCGATCACGGGAGAACAGTGAAAAGTATTCGAAATAATCGCAGCTAATTTTAAATTGTCTTGATACGCTGAATACCAATCTAGAAGGATAAACCGTACATACTTGCCAAATCTTCCGATTTTTCCAAGTCAATTAGACATGTTTTGAACGATAAAATTTATTTAATAAAATGTGTCTTGTTTCTATGATGGTACATATTTGATTTCATTTATTTAAATTTCTGGTTAAATTTTGTGACATACAAAAAAATCGGAAGGTTTGGCAATTATAACTACATATTAATTAAATTTTATGTTTATATATATTGTGTATTAAAATTTTCACAACGAAAGAAAATTCGGTGCATTGCACATTGAAATATATATCTAAAATGTAATAAGAATATTTTTTTTTTTTTTATTATAGAATATAATTCTATTATCTTAAAATAAGTAATTATGCATATAATGAATGCAACTTATGTATATTTACCTCAGCTGAAAAAAACTACAACGACAAAAAACTGTAATGGAGTGACTTAAAAACCAGATATAAAAGCGGGAAATAGAAAACCGGTCAAGTGCGAGCATTACTCGCGTACAGAGGGTTCCGTACACGAAATATTAATTAGTGACTGTAATATTACAAAAAATGGTTACTAAAAGAATAAGACTTTGTAAAAAAAAAAAAAAAACTATTAATATACTAGGAAAGTATAGATCAATATACCATGAAAGTTCAGAGAGATATGAAGCCTAAAGAGTATCAAATATTGCTATTCCGTATAACATTTTAAAAATCTTATCCAAATCTGTTTATGATGACTAAAAAATGAATGAATAACGCCACATTGCACGGGGATGTTGGTGAATACTAGGGATGCACCGAATATTCGGTATCTATTCGGTATTCGGCCTATTCGGCCATGTTGCCGAATATTCGGTTTGGCCGAATATCAAACTAATCGGTATGCCGAATAGCAAGTTATACGGCATGCCGAATATTCGGTTTGGCCGAATATCGAAATATTCGGCCGAATCGAATACTTAAAAAAAACTTTTAAAAATTATTTTTTAAAACCTTATACAACTTCTACGTTTAACAGTCAACTTATAAAGATATTCAGAATAATTACAAACAGAATCATATTTAAATAAAAGAGAATGTTTTTACATTATTTATTTGCTGTTTGTTAAGTATTATTTAAGAAAATTAACCAATCATGAGGATTTTCATAGGAATTATGTACAAATGCAAGTTCCTCACATTGTCCAGTAAATAATCTGCTTCTTGCTAAGATTTTAAGAACAACGTTTACAATCTCTGGAAATGATTGTCCACTCCAGACACTGATCTAGGATGGATTTAAAAACTTACTTGCTTGATCAAAGGGAGTAGAACCGTTATTTTTGCTAAGTTGTCACCATATAAAATTTGAATTGATTGTATTATTTATTAACTTTTACTTTAGTCTCTTCCTGACAAGCAAATATATGTACCTGTACAATTTTTCTTCCAATTTTTTCACAATTTCTCTTTGATTTTAAAATGTTTGTTTTAGAATTTTTTGTTTTAGAATTTAATAAAATTTTATTCATTTGTTTTAATTCTCAGAAGAAGCCATGAAATTTAAAATTTTATTAATTAAAAATTTTTTTATAACTATCCTGCTCTTAAATAACTCAAAGCAGATTTTTTTCAGCATAAAGTTTGCTTGAAAAAAGCTCTTGTTTATTAGAATAAAAGTTTCTGTTTTAAATATTATGTAAAATTGTTTTAAAATTTAACATTTTTTTTAAAATGTAAAAGTATTCGACAAGCCGAATATTCGGTATTCGGTTCACCTGTTGGCCGAATATTCGGTATTCGGCCAAAATCACTATTCGGTGCATCCCTTGTGAATACATTGTCAACAATTGTGTTTTAGTTTTCCCTGGTAATAGATTCTTGAATGAATGAATGTTAGACCGAGGGTTAAAAAATATACCGACAGTTCATTTCTAGTATTGTTTCTGAAATTGACATTGAAATCACCTGCAATAATTATCTAGGCTTTAAAAGACGATGGCGCATAGAGTACGCCGCCCGTGTTTTTATGTATGTCCTAACTGTCCGTGTCTCTAAAGGTTAACATCTCGGCTAATTACAGACAATTTTTTTTCGAAAATCATTACCACCAATCCTTTTATACTTCCGCGCCGGAAGGTACCTCGAGCTTACGCCCTTTAACTCCCTTGCTCAGCGCACACAAAGTGAAATTGGTGTGTAACGGAAAAATCCTATTTTCTTAAAAACTATGTGACCTAGGATGACCGGAAATAGAGGGGGAGAGGGAAATATATTTTTGCATTACATTTTCGACGATATCTCTGAAAATTACTTTAAAACAAATATGTATTTTTGAGTTCGGCAATACAAGAGCTTTCATACGATACCCCAAATGATATATTAAAAGAAATATATTTTTTCAAGTAACTTAAGTAGCCCCCTACATTTTTCCTAAATATATTTTGTGAATGGTTAATAATCTATAAATATGTGGGCAGAGCTGCCAAGTCTTTGGATACCAGTATTTTAATACAGAAAATGTTATTTGACGTAATTGGAACATTTGGCAATTTAAAAAAACAACATTTTCTCTGAGATAATAGTGGTGTGCAAAAAGCCGGAGACTTGGCAACTGTGTGTGGGTCAGTAGCATTTATTACTTCTGCCAAATTTGAGCTTTCCGCGTTCAATAGTTTACGAGAAAAACGACAGAGGTTTTATTTTACAAAATTTGTAATTTTTACGAGCATTTAGTTCTTTCCCACTATCCCGAATAAGTCTAGTCATCTAGGGTTAAACATCATCTACTGACAAGGAAGGTCTCCATACAGGGCATACTCAGAATATGTTTGACACGCGATTTGGCGAGCAGGATTTTTCCTCGCCAAAAGCAAACGATTTTAATGCATCTGAAAAGTGTTTATTAATTGTTTTTTAGAATGCACGGTTTTTAATGAATCTAAACTTAATCAATGAAAGAGGTTATTATATGGCTGAATCCATATCAACTCAGGCAGGGGGGTTACCTTCATAGTCTCAGAAGTTTTTGAATTGAACATATGTTAAAATTTAAGAAAAAGTAAGATACTTGTATATTTTCATTTTGCCCAAAAAAATTCCTGGCCCGAGATACAGGCCGCCAAAGATGACATCCCCGGCATCCTTTCTCATTTGCGATTTTCGATAAAAATTTTAAAGTGCTCTATCTCTAGAACGGTGCAAGATATTTTGTTGCGGTTTATTTTATTTTAAAGATAATATTCTTCTGTTTAAAATGATATACCCAATTTGGAAAAATGTATTCAACTTTTCTTGTGGCAACCTTTTGAAAACAAAAATTTTTTTTCTAAAAAAAATCTTTTTTTTGGAAATGCCAATCCTAAAAATTTTGATTTTTTTACTGTTGATCAATAACATTGGGAACTACCTTCACTGTAAAGGAGAACTTCCACTTTTGAGTTTAACAAATTTTAGAAACACTTAAAAAATTCAGAAGTTTACAGGAACTGTATATATACAGTTCCTGTAAAAGTCACTGAATTTTTGCTTATTTGTATCATATTTGTAAGGATAAGCCTACTATATATCCTAAACAAGTTAGAAATTGCAATATCAAATCTGGCAAATGAGGTGCGTGTGTACTATAACTAGTTTTATAAATATTCAGATCTTGGTGCAATAAGTTACACTCTTGGGCAAAAAGAGCATGAATACAAAATTTATTATGATTCTACATATTAAATTCAGTAATACAGAAGTAAAATGAATTCATCTTAAAAGGATTTAATCGCCATGGCAACCTAGAATCATTACCTATTATGGTATATCATTGAATCAATAATGTATTATAGGATTTTTAAATAGAATGATGAAAACTTTTATTAATGTCTTATGTTTTAATTTGATTTTCATAGCAATTGAAGTGATACATACTTTATTTTCAATACCGAACGTAGTAAAACAATCTCAATAACATATATCAATTACACAGCAATACAAATTATATTAATACAAGTTAGAGTTCAGACAGATGGGCAGACAAATCGAATCCATAAAGACTTTCAACTATGTTGGAAATCGTTGAAAACACATAAATAGGTCGGAATTTGACTTTTAGAAATTTATGTCAATAGACTGAAGCATACTTGAATACTTTCATACAACCCTGTATTTTACCTACTATCTTTAGATACATGCCACTATTTAGCTAATATTTAATTAAGATTAAAACATCCATAAAACCAGTGAAATCACACTTCCAGAGATTATCATCCATAGACGGCCAGGTATCTAATTCTTTGCGTGGACCTGTTTATCATTTTATCTATATTCTCCAAACATATCTTAATATACTAAATGTAGTTCAGTGTAAAAATGCATAACTCATTTAAAAATCACCTTTAAGCTACTTTCATTCATACTCAGTAAACCCTTAAGATTTCTTTTGTGTTGCCCTGTATATGATCTACAGCCTTTATACACACAACGTAATATGGAAATATTTAATTAAACTTAAAAACTCATATCGCAACTAAAAATGCACCTCTAGCAATCATCGCTAATGTACAGTATTTCCAATAAGGTAAAGCATCCGAAATCTTTTGTGTGTCCCTGTAAACACTATGCACTTTCTATGACACAGGAAGTAATTTTTTTGTAAACCTCTGCAATAAAGTATGTATCACTTCAAATGCTATGAAAATCAAATTAAAACATAAAAGACATTAATAAAAGTTTTCTTCATTCTATTTAAAAATCCTATAATACATAATTGATTCAATGATATACCATGATAGGCAATGATTCTAGGTTGCCATAGCGATTAAGTCCTTTTAAGATGGAATTATAGTAAATTTTGTATTCATGCCTTTTTGCCCAAGAGTGTAACACTTATTGCACCAAGATCTGAATATTTATAAAACTAGTTAATACTATGCACGCACCTCATTTGCCACATTTGATATTGCAATTTCTAACTTGTTTAGGATATATAGTAGGCTTATCCTTACAAATATGATACAAATAAGCAAAAATTCAGTGACTTTTACTGGAACTGTATATATACAGTTCCTGTAAAATTCTCTGAATTTTTTAAATGTTTCTAAAATTTGTTAAACTCAAAAGTGGAAGTTCTCCTTTACAGAGAAGATAGTTCCCAATGGTATTGATCAACAGCAAAAAAAATCAAAATTTTTAGGATTAGCATTTTCAAAAAAAAATTTTTTTTTTGAAAAAAAATTTTTGTTTTTCAAAAGGTTGCCACAAGAAAAGTTGAATACATTTTTCAAAATATGGTATATCATTTTAAACAGAAGAATATTATCTTTAAAATAAAAAAAACCGCAACAAAATATCTTGCACCGTTCTAGAGTTAGAGCACTTTAAAATTTTGATCGAAAATGGCGAATTGGAAATGGTGCCCGGGATGCCATCTTTGGCGGTCTGTATCTCGGGCCAGGAATTTTTTTGGGCAAAACCAAAATATACAAGTATCTTATATTTTATTGAATTTTAACATATGTTCAATTCAAAAACTTCTGAGACTATGAAGGTAAGATTTTTTCTTTGGCTGCCTGAATTGACATGGATCATACCATATATATTTTTTTTATTATATATATATATATGTTGCTTGTTGCTATAGTTATTTAATTTTATCACTGTAAAAATATTTTCTGTGCTTTGCAAGTTGCAAATATCTATTTTAAGTTATAGTCAGCTGACATTTGATTGTCATATTACATTTCCATATCAAAGACGAAGTCGTTTCCATAGCAAGAAAATAAATCGACAATGTACTATCTGCCTAATTTTTGAGCTTGAAACAATTTAAATCAATTTAAATTTTGCTTTAAATCGTAAAATATAATATTTAAATTTTATTATAAATTCATATAAATATATATGAGAAACTGTAGTTAAAACAAACTAAAAATGGCAAAACTGTAGTTAAAACAAATTAAAAATGACAAAACTAAAGTTATTTAAATTAAACTTATATAAACAAATTGAACATAAAAGTTTTTCCTACATAAAAGCGTATTTTTTTTTCATCGCCAACCGGTGATAAATCGCCAAATAAACGAAAATTTCGTTATTTTTTTACGGACGCTGTATCGGGGTTCGGCCAAAAAAATTTTTTATAAACATATATATCCATATGAGAAGAACATTCTGTAATTTTTAAAGATTTTTCTGAGTATGCTCGTATGGAGACCTTCCTTGTGAGTGATGTAAAATCTAATACATTCAAATCCTTCCTATTATTCATTTCAAGATTCTCCCATAAAATTTAAATAGCCCAAGCTTATGCATTTTCGACAAGTAGTGTTTACTTATTACAAAACATCCTCATAATCATATGAAACAAATGCCTCCCAAAACAATCAACAGTATAAAATTAAAAAAAAGTTTCTTTTTTTTTTTTTTTAAGTGTACCACTCGCACTGGGCAGAGCTCACAATATTTCCCACAAGCATTGCGGTGTTTGATTCGCTTTTAGTTAACGCTTGTGGGTAAAATCGAGAAGCTGATTAGCTATAATATCTATTGTGATGTTCTATGACGTCAGAAATGTTCGTCGTCCAGAAACAGGCACGAAAGAGTTCCTCCAAAAGATGGAATTCCACCCTTCATCAAAGCAGTTCAGAAAGAAACTCAATGAATTTGAGTAGACAAAATGTATGAGGATTAAAATTAAAAAAAAAAAAAAAAAAAATCCCTGCCGGTCCGGCCTACAGGCGGAGGTAGATTTCGAAGTTATGTATATTAATTGCACCAACAAAAACTAAATCATGATTACATATAAATCCACTTTAACAGTTTTATCCGGCCGCTTTTGACGAATTTTTATTTCATTTTTATGTAATAGCTGGTTTTATCAGAATCGTGTTAAGGCGGTATTAAAAAAAATACTTTTCCATGCTCAACAACTCGAAATTTTCTGGCACATTTTCAGATTAATTTTTAATAGAAAAAATACGAAACTTGCTGACGTGATTTTTGAAAAGATTTATAAGCGACCTGTGTTTTTATTTTTCTTTCAATTAATTGAAACTTGATTAATAAACAATTATTTTCTCAGTAGGGCAATATTTTTCGTTTCTAACACAATCGCTTCGGGAAATTCTGTTCAAAATGCCCACTTTGACATCATTTTTTTAAATATATTCTGCCTCTATCAAAAAATCGATCATTACGGCACATTATATAGTTTCTGAAGAAGAGAATCTATCAACTGGATGCGTTTGAGAGCAAAAATTAATTAAAAAATTAGTAAGAAAATAAGCAGTTGGGATTTGAATACATTCTTAATAACATGGTTTTTTTCTTCAACCGCTATGTATTAGGTAGCTTTCTTTACAAAAAAGCTACCTATTGCAGCCGTTCGGAGGAAAGCGTTTTAAAAAAATTTTGGTATATTTTCATCGATCATGACCCCCAGACCCCGAAACCACCCTCCGTTCAAAATTGATATATATATATATATATATATATATATATCTGACCTATGTCACACTGTAACTCCCGTAATTATGAACCGATTTCGATGTAATTTGGTGTGTACATAGTACATACCAATGTCTCGACCGAGTTCGTTGGCCATCTTCATCCGCCGTTTTGTTTCAAAATGGCGGCCATTTAAAAATTTTAAAAAAATTTAAAACTTGAAATGTGGTACCAAAAAATTAAAAATGGAAAAATATTTTTTCTTATGTATTTGACCTTTATACTGAGATTCCGGAGCAGTTTTTGTTTCGTCTATATCTTAAAAAATGGCTGAGTTATAGCATTTTGAATTTCTAGCGTGGCTGACATTTTGAAACGTCCTGAATTTTGTCACGCGATAAAAGGCGTATTTATGAACCGATTTGGATGTAATTCGGTGTGTACATAGTACATACCAATCTCTCGACCGAGTTCGTTGGCCAGCTTCATCCGCCATTTTGTTTCAAAATGGCGGCCATTTAAATTTTTTTTAAAAATTTTAAATTTGAAATGTGGTACCAAAAAATTGAAAATCTGAAAATATTTTTTTCTTATGTATTTGACCTTTATACAAAGATTTCGGAGCAGTTTTTGTTTCGTCTATATCTTAAAAAATGGCTGAGTTATAGCATTTTGAATTTCTAGCGTGGCTGACATTTTGAAACGTCCTGAATTTTGTCACGCGATAAAAGACGTATTTATGAACCGATTTGGATGTAACTTCGTTTCTACATAGTACATACCAATGTCTCGACCGGGTTCGTTGGCCAGCTTCACCCGCCATCTTGTTTAAAAATGGCGGCCATTTAAAGTTTTAAGAAAAATTTAAATTTGAAATGTGGTACCAAAAATTGAAAATTGAAAAAAAAAATTTCTTCTTATGTGTTTGACCTTGATAAAAAGATTCGGGAGCAGTTTTTGTTTCGTCTATATCTTAAGAAATGGCTGAGTTATAGCATTTTGAATTTCTAGCGTGGCTGACATTTTGAAACGTCCTGATTTTTCTCACGTAATAACAGGCGTATTTATGAACCGACTTGGATGTACCTTGGTGTGTACATAGTACATACAAATATCTCGACCGAGTTCGTTGGCCAGCTTCATCCGCCATCTTGTTTCAAATTGGCGCCCATTTAAAAAAATGAAAAAATAAAAAAATTTAAATGAGATACCAAAAAATTGGAAAATGAAAAAGATTTTTTTTTGTATGTGTTTGACCTTAATACAAAGATTCCGGAACAGTTTTTCTTTCGTCTATATCTAAAAAAAAATGGCTGTGTAATAGCATTTTGAATTTCTCTTGTGGCTGACATTTTAAAACGACCTGATTTTTGTCACGCGATAACAGGCGTATTTATGAACCTATTTGGATGTAACTTGGTCTGTACATAGTACATACTAATGTCTCGACCGAGTTCGTTGGCCAGCTTCATTCGCCATCTTGTTTCAAAAGGGTTGCCATTTAAAAAAAATTAAATTTAAAATTCAAAATGAGGTATTAAAAAATTGGAAAATGAAAAAGATTTTTTTTATGTGTTTGGCCTTGATACAAAGATTCCGGAGCAGTTTTTGTTTCTGAAAATTTGTTCTTTTGTTGATATCTTAAAAAATGGTTGATTTATAGCACTTTGAATTTCTAGCATGGCTAACATTTTGAAACGATCTTGTATTTGTCACGTGATAACACACGTATTCGCCTATTTCGATGTAAGAAGGCATGTGGATAGTATACATCAACACCTCGACCAAGTTCGCTGGCCAGATTCATCAGCCATCTTGTTTCAAAATGGCGGCCATTAAATTAAAAAAAAAATATATATATATAAAGTGAGGTGCAAAAAAATTAGAAATTGAAAAAGGTTTCTTTCTTAAGTATTTGATCTTGATATAAGGATTCAGGAGCATTTTTTGTTTGTCTTTACCTTAAAAAATGGCTCAGATATAGCAGTTTCAATTTCTATTGTTGGTGACATTTTGAAAAATCTGATTTTTTGCATGCGACAGCACTCCTATATATTAACCGATTCCGATGTGAGTGAGCATGTGCACAGCAATTACTAAGGTCTCGACCAAGTTCACTGCTTAGCCTCATCCACCATGTTGTCTTAAAATGACAGGCACTTTAAGAAATTGCCGAATTTGACAGCCAAATGTAAGTTACTTTAAAGAAAAGCAGCTTGGATAAAGCTGACTAATTTCGAGAAATTCTCATTCATTATATTGATAAAAATTAGTATTGAATCTCCTATATTCGGTTTCCACTAAATTGAGCTTCGTGTGTTTTCATGATATAAGTTGGCTTTTTTTAAATAAGGATTATGAAAGCTACCTCTTCCTCCCGGCACTGGCCGGAAGGACTTTTTTTAATTTGTTTTTGCAGTAAGAATTGGTCCTATCAAAAACTTGTCTATATAAATGTTGAAGACAATATTAAGAAGATCTATGATAAATTCATGGGGATTTTATATCTTGCGAATTGACGGAGTTATAGAAATTTTTCTTCTTCACCCCCCTTTTTTTGTTTTCGTTTTTAATTTTTTTTTGGTACGAATTGGTCCTATCAAAAACTTGTGAATACAAAAGTTGTAGATAATATTAAGGAGATGTATAATAAAATTAATTGGATTTGATATCTTGAGAATTGACGAAGTTATGAATTTTTTTTCTCCCAAAAACCCTAATTTTTGCGCCCCTTGAGCCCATTTTTAATTTTATCCAAAATCTGTGATACATAAATTTTTGGCGCTATTTTTAGAAGTAATAAACACTTTAAACTGATTTGATATGTACAAAAATTAAGAAGTTATGGGTTTTTTTCTGTTTTCACAAAACCCCTCCCTATTTCCACCCCCTTGGTCCGATTTTGCCCATTCACGAACTTGACCGAGATTTTATGCCCCTTGATTTTATGTATCAGTTTGGAAGAGATTAGTGCAGAATTGTGGAAGTTATAGTGTCCAGAAGAAAGTGATATATATGTATATAGATAGATACAGATATATATATATATATATATATATAAGTTTTTTACTGATGGTGGTTTTGGGTTCTAGGGGTCATGATCGGTGTAGATCTGCAAAAATTTTCAGAAATTCCAACATAGGGGAAAATGTAATAGGTAGTATTTCATACGAAATCTACCTAAAAAGAGAGTGAGAGAATGGAAGACAGTTTGCTAAAGGGGTAAATCCAAATATATTTGATGAATTTATGTGAAGTACAATAATTGATTAATTTTTCAAAAGAACTGTTGTTATGGATGGTTTCGCTGTTTTAAGATTACCTCCACTCCTAAAAAAAAAATCCATGCTAAATATATACCCATCAAAATGAACTTTGTTCCAGAAATACATAACTGGAATTACTAGAATTACAGACGGACACACGAGTGATCTTAAAAAGTAAGTAAAAACAGAACCATTACAAGTAAAGAACCATAAAAAGGTGGAAATTTTTTTCATCTATACAATGGCAACAAATTCTTATAATTTGGACACATTTTAACGGATATTCATACAATAAAATGAAATATAATTGTGAGCTTGATTATTAATTTCTTTTCGTAACTTAGAAAATATTAAAAACAAAAAACGTATTTAAATTAACAATAAATGCACAAGTTCTTTGAATTAAAAAAAAATAAATGGGACAAAATATTTAATTACAAAAAGAATATTACGGGACAGTAGTGGAATGGGACAGTAGGTTTTTCTCTTTATGTATCATTCTAATCATTTCATCAATCGCACTTTAGATGAAGCAATGGTACCCCAAGCTTCAGTAGAAAAAAGTAGCTGATCTGCATAAACTTTCGATTGTATAACGGTAAACATTATTTCAAGAATCAAAAGTAAATTTGCTTCATCAGGGCTTGAAATTCAGTTTCTTAGGAGGGGAGTCTCCCTACCAACATTTATAAATGGAGGGGAGTTGAGCTATTTGGGAGGGAGAAAAAAAATCTAAAATCCACTGTTATTTTAGATGCTATTTAAAAACTTACATTAATTATTTTATCATGTCTGTATTAATACAGACATTTTTTGGTGCACCCTTTTGGATATTTTCCTTTTTCTGTCACAGGAAGAAAATATCGTGAAATGTGCCAATCGGGCGTAGGAAAAATTCGTGAATTTCCTCGAATGGTCGAGGGAAGAATATCGTGAAATTCGTCGATTGGCCGCGGTATAATATCGCGAAATTCATCGATAAGGCGGCGCATAAAACTGAATTTCGTCAGTCTGTCACAAAATGTAACCGTAAAATTCGCGGGTGTTTGAGTAAAAAAACAAACAAACAAACAACAACAAAAAAAAAAAAACCCTGAAATTCACAGCAAATTTCCTGAAAGGTTACAGCAGGGGATGGGAAGGGAGTGGGAAATCCTCTCCAGGCGCTAATTATTTTTGCTGCAGGTCGAGTAAACACTTTTTTTGGTTTGGTTTGATTTCAGGCTGAGTGTTCCTGTAAATTGGATTCGGGTTAAACCCAATTTTTCAAAAGTTAGTTCAGTATATTATTGCAGATTAAAAACTATACCTATAATAATAAATATAGGTATTTGTGTGTGTGCTGTTTTCTAAAGAGACCGTAGCGGTGTTATCGCTACTTTTTGATGAAATTCCCATTTTTTTTCTGCAGCCCTTTGACGAAATTCGTGTTTTTTCGCGATCATTTGACGAAATTTGCGTCTTTTTCGCTATTTGACGAACTTCGCATCTTTTTCGGGATCTTTTGATGAAATTCGCGTTTTGTCGCGATCCTTTGACGAAACGCGCGCTGTTTTCGCGATCCTTTGTCGAAATCTGCATTTTCCCCGCAATGTTTGACGAAACGCGCGTTTTTTCCGCGATCTTTTGACAAAATTCGCATTTTTCCGCGATCCTTTGATGAAATTCGCGTTTTTTTTCCGCGGCCTTTTGACTAAATTCGCGTTTATTCCGCGATCCTTTGCAAAACTCGCGTTTTTTCCGCGTTCCTTTTGCTATCCTTTGATGTAATTTGCGTTTTTTCGCGATCCTTTGATGGATTTAGAGTTTCTTTTCGCAATCTGACGAAATTAACGTTTTTCCGCGATCCTTTGACAAAATTTGCGTTATTTTCGTAATCCTTTGCGACGAAATTGGCGATTTTTTCCTCGAGCGATTGACGAAATTGAATTTTTCGACGATCATTTGTCGAAATTCGCGATATTTTTCTGTTGAACTGATGACCGATTTTTCATAATTTTCGGAACTTAATGCCTTAAATTTTCAGAAAATTCGGAACAAAATCACCTCTGAATTCGCCAATCGGTCGCGGACACTTGTCAACCGATCTCGAGAAAAAAAATAATGAAATTTGTCTATCGGTTGCTTGAAAAATTCGTGAATTTCAACAATCTTTCACGGTTAAAAAAACAAAAAAAACAAACGCAGAATGTGTCAATCGGTCGCGCAAAAATATCGGGAAATTCGCAAGGCGTTCGTGGAAGTTGGTCGTAATTTCAAAATGCAAAATTTTCAGGAAAATGGTAAGATTTTTTGGACGGGAGGCTCCCGCCCACGATATTCTTTTGGGCGGGATTTCAAAATTTTGGGCGCGAATCCCGCCTGAAATTCAAGCCCTGTTCATATACTTTTTATGGTATTTTGTATATTAATGACTTGTTTATGCGTAGATGCAATAGTTTCCCAATTTATGGAACATTATCTATATATATATTTCTCTTACATAGCGCTAAAAAAGGGCTGTATTTGTAGCTTACTATTTGGAAACAGCCAAAGCGACGATTCTGAATGGTTAAGCTACGGTCACATGCAGGGCCCAACTAAGGCTATGAGGGGCCCCGGGGCAAGCATCATTCTGCCCCCCCCCCCCTACGATATATCTATAGAATTCTTTTGGAATAATGTGGAAGTGGCTAGTACTAAATTTCATACGTATTGTATGTATGCATAAATTTTGTACCCACAGGGTATCACAAAATGATGGTCATAACTTTAAGAAAAAATACTAGTAGGATAATAGCAGAAAAAATGATAGATTGGTTGACACGAGTAGTTTTTTTGCTTTGCTTATCTACGCACGTTATAAGATATCTAAAAGAAAATGACCCAAATTGATCATAATGAATGGTTTTAACTTGCCACACTGCGAGGAAAATGTTAATAAAGAATTTCTTTTGAAAACAATAGAATACTAAGTTGCCATAATAAAATTTTAATCATTAGTTTTTTAATCATATAGTTTGTTTTTTGCATGGGTGCAGGGGGTACTGGAGGTAGCGAGGGGAAGGGGGACCGCACTTCTTCCTAAATGTTTGAAAATATAGGAATTTTGGTCACTTTTGGCTAATTTTAATCATTTGGCACCTTTTAATGAAAATCCTTATTACTCTTATGGGGGCCCCGGGGCAGCTGCCCCGCATGCCCCTGCATAAGTCGGGCCCTGAGTCACATGTCCCAGCCCACTCAGCAAATCAAAATCCAATAAGGATCTCTCTCGTTTTACGCAAACCGTTTGAGCAATACATGAATGACAATTGCTATTGGTCCGTTTTACGGTGACGTGAGGAATGCAGAGAATCAGCTTTTGATCCAAGGTTGTGTTTAGACAATGGCGAAAACTTTTTTTTTTTTTTTTACGGTTCGATAACGTGAGACGTAGCATCTTTTATAGCGTCTTATTATAGTTTTAAATTAATTTAAGCCGTGATTTTCAATACTATAGGCAAAATGAAAAGAGAAGGACCCCATCTGACACTAACATGCCATTTAAACGGCGTCAATTTCCTGTTAGCTTAGCTTTCTTAATGATGATCAACAAGTCACAGCGCCAAACTTTTGATAAATTCATTTTTATTTATATTTTCAACAAAATTTTCAATTACTTTTTTATGAAGTAAAATATTTGTAAATTTCATATGTTACTTGCTCGGATCGCATAGCGGCTCAACTAAAAATATTTTTTATTGTGTTTTCACTAGGGTTTTAAATTAATTCTTTTTCCAAGGTACATTTTTATTTACATTTTCAACAAAGTTTTCCATTACTTTTTATGCATTAAAAATATTTGTAAATTTAATACGTTGTAATGATTTATGATAGCACTCATTCTGGCTAGAGTTGACATAAATAGTGTCGAGCGAGCTGGGATCGCTTAACGATCCCAATATAAATTGCGTAGCAATTCATGGGGGGTTGGCGAGCGTTAGCAGGCAGGGGGCTGAGCCCCTTAGTACTGTATATTATCCCTAATTTAAACTATGCTTAAAAGAAACATTTCTGTTTATACAAGAAGTTTAATATGAAAGAAGATAGAGGGAGGAATGGGACATGGCAGCAAAGAGAGGAATGGGAAATGTCTAATTCCTTCTTTTTAATAAGATGAATGTGAATTGCTAATATGCAAATATTTTTCGAGGGTAGTAGGGTAGTCCGACCAGTAAGTGAACAGCCCCCAGTGAATGAACAATTTCTATATACTTTAATAGAATAAGGTTTGAAAACCTCTCCACTAGATGCGGTTACAACATTGCCTTAATTCTATTCAATAGGAAGATATTGCATTCCTGATTAGTTACTGAAGTCACATTACTTTACTTTGAGAACATGTTTTATTTTTCATGTCTGACAAGGAGAGGGCCAACCTTGTTAATCACAGATTTTGATTATTTTAATATATGCTGTAGGGTAGAGAACCCTTAGTGTCAGGTTCAACGGATTTTATCCAACGCTCCTTAGTTCTTGAGGAACCGGAGTGGCCTAATAATAGTACGCAACTTAAATACTTACACTGCAACCGCAATGATAGGTTGGTCGTAGCTCAGTTGGTACGGCGTTCGCTGGCTGATCTGCGGGCCCGGGTTCAGTACCCGAACGCGCTACATTTGTTTTTCCCATTTTTTGTTTTATAAATATACTTGTAATTATAATTTAACAATTTCAATTACAAATTTTAATATCATACATTAATTATAATGTTAATAAACTTAAATTTATCATTTTTTATTTTTAAACTATTATTTCTCATCCTTTAAAAAGGTTTAAAAAGAAATTGGATCTATTATTGAATGATAAAAATTCCAAAATCGTGACAAAATCTGTTGTGGTGCCATCTAGTTATGATAAAATAAAAGAATATTCAAATAAAATAAAAATAAAAGCAGAAAGAAGATAAAGGTGAAAGCAAAATAATTGAAAGCACAAGCATACGTATTACAAATTTAAAAATCTTTAATATGCAAAAAATCGGTTGTACTTTAATTCAGATGCTAATTTTTAATATAATTATGCTTGTTACTTTAAAAACAGAACAATAGTATTATCGCATTGACTTCCTTTGTTAAAACAATGCGTAAATGATGTTTCTTTAAAATCAAGATTTGACACAATTGCTCAATATCATTGCATCGATAAAGAATATATGAAGTACATTTTAAAAGTGATTTTTAAAAAATTAACAGTTTTATGATGTTTTATACAACTATTTAGTTAAAAGTAAAAAATTAAATAGGTTAAAATTATAATTGATGTACAATATTATAAATTTTAATTGACAATGAGATTATTAATTACACTTACAAGTATATTTATAAAACAAAAAATGAGAAAAACAGATGTAGCGCATTCAGGTATCGAACCCGGACCCACGAATCAGCCGGCAAACGCCCTACCAACTGAGCTACGACCAACCTATCACTTCATTTGCAAAGTAAGTGTTTAAGTTGTGTACTATTATTAGACCTCCCCGGTTTCTCAAGAACTAAGGAGCGTTGGATAAAATCCGTTGAACCTGACACTAAGGGGTCTCTACCCTACAACGTATATTAAAATAATCAAAATCTGTGATTAACAAGGTTGGCCCTCTCCTTGTGAGAAACATATTGTTTCTATGCTAAAATAATAAGGTAAGTGCTATGTCATTTCCTATGTTTGATAAGAATTTACTGGTTTTATTTTCATTGTGCACTAATTTTATTGTACACTAGCAGACCCGCCTGGCGTTGCCCGGGGTTTGTAAATAATAACCTTAAACAAAACTTAAGTTTGTATAATTTATATTTTTGGAAATTCTTTTAAATGAACCTAATTTAAGAGGCCTCATTGCCTTCCGCAGCGTCTAATGTGTTCCCATCAAACTTCTTTCCGAACGAACCTGTAATCTAGATCCCCACTACCTATGGCAGCATTTACCGGAAGTGCCCGCACTTGCCGGAGACAATTGAAAATCAAGTTGAGTGAGCCAAACCTCGTAGGAATCCAGCCCACAGAATCAAAAAAAAAAAAAAAAAAAAAAAAAAAAAAGAAGAATGCACCATTAACGTTAGAAAATGTTGGCAACTAAAGTCTAAGATAAAATTTCATAATACAGAAAGTAGCTGATTTGTAAACTAAGTTGAAGGAAGCAAATCCCGTTGAAATTGGGCCCTTAAACCCGAGAAAATAACACGCCACCAAGGGGTGGAAGATGCCTCCTCACCTTGTAAATTTCACGAATTACTGTTAGCATTAACACGATATTTAATAAACGGATGAAATCCCTTATCTAAATTTACCTTTAAAGAAACGCGATTTTTAATTTACGGCTGTAGTGAGTAGACATAAGTTGATGCTGAAAAAGGAGATTAATGTTCGAAAAAGCTGGTAGCTGAGGTATAAAGAATGACCGGGCCCTAGAGGCCAGGGTCTTAACTGGAATGTAGTTGAGTATAAGAAAAATTTTTAGGGGTTTTAAAGTAGCTGGAAGACGCTAAAACTATGTTAAAGAAAATTGCAATAGAATAGGATACTTTTTAAAGAAGCTGCAAACAAAGGCCCAAGAAGACGATTAATATTCAAAATTGGTAATAGTTGAAGTCAAAGAAATTTTTTTTGCTGTTCATGTAGTAACTGGAGGAACTAAGAAGTAGTTAGAAAAAAAAGTTCGTGAATCGGACCATTTTTAAGGGAGCTATAACAGGCAGCCCAAAAGGGCCCAACTGATAGTTGAGAGCAATACCCTAACATGAAAGCATGTTTAAATGTTTTAGTACTTAGCGTTTAGATCTTCAATTAGTCAAAATTAATCACAGGGTATGAAATCATTAGAATAATATTTTAAAGAATGCTCCAAAAATGGGGTAAATGCTTAAAAGGGGGTCCTAGAGCCCCAATAAAAATATGAGGGTGTTAATCTAGGGGGAAGAGTCCAAGACTCAATTTTAAAATTATGCAATGAGAACAGGGTTGCAAAAACCCACCTACCCAACGGGTTTTATTGGGGTTTTTACAATCCATGATATTATTAATATTCAGTAACTTTTATATTAGATTTTTAACCTTTGTATTTAAAGAGTTACACTATTCTATTAAAACATATTGTGGGTGTTCTGCCAAATCCAAATGTGACAAAGTCAAAATGAAATAAGTGATTAAGTCTTTTAAAAGCCTGTTAATACTATGGGGAAAAAAGGCAAAACCAACATACATAGCTAATCATAACATTTTCTCATAGATAAAAAATAACAAGGTCTTTTATATCATGATTTAACAATATAAAACTTCATAATAAAAGTTCCCAACTGGATACAAATTTGATTTATTCGCTTTTGGCCAGGGTTGCCCCCCCCCCCCAAAAAAAAAAGAAACAAGGCTTTTTTCAAAACCCCCAAATACACCAGTTTTTGTTTGTTTGTTTAAACCTGGGTGTTGTTTTTTTTTTTTGGGGGGGGGGGGGGTTCTGAAATATCATTTCCTATTACATATAGATGCATGTTTGTTGATAAAAATAAACATTGTTGGATATCATATAAGAATTATAACTTCATTTCAAAATATTCAAATTAAATAATACAATCTGTTATGTAGATAAATGAAATCATTTGTAATTTAAACATTTTTAGTAACTGCTGTGTATTATGTATATGTTCAAAGAATAAACTTCCATACAGTGAACCATAGATATCTTGAAAATATTATGAAGCATTATTTGATTAATAAATAATAAAGGATTAAAGATTTGCTTCAAAAATGTGTTCTTAGTGGGGAATACAGATAAAAAGTAATCTATTAAACCAACTTTTAAATATGTGATATGTGGTTATTACATAACATTATATGATGTCAGAAGTAAAAGCTTTTTTACAGACTTTTACTCTGATTTATTTGTGTTATTTCAAATTACTTATATATTAAGTTAATCAATAAAAATGTAATAAGGTTTCTTAATTTAATACATATACTTAAAAAAAAAAATTAAGGGATCTCTTTTCTTAAAAAAAAAACAAAAAACCCAATAAAACCCAAAAAGCCCAATGAAACCCTAAAAAACCCAATAAAACCCAAGCGGGTTGGGTTTTTTATAAATAACCGGGGTTTTTTGCAACCCTGAACGAGAAGGTGAGAAAATTAGGGTGTAAAAAATGCGCAGCACACAAAAAGTTCAAGGAGCCCCGGATCGGGCCCTACAGGACCCTAAGTTGCCCCAGGATTTTAACTGGAATATAGAAACTGGAGAATAACTAAATGGAAAAATGGTTCCAAAAATGAAGATCAGATTAAGAGGGGCAATTTATTAATTTATGGCGCAAAAACTTCAAGGGGCCTTGTACCGGGCCCCAAGGTGGAAGGGATTTAAGTAGCATGTAGTTTGGTATATATATACACTCTTTAGTAGTTTTTAATGTAATCTGAGGACGCTAGAACTGAAGTACAGAAAATTGCCAGGAATTCGAATCATTTTTAAAGAAGATGCATCAAGGGCCCCAAGAAAATGATTTATATTCAAAATTGGTGGTAGTTGGAAGTCTGAAATATTTTTTTGTCGTTCATGTAATAGCTGGAGAACCTAAGATGTTGTTAGAAAAAAAAAGCTAGTGAATCGGACAATTTTTAAGGGAGTTATAATAGGGGGCCCAAAAGGGGCCAACTGATAGTTGAGAACAGGGCCCTAACAAGAAAATATGTTACAACAACGTTTTAGTACTTAGCGTTTTAGATCTTCGATTAGTCGAGTTTAAGCATAGGGTATGAATTAATCATTAGAATATAATTTAAAAGAAATGTGCAAAAAATTGGGGAAATGCTTAAAAAAGGGCCCTAGGGACCCCAATAAAAATATGAGTGTTGGTCGAAGGAGAAGAATTCAAGACTCAACTTTAAAATTACGCACTGCGAAGGTGAGAAAATAAGGGTGTGAAAAACGCATGGCACACAAAAAATTTAAGGGACCCTGGACTTGGCCCTACGGGACCCTATACGGGCCCATGGTCTTAACTGGAATGTAGAAACGGGAGAATAATTAAATGGAGAAAGTATCCTAAAAATGAAGATCGGATAAAAAGGAAGCAATTTATTAACAATTTAGTGCACTAAAACTTCAAGGGGCCTTGTACCGGGCCCCTTGCAAGGGTTCCAGGATCTTAACTGAAATGTAGAAAAGGGGCAAAAACTGAAAGGAGAATTCACTCCAAAAACGACGAAGATCGGATAGAAAAGAGGCATGTTATTAACAATTAAGTGCACTAAAACTTCAAGGCGCCGTGTACCGGGCCCCTTAAAAGGGTGCCAAGGTCTTAACTGAAATGTTGAAATGGGGTACAAACTGAAAGGAGAATGCACCCCAAAAATGAAGAAGATCGGATAGAAAAGAGGCATGTTATTAACAATTTAGCGCATAAAAACTTAAAGGGGCCCAGGGGCCCCGGCTTTTAAAAAAATTAAAAATCTTAGCCTCGGGTGCATCAGGACCTGTCTTGGGCTATTCACATCTGAATTTTCAGACTTCTACGTGCAGTAGTTTTCGCTAGCCATTGCACACAGACAGACAGAGCGATTTGTTCTTTTATTAGTATAGACATTAAATATATATATATTATAGCCATATTTCTAATTGTTTTAACCATTGTAGAATATGTACAATTTGAGAATAGTGATGTTTAATTACTGGTTAGGGAAATGTTAAAAATCCAATGAATGAACAGCTGTTCATTCACTGGAAGGAATACATTACGCTACTTTTACCAGTGAATGAACTATTTTGGGCTTTATGTTTTTGTGGCTTCTTTTGTACCTATATTTTGAATAAGTGATTTTTCAAACATGGTAACAAATTAAAAGTTAACAGATATAAAAACATAACAAAAGAACATATACACCCACATTTTTAAAGATAATAATTATTGATGACTTTCAAACCTTACTTTTCTATGTTTTTAGATGAATGATAGAAATATTCTCACTAATAATCAAGAAGATTCCTCAAAAAGGAAGTATGGGAGGTTGAAGTACCCGACAGAGGACCTTGAAAATGCTGTTCAAGCTATGAGATTCAGGTCAGCTTAGTTTGAAGAAGGTATCTCTTCATTTTAATTTTCCAAAAGCAAACGTTGTCTATGAAACTGCGAGGGAAAACAATTGAAAGTAAGCGCATGGGACATTGCCTGTGTTGTACTTTGAAGAAGAAAAACTCCTTGAACATTGTATAGTTAGAAAGGGAAAATTGGATTTACAATTCATAAGGATGAAGTAAAAGGTGATGTTTACAATGTCATGAAACAAACAGGAAGGAAAAATCCAAACATCAAGGGAGAAATGGTGACTCTTTTTTTAAAACAACATCCAAGGTTGGACATATGAAGTAAGCATCACGACAATATGTGGACCGCAGGTCCACATGTGGTGGAATTGTAATTCACAACATCTGGTATTTAAAGGATCATATGAAAGGCATAATAAAAACACCCGAACTTATTTCTGCAACATGCTCCCGTTCATCTGGAGTTTACTTAAATAGAGAAGTACAGGACCATTGACTTCAGGAATCATTAGTTTTTTTTAGCCCCGGTTCGGTATGCTATTTCTTTCTCCCAGCTTATTTTGTGTCCAAAAAATAACGTTAGCTTACAGACGCTAGCAATAAACAAAGTAGATGTATCATTGTACAATTAAATGCTCTATAGCATTTTTTTTTAAATTTCTAAACATCGCACAGTTTCAGTTTTTATACCATCGTATTGGGGAAAAAAAGTACTTTTTAATGCAATTTGTTTGAAAACTGCATCTCTATTTGTTTTTGAAATATTAATTTTTTTGTAGTTTTTAGCGACATTTGTTTCATTTTGGCAACTCAAGTACGCCATTTCTGTAGAAAGTAAAGAAAAAATTGCTGAAAAATAGAAATTATATCTTTTTGTTGCCATTTTCTCATAAAGCGGAAAAAAAAATTAATTAAAAAAATTAAATAAAAAAAATTAATTAAAATACGTGCTACTTTGAGAAAAATATAAATGAAGGATTTATGATAAAACAGGGAGCTATTATAAACTATATTTAATTTTAGGTTTCTATATTAATGCAAATGACGTCATTTTACATAAAATAAAAGCGTGTGCTTTAAGTCTTAAAACTGAAATATGTTTTGCAGTAGAGTCCCGATTATCCGAGTCACGCTTAACAGAGTTATTTTCTTCTGATGGACTGGTGT
Source organism: Maratus speciosus (assembly GCA_963932465.1). NCBI lineage: Eukaryota > Metazoa > Arthropoda > Arachnida > Araneae > Salticidae > Maratus > Maratus speciosus. The sequence continues at coordinate 200,498,104 of OZ010787.1, read as the reverse complement.
CTTCTATTATTATGAAACAGCCATTATAAATGAAGCGTTAGGGGAAGATGAAAGAGCTGCCGTAAAAAGTTAGAACTCTGATTTTCTGGTCAGAATGGAAAAAAAAATGGCCATAATTATTTTTTAACGCTTCATTTATAATGTCTGCTTCATAATAATAGAAGCCACCAGTCCACCAGAAGAAAATGAAGTAATGGAAATGCCGGGGCGACACTAAATTCTGAAAAAGCAGAATTCCTGTTCTCTAGTTTTTTTGTTTTTTTTTTTTTTTAAATCTTTAATTTATGATAAATTTTAAATCTTAAAAGCGACAATTTTTCAAGCTAATTAATTATCGTTCTGGGTTTAAAAAAAAACCGTAATTCAGTGAAAACATGTTATAAGTTATTTGTACAAGTTGTAAAATAAATAAGGAACTATTAAATTTAAATATTTTTAAATTGCTGCCTGTTCATTCACTGGAAAATTTTGCGTTCATTCACTGGTAACAGCTGTTCATTTACTTGGTTTTTGTATCAATTTCTATTAAGACACCCCTAGCATCCAAAACAAGTAAAATATAAAATTCCTTTTTTTATTTTTTAATCATTTGTAAACCAGCAAATGTATTTGCACTGTCAAACACCAATAGTTACTGTTTATTAATATATAATGAAACATTTTCTTTTAGGTAGCTTTCTTTACAAAAAGCTACCTATTGCAGCCGTTCGGAGGAAAGCGATTTCAAAAAATTTTGGTATATTTTCATCGATCATGACCCCCAGACCCCGAAACCACCCCCCGTTCAAAATTGATATATATATCTGACCTATGTCACACTGTAACTCTCGTATTTATGAACCGATTTGGATGTAATTCGGTGTGTACATAGTACAAACCAATGTCTCGACCGAGTTCGTTGGTCAGCTTCATCCGCCATTTTGTTTCAAAATGGCAGCCATTTAAAAATTTTTAAAAATTTTTAAATTTGAAATGTGGTACCAAAAAATTGAAAATGGAAAAATATTTTTTTTTTATGTATTTGACCTTTATACAAAGACTCTGTAGCAGTTTTTGTTTCGTCTATATCTTAAAAAATGGCTGAGTTATAGCATTTTGAATTTCTAGCGAAGCTGACATTTTGAAACGTCCTGAATTTTGTCACGCGATAAAAGGCGTATTTATGAACCGATTTGGATGTAACTTCGTTTATACATAGTACAGACCAATGTCTCGACCGAGTTCGTTGGCCAGCTTCATCCGCCATTTTGTTTAAAAATGGCGGCCATTTAAAATTTTAAGAAAAATTTAAATCTGAAATGTGGTACCAAAAAATTGAAAATTGAAAACATATTTTTTTCTTATGTGTTTGACCTCGATAAAAAGATTCGGGAGCAGTTTTTGTTTCGTCTATACCTTAAAAAATGGCTGAGTTATAGCATTTTGAATTTCTAGTGTGGCTGACATTTTGAAACGCCCTGATTTTTGCCACGTGATAACAGACGTATTTATGAACCGATTTGGATGTACCTTGGTGTGTACATAGTACATACAAATAACTCAACCGAGTTCGTTGGCCAGCTTCATCCGCCATCTTGTTTCAAAATGGCGGCCATTTAAAATTTTTTTTAAAAAATTAAATTTAAAATGAGATATCAAAAAATAGGAAAATGAAAAAGAGTTTTTTCGTATGTGTTTGACCTTAATACAAAGATTCCGGAACAGGTTTTATTTCGTCTATACCTAAAAAAATGGCTGAGTTATAACATTTTGAATTTCTATTGTGGCTGACATTTTAAAACGACCTGATTTTTGTCACGCGATAACAGGCGTATTTATGAACTGATTTGAATGTAACTTGGTCTGTACATAGTACATACCAATGTCTCGACCGAGTTCGTTGGCCAGCTTCATTCGCCATCTTGTTTCAAAAGGCTTGCCATTTAAAAAAAATGTAATTTAAAATTTAAAATGAGGTATTAAAAAATTGGAAAATGAAAAAGATTTTTTTTATGTGTTTGGCCTTGATACAAAGATTCTGGAGCAGTTTTTGTTTCTGAAAATTTGTTCTTTTGTTTATATCTTAAAAAGTGGTTGAATTATAGCACTTTGAATTTCTATCATGGCTAACACTTTGAAACGATCTTGTATTTGTCTCGCGATACCACACGTATTCACCTATTTCGATGGAAGAAGGCATGTGGATAGTATACATCAATATCTCGACCAAGTTCGCTGGCCAGCTTCATCAGTTATCTTGTTTCAAAATGGCGGCCATTAAATTAAAAAATATATATATATAAAGTGAGGTGCAAAAAAATTAGAAATTGAAAAAGGTTTCTTTCTTAAGTATTTGACCTTGATATAAGGATTCAGGAGCATTTTTTGTTTGCCTTTATCTTAAAACATGGCTCAGATATAGCAGTTTCAATTTCTAACGTGGGTGACATTTTGAAAAATCTGATTTTTTGCCTGCGACAGCACTCGTATATATCAACCGATTCCGATGTGAGTGAGCATGTGCACAGCTCACTAAGGTCTCGACCAAGTTCACTGGTTAGCCTCATCCACCATGTTGTCTTAAAATGGCAGGCACTTTAAGAAATCGCCGAATTTGGCAGCCAAATATAAGTTACTTTAAATAAAAGCAGCTTGGATAAAGCTGACTAATTTCGCGAAATTCTCATTCATAATGATTTAGTATTGATAAAAGTTAGTATTGAATCTCCTACATTCGGTTTCCACTTAATTGAGCTTCGTGTGTTTGAATAATGTAAGTTGGCTTTTTTAAAATAAGGAATATGAAAGCTACCTCTTCCTCCCGGCACTGGCCGGAAGGACTTTTTAAATGTGCTTAAGTTTTCACTTACTGGTCGGACTACCCTATATTAATTATACCATTATAAATATATTCATTTACTTCAAAATGTAAATAAATTAAACTGATGACTTTTTAATGTCATCTCTGAGTGACAATACTGAATTTTCCTTCCAGTGATGAAGGTAATGGAATTTGATATTGTAGAACAGACATTATCAACCTATAATCTTTGTTAGACCGTGTATATAGCCAACACTAGACTATTTGTGCATTATCATATATTGTTTTATAGTTGTCATATACCTCCCTGTTAGTGGGGAGGTGTGGGACACATCTTGAAATTTACAATTTTTTTTTTATGAAATTGTTTCTGTAAATTATGTTTCTATATTGTTCAAGGACATTAGAAAGTGTTTCATTTTGTATTCTATATATCTCAATTTTTGTTTTTGTGTCAAACAAAGTTGATTTTCTTAGTTTTGTAAAAAGTGTCCCATTCCTCCCCACTCTCCCCTACTCGAACTTCCTTTACCTTTTAAAATATGAAAGAAATTTCACTCTAGAAATACACTTTAAAGACTTGACAGTCGTAATAATTACGACTATATGTTTGCTTGACGATAGAGAGCTGATTGACAAATAAGAGGACAGTTGTAAGAATGTGTTTTCAAGGTAAATTGATAATAAAATGTTGAGAAGTACATTATAACCATTTTTGAACCCATTTTCTCCCCATAAAAATTCTAATATTACAAAATTTGTAATTTTTACGAGCGTTTAGTTCTTTCCCACTGTCCCGAGTTAGTCATCTAGGGTTAAACATCATTTACTGAGTGATGTAAAATTTAATATATTCAAATCCTTCCTATTATTTCATTTCAAGACTCTCTTATAAAATTTAAACAGCCCAAAGCTTATACATTTTCGACAAGTAGTGTTTAGTACTTATTACAAATAGTGATGCAACGAATAGTGGTTTGGCCGAATAACCGAATACCGAATATTCGGCCAAGTTACAGCCGAATATTCGGCCTATTCGGCCGCCGAATAAGGAACTTATTTTTGCCTAAAAACAAAATATAGTATGCACTATATGCACAATTCTTGTATATTTCACAATTAAAATGTATTGTTTTCTTTTAAAAAATTATTTATACACAATTTTTTAAAGCATTATTTTACTCTGAAAAAATATTCGGCTATGTTCGGCCTAAAAATTGCCTCAATAATATAATTCAGCACCCCCCAAAAAATTCATAGCAAAAGTTCCTCATCAGGTACTCTCTAGTTACATTTTAATAGATATTATGTGTGTTGCTATTACATTTTAAAATAATGAAAAATTTTTAAAAGTACTAGGAAACATAAGTTTCAGCTTTCAGATGAAATAAAATAAAAAATAAGAAATCTTAATATCTTAAGAAAAACCACTGATAGAAAGGGTGAAAGGAATATCCTCTAAAATGGTGGAAAGAAATCATTGTAGACTTTATAAAGCTCACAATTACAATTTTTTTTTTTTTTAATCTTTATTATTTTTTTTTCTTTGCTGTCAGCAATGAAGCTTCTATAGAATGTGTACCTCAATGTGAAGAAATAAAAGAAATTAGTAATTTTCTTTCCCAGCCACTACTAGAAAGACAACAGTGTCCTTTGGAATGGTGGGCGAAAAATTCGGAAGACTTTCCAAACCTTTTACAATTAGCCAAAAAGTACCTTTCTGCACCAGGAAGTACCATATATAGTGAGAGATTATTTTCAGAAGCAGGTAACATTTACGAAACAAAAGAAAAAAAAAAAGAAATAGACTATCACCTGAGAATGCTGAATTATTATTATTTCTGCATCACAATCTACGTTTATTGAAAACATTTTAACTGTTTTTTAAGGCAAATGTAAACATTACAATGCTATTCTCGAAAAAAATATCTAAAACGTAAATGCATACTAATTAAAAAAATTTAGTATTTACATTTCTTCCATTATTTAATAAGAAATAGTAACACACTTAAAAAAATCACTTAAAATATATTTAACTTTTAAGCGTATTTTACTAAAAAAAAAAAAAACCCTTAAGTATTGCAACATATACGACTTGAATATCTCATACATATAATATATTTAATCAATCATATATTTATGTTCTATATAGGTATAATTCAAAATATTATTGAAAGAAATATTTTTTTATGTAACAAGGAATAAATATTAAACTTCCCATTATGATTTAAAAAAAAAAAAAATTGAATTAGCTTGTACAGCTGTATTAAAGCAATTTTGAATAGATTAATTTTAAATTTAACAGATTATGTTAGCTTATTACAGATACTTTTGTACTTACTGATACAGCATAAATTTTTTTTAACATGATTCCTAAATTAGCCTCTTATATAAAAATGGGTAGATAAAACCCATTCGGAGTCAGGGGCGGATCCAGAGAATCGTTTTTTTTTTGAGGGGGGGGGGGGCGATACCGAGTGACATATAATCAACGTAGTCATAACTTCTGCTGCTCAAATCATTTCTTGCAGTTAATTATTAAATGAAAATGAAATAATTAATGCGAATTGAAAATATTATAGACTCTCGATTATCCAACATCCGATTAACCGAAACACTCGGCTATCCAACACTCTTATTTTATAATCCCGCCCTCTCCTCAAAATGTGGTTTATTGTTGCTTATTAGGTCGTAAAATTAAAAACGTTATAGCAGAATTAATTAAATTTATTAAATGTCTTATTTTTTTTCTTTTTCTATTTACTCTTGTACTATGGTAATTATTTATCTTATTTTTTTGTTCAAATAACAACGTTAATAACACAAGCTTACGATGATTGTGTTTTTTAACTTTTGATAATTGATACTGATGTATTTTTCAGCACTGAATCCGAAAATGACCTTCATTTTTAACCATCACGTCACGATTTTCGCAAATCGTAAATTTCAAAGTTAAAAAGTAAAAAATAGTGAAAATCTCACAAATCAATTTGTCAAAACCTTAACAAAAGAAGGTAAATGTTTTAAATGCATCTGCAACAAATTTCCCAGCCTTATCAACCGCCAAAATAAAAGAGGATACCGAGATGAACCCCATAGAGAAGATTAAAAGAAAAGCGGAAAGCAGAGCATGAGCGGTTCAAAGAAACTTCCACGCTGGAATAAAATTTTTAAATGCACAATATTTTACATGTTTAACTGTAAAAATCCATAGTATAAGCAAACAAAATTAATAAATTATTATGAGAAAAAGTTACGTCTATTTTGTAGTAGCAGATTTTCGCAATATTTCGACTTTTTAAAAATTTGCGATTTATGGAAAATCCTGACGCGATGATATGGTAAAAAATAAAGGTCATTTTTGGATTCAGCACTAAAAAATACATAAGAACCAATTATCGAAAGCTGAAAAACATAACCATCACATCCATTTTTTAATATCAGATTTCTGAATCAGGATAATCTCTGAAAAAGGATCCCCTTCAGAAACCTGAAGGGGCCTTAACATCCTTGAAAGTCAAAATGTGTCATCTAAGTGAATTTCGTCAAAGGGTCGCAGAAAAAAACGCGAATTTCGTCAAAGGGTCGCAGAAAAAAACGCGAAATTCGTCAAAGGGTCGCAGAAAAACGCTTATTTCGCCAAAGCATTGCAGAAAAAACGCTAATTTCGCCAAACAATTACGGAAAAACACTAATTTTGCGAAAAAATCCGAATTTTGACAACAAACCTCAGGAAAAATTCGAATTTCGTCAAAGAATCGCGAAAAAATACGCGAATTTCGTCAAAAAATAGGGCATTTCGTCAAAGGACCACGGAAAAAACGCGAATTTCGCCAAAGGACCACGAAAATAAACGCGATTTTCGTCAAAGGGTCGCAGAAAAAACGAGAATTTTGTCAAAGGGTCGCAGAAAAAACGAGAATTTTGTCAAAGGACCGCAGAAAAAAACGCTTATTTCGCCAAAGGATTTAAAAACAAAAACTATTTTGGCAAGAAATTACGCGTAAAACGCTAATTTCGCGAAAGAATCGCGCAAAAAAGGCGAATTTCGTCAAAGAGTCGCGAAAAAATACGCAAATTCCGTCAAAGGGGCGCGGAAAAACGTGAATTTCGTCAAAAATAGAGCATTTTGTCAAAGGACCACGGAAAAACGCGTATTTCGTCAAAGGGTTGCAGAAATAAACACGAATTTCGTCAAATTACAGAAAAAACGCAAATTTCGTCAAAGGGTCCCAGAAAAAAACGCGAATTTCGCCAAACAATTACAGAAACAACGCTAATTTCGCGAAAGAGTCGCAAAAAATGCAAATTTAGTCAACAGATTTCGGAAAAAATGCGAATTTCGTCAAAGAATCGCGAAAAAGATACGCGGATTTCGTCAAAGGGCCGCGGAAAAAACGCACAATTAGCACCAGGAGGAGATTCCCTAGGCGCACATACACGGGGATGGGGGGTTTCTATCGGGGCGGTCGCCCTCCCCCCAAGATATAAATCCAACGCTTTCAACGACAGTTTTCGTGGAACAGACAGACAAGCAAACGAAAACCAAACATTTTCCGGGTGTCAATGGTAAACCTCACTGACGTTTCGGCAATTAGTGAACGAAATGGGATTATGCCCTGTCAAAAGGCATACGGCGCCATAAAATTTTGAGGTGGGGGACGATGCCACTTCGTGTACCTTTTGTTGAATCTCTACAACAGATGACAACGTTATGCGGATCCCTTTAAAGTGTTGAAACTTTTCGTTCTTTCAAAGAAGCAGCAATTCTAATTTCTGTACAACGATATTTTTGAGGAGCGCTTTATTGATGGAGACAAGAATGGGATTCATAGCAATTTCCAAAGAAAGAAAGAAAGAAAGAAGAAAAAGAAAGGTCCTTTGAAAAATTCAAGCATCTTAATGTTTTCTGAAGAAAGCCATTAATGTGTAAAAAATGTACTGTTATTGCCACCCACATTGGGAAATTTCAAGGGGTATTTGATGAATGAATAAAAAAAGATTATGTCCTAATCCTAGTCAGTTAAAAGCTAAAATGCTTATGGTGTGTTGATTTCTTAAAAACCAACTTGGTAAATTTGTTCTTCCCTTCTTTGCCCCGATCGAACCCACCCCCCTCCCCCGTGGATGCGCGCTTAGGGGAATATCCTCCCGGTGCTAATTGTGCGTTTTTTTCGCGGCCCTTCGACGAAATTCGCGTTTTTCAGTGACTCTTTGGCGAAATCTGCGTATTTCTTTCCCGATTCTTTGAAGCAATTCGCATTTTTTCAGATATCTGTTGATGAAATTAGCGTTTTTTGCGAGATTCTTTCGAGAAATTAGCGTTTTTTCTGCGATCCTTTGACAAAATTTGCGTTCCTTTGTGGTTCTTTGACGAAATACGCGATTTTTTGACGAAATTCGCATTTTTCCCGCGCTTCTTTGACGAAATTTCGCGATCCTTTGATAAAATTCGAGTTTTTTCGCGATCCTTTGATGAAATTGGGATTTTTTGCGCGATCCCTTGACGAAATTCGCGTTTGTTTTGCGATCCTTTGACCTGCGAACGATTTACGAAATTGATTTTTTTTGGCGATCATTTATCGAAATTCGCGATGATCGGTGGATTTATATTATTTGGGGGGGGATCGCCCCTATCGCCCCCCCCCCCCGTGGGTCCGCGCCTGTTCGGAGTATGAAAGTTAATGGGAAAAAAAGTGTTAGTTAATTTCAAATAAAATTTTCATTATACATGATGAATATAAATTGTCAAATTAAAAAGTTATACTGTGTAAATATAAAAACATTTATTACAGTATTATTCGGCCAAGGCCGAATAATGGATTTGATATTCGGCCGAATATTCGTTGCATCTCTAATTACAAACATCCTCAAAATCATATGAAACAAATCTCTCTCAAAACAATCAACAGTATAAAAATTTTAAAATGTTTTTTTTTCTTTTTTGTTAAGCGTGTTAAATAATTTATTCCACTTCAAAATAGTATGAAACAGGCACTAAAGAGTTCCTCCAAAAGATGGAATTCCACCCTCATCAAAACAGTTCAGAAAGAAACTCAAAGAGTTTGAGTAGACAAAATATCTTAGGATTAAATTTTCCATAAGTATCGAACAAAACAGGTTTTTAAGACCGAAACCAAATTTCGGTAATCTTCCTATTTTCGGCCAAAAACGAAAACAAAATCTCCAAAAAACTTTTTAAAAGTTATTAATACATGCATAAATATACATCATTATGCGTGTATAGAAACACATTTCTAACAAACAACAAAAAAAAAATACAAACATAAATAATAATAATACAACTTTTATATTTTATTAGTTTATGACAACCAATAATCAGAAGCATTTATCAATAATTAATTGGCAATTTAGTTAAATAATGGAGAACAAATTCGATAATGAATATTTAATTTTTAAATATACACATCTTTTCAAATATTTAATATTCTTCAGATAAATTAATTGAAATAAACTACTTAAAAGTTTGTTTTTAGGAAGTTAACATGGAATATGTTTTAATAAAAATAAAAAATAAAAACATTTTATAATTTATAATTATTATTAGTTTAGTAGAGATTTAAATATAGATAAGATATAGGGTGATCCCGCCAGTAGTTGATATCCTTCCAGTACTAGTTGATCAAATTTTTGAAATACTGCGCCATTTCAAGCGGAAATGAGTTTTATACGTAGCACTAGACATAATATTATTGTTTGAATGTTACTGCACCTGTTGTTACATTGTCGTCAACGTCAACTGTCTGTCTGCTGTAAGAAATTTTTTTTTTTTTATTAGAAAGTGTAAACATTTATAACACCAAATAAAATAAATTAAGACAGACTTGAGCACAGTTAAAAAATAAATTTTTATAAAAAATATACTTAAAAACAATTAAAAATACAATTTGTAAACGTTTCGCCAAGCGACACGCGAGGCATCATCAGTACAAAATATCCATTGCATAGCAAACGACGGAACAACATCAGTACAAAATAGGCGGGGCCAGTGAAATGTAACGTGATATTTTGTACTGATGATGTTGTTCCGTCGTTTGCTATGCAATGGATATTTTGTACTGATGATGCCTCGCGTGTCGCTTGGCGAAACGTTTACAAATTGTATTTTTAATTGTTTTTAAGTATATATTTTATAAAAATTTTATTTTTTAACTGTGCTCAGGTTTGTCTTAATTTATTTTATTTGGTGTTTTAATGGTTTTTAAATTCAGACGTTAAATGTATATATACTGTAAATGTAAACATTTAGTTTTTGATTATTTGGATACAATTACGATACGTTAAAATAATCCACTTCCTTCTTGCTTTTTTCAACTAATTTTTTTTAAAGAATCATCGTTAATCACAGTTTAAGGATGATAGTTCAAAGATTAATTTTTAGATTTTCGAATGACTTCTTCCGCCTGATCAACCAATGGGAAAATGGAAATTAAAAAAACTATTGATTTATAATTTTGTTGCTATTTAATTTCAGCAGATTTAATTTTTGTCCATTCTAGGACATTCATTAAGGGTTGTAGCAATCATGTTAGTTTACTTCTAAAAATTAAAAGGAAGGAAATATAATAAAAACCCCTTAGCACTGACTTCGATCAACTACTGGCTGGGTCATCCTATACTTAAATAAATATTTACTTACTTCATTCCAAAAAACTTTGGCACCCCCCGCCTCCCTAAATAAGTTTTGAAGTAGCGCCCATGTTTGAAAATTTTTATCTCCGGGGCCCAAGTTGTCTCCTTGTGCCTCTGACCAAAACTCCCCCCCCCCCCCCCATATAAAATAAAATGTAGTTAGTTCATCAATGACACAGAAAGAGCATTCTAAAACGAACTTTTGACGAAACTCAGATTTTGAGCCGAAAACAAAACCGAATTTTCGGTCGATCTCTAATTTTCCACCGACCTTTTTGGACTATATACAACATTTCAATGTTGAACATTCTTGAATCTGAAGCAGAGATACAAGGAATATCCAACATGTATGTATTAAATAATTTAAAAATTCATATTCATCAAGTATGGTAAAAATTGCAAATTTTTTTTTTAATGCATTGTTATATAACACCAGATTTTTCATTAATTTTCACATATTGGTACATAATACAAGGCCATATTTTACTATCTCAAAATAATCCTCATTGTTTTTTAAATGTTATTTATATACTCATTTTTTATTTTATAATATTCGTTTTCAAACTAGTTAATTTAATAAATGCCCTTCTATTTACTTATTTTTATATATTTATTTATTTTATTTTATATTTACTCAGTACTTATTAAGTTTATTCCTATTTTTTTCATTCTACTTTAAATAAATGTTAATCTTAATCATTTCTTAACCCCTTGAGGGGCGGTGGTATATATTATATACCACCTACGATTAATGAAGTTTTACACCAGAAAAATTTTATTAAATTTTACTTTTGTAACTTTGGTGGAAAAAAGCCGTAAAATTGCTTTTACTTATTTTGAAATAGAATTTTTCAAAGATTTCTGTGTGAGTTCAACATTACGGGAACGCAATCACTTGCCCCTCAAGGGGTTAATTTCTTCAATTAATTTCATTTCTGTTTAATGGGTATAGATGGCAGCACTAAACATTTTTTAAACTTAATTACAATATAGTTTTCCTTTTTCACATCAGCTGGCAGCAATGTTCTGGTTCTCAGCAACTTCTGCCCACATGTTCTAATAGTCCTAAATCTGTTCACATCCTCACATGTTTTAACATTGTGAGTCAACTTTATGATGTTTTGGATCCTAGTATGTAATTGAGGTATAGTGCTCTTATAATTTTTAATATCCCGTGTGAGGTGTATCTTTCTTTAGATCTCTTGGTATTTTATTTTATTTTATGATGCACTATTAGGTGCTAAATTTTGTCATTTTAGGCTTAATGCCGACAAAATTGGATGAAATAACGCATCTTCACTATGAATTAACCAATAAGCACCTCTGATGATTCTGTGGGTTATTCATAGTTTCTTATTTTACATACTAGTTTCCTATGTTCATATCTCGTTCATCTTTAGAATTTTACCATTTGTTCATATATTTGTGATTTCATCTGTATTATATATATATATATATATATATATATATATACATATATATACAGGGCTAGAAATTCGGGGCGGGATGGCGAACATTTCACCATTTTCCGAAAAATTTTTCATTTTGAAATTACGATCAACTCCCGCGAACGCCTTACGAATTTAAAGATATTTTCGCGCGACCTATTGACATATTTACGAGGTTTTTTTTTACCGCGAACGGTCGTTGAAATTCAAGAATTTTTCACGCGATCGATAGGCAAATTTCATTATCTTTTTCCCGAGATCGGTTGACAAATTTCGCATTATTTTCCGCGACCGTTTCGTGAATTCAGACGTGATTCTGCTCAAAATTTCCGAAAATTTAAGGCATTCAGTTCCGAAAATCATGAAAAGTCGGTCATCTGTTCGGAAATTTGAACTTTAAAATATAACAGAATATCGCAAATATCGACAAATGACCGATGAAAAAATCAATTTCGTCAATGATTCGCAGAAAAAATTGACAATTTCGTCGCAAAGGATCGCGGAAAACGCGAATTTCGTTAAAGGATCGTGAATAAAACGCAAATTTCGTCAAAGGATCGCAGGAAAAATTTGAATTTCGTCAGATCGTGAAAAAAAAACGCGAAATTCCTCAAAGGATCGAAAAAACAGAAAAAACACAAGTTTCGACAAAGGACCGCGGAAAAACGCGAATTTCATCAAAAGGTCGCGGAATAAACGATAATTTAGTCAGGCGGCCGCTGTAAAAAACGCGAATTTGATCCAATGATCGCATAAAACGCAAATTTTATCAGAGGATCACAAAAAACAGTGAATTGCGACAAAAGATCGCGAAAAAAACGCAAATTTCGACAAAGGATCGCGAAAAAACGCAAACTTTGACAAAGGATCGCGAAGAAGCGCGAATTTCGTAAAAAGATCGCGAAAAGAACGCAAATTTCGTTAAAGCTTCGAGAAAAAAATCGAGTTTCGTCAAAGGATCGCGAGAAAATGCGAATTTCGTCGAAGTATCACGCAAAAAAACTGGGAATTTCGTCAAACGGTCGCGAAAAAACACGAATTTCGTCAAAAGATCGCGAAAGAAACGCGAATTTCGTCAAAAAACTGCAGTAAAAACGAGAATTTAGTCAAATTGTCGCGGAAAAAACGTGACGGTCTCTTTAGAAAACAGCACATACATAGATATCTATGTTTATTTTTATAGTTATAGTTTTTAATCTAAAATAATATACTGAACTAACATTTGAAAAATTGTGCTTAACCCGAACCCAGTTTACAAGAATCTACACTCCCCCTGATATCAACTCAAACCAAAAACAGAGTTTTATTCGACCTACAACAAAAATAATTAGCGCCTGTAGGTGATTTCCCAATCCCTTTCCAACACCTACTGTAACCTTTCACAAAATTCGCTGTGGATATATATTTGTTTTTACTTAGAAACACCTGCGAATTTCACGGTTACTTTTTGCGATAGACTGTCGAAATTCAGAGTTTTATCCCATAACAGGTCAACGAATTTTGCGATTTTATCCTGCGACCAATCGACAAATTTCACGATATTCTTCCCTCGACCGCTGAAGGAAATTCGCGATTTTTTTTTTCCCTATGCCCGATTGGCATATTTCACAATATTTTTTCCAGTGACAGAAAAAGTAAAATATCCAAAAGGGTGCACCAGAAAAGGACAGTAAGTGTCACTGGCGAGTATTACTCGTCTTCAGAGTGTTCCGTACAACAATAAATATGAATTTATTAACTGTATTATTTAAGAAACGTTGCTAAAAGAATATTAAAACTTTGTAAAAAAACAACACAACGTAAGGTTGGGTATAGCTGTAAATACTAGAAATGTATGAATGGGTATACCATAAAAGCTCAAAGAGATATGAAGCCAAATATTGCTATTCTGTATAACTCGTTTTTCAATCTTATTCTAATCGGTTTAGGATGAACTTAATTCTGTATTAACAATAAAAGTAGCTCATATTTAAACTTCATTTGGCATTTCATAAAACTAAATTCAGTGTAGTAATAATATTTTATTTTTACAGTGTAGCTAAAGCCTTGTTCGAAGTTTAAACTTAGCATTGTGCTAAGTGCGCTTCGAAAGGAAAATCGTAGAGATGCAACACCGCCTTGGTCTGTACCGCATTTTTCCAGATAGGTTTTTAATTAACTTTTAAAGACACGGGAAGCGTACTGAGAGAGTCACTTAATGCAAACTAGTAGCGAATCCCTTAGTATTTACGTGATTAATTCTAATTAAATTAGCCATTTATTGCTTTTATACTGCTACTGAGCATTGCATTACACAAATGTATCATTAAAAGTGGTTATCGACTTTAAAAGCCGATGGTACATAGAGTACGCCACCCCTGTCACTATGTATGTCCAAACCGTCCGTGTCTTTAAGAGTTAATATCTCGGCTAATTACCGACGATTTTTTTCGAAAATCATTATCAACAATGCTTTTATACTTCTGCTACGATAGGTACAGTCGTGGAAAAAAAAAGTAAACACCCCCTACTAACTCCTCAACAAATTATTGTAGACGAAAGTTACTGGTACCGAACGATTGGAAATAATGTCTACATTTAAATGATGTATATAAAATTTTCTTAGGGGGCCATAATCCAAACTTCATTTTTTTCAATAGCAATACCCAATTTTAACGAGATATTCCAAATCTTCGGTCCGAACTATGCTTAGACACCAAATTTCAAGTCATTTGAATGATAAGTTTTTGAATTATAAACATTCAAAATTTAGTGCTTCTAATGATAAATAAAAATATGAAAATGTAATTTATATCTCCTGAAATTATGCTTCTAATGTGCTAATATTTTGTGTAGCAATAATACTAATATACCCAAACATAAATACGTTGAATTTGTAATTTTTATAATTTTATGATATGAATTATGAAATTAATATTCGAAAAAATTATGAATTGCAACCTACAGTTTTTTTGATGGATTTAGATTTATTAAGTCCTACTTTATGGAAATCCAAAATTTCACATTTTTCTTCCAAGTAGTTTAAAAATTATGCTTAAAAAACGGCAAAATGATGGTTTAAGGGGCCGTGTATGATAGAAGTGACTAAATATTTTGAAATTTCTTCTGCTGTCCTGTAATCTAGAAGGCTTCATTGGTGCCTTGATCAAGAAGGGGGCTATCTCGGTTAACAATCGAGTACCGAACTTCAATTTGGATACAGCCCTTAAAATACGCTGGTTTTAAAATAATTAATTTCTCGGAAACGTATCGTACGAATTGCATAAAAAAATGTTTTTAGGCTAATTGAAAGGTGTACAGTTCATTGATTTATGTTGTCAGAATTGTGTATTGCTATCAGGGTTGCAACCCACCTACGCAAAAAAAACCCAAACCCAATAAAACCCACGTCAAAGCGGGTTTTATTGGGTTTTTTACAATCCATGATATTATTATTAATATTCAGTAACTCTTATATTAGTTTTTAAACTTTTGTGTTTAAAGAGTTAGATTATCCTATTAAAACATATTGTGGGTGTACTGCCAAATCCAAATATGACAAAGTCAAAATGAAATAATGTGCTTAAGTCTTTTAAAAACCTGTTAATATTATAAAAAAGCCAAAACCAATATATATATAGCTAATTATAACATTTTCGCATGGATCAAAAATGAGTCTTTTATATCAAGATTTAACATATTAAAACTTCATAATATAAGTTCCCAACTGGATAGAAATTTGAGATTCGCACTTTTGGCCAGGATTGGCCAAAAAGGGGGCTTTTTCAAAAAACCCAAATAAACCGGCTTTTGTTTGTTTGTTTAAACCTGGGTTTTTTAAATATCATTTCCAATTACATATAGATGCATGTTTGTTGATAAAAACAAATATTGTTGGATATTATATAAGTATTATAACTTCATTTTAAAATATTCAAATTAAATAATTACTATCAGCTATGTAGATAATTGAAATCATTTGTAATTTAAATATTTTTAGTAACAGCTATATATTATGTTCAAAGAATAAACTGTTCTATACAGTGAACCATAGATATCTTGAAAATATTATCAAGCATTATTTGATTATAAATAATAAAAGATTAAAGATTTGTTTAAAAAATGTGTTCTTAGTGGGGAATACAGATAAAAAGTAATCTATTAAAGTAACTTAAATATGTGATATGTGGTTATTACATAATTACAGACAGTAATTACATTACAGAAGTAAAAGCTTTTTTACATACTTTTACACTGATTTAATTGTGTTATTTCAATTCAAATTGCTTGTACATTAAATTAATCAATAAAAATATAATAAGATTTCTTAATTTAATACATATACTTTAAAAAGATAAGGGACTCCCCTGCCCTCATTTCTTAAAAAAAACAAAAAACCCAATAAAACCCAAAAAGCCCAATAAAACCCTAAAAAACGCAATAAAACCTGACAGGGTTGGTTTTTTTTATTTAAAAAAAAAAACGGGTTTTTTGCAATCCTGATTGCTATTGAAAAAAAAAAAAAAAAGTTATGGCTCGTTTTAATATGTAGACCCCCCCCCCCCCCTAATCAAATTTTATATACATCACTTAAAAGTAGACTATTTCCAATCGTTCGGTACCAGTAACTTTCTTCTACGATAATTTGTTGAGGAGTTAGTAGGGGGTGTTTACTTTTTTTTTCCACGGCTGTACCTCCAGCGCTCCCAAACACCTTTGCTGAATGCCCACAAATCGAAATTTGTGTGTCACGGAAAAATGCGCTTTTCTCGAAAACTATGTGACCTTGGGTAATCACTATAGTTTTCCTGCAAGATTTAAATTAACGTCTACTACCTCTAATGTTTTCATAATTTTAGTTTCAATAGATTCGGAAATAGAGGGGGGGGGGGGACATTTTTGCACCACGATCTCTCTTGAAAATATAATACCTAAAATAAAAAGAAATGCATTTTTGAGTTCAGTGTTACGAAAGCTTTCACAAGATGGTGTACATAAAAGAAAGAAAAATTCCGAGCTCCAATTAAACATATTTGGAAACACCAAACAAGTTGATCCGTGCAATTCACAGAAATTACGACATGTCAATTTAAAGTCAACCTACAGTCGTGGAAAAAAAAAGTAAACACCCCCTACTAACTCCTCAACAAATTATCGTAGAAGATAGTAACTGGTACCAAGCGATTGGAAATAAAGTCTACTTTTAAATGGACGTATATAAAATTTGCTCAGGGGGCTATCTACATATTAAAACGAATCCAAACTTCATTTTTTTCAATGGCAATACCCAATTTTAACGAGATATTTGAAATCTTTGGTTCAAACTATGCCTAGATACCGAATTTCAAGTCATTTGAATGATAAGTTTTTGAATTATAAACATTCAAAATTTAGTGCTTCTAATGTTAAATTACATTTTCATATTTTTATTTATAACTTCTGAAATTATGATCCTGATGTTCTAATTTTTTGTGTAGCAATAATACTAATATACCCAAACATAAATACGCTGAATTTGTAATTTTTATAATTTTCTGATATGAATTATTAATTATGAAATTAATATTAAAAAAATTATGAATTGCAACCTACAGTTTTTTTTGATGGATTCAGATTTATTAAGTCCTGCTTTATGGAAATCCAAAATTTCACATTTTTTTTCCAAGTAGTTTTCACATTAAGCTTAAAAAACGGCAAAATGATGGTTTAAGGGGTATAGGTCAAAATTAACATTTTTACCCACTGGCCACTGCACTGGTTTTTTTCACCGGCCATTTTTTTTTTTTAACCACTGGCCAGTAACAAAGTTAAGTACGCTCCATACAAAATTGTGTTTTTTCTAACTATCAACATTGTAATTTACTAATAACTTACCATTCGATATGATTACACTCAACTGAAAATTTTTATTTTTACTATTAATTGCAATGAAATAAATTCACAGGAAATTTTCAGAAAGGTTACAGCAGAGGGGGACCCTCCCCCCTCGGCACTAACTAATATGCATTTTTCTGCGACCATTTTGCGTTTTTTTCGCGATCTTTTCACAAAATTGTGTTTTTTTGTAATCTTTTAACAAAATTTGTGGGTTTTTTTCGCCATTCTTTAAAAATATTTGCATTTTTTTTTTCAAGATTTTATGACGAAATTTGCGTTTTTAGGCAATCTTAACGAAATTTGCGCTTTTTTTTCCACGATCTTTTGTCGAAAGTTGCGTTTTTTTCGCGATCTTTTCACGAAGTTTGCGTTTTCTCCGCGATCTTTTGACGAAATTTGCGTTTTCTCCGCGATCTTTTGACGAAATTTGCGTTTACTCCGCGATCTTTTGACGAAATTTGCGTTTTCTCCGCGATCTTTTGACGAAATTTGCGTTTTACCTGCGACATTTTCACGAAATTTGCGTTTTTCCGCGATCTTTTCACGAAATTTGCGTTTTTCCGCGATTTTTTGACGAAATTTGCGTTTTTTCTACGATCTTGTCACGAAAGTTGCGTTTTCTCTGCGATCTTTTCATGAAATTTGCGTTTTTTCCGCGATTTTTTGACGAAATTTGCGTTTTTTCTACGATCTTGTCACGAAAGTTGCGTTTTCTCTGCGATCTTTTCATGAAATTTGCGTTTTTTCCGCGATGTTTTGACGTAATTCGCGTTTTTTACGTGGTCCTTGGGCGAAATTGGTGATTTTTTTCTGCGAACGATTGACGAAATTGATTTTTTTCGGCGACCATATCGAAATTAGCGATATTTTTATGTCCAAATTTTCGCACTGATGAACGGTTTTTTTTTTTTTGGAACCGAATGCCTTAAATTTTCGGAAAATTCGAGACAGAATCACCCCTGCTACTTCCTTTTCTTACGTTCGGGAGAATCGCTGATTTGGATGCCGTAAATTCCGAACGAGTTCCACCCCTTTCCTCCCTGGCATCGATCTTTCAACCATCGCGTTTGGCGAGTGGTGCCCATTGAGTTTGGCGAGTGAGGACAATAAAGTTAATCGCCACGTTTTAAGTGTTAGGCGCGTCACACACGAGAGAGTCGTGAGACATGAGACAAATTCTGCTGTTCAGACGGGTTTTTTCTTTGTTAACAGGGTGAAATTGTCGCATGCCTCACGCTTTTCTGCCGCATGTCTCACTGGTGTGTGGCGCGCCTTACTCGACGCCTGGCGAGTGGCAAGTGCTAATTTTGTGCTATATTAAAGGGCCGTCTATGATAGAAGTGACTAAATATTTTGAAATTTCTTATGCTATCCTGTAATCCAACAGGCTTAATTGACTACTTAAGGTGCCTTGATCAAGAAGGGAGCTCTCTCGGTTAGCAATCGAGTACCGAACTTCAATTTGGATACAACCCTTAAAATACGCTGGTTTTAAAATAATTTCTCGGAAACTTATGGTACGAATTGCATAAAAATTTGTTTTTAGGCTAATTGAAGGGTGTAGAGTTCATTTATGCTGTCAGAATTGTGTACTCCTATTGAAAAAAAAAAACAAAGTTATGGTTCGTTTTAATATGTAGATGGCCCCCCTAAGCAAATTTTATATACATCATTTAAAAGTAGACTTTATTTCCAGTCGTTTGGTACCAGTAACTTTCTTCTACGATAATTTGTTGAGGAGTTAGTAGGGGGTGTTTACTTTTTTTTTTCCACGATTGTACATTTCTCTTATAATAGAAGAAATGAATTCACAGTTTCCGTTTCAAACTTTGAACAAACCTCTATACATTCAAATTTTAAACACAGAAAATAAGAGGGAGTCAGGTTTTGACTATAATTCCATTAAGGATATAATAAAACAACTTTGTTTAGAAATAGATGTTGATGATTCCATGACCGAATATACATTGTTCATGCAAGTAGTTAAAAATGAAAGCATGTCAGATATTGCAAAGTTTTCTGAAATTTTTTAAGAGCATAACCATATGCGTTTCCGATAATTCCCAAAGTTATACATGTTATGATTGTGCAGTCTGTCACAAGTTTATCATATGAAAGAGGATTCATGGATTCCAAAATCGAATAAAATCTAAATTCAGAAATCCATTTAATAACCCCATTGTTAAGAACCCATAACATTTGCTTGAAAGTTGAAAAATAGACTGTATAAAAGTTTAACTT
The DNA here is from genome assembly GCA_963932465.1 of Maratus speciosus. Lineage (NCBI taxonomy): Eukaryota > Metazoa > Arthropoda > Arachnida > Araneae > Salticidae > Maratus > Maratus speciosus. The sequence goes on along the minus strand of OZ010787.1, from coordinate 200,478,106 downwards.
TCTTCCTTTTTTAAATAAAAAACATTTTGCATAATTATTTTGAGTTGTTGATTTAAATTACTTCACTTTATTTTGTCATGTCTGTATTAAATTCTTTAAATAGCACATAAAATAACAGTGGGTTTTAATTTTTTTTCCTCCCTCCCAAATAGTTCAACTCCCCTCCATTTATAAATGTTGGTAGGGAGACTCCCTTCCTAGAAAAAAATTGAATTTCAAGCCCTGATATATAAAAATCTTATAACGCATTTTGTAATTATACAGAACACAAATATATAGAAAACATTTGTAAACAATACTTGAAAATATTTTTCTCACATTAAAATATGTATAAAAGCAAAGTTTGGCACAAGTTATTTTTTTTTAAGTATTTTAATTTTATATTTCTGGATATTAAATTGAAAATATGAACTTTTTTAAACTAAAAAATATTATACTTTAATAAGACATAACACTTTAAAAAATTACCAACATTCCTTTTCCTTATGTGAGAATTCGACGATATCTCACATTGAAACTCTCAATTTACAAGGCAAAAGCCAGCATAGGGAAGCTAATGTATTTTCACCTAGCCTCCAAATTTCTTCAGAGTCCTAGAAAATGTCGCTAGAGATGAAACAAATACCTCAATTTCTATCAATCTTCGCAGATGACACTAGGGTGAAAGGAACTCTTATCTAGCGAGAGAAATATTCTTTTGATGTTCACGAGGGCCTCGTTCCCGTGGGAAAGTAGAAAGTGAAACCAGAGATGAAACCGGACGCGAAAGTTCCTGACGGCAGCCTATAGAGAAAGGGCTGGCCTATGAGATCATGGCCCACAGATGGTGAGTGGCTAATGGGAGTGGCTTTGGTCCTAGACGGAAAAACGAAACTGATAAAAGAGGATGCGAGAGCATTCTCGGGAGCTTAATTTTCCCTTCTGTTGAAGTTGAGACTTCAAGGTGTTTCTGGTCGTGCAGAGTGGAAATCTCTCACGGGTCGACGGCATCGGGGCATACTCCGAAGCACAGAAAAGCGAAAGCCAGGTGTGGCTGTTAAGATATCTCCATCACGGAGTTGAAGATCGGAGGTTCCTAAACCTCGGTTAAACACCTACAAAAGTGCGACATTCCTGTCGAGCATCGCGAGCTCTATCTTCGAAAATAGTGGACATTGGATAAGTAAGAGACTGACTACACTGAAAGTGATCTATTATTCGAGGACTGGACTTGATTCTATAAATATATTATTGTCAGCTGAACTCGAACCCTTATATGAAAAATGTTGTAATTATGAATTATTTAATCAAGAAATTCTTATTTAATTGTTTGTGATACAATAAAATATTTTTTCGATATTGATAAGACCAGGCCGTTGAAGTTGCCCGCTACCACACCACCTTACGACATCGGCTCAGTTACACTTACTATAACTAGAATATAAAGTAACTGCAGAAAGCCTCAATAATATCAATTTTATTGTCTTTGAAATAATTTAGTTTAATATCCTTAAAACGCACATCAAACAAATACCGCTCATAGACTAACATACCTGAATTATAGACTGTAACATATCTAAATGTGCTATAAATGCTATGCACATCATTTTTAATAGGGAATATATTGCAGTTATCCTTAATAACATATTTGCGAATATTAAAGTGCAATGCAAATTGAATTTGTGATGTATGGTTCGGAGCAGCCAGAGACAGAATTTTCAATTCGAGCAAAATCTCATTGTCTCCCAACCCCACCCACACTCCCCAATCTAACTAGCCCCATATTCCAACCAACAATCAACATCATTCACAGATTTCTTTCAGACACTTATCTTTTTAAGCCTCTGATTCTCACTAGACTATAAATTAATTTTAATATTTAAAACATTAAAATATTAGATTTTGACTTTTTGCTTTTGAATGTTATTTACCTTGCAATATAAACTTTATTTTACAGTTACAAACTTTTAAAAAGTACCTGCTAATAAAAGATTTATAAAAAAGCAACAAAAGAAAGGAGTCTACCAAGGCACAGGCGCGGATACATGGTACTACAGTAGACGCTCGATTTTACGAACTCGGTGGAACTCATATAATGTGTTCGTAAAATCGAAAATTCGTAAATGGGAGTAACATTAGTTCAATGGGATGCTGGTCGGGACCAGTACACCAGTTCGTAAAAACGAATAATTCGTAAAAAAGAGGTTCGTAAAATCGAGCGTCTACTGTATTAAGATTCTAATATTATGGCTAGTTTAGACGTGGTATTTTTACACCCGTCAATCGATATTAGCAAAGTTACTAACACTATTGAGAGTCTGGTAGATTATGATCCTACATTTACAGAAAACATTAAAAATACATTCAAATCGGGTTTTAATTTAAATATCAACAACAATGTTTTCAACAATCAAGTTTATAAACAAGTCAATGGGGCCCCAAAGGGCTCCCCCATTTTCGATTTGCTTGTTTTTAAACTACGTCCTCTTGAAAATACATGTATAATCATGGAAACCTTTAATACCGGGTACAGATTACTGGTTCAAATACGTTGATGATGTTTACACTATATGGAATCACGGAAAAGATGAATTATACTTCTTTCTAAATAAAATCAATAGCCTAGACAACAAAACAAAATTCACACTAGAAATAGAACAAAATCAAAAGCTTGCTTTTTTGGATGTCTAACTAATCAGATATATGACTAAACAGAATCTTGATCGCATAGTTTTTAGGAAAATTAACAGATCTAATTCCCCCATACCTTTTAGTAGCAGTTCACGTATAAGTTAAAAGTTAGCACTTTTCAATTTTTATATAAAAAGAGCGTTTGAAGTTTGTTCAAGCCACTTCCTTAATGAAGAATTAGATGTAATTAGAAAGATAGGAGCCGAGAATTCAATTCCATCCCGTTTCGTTGAAAAAAATCAAACAGATTTAAAGTGAAAGATGATACAAAACGAAGTACTGCTCCAATTAAAAGTTTGAAATTTTGTAAAGTTAACTACTTCCCAAGGCTATTTGAAAGTATGAGAGATACCTTCTTTAAGTTTGGTATTACATTAATCGCAGTCCCTCCCCCAAAGTTAAAAGTTTTCTTAAATATGAAAATTGACCCAACCCAAGCCATCAATAGATCAGAGGGTATATACATTATACCTTTCAAGAAAGAGAATAAAGATTTTATGTACATAGGTATGACAATGAGAAAATTTCGAGACACAATAAAAGAACATGAAGCAGATCTCAGATTAAGATCTCAGACCCCACACTGCGTTGTCACCTTTAAGTAATGTTTATACATTTATATGCATTTTTCTATAAATTTTAGTTGTTAATCAAGGTGAATTTGCACTGAAAAAAAAAAAATTTTAACTTTTTATTTATGAAATTGGTCATCATATAAAATTTTATAATTCTGAACTTAGTGTTGACTAAGCCGTTTTAGCAGGGCGCAGCGTCCGGCGGCCCTTTTTAACCCTCCCGATGCACCCGGCAGCCCTTTTTTAACACTTCCTATGCGCCTTGTGGCCTTTAAGAGAGTTTCATAGCGTCCAAATGCTCTTATAATCAAAATCTGCCATTTTATTTTCTTCTATCAGCATTTGCACAAAAGCAAGAGCATATTATTCTGCCAGGTCCCATTCTTAACGATATGATAACGAGAATTTCGAGCATGGTATGTAAATTAATCAGGAATTGGATCGGATTCATTTTTATCCCGCGCAATTTTCCTGGCAAATTTACTTCAACTATTCAGGCTTTGCGTGAACACTTTAGTGAGCGGTACGGTACTTTTGATCGGTCCTTTGATTCGCGTATTAACGGGGTTCGGCTATATGGTGAAATTCGTGAATTGGTAGAGGCAAAAAAAACGTTAAATTCAGCATTCAATGATGAGAAAAAATAGCGAAATTCTTCAGTCGGTTGCAAAAAAAAAAAATTGTGAAATTCGTCAATAAGTTGTCGAAAAAAATCATGAAATTCGTCAGTTGATGAAGGGGGGGGGGGGGGGCGAGAGAGAATCGCGAAAATTCAGTTGATCGTGGGAAAATATCAAATTCTATTAAGGGACTCTAAACAAACCAGTTCAAAATATTTTTTGCGGACAAGGTACACGTGTGCCCTTTTTGAGAATAGTGTGCCTTTTTTAGAATAGTGCGCCCTTTTTGAAAAATTCCCACCCGGCGGCCTTTTTTTCTATAGTTAACACTAGAACATAAGATGTATGTAGTCACCTGCAGAGAAAAATAGTGTATCCAGAAAAGAAAAGTGAAATCCGGCTCTTTGCAAACAGCATAGGGTATTTGCAAAGAGCACGGCTAATTGGAGAATCATCTCCTTTCTTCCAATCGACCTTATGTTTTTCAGACTTATTGTTATTGTAAAGATAAGCAACTTTAGGCTAATTGGAAAATGATCTGAAAATTTTCCGGCTTATTGAAAGGAGCCTGTGGTGAGTTATCTTAATTAGAAAATTTTTCATTTCTCAATCAGCCCGATTTTTTTTTTTTTCAAACTCATAGCAATGAGCAAATGTAGTTTTAGTCTAATTGGAAAATGAGCACGTATTTATCCAAGCAGCTTAGTTTCATCCAGGTTACTTGCAACATGGAACAATTACAAATGAATTTAACATTAGGAGTACCAAATTTTAAGCCTTCATATACTATTTCCTAAGCTATTTGACCGAATGATCTTCCATTTGATATTCTAAGGTAAAATTTACGAAAAGTCAATTATAACCAATGTCAAAATTGGTTGCCCATATTGAAAATTTCAATATCAAGATGGCAACCTTATTATTTTGTAAATATAAATTGAAAAGTCAATTTCCTATAAAATAGCTCTTTTTTTGGGGGGGGGGGGGGGTGTTCTCTGACAATTTGGGCATAAAAATGTTTCTTTGTTTCTTGACCAACTGTACCTCCTTGCATCACTAGATTTAAAATATCTGTTGCAAGTAGAGAGCAAATGACATTTTTTTTTCTTTTGTAAATTTATCCTGAATAAGGTTTTTTTATATATTTATTATTTTTTGCAATAAAAATACAGAAATTAGTTATATACAGGGCAGCCAGAAGTAAAACTCCCTTTCTCCGAACTCTCTTAAACTACTCAGTGTATAAGCTTCAAATTTTGTACATACACTATTCGTGACATAGGAAACTGATTACGCAAAGAAAAAATTTTGTTTCAAAAAACACCAATAGTGCTGGTACAACTGGATATATACTGAAAAAACACAACAACACATTTTATTTGATTTTACCAAACATTCATGTGACAAGGACCTTATCGACAAATAGAATGTTGCTCAATATGGTTTCCTTCTTGAAGATGTAAAATCTGCAGTATGTGGGCAGCTTGTTTAAGTACATATCGAAACTGGTCGACTGAGATGCTTCTCACATGCAGAGTGATACCTTCTTTCAAGCCTGCCAAGCTTACCAGACATCTTCGATAAACAAGGTTTTTCAAGTGTCCACAAAGCCAAAAATCAGTTGGATTAAGATCCAGAGAACGAGATGGCCGGCCGGGTTGTTGGAAACACATGACTGATTACTCTGTCATTAGTGAATGTTGCCAAAGAAATTACTGTACACGGAGTCCAACGTGTGAGGGCAATACATCTTGCACAAAGGTGATTGAGTCAAAACATTGCCTCTGTTGCAAATGGGATACAACTAAAGTTTCAAGCACCCTTTTGTACGTGTTGACTGTCACAGTGCATGTCGCAAAGTCATTGCGAGTAGCCTCTTCAACAAAGAAAGGTCCGAGAATGAATGTGGCCAAGAATCCACATTCAAACTATAACTTTCAGTGAAGAGAATGGAATCTGTTGGAAGGTACAGAGGTTTTCAGTGTCCAAGATATGACAGTTAAGGGTGTTCGCTGTTCCACTGAGATGCAAATGGACCTCATCGCTCCACAGAATCTGCCATGGGCACCATGTATCTACTTCAACTCTAACAAGAAATGTCAATGCAAAGGTCAGTCACTTCTCCCTGTCGTTGGTCAGCAACAGTTGATTATAACTGATTTTGTATGGAAAACAATGAACCATTTTTCTCAGTACATTCCACACTATGCTATAGGGAACACCCAGGCAACAACATTATCCATTGAGTGATCAACAATAGTGGTGGCAACATCTAGATGAACCGTTTGCATCTTCGACCAGGATGAACTACAAGAAGTCCAGTTTTCTCGTATTGTGCAATCATTCCTATGAGAGCGTGTTATGTGATGGCTATCACACCATCACTGATAAAAATGACATCTCCAGTTTTTATCCTCTTTTATAAGCAAAACGTGGCTGCAAACCATTAGTTTATGCAAATTTTTATGCTTATAGTGCAAAAGCTTCTTTACTTTTTTTATTTCCTTTTTTCCCCTATGAGAGTAACAGAAATTTAAAAGGAAAAATTTTGTTTCACATGTGTTTCCTTTTTTTATTATTTTGTCTTTTTTTCATATTTTTGGTTGTACAGCACCATCTATGGATGTTTCTTCAATTAAAATGTTTTTTGCATAATCCATTCGCCTATGTCTTAACCCTTAACTGGAAATGTACCGTCTGTGAGATGGCTGCGTCTACATATCTGCCCTTAATATTTTCTATCTCCGACATTCAAAACTTATTTTTATGCTGTTATATTAAAAAATTGGTCCTGTTAATGCATTAGTATTAAAGATTAAATGTTTAAGTTCAGTATTTGGTAAATTATTAAGTGTTCTGTTTGTGAATGGGATTTTCACGTTTCTGGTTAAGGGTTAAATGGCATGGATATAAAATTTGAAGCATTTACACCAAGACTGAATAGTTTGATATACAGGGAGTATGGTGGATTCTTAGACCAAGGTTAATTAGTCTAACACAAAAAAACTCCAACATTTATTACAGGAACATAAAATTTATTTAAACATTTTAAAGGGCACCAAAAGTGTTGTGACTCATAAAAGGAAAGGGGAGAGAGAACCCCACAAAACAGTTGCGCCGGAGTGCTTTTCTTAGTTGTTTTCAATCAGGGGGTCAGAAGAAATAAACTTTTGCTAGAAATTCACATAGCTTGGCATTACAAATTATCGCCAATTTACAAAGGTTTTGGTGACTGGACGAAGATGAACAAAGTTTTGGCGAGACTATTTAGAGGAATGTAACATGGTTTCCCTTCTAGACGTGTGAATCGCAGGGTTGCAAAATAAAAGATTCTTGTGCATATGGGTGCAGCAAAAAATCTGCTTTTGTATATATTCGTTAAACGCTTTAGACTAAATAATCGTTAACTTTTTATTGCACAGCAGAAAACAGATGTAGGAAGTCCAGAGGAGGGGCATATGGTTTCAGATAAAAAAAATACAGGTGATAATTTTCAAGGCAGTATTCGCATAAGACACATTTAAATTTTTTTTTTGTTACTTCTTTTCAATGGTCAAATTTTAGTAGCGATTAAGAATGACTTATTTACAATATGAGTGAAAGCAGATGAGAAAGGAAACACAGTCGAAATGTTAATGAACAGCTGCACTTCTATTTTCTTATTTTACTTTTGAACAAAGAGTGCTAACAGATAGAAATTGATTCTGTGAAAATGCATTTTGATAACTGCAAAGTGCAACTGGATTACAAATCCATATTCATAAAACTGAATATTTTCAAGTATTAAATTGAGGTCATTACCAGAAAGGAAAAAAAGGCACATAGCAAAAATCCATATGGTTTTAAGAAGGGTCATTTAATTCAAACAATTTTTTTATGGTTTGTAACCCGACCAACAGGGATTTGGGTGAAACTTTGTCTACATACTAATTCTATCTTGGTATGAATCCATCAGAAAATTTTTCCTTCCTAGGCCTCATAGTTTGTGAGATATAGGGGATCAAATTTTTGAATTTTTCTCAAATCACACATTTCTGAGTCTGTATTTTTAGACTGCTGTTCCATTTTCAAAAAATTGTTTCTCTGGATCTGAAATGCAAATCATCTTAAAAATATCGCTGTAAGGGGCCATTCAAATATTACGTCAGCACCTAAGGGGGGGGAGGGGTTAGCAATTTGCTTATTTTTGCTGACAAGGGGGGAGGGGGAGTTTGAATGATGCTTATGTAAGACATTTTCAAAATCTCTTAACTTGTAAAAAAAAAACTATTAAAAATTTCAAATTGAAAAAAAGAAATAGCAAAAGAATACTTAACTTGAAGTTCTGATGTCAGCTATTTTGACCGCACAAGGAAGACATAAACAATCTCTTTTATCTAGAGGTGACTGTTCATGTTTGATGCATGAGCAGGCTTAATTTGTAACAAAAAAAGTACCGGAGCCGAGCCCTACTATTCTGCGGTACCAGTACTAACAGCCATACTGTCCCCCACCCCTCCTGCCACTGCAATCTGCATATTTATATTTCATACGTTATTTGCCAAAATGTAAAGTATTTTTTTCTATAGAAAAATAAAATATTTAAATGTATCTATCAGCATATACTTAGTTGTGAACTTCCACTTTTTAGCAATCAATCCTTCCAAATAGAATTCTTTGCCTAATTTTAATGTTGTTAATTGCAGAATTCTGCAATTAAATGTGGTAAGGATTAGGATTCGGAAATAGTGTTAACACCAAAAAGGAATAGTTCGCAGCTATGCATTTTTATGAAAAAATGAATCAAATTTACAGAGATTTATATTTATATGCTGAAGAATGGAACAACGTTTTTCAATTTCCTATAAAAGGTGCTCTTAAACTACAATCGATTCCTTCTGTATAACAATCTTTTGTGGTGAGCCCCTGAAAATCAGATTAAATTAAAAATTTAACACCGTTATTGGAAAGATTCGATGCTTTTATAGAAAAAGCAGAAACCCTGCTCAACTGCTTTCTAGCCAAGACCACAAACTGATATAAAAATTGAATCCGTTTCATCTCCATCTCCTATGTGTGCGACACATTACGTCACATATAATTGTTCTGGTAAAAAAGAATGCAAAACTTGGAGATGGGAAGGAATGAAAGTGTAATTTAAGCTTCGTTTTTTCGGAAGCATTGCTACACTGGGCTCTGGAGCCCTGTATTTATGAGCTCTGCTGAATTCTGACCAATATTTAAATATTTACTAAGAACAGAGAAGTGCCGGAGCTGAGCTCCGATCGGCTCCGGTGTAAATTAAGCCCTGTGCATGAGGGCTTATTATCTCTGAGAACTTACTACTATTTTCAATTGTGAGAATAGAATAGAATTGAATAGACGGATGCGATGTTGTATTGTGACAATATGAGTCTTCCGGGAAAGCTTGCAAAACGTAAGTAAAATTCCATCTTTTTTGTTTCCACCCCTCCTCTGTCAAGTGGTTGAACCCCATAACCATAATGACCGACTGCTCTACTGTCTGGTGTCTCTTGAGTTTTAAAAACCTCTCAGTACTGTAGTGTAGTGTAGTGGTGTTTAAAATAAATAAAATCAGAAATATGTCTTCATTTCGAGAAATCTTGTGTAAAAAACTTTTTGAAAGTTTCAAAAAGTCTGCATCAGATAAACGTTTGAAGGATATCCAATGTAAAACTAATGATGTGTGGCGGCAGTACAAAAAGTCTTCTAAAACTGACAAAGAGTTAGAGGTATTGGTGCTACAAATAATTGAGGACGAACTGCGTAAGTCAACCAAAAAGAAATCAGTCTTTCTTGATTATTTTATAAAAGGTAATTATAATCAATTTATTCTTAAAATTTTAAATATATTTTATCATAACTTTTAGTTTACATGATTACTTGTAAAAATTGGAAAAAAGATAGATAAGATAAAATGACCGTGTAGCCTTGGCGAAACATGGTCAGAATGGGAATAAATAAAGACCAAAGAAATGTTAAAAAATGAGTTATTACTTTTTAAATATGGCGTAGCCAAGCTAAACCTTATTTTTTCTTTTCAAATAACTCGAAAATTAATGTATCCAGGGGGGAAAAAATTAAAAAATATGTAAGTTTTGTAGCAGATAATCTTCTAACTGTTTTCGAATTTTGTACCTTACTGAAAATGAAATGTAATCCAATTGAATTGAAACCAGTGTATCTCAAATTCAAAAACAGATAAATAAGGTTTCCAATGATCTAAAAAAAGAAAAACAATCCTTAAAAAGGAAACGACAAAATGATGAATACCAAAGAAAACATCGAACCACCAAACGAACAAAGCTTGAAGAAATCTGCCATGATAATCCAGACATTAAAAAAAATTAGCTTTGAGGGAATCATTAGGAAGACCAAGTTTAAATGTAGATCAACCATTATTGCTTAAGGCAATAGCAGACATAGCTATTATTAGAAGCGCTGCAGATGCAAAAAGAAGAAGCGAGTCAATACGAAGTGTCAAAACTTTCGATAACTTGACTGTAGAACTGAAAAAGGTTGGTTTTGCAATAAGCATGAGTGGAACATATCTTCGTTTGCTTTCAAAAAATTCCTCAACCATCGAGGGTCGAAGACATGTCACCACAGTGCCGATAAAACTTTCTTGGGTTCAGACTGATTATTACCGATCTCACATTGATACCCAATTTGCAGTAACATACATCTGCTATTTAGAAACTTTAGCTTCAATTCTTGGACCCATGCAAGTGTTTCTTCTTTCACAGGATGACATAGTGCGTGTACCTTTGGGAATTACAGCAGTCAATAAACAGTCCCCGATACTGATGCATATGGAGTATCATGTATCCTTACCCGACCACGAGTAGGTCATCGCTGAATACCACAAACTTATCCCATCTATTTACTCTGTTATTGTGATTGCTCCTGGCATGGCAGGTCAAAGTAAAGCCATAGGTTTTTCTGGTCCAACGTAAGAAGTGGGAAACACAGTTCTTCCACAGCAAATACTCATATTCAGGATTTTGAAACTCTATTAATACTCAAAGACTTTGAAAAATTAGTGAAAACAGAAGAGGGTTTCATCAAACCTGTAATCATAGTTACGGTTGATGGAGCTCCAGACGAGAATCCCCACTACCAGAAAGTTATATCGTTTGCTGTTAACCATTTCAAAAGGCATGATTTGGATGGAAATTTCATTGCGTGCAATGCTCCTGGAAGAAGTGCATATAACTGAGTAGAAAGGTGAATGGCACCACTCAGTCGAGAACTGTCTGGTCTTATACACCCTTATGACCATTATGGTTCCCATCTCGATGAGAACGGTAGCACTATTGATGAAAAAATAGAGCAAAATAACTTTGCATATGCTGGTAAAACCCTCGCAGATATCTGGAACTCATTAAACATTGACGGTTATCCTGTTACTGCCACATATGTTGATTCAGGCGAACCAAACTCTCTTGGTTATGACTTGGATTGGTATTCGAAGCACTTACAAGAAAATCAATACTTGCTGCAAAACTACAATTAGTCCAGGCAATAGAGACCGTATAGGGGCTCTATCTAGCAAAATTCATGGTAGTTCTGGAAAAAGGCTTACTATATGTTTTTTGGGTCGCTGAATTCGAATCTTTAACTTCCCACCAAAATTTTCCCTGGCAACCCCCCCCCCCCCCCAAATTTTGGTAAAACGCCTCCCAAAAAAGGTTTTTATTAAAAAAATCAATTTTTTTATTGTTTTAGGGGGAAAGTATCTAGAAATTCAGAAAGTAGACAAAATTTGCAACAAATTAGACATCTGACATTATTACTTAGGATGAAGGGGAAGGGGGGATCTGCCTCGGAACATGCACACGGTGCTGCGTGGACTAAGTTGCACAATTCCACTTAACCACTCACATGTTTACATTGGCCCTCCCATCTCCCCTGCGAACTTTCCTTATAAGATTTACTTTAAGTTTTTTGGGTAGCCGAATCCGAATTTTTAATTTAACCCCAAATTTCCCCCCCCCCCCCCAAATAGTTGTTAATACAGTAGACGCTCGATTTTACGAACCTCTTTTTTACGAATTATTCATTTTTACGAACTGGTGAACTGGTCCCGACCAGCATCCATTGAACTAATGTTACTCCCATTTATGAATTTTCGATTTTACGAACACATTATATAAGTTCCACCGAGTTCGTAAAATCGAGCGTCTACTGTAACTTAAATTTCTTATTGTTTTAGGGGAAAAGCATTACGAAATTCAGAAACTTGACAAAATTTGCAACAAATAGGATATATGACATTATGACGTAGGATGAACGGGGAGGGGGAGTGCTGCCTCTGAACATGCACTGCGGCGCTACGTGCACTAAGTTATGAAGTCCAGGCAATAGGGGATTTTACCTGGAAAAATTAATACTAGTTCTGGATTTCAACTCACTTTATGTTTTTTGTGTCACTGAATCCGAATTTGTGACTTCCCACCAAAATTTCACCCGGCAACCCCCCAAAAAATTGATTTCTGAGAAAAGCATGCAGGGAATGTTTCGAGGCAGCCACCTCTCTCCCCGTTTATCCTACGTCATAATGTCATATATCCTATTTGTTGCAAATTTTGTCTAGTTTCTGAATTTTGTAATGCTTTTCCCCTAAAACAATAAGAAATTTAAGTTATTAACAACTATTTTGGGGGGTTTTTGAAGGGGGAAATTTTAGGGGTAAGTTAAAAATTCGGATTTAGCTACCCAAAAAACTTAAAGTAAACCTTATAAGGAAAGTTCGGAGGGGAGATGGAAGGGCAAATGTAAACGTGTGAGTGGTTAAGTGGAATTGCACAACTTAGTCCACGCAGCACCGTGTGCATGTTCCGAGGCAGATCCCCCCTTCCTCTTCATCCTAAGTCATAATGTCATATATCTAACTTGTTGCAAATTTTGTCTACTTTCCGAATTTCTAGATACTTTTCCCCTAAAACAATAAAGAAAATTGATTTTTTAAATAAAAACCTTTTTTGGGGGGCATTTTACCCAAATTTGGGGGGGTTGCCGGGGGAAATTTTGGTGGGATGTTAAAAATTCGGATTCAGCGACCCAAAAAACATATAGTAAGCCTTTTTCCAGAACTACCATGAATTTTGCTAGGTAGAGCCCCTATACGGTCTCTATTGTCTGGACTAAAGGCAAATTCAGCTAAGAGTTATTTTAGCTGTAGATAATGGTATAAAACTAGCTCTCGCAGCGAAGCTGTGAGCCTTCGTCCGGCGACATATTTTTTAATAAAATTAACGACAGATTTTTTAATAAAAACCATTTTTGTGGGGCTTTTTACCAAAATTTGGGGGGTTGCCGGGGGAAATTTTGGTGGGAAGTTACAAATTCGGATTCAGCGACCCAAAAACAAAGTAAGCCGATTTCCAGAACTACCATTAATTTTGCTAGGTAAAATTCCCTATTGCCAGGACTATTAAGCAAAGTTAGAGATTTTTATCTCTTGATAGGTACAGCATCCCAAAATAAGTCACAATTTTGGCATAAGCCATGTGAAAGACATCATTTTTATTTCATAAATAGAAAGCCCAAAGTATAAACTTTTATTTAAAACAAAAAGAAATTGGAAATTTCATTTGCCTTTTTGTGGAGAGCCTTTTTTGTAAAATGACAAAAATTCAGAAAAATAACCATAATTTTCAATTTTGGTTTAATTTTTTGGCCTTAAAAATTGCAAATTAATTTTTTACATTTTTTTTAATTAGAATCTACAGCTTTTGATGTACTTACAGTGATATTTTTAGCACATTTGGATTTTAGATCCAGAGTAACAATTTTTTGAAGATGGAACCACAGTCTACCACCACAGCTCAGAAATGTGCGATTAGAGAAAAATAAAAAAATTGGACCCCCCATATTCCACAAACTATGAGGTGTAGGAAGGAATTTTTTTTTATTTGTTCATATCAGGGTAAGGCTAGCATGTACACAAAGTTTCACCGAAATCCCTGTCAAGTCGGGTTACAAGGTCTGAGTGAATTGACATGGAATGACTCAGAATTGAATTAAATTAATAATTTCAATTGTACGAGGAGGGGGGGGGGGAAGAATAATTTTTTTTAAGTACTAGAGTTATGTTCAAAATTGATTTTGAGTGAAAAAGGGGGGAGGGGGAGTAAGCCAATATGTAACAGAAAAAACTGTTACAGGGAGGTCAGAACAGGGGTGTTTAAATTCTGGCTACCCGGTATTATGGTGTTAAGTTTCCATATTCTACTAAATGAATTTGATGTCTATTTTATTGAAAGAATTTAATACAACCGATTTAAAAATGCAGACCATTTTTTTTAATATGAATCACATCATCTAAAAGTTTCCTCTTTAGCTTAGGGATGCACAACCTGTGGCCAGGGGCAGATTTAAGGGGTCGCGATGGTCGCAATCGCGGGGGGCCCCCGAACCCCAAGGGGCCCCCAAATCTTCTTTTTAGTTCAAAGAGAAATGTGACGTTTTGCTAAAAAAATTTCTTAGTGTTCTTTTTTTAATTTTTCAGTTAATATTACAATATCATTTTCATGTAATAAATGTAATTTTTTCTATCATTTTCTACTACCAGAAATGTTTTAGTTTTTCCTTATCTTTTTTTTTCCTTTATGAATTATCAGGACTATGATCGTTTGTGGACGAATAGGGTGAGATTCAAAGGAAACTTGGGTCTGAGCCGAAAGGAACACTGTTAGAGACATTCTATGACGATTTAATTATACAGATTGAGGGACTAATTAAATCATAGGCCATCAACCTGAGGCCCCTGATTTCGGGGCCCCCCACACTTGGTATGCAGTTTTCATATAGCTGATATTTTAAGTGAATTTTTAGTTTGTTACTGTTTATCTATACTAATAAAAGAAAGTTTTGCTCTGTGTGTGTGTCTGTGTGCGATGGCTAGTAAAGCTACCGCACGTAGAAGTCTGAAAATTTGGGTGAGGATAGTCTAAGCCAATTCCTGATGCACCTGAGGGTCAGATTATTAATATTTTAAGAACACGGGCTCCCTGAGCCCTTCAAGTCTTTATGCCCTAAATTTCTAATAACTTGCCTCTTTTTTATCTGATTTTCTTCGTTTTTGAAGGCCTTTCGCCATTTAGTTATCCCCCTTTAAACGTTTCAGTTAAGATCCTGGCTCTCTGGGGACCGATACTAGGTCCTGGCAGTTTTTGAGCCCTAAACTGTTAATAACTTGCCCTTTTAATCCAATATTCGTTTTTGGTGCCCTTTTTAAATTTAGTTATTCCCCAGATTCTACATTCCAGTTTAAGACCCTGGCTCTCTAGGACCCGGTCCAGAGGCCCTTGAACTTTTTGTCTGCCATGCATCTTTCATTCCCTAATTGTGTCGCCCTCTCAATGCATAACTTTAAAGTTGATTCTTGGATTCCTGTCCCCAGGCCAATACTCTCATATTTTTATTGGGGCCCTAAGGGCCTTTTGAATGCATCCCCCACCTCCCTTTTTGAGTATTTCTTTTAAATTTTACTCTAATAATTCATACCCTATGCTTAATTTCGTCTAATTGAAGATCTAAAGCACAAAATACTAGGCCCTTTTAACATGTGTTCATTTAAGAGCCCGGGCCCTACTCTGAACTATCAGTTGGCCTCATTTGCATCTCCTATTATAGCTTACTTAAAAATGGTCCTATTCACTAGCTTTTTTTTTTTAACGACTTCTTAGGTCCTACAACTACCACATGAACAAGAAACAAATTTCTCAGACTTCAGCTACCACCAGTTTTGAATATTAATGGCTTTCTTTGGATCTTGTTGCACCTTCTTTAAAAATAATCCAATTCTCTTGCAATTTTCTTTTACATAGTTCTTGGGTCTTCCGGCTACTTTATAAACTACTAAAAAATTTCCTTATACTCAACTACATTCGAGTCAACATCCCCTGGGACGTGGTACAGGTTCCCTTGAAGTTTTTATGCCCTTAATTGTTAATAAATTGCCCACTTTTAATCCGATCTTTGTTTTGAGGTAACTTTTCCATTGAGTTATTCCCCCATTTCTACATTCCAGTTAAAGCCCTGGCTCAGTGGGACCCAGTCCAGAGTCCCTTGAACTTTTTGTGCGCCATGCATTTTTCACCCCCTAATTCTGTCACTCTCTCAATGCATAAATTTAAAATTGAGTCTTGGATTCCTGTTCCCGGGTCAACAGCCTCATATTTTTATTGGAGCACTAAGGCCCTTTTTAAAGCACCCCCACCCCCCCATTTTTCGCATATTTCTTTAAAATTTCATTCAAATGATAACTTTTTATACCCTAAGCATAATTTCGACTAATTAAAGATCTAAAGTTCTAGGTAATAGGACCTTTTAACATTTTTTTCGGGGCCCTGCCCTCAACTATCAGTTGGCCCCTTTTGGGCCCGCTATTATCGCGCCCTTAAAAATGGTTTGATTTACTAGTTCTTTTTTCTAACAACTTTTTAGGATTTCCACCTACCCCTCATATTTTTATTGGAGCCTTATGGCCCTTTTTAAGTATTTCCCCTTTTTTTTGCGCATTTATTTAAAATTTTATAATGATTAATTTGTACATTATGCTTAATTTCGACTAATTGGAGATCTAAAGATCTAAATACTAGGACCTTTTAACAAGTTTTCGTCTTAGGAACCT
The DNA here is from genome assembly GCA_963932465.1 of Maratus speciosus. Taxonomy (NCBI): domain Eukaryota; kingdom Metazoa; phylum Arthropoda; class Arachnida; order Araneae; family Salticidae; genus Maratus; species Maratus speciosus. The sequence continues at coordinate 200,461,601 of OZ010787.1, read as the reverse complement.
GCTCTCAACTATCACATTGACACCTTTTGTTCCCCCTATTATAAATCCCTTAAAAATAGTCCCAATTCTCTAGCTTTTTCTTTTCTAACAACTTGTTAAGTCCTTCAGCTACTCTATGAACGACAAAAAAAATTATCAGACTTCAGCTACCACCAATTTTAAATATTAATCGCCTTCTTGAGGCTCTCGGTGCAGCCTCTTTAAAAAATGATCAGATTCCCTTGCAATTTTCTTTAACGTAGTTCTAGGGACCTCCTGCCACTTTATAAACTACTAAAAAATTTCCTTATACCCTTGATACCAATGTTTTCGGACATGAATCTTCTTTTCGGCATCAACTTACGTTTATTCACAACAGTCGTAAATTAAAAATAATGCTACTGTTAAAGGTAAGTGGTTAACTTTAGAGAGGTGGGGGTATTTCATCCGTAAGTTAAATATTGGGTTAATATTAAAGGGAATTTGATAAATGTATAGATGGAGAGGGCACCTTCCACTGCTTGGGAGCGCATTCTTTCCTCGGGTTTTATCTGCCCGGTTTCAATGGCAATTGGTTCATTCAACTGAGATTATAATTAAGCTACTTTTTGCATTATGAAAGTTTATCTTGGACTTTTGTTACCACTCTTTTCGAAAATTCGGCGCATTGTTTTCTCGGTTTCTATGACCCAAAAATTGGTTCATTCAATTTAGCTTAGGGTTGTTATACAGATTTTCGTTCCATCTTCTACTGCTAGGGGGTAGCATTCTAATTTCTGGTTCTATGGGCCCGATAACTACGGGGTTTGGGTCACTCAATTTGGTTTTCGATTGTCTTCGGCGCATGAGGTATACACCGCCTCAGACAGCAGCAAACCAGGTCACAGGCTCGTTCAGAAAGAAGCAGTGGCACGTCTTGATTAATAGCAGAAATTTTTCCGATTAGATAAGGCTAACTGAACTTCACAAAATCACTGGTATTCAGAATATTTGAACCCCCACCCTGGCTATGCCACTGGAAAATGTTGGGTAATTCGGAAGCTGCCGAAGGCATTGGGTCCCCGTAAAAACTAAGATCATTTGAAACACTCTATGATGTCGAAGGCATTGGGGCACCAATTTTCCAAAGATATAAAATCATGCAAACTTGAATTTTGTTTAAGGTTGTTTGTAACAGGCCCGGGCAACGCCGGACGGGTCAGCTAGTAATCAATATTTTATTATTGCACAAGTTTTATTATTTAATGTAAGTGTTCATACTTTTTACCTCTCATGAAACTCTCCACATCCATATCAAAAATGACACACAACAATCAAATATATCATGACTGTCAAAGACAATGTTCCCCATAGTTTTCCCCAATATGATTTGTTTTCCATTTTAGCAGATGTTTTGCTAATCGCAGTTGTGAAAGTGCCACTTTTACATTTTTGGGACCATTTTTTTGTGGCATTCTCTATTAAGACATATGCAATTACAAACCTATATGCAGATTAGTTAAGTAAATTGGCGTTTAAAAAATATCTACCATATATATATATATATATATATATATATATAATCCTAATGAAACGAATTTATGAAGCGACTGATTGTATTTCACAGTGGTTATTCCTAAAATATGGAACCTTTGGCGGTGAAATTAGCACCAATTTTCTGTATTGATCCGCGTACGTCAAAAATAGCATTAGAATTTTTTAATTTGATTTAGTTTTTTAGGGTTTTTTTTTTTTTTCTAATTGTAACAATATTTTTGTAATAATGGCAACTAAATGTCTCTATTTTTGTGGAAAAAAGGGAGGAAAGGAAAATATAAGAATTCTTAGATTTATTTTCTTTTTGCCATATGGAAATTGAAATTATCTTTTATTTCAATCGAAAGTGAAGATGACAATATTGTAATTAAATTATATTTTTCAGGAAAATTTGAAAAAAATAATTCATTAAATAAATAATATTTTTTTATTTATTTCAATCAAATTTTCCTCATTTCAAGCTATATTTTTTTCATATTTTAGAAAAGGTTACTATTTTATATTGTTGCCAATTTTAAAAACAGCACAAATAATAATATTTCATTTCAATTAAAAATTTATTTACACGTGACTATTATACGTTTGCAGGGGGCAGAGCCCCCTAGTATTTATATAAAAATGCAGTGCAGATGGTTATAAAACAACTCGTAGAGCTTTGAATTCTTTTATATCCATAAAGCATTTGCCATTCTTTGAGCCCAGCTGTGTAACGAAAAGGAGAAAAATATAATTTAATTTTGTAATAATTAATGAATTTATTGAAATTTACTGAAATTACTGAAATTGTTTTATTAAAACGTGAAAGTAAAAATGCAAGCAAGATAATGGCATGCAGTGCAGGTCACTGCATTCCCATGCATTAAAGCCAAATTCATTTATATCTTATTTCATGAAATAAATGAGCCAAACACGAAAAGCAGCAAAAAGAGGTTTTGAGTTATAACTCAGCAAATGCTAAAATATTGTCTCCTTAGTTTCTGATTAATTTTGGTTCGAATTATCATTTTATGTTCTTAAAAAATTGAAAGAAAAATAAGATACATAATTTTAGCACATTTATCCGTCACAGTATCTAAGTTTGTGTAAAATAATCTGATGTAATTTGAATATGAAATGAATTTCGTGTAATTAATCCTTAACGACTTGAATACATTTTAATTTATTTGTTAGTAATTATTGTAATTGAGTTTTGAATAGCTAGTATTTTTTAACTAGCTGACACCCCCTCCCCCCCTCCCCTGGCATTGCCCAGGCCCATGAGAAATGACTCTTAAATGAAATTCAAATTTGCATCATTTTATATCTTTAACTCCATTTTGTCTGAATTTATATTTTTAAATGAAAAAATATTGAATTAAAAGTACATGCTATTTGGTATTTTATTTTCTGTGTAATTTTATTTTTGGAGTCTATGCTTAACAAAAGCGAGTGAAACCGCGACGAAACACTCAGGTTTTTATTGATTTCGTCGAACTTTTCATATATTTTATTTTGTCGATTGCATTACGGATTTGAAAAAGGTTTCAGCTTTAAGAACATATTTTTGCTTCGTCGGTACCTCTAAAATTGCGCCCTGGAGGGCGAAACTGTGACGAAACACTGAAATTTCTACAGATTTCGCTGAAATTTTCACACCATTTTATTTTGTAAAAAATATTTCTACCCGTCCGAACGTTTCATAATTTTGTAGGTGATCTTAATCTAGTCTACTGAGATTCTCTAAATATACTGCGTTAAAATACACACAGGTGTTTAGCTACTTTAAGCGTACAAAAAAAAATTGTCTCCGTGAGGCGCAAAGTGCCCCGAGTTCGCCGGTTATTTAAAGGGGTTTAAATTCATATTTTTAAAAAACGATTGCACCATCGAATAGAAGATTTTGTCTTTAAGACTATATTTTTGGTTTGTCAGTACCTCTAAAATTGCATCCTGGAGGGGCGTTGCCATAAGGGAGAAAAACTTCTTTTGAAGAAATGACCCTCTTTTAATTCTCTTTTCCAGAGGGTTAACTGCGATATATTTTTTAATTGATTACGGGATTTGAAACGTAAGGGTACAATCTTTTAGAATATGTCTTCCGTTTTTAACTTTAGTAAGTGCTATGTAAGTTAATATGACAAAATATCCACCTCCACCCCCCTCGGAATTCCTTCTTTTCTATCTTAATTTTCTCATGATGCGTAAATAAGGCTTGCTTTTTCCCTCTTGTTGACCGAGGTGAGTTTTTAATGAGAGTGCGTTGCGATTGCTCATGAATAACTCAGCTTATTAGTAAATGTTTTAGAATTCTGAGTCTCAGATGTATCAGGAGAGGCCTTGGACTACACTCAAAAATTTTTCGCTTTGTACGTGCAGTAGATTTCGTTAGTTATCGCGAATACACACACACACACACAGAGCAAAATTTTCTTTTATTAGTATAGATTATAAATATACCCAATTTTTCAAGATGAAAGGGCCCCAAAAAGTTCCAGTGAGAGGGGCCATTCACTTCATAAATCCACCACTGCCTGTGGCCCGTGAGCCAAAAGTGTCGAAAAATGAGGCCAAAAGCGGGGCTAATGTACGACACGCAAATTTGGTCAATTTATGACTGGAAAATTGCAATTTTAGTCCATACGTCGCAGGAAAAACTTGTAACTTTCATCAATTTACTGCAGGGAAATTGAAAATTTTGTCAGTCAGTTAAGAATCGCGAATTTCGTTGATCAGGCACGGAAAAATCGCAAATTTTGTTGATCGGGCACGGAAAAATCGCAAATTTTTTCGATCAAGCGTGGAAAAATTGCAGCTTTCGTTGATCAGGCTCGAAAAATTAGTCGCTTTCGTTGATGATACATGGAAAAATTGCAAATTTTCTTGACAGACTACGAAAAAATCGCCTGTTTCATCTGTTTATCGCGGGAAAAATAGAGAATTTCATTGATAGGGTGCGGAAAAATCGCAAATTTAGTCGATTAGCCATGGAAAAATCGAATTTCATTGATCAGGCACTGAAAAATCACAAATTTCGTCGATCGGGTGCGGAGAATGCGAGAGTTTAGTCGATCGTGCTCCAAAAAATCGCGAATTTCGCTGGTTGGGCACGAAAAAAATCGCGAATTTTGTTGATCAGGCACAGAAAAATTGCAAATTTCGTTAATCGGGCACAGGAAAATCGCGAATTTTGTCAATGAGGCACGGAAAAATCTCGACTTTTGTCATTGAAATAGCCTTACCAACAGGATTAGATATGTTGACTGGATAGGGGAATGAAGAGGGTTAAAACTACCCCCCCCCCCTGTGAAACGATATTTTTTATCTGATTATAGGCCACAAACCACCTCCTCGAAATAGAATTCTCTGTGTTACTGATGTGACCCTCGACAACCAGACATTTTTGCAAGTGGCCCTTCTCTTAAAATGGTTGTGCACCCTTACTTTAGCTGATAAGCTTCTGCACTAATTGCCATAATTTGCAATAAAGATATTATCTTTTATGCTTTTAACCCTTTAAAGTTATTTGAGATAATAGTTTCCCACCATAGGTTAATTTTCTCATTTAATAAATAAACAAATTTGAAAGATAAACTAGAACAAAATGAGATATTCACTAATTTGTAATTACACAATGTATATTATGATAGGAAATAACTTGAATGCATAAAAAAATTACTACAAAACTATTTTTGAACATTCATATATATCCCTCATAGATCCTTCATACATCCAAAATTCCTACCTTTCATTAAAAGACACCTCAAACTTCTGCCTCCTAACATTTATATATTTTTTAAACAATTTAGCCAGTAATATATATCTTTTTTTTCATCATAGAAAAGCGAAACTGAGTAATAACATTTAGATTTTTCAAAATTGACAACATATGAAGATTGGGATATTTGCTATCGAAATCTGTCAAAAGCAAGCTTTTGCTGCTACTGAAACTAATTTTTCTCCCACTCCTTTTTCATATGCACCGTGATGTCATGCCAGTGGTGATTCTGAGAAAAAAAGAATTCTGAAACTCACAGCAAACTTTCTGAAAGGTTGCAGCAGAGGGAGAAGCGAGGGAATCCCCTCAGGATCAGGACGCTAACTATGAATTTTTCCTCGTGATCCTTGGACGGAATCCGCATTCTTTATGCGATCATCGGACGGAATCCGCATTCTTTACGCGATCATCGGACGGAATCCGCGTTCTTTACGCGATCATCGGACGGAATCCGCGTTCTTTACGCGATCATCGGACGGAATCCGCGTTCTTTACGCGATCATCGGACGGAATCCGCGTTCTTTACGCGATCATCGGACGGAATCCGCGTTCTTTACGCGATCATCGGACGGAATCCGCGTTCTTTACGCGATCATCGGACGGAATCTGTTAGATAATTACTTAATGTAATATCTAACGGGGTTGAAAAATTATAGCAGAGTGGCAAAATGCAGTAAGAAGCGTATAGCTGATTTAGAAACCCCATAATAAACTTGAGATTAAATTTAAATAAAACTATAAGTACTTAATGAAGCTGAAAAAGAAAAATGAATTACAACGTAAATGGTGGACGAAAGAAAGATAACAGATTTAAAAGCAACTTAATATTTATTGATTAAAACAAAAGATAAAAACAAATAATAAAATAAAAATGAAACATTAAATTTAAACAGTTACTTAATGCTAAATGACTATGAAACAAACTTATCTGTTTTGACATAATATGTATAACATAATAACTCATGGCATTTGGCATAAAAGCATCTCGTGAAAAACAATCAGATGAAATACTATTGTTTTCAATTAAACATGACCTTCAATGCACCAGGACTCCATTTATTAAAAGCACAACAGCTTCTCGAAAATAACTTGCTTCAATACACTAACCGGACGATAAACAATCTTACTTTAAAAATACGAAGTCTGTAAAACACATGGTCGATTGTAGAACTTCACTTCAAGGTCAATGACACGAGGTAAGCAAGCGGAGAACGAAACTAACTCAAACGTAAAGCTCGAACACTTTCAGCAATATATCCCTCCAGGAAAAACCATTTACAGTTTCCAAGGACAATTACTTAAGAACATCGTATCTCGAACTACTTGCTCTCAAATATAAAACTAACTTGAAGTAAATAAAAGTCTAAAGTCCGGCCAAATATTCAAACATATTTCTTCAATGCTGATACCAGACACTAATTAAAAGATATTTCCATTAAGTGTAGACTTCACATAACTAAGTTTAAAAGCTGACAGAAAAACATAACAGACGCCTTTAAGACAAATAAAAGTCGGCACTAAACGCCAGACAACAAACACATCTTAAAAACTCGAAACTGTTGGATGTTCACGGTTGAAGGATATTTATATCACAGCCAGCCACGATAACAGTGCTAGTACGCAGCTCCGGACACGCCCAACGGTCAGCTATGAATAATTACTGAAGACGTAACCATAGCGACACCTGACAACGCTAGACGACTCACGCCATCTAGTGGCAGTTGGAAAAACCACGTAAAGATTGAATGGCAGGAAATAATATAAACAATATTGTAAATGAAATCAATATTGTAACTAAAAGAGAGATAATAGAAATAAACAGAATTATATTAATAGAAACCTAGATAAGAGAAAAGAAATAAAAAGATGTTTTTATTTATAAGTAAGTGAGCTAAAACAGGAACTTATAGAATGAGATGGAAAATGGATATTCATATGTACAGGGACAAGAATAGAAAAGCTCAAATTTGTTATCAGAATCCGCGTTCTTTACGTGATCATCGGACGGAATCCGCGTTCTTTACGCGATCATCGGACGGAATCCGCGTTCTTTACGCGATCATCGGACGGAATCCGCGTTCTTTACGCGATCATCGGACGGAATCCGCGTTCTTTACGCGATCATCGGACGGAATCCGCGTTCTTTACGCGATCATCGGACGGAATCCGCGTTCTTTACGCGATCAACGGACGGAATCCGCGTTCTTTACGTGATCATCGGACGGAATCCGCGTTCTTTACGCGATCATCGGACGGAATCCGCGTTCTTTACGCGATCATCGGACGGAATCCGCGTTCTTTACGCGATCATCGGACGGAATCCGCGTTCTTTACGCGATCATCGGAAGGAATCCACGTATTTTACACGATCCTTGGACGGAATTCGCGTTTTTACATGGGATATTTAGACGAAATTTGCCTTTTTTCCGTGCTCATTGGACGAAATTCGCATTTTTTATAGGATCTTTTGAAGAAATTTTCATTTTTCGATGCGATTTTTCGAATGCGACGAAAGTCCTATTTTATCGCGATCCTTTGGACGGAATTCGCGTTCTCTGCGCGATCCTTTGGACGGATTTCGTGTTCTCTGCGCGATCCTTTGGACGGATTTCGCGTTCTCTGCGCGATCCTTTGGACGGATTTCGCGTTCTCTGCGTGATCCTTTGGACGGATTTCGCGTTCTCTGCGCGATCCTTTGGACGGATTTCGCGTTCTCTGCGTGATCCTTTGGATGGATTTCATGTTCTCTGCGCGATCCTTTGGACGGATTTCGCATTCTCTGCGCGATCCTTTGGACGGATTTCGCGTTCTCTGCGCTATCCTTTGGACGGATTTCGCGTTCTCTGCGCTATCCTTTGGACGGATTTCGCGCTTCCTGCGCGATCATCGCACGGATTTCGCGTTTTCTGCGTGATCCTTTGACGAAAATCGCGTTTCTTCCGCGATCCTTTGGACGGAATTAGAGTTTCTTCCGCGGTCCTTTGGACTCAAATTCAAGTTTCTTCCGCGATCCTTTGGACGGATTTAGAGTTTCTTCCGCGATCCTTTGGACAGATTTCGAGTTTCTTCCGCGATCCTTTGGACAGATTTAGAGTTTCTTCCGCGGCTCTTTGACGGAATTCGCGTTTTTATGGGATCGTTTGGCGAAAATTGCATTTTTTCATGCGATCCTTTGACGAAATTAGTGTTTTTTTCCACGATTCTTTGACGAAAACCGTGTTTTTTCCGCGATTCTTGGAAGAAATTCGCATTTTTTATGAGATCTCTTGACAAAATTTGCATTTTCCATGCGATTTTTTGAAGAAAATCGCGTTTTTTCCGCGATTCTTTGCACGAAATTAGTGTTTCCGCGATCCTTTAGCGAAATTCGCGTTTTTTATGCGATAGTTTAAAGAGATTCATATTTTTACACGATCTTTTGGCGAAATTTAGGATTTTTTCAAGACCCTTTGACAAAATTTCTGTTTCTTCCGAGATAATTTAACGAAATTTCGTTTTTTCCACGATCCTTTGACGAAATTTGCTGTTTTCCCCTCGATTCTTTGGCAGAATTCGCGTTTTATCTGCGATTCTTTAACCGATTTCGCGTACACTCCACGCTTCTTTGAAGGAAATCGCGTATATTCCACGATTCTTTGAAGGAATTCGCGTATATTCCACGATTCTTTGAAGGAGTTCGCGTATATTCCACGATTCTTTGAAGGAATTCTCGTATATTCCAGGTAATTAACTGTCCGTTTCGCGGTATTTTATGCAAATGTCTTATTTTTGAGGTGTATATATACCTGTACAAATTTCAGAGATGTGTGCTTGCTCTCACATGCAAGTATCAGTTCGTTCTCATCTTGAACGAACATTAGATTGTAATGGGTATTCTTTTGAAACGATGTTCTTAGCTCTAGTAGAGCTCTGTCTAAAGTTAATATCTCTTTTAGTTTCTAATAAATGTGTTTGCTTTTAAAATCTTTGTCATTAATCAACACCATCTCACCTTTCATACTTTACATTTTTCAGATAATTTATGAGTAGAAAGAGTATGTTTTTCCATATTTTGGGAAACAACGCGATCAACGGACGGAATCCGCGTTCTTTACGTGATCATCGGACGGAATCCGCGTTCTTTACGCGATCATCGGACGGAATCCGCGTTCTTTACGCGATCATCGGACGGAATCCGCGTTCTTTACGCGATCATCGGAAGGAATCCACGTATTTTACACGATCCTTGGACGGAATTCGCGTTTTTACATGGGATATTTAGACGAAATTTGCCTTTTTTCCGTGCTCATTGGACGAAATTCGCATTTTTTATAGGATCTTTTGAAGAAATTTTCATTTTTCGATGCGATTTTTCGAATGCGACGAAAGTCCTATTTTATCGCGATCCTTTGGACGGAATTCGCGTTCTCTGTGCGATCCTTTGGACGGATTTCGTGTTCTCTGCGCGATCCTTTGGACGGATTTCGCGTTCTCTGCGCGATCCTTTGGACGGATTTCGCGTTCTCTGCGTGATTCTTTGGACGGATTTCGCGTTCTCTGCGCGATCCTTTGGACGGATTTCGCGTTCTCTGCGCGATCCTTTGGACGGATTTCGCGTTCTCTGCGTGATCCTTTGGATGGATTTCGTGTTCTCTGCGCGATCCTTTGGACGGATTTCGCATTCTCTGCGCGATCCTTTGGACGGATTTCGCATTCTCTGCGCGATCCTTTGGACGGATTTCGCGTTCTCTGCGCTATCCTTTGGACGGATTTCGCGCTTCCTGCGCGATCATCGCACGGATTTCGCGTTTTCTGCGTGATCCTTTGACGAAAATCGCGTTTCTTCCGCGATCCTTTGGACGGAATTAGAGTTTCTTCCGCGGTCCTTTGGACTCAAATTCAAGTTTCTTCCGCGATCCTTTGGACGGATTTAGAGTTTCTTCCGCGATCCTTTGGACAGATTTCGAGTTTCTTCCGCGATCCTTTGGACAGATTTCGAGTTTCTTCCGCGATCCTTTGGACAGATTTAGAGTTTCTTCCGCGGCTCTTTGACGGAATTCGCGTTTTTATGGGATCGTTTGGCGAAAATTGCATTTTTTCATGCGATCCTTTGACGAAATTAGTGTTTTTTTCCACGATTCTTTGACGAAAACCGTGTTTTTTCCGCGATTCTTGGAAGAAATTCGCATTTTTTATGAGATCTCTTGACAAAATTTGCATTTTCCATGCGATTTTTTGAAGAAAATCGCGTTTTTTCCGCGATTCTTTGCACGAAATTCGCGTTTCCGCGATCCTTTAGCGAAATTCGCGTTTTTTATGCGATAGTTTAAAGAGATTCATATTTTTACACGATCTTTTGGCGAAATTTAGGATTTTTTCAAGACCCTTTGACAAAATTTCTGTTTCTTCCGAGATAATTTAACGAAATTTCGTTTTTTCCACGATCCTTTGACGAAATTTGCTGTTTTCCCCTCGATTCTTTGGCAGAATTCGCGTTTTATCTGCGATTCTTTAACCGATTTCGCGTACACTCCACGCTTCTTTGAAGGAAATCGCGTATATTCCACGATTCTTTGAAGGAATTCGCGTATATTCCACGATTCTTTGAAGGAGTTCGCGTATATTCCACGATTCTTTGAAGGAATTCTCGTATATTCCACGATTCTTTGAAGGAATTCGCGTATATTCCACGATTCTTTGTTGGAATTTTTTATTTTTCCTGCGAGCGATTGACGAAATTGATTTTTTTCGGCGACCATTTGTCGAAATTTGCAATACTTTTCCGTGATATTTTATTCCTGAAAACATAAGAAATGCCGAAAAGCGGAAGAAAATTAATTACGCGCATAGAATCAGAAAACATGCTGATTTTCCAGAAGAATTCTGAAAAAATCGGAAGAGTTGGCATCTATGTTAACGGTTTAAGAAAACGCCTAACTTCTCCATTTAGTTTCCTTCGCAATTTCAAGGAATCAATCTTTTTTTACCTTTTTCATCTAGAATTCGACTGAAAATTTCATATAAATGGTTACTTCGTTTGATTTACGTCGTTTTTTTAATGCTACATTGATTGGTATTTTAAAAAATCAGAACACGGTAATAAATGGAAAAGATTTGAAAAGTCACTCAATCTCACAACATGCATGTATTTTTCTTTAAGTAAACTGAAAGCTGCTATCATATTTGAAACATTCTAAGTTATGATTTGCACAATTTTTTCAAGATTCTGATACTTTACAGTGAAATATGAAAATATCCAATTTTTGGGTAATTACTACAGACTTTGGTAAGTAAAGTACCCCCGTATATACCAAAAAAATATGTACCCACTGGGTATTTAACCTTCCCACATCACTGGATAAGTCTATTGAAAATTTTGTTAAAAATAGTTCATTATTATTAAAGTTAGGAACAAAAATTCAGAATTGTCTTGGAGTTAAACCCTTTGTATTATTTTTTAACAATTGGCTTGCAAACCTGATTTTCTTAACTAAAATTGTTTTCTGCACTGTGCTCTTCAATCTCAAAGTTTGCATCATCATTTTGTAAACACTTTATATAAATCTAACATAATTTTGTGTTATTTTATTGGTGCATTTTTTTTTTTTTTTTTTTTTTTTTTTTTTTGTTACATGTTTTGTAACTCTAATATTGTAAATGCTATTTAAATGAATCATAACCAATGTAACTGCTGATTCTACTTTCCGAAAAAAAGCATTATGATTTAAATCATTAAATAGACTGATTAGTTTAACCAGCGATTCTAGTAAACGGCGAGCACCATCATTATTAACAACTCAAAACCCCTCCTAGAGTCAAATTCTGGCTGTGCTACTGTAGAAAAGTTTTTTTTTTTTTTTTTTTCATAAAAAGAAAGGAATCACAGCTCCTTTAATTTAGCGATCTTTCCAATCATGAATGAAAAGTACTATTACAAATATTTATTTATTGTTGTATATACCTGTTCTGAGTACAATCAAACTTCTGCATCCAGAATTATTGCAGCAGAATTTAAAAAAGGTTTGCTGCATATAAAACTAAAACTGCTTATTTCTTTTCTTTAATCCTAAAGTAGTTCAATAAAGATATATTTTGAAACTCATTAAAGAAACATTTTTTCAGTAGTATAGGTATCGACTAACAAACAACTTTTCAAAAGTAAAAAGATGAATGTTGTGGCTAAAAAGTGGTGTGATATCTACACAGTGGTGCTTGTATTATGGTACTTATTTAACATTTTCCATTAAAAATTTACCATATGTAAGTCGAATACCTACGTATGCGTTGATAGATAGCCATTTCTCCTTTACTAAATACATCATAACGTGTTTCTGAATTTTTTTTTTTTTTTAATTATGCATGATGGGCTTGGCGGCCATCTTTCCATATTTTACACAAAGTTCTAAATAGACAAGTCCGTAGTTAAAATCAGAAGTTCGAAATTGTTACTCAAGCAAACATTTTATTTTTCATTTATGGAAATGTGTGCCTAGAAATTTGTGTCTTAAGATAAAGCTGAGGTAACTTCAGGATTCATCTAATGAATCCTTTTTTTTCGGGGGGGGGGGGGGGGGAGTAATTAATTAGTTAAAGCAGTAAAAATCAATGTTTTTTCAAAATAAAAGCCTTTCTTAATTTATCTGTCTGTAGTTAAAACTAGAAGTTCGAAATTATTAATAATGCAAACATATTACGAACTTGTGTGCTTAGAACTTTGTGTAAAATATGGAAAGATGGCCGCCAAAGCCCATCATGCATAATTTAAAAGAAAAAATTCAGAAACACGCTGACGCTATGATGTATTTAGTAAAGGAGAAAAGGCTTTCTATCAACGCATACGTAGGTACTCGACTTACATATGGTAAATTTTTAATGGAAAATGTTAAATAAGTACCATAATACAAGCACCACTCAGTAGATATCACACCACTTTTTAACCACAACATTCATATTTTTTTTTTTTTTTTTCACTTTTGAAAAATTGTTTTTTAGTAGATATCAGTTCTTTTTTTAACAGATTATATATAATTTAAATAATGCTACTCACTCATATTAAAATGAGTTCTTGTATAGCTTTTGTAAGCAGGGAGAAAACACAATAGTATACATTTTTTAGAGTAATTAATAATTTAAAAGTAAGGAAAGTCAATTTCTTCTTTCAAAGTAACAGTCTTTCTCAATTTATATCTTCTTTAAAACTTTTATGAAGGATAGAAATTTAGTTGAAAACAGACACAGTCGAAATAAAATATATATTTACAGTTAGTCTGTCAGTTAATTGTTTGTTCTGTAATAACTTTTTTTTTTTTTTTTTGCTGATGGTTTTGCAAAATAAATTTACCTTTAGAAATACCTACAGCTAATCCGAAAATGAAGCCCCGCAGGCATCTAAAGAATCGAAGATCTGTTTAAAGATTATGTAAATCTAGCAATTCTAGACATACTAAAGGAACATTTTTAATAAAAAAAATCTAAAAATTAAAAGATATAAACTGTACATATAACTTCATGTTCATTCATATCGTGTTATAGAGAAGAAAGAATAAATATGTAATTTTACTCAAGTCTGTTTATCCATACCTATTTGCATAAATGTGAGAATATTAATTTCATATAAAAATTCCCCTAAATTGATTCTCTTTAATAGTCTATTATTAAAGCCGCATATACATTACAATTACATTTTTTTTCAGTTAAAAATTGCCTGAAATCTACAGTCTTATCGTTCGTCAAATTTTTTTTACTAGGGGGCTCGGCCCCCTGCTCGCTAACGCTCACAAAAACAATTGAAAATTTTGTTGAAAATATAAATAAAAATGCATTTAATTAAAAGTTTGGCGCTGTGACTTGTTGATCATCATTGAGAAAGCTCAGCGAACAGGAAATTGATGCCATTTAAATGGCATGTTATTGTCAGATGGGGTCCTTCTCCTTTCATTTTGCCGTAGTATTGAAAATCATGGCTTAAATTAATTTAAAACTATAATAAGACGCTATAAAGTATGCTACGTATCACGTTATCGAACTGTAAACAAAACGTTTTTGCCTGTGTCTAAATACAACCTTGGATCAAAAAGCTGATTCGCTGAATTCCTCACGTCACCATAAAATGGACCAATAGCAATTGTTATTCATGCATTGCTCAAACGGATTGTGTTAAAAGAGAGATTCTGTCTGGATTTTGATTTGCTGAGTGGGTTGGAACATGTGACCTTAACTTAACCACTGACATTGAGAATCGTCACTTTGACTGTTGCCAAATAGCAAGCTACAAATACAGCCCTTTTTTAGTGCTATGTAAGAGAAATATAGGGTAGACCGGGGCTAGTTGGCCCACTTTTTCTTCTAATAATTTTTAAAAAATTACAATTCAACATTTTAAATTTCTTTTTATGTTACCACTATCAGTGTACTTTCAGGAAGAAGTAACAATAGTAAAGTTTGAAAATATTAACTATAAATATTAGTTTAGAAGCTCAAATTGACACCAAGTCGCTTGGGCCAACCTGCCCCGATTGCGGGGTAAGTTGGCCCACGTCACTTTTTAATATTCTGATAGTCTAAAAGTTTAAGAAATGATCAAAATTTTACCAAATCTTAATTTTTATTTCTTTTGAACGAAAACACAATATAGCCTCCTAAATTAAAATTAAAAATTTCGTCAATTCAAAAGATATCAAATTCACTTAAATTTATCATAAATCCTCTTAATATTATCCACAATTTTTGTATTGACAAGCTTTTGATAGGAGCAATTCTTACAGCAAAAAGAAATTAAAAACAAAAAAAGTGTGTGGGGGTGGGGGTGGGGGGGGGGCAGGGAGGTTGTATAAGAAAAAAAAAATCACATTTCCCTTAATCCGTTGCGGGCCAACATGCCCCGTGCTAAATGGGCCAACTAACCCCGTATCGCCATTTTTGTTTTTCATAACTGTAACGAAATATTCTGAAAGTATTTCAATAAAAAAACATGCCCTACAATAACTACGAACAATTATTTTTCTGAATTATTATATATCAAAATCTAAAATGTAATTTACAAACAAATAAAAAACGATTATTTATAAGAGAGGAAATTTACTCACCTTTGCAAAATTTTGAAAATTCTCAATAATTCTTTAACGGACGCTCCGACTTCAATGGTGCTTATGTTGAAGGAGGAAAGCGAAGAAACGCATACTTGGCTGGACTCCCAATGTTATCTAACGCAAAGTTAAAAAAATATTGTGACTGGGCCAACATGCCCTTATGGCCAACTAACCCCGGTCTACCCTATACATAGATGCTTTTTTTTCAATACCCAGACTCCTTTTCTAAACTCTGACAAAAGATCACAGACATAATAAAGTTAACCAAATACTTATATCTTTCTATCGTATTTACTTTTTTTTTTTTTTGGGGGGGGGGGGAGTGCTTAAGAACTTCTTTTTGTTCTTAGAATTCTGAATTAGGCTAATGTCAGACGAACGTCTTTTTGCATGCTTTTTCCCTACATATCCCCATTAGCCTTAATCATTCAAAAGATCTACCTACATAAGTCTTGTTGCGGAATTTTCATTAGCTAAAAGTTGCATCAACTTATACATCGTGTGAATCGATTAAATTACTTTTATAAAATACTAGATGGGAGCCATTGATATTTCCAGGCCATTTGCCTACATTTTAAACTTGAGTCATTTACAACTATTCATTAGTTTTCTATACAAATTAAAGAATCCATGTTTTCATTATTATCATTCATTTTTTCATTATTACCGTTTCCATGGCAATGGTACCTTTCACTGTTGCTTTCTCTAATACCCAGATACTCGAATTTAACCAACTGCGCTTAGACTCATGCTCATAACAGAGAACATTTATATGAAGATGATATTATGAACAAGACGTGTGCTCATATTCAAGTTTTTGTCCAAAGTATGGTAACTCAGTTTTCAGTAATAGACGTGGAAAATTTCGATTGAACTAACCAGAAAAACTAAACATTGGCTTCCTGATTCGATTTTATCCAAAATTGTCTTAACCAACCAAAGTTAATGACCAGGATCCAGATAAATTTTCCTCTGTTAGTGAAATGTGATTGACCAATCAGAAGCCTCCATCCTTGCAGGCTTTTCGGTGCTTACTTCAAACAGCAAAAAGTTTGCAAAAATGCAGGCTTCTGATTGATCAATCTCATCTCACTAATAGCGAAAAATCTATCTTGATCCCGGCCTATTCAACGGCCCTCAGATATTTGAGAAAGCCTTGACTTGCGTCACGAAAACGTCACACAAAGCAAGCAAAACAAAGAAAAAAAATCATTCATTGGCTCGTTCATATTCGCGAGCCAATGAATGATTTTGTTTCTTTGCTTTGCTGCTTTGTGTGATGTTTTCGTGTCGCGTGTCAAGACTTTCTCAAATATCTAGGAGGAGGTGGTCTATTTCACCACCATGAAGCTATGAAAGGAGAGGAGCAGACATGTCTATCTTCACATGTGAAAAACTAGATGCCAAAAAATGAGTTCTTTTCTCTCTTGACTTTGACCGATAGCAGACCTTTTAGTGGTTTCCAGTGCTAGATGCAGCTATATATGGGAAACAAGGAGGGAGGCGACCAATAGTTAGAGTTAGCATGACCAATGACATAATAGGCCAGATCATGACATTTAAAATGTCATGCGGAGTTGGATCGAGGCTAACGGAGTTGGATCATCTCTACATGATGATTAGTACACAAAGTACAGCGCCCATCGTTTTATGCCCATTGCCATTACAGATAATCAACTCTGTGTGACATCATGAACTGGCTTTGTATGTCGTTGGTCACAGATTAGGAACAGCTTTAAATGACGTCATTTATATCTACTCTGAGGCAAACAAAAAAGACAAGCTACCACAGTGCATTACACGTGTCTCTTCTTTAAAAAATATCTGCAGATGTCACTGCAAATCACTGTTTGGAATTCAACATCATTGTACATTTAAGGGATTCAATATTTCAGTGCTTTTTTAAGTATTGCTGGGATAGTCGATTTCTGCAACAGCTATTCTAGACGCTATAACTGAGTTATAGTGTCTAGAAGATATAGTTTAAGAATCGGCTTATCAAAAAGTGCTAAAAATTTGTATCCTGTAAATGTTGAATGATGCTGAACGACAAATGTCAATTGCAGTGACATATGGTAATTCCAACGTAACTATTACAAAAGAAATCAATTGAGAAAACTTTTCACCCGGTGAAGATCTAGAAAATGTTGCTGCAATCAACAATCACTGAACAATACTGAATGACATTTATCAATCAGTATATGATAGAAATTTATACTAGTTGTTTGGTATCATTGCTCAAAAACCCCACTCATATATTCATACATTTATTCTTTCATTCATATTCATTCATCCTCATAGTTGAGTTCGCGAGATCCCTCGCAAAATTTGATCTTTTAAGATTTATAAAATATTTTTTCAGAATATGATTTTGTGTCAATTTATTGAATGCATGCCTTGTATTTTTTTAATATAATACAGTGTTTTATTGTAAAGTGTAAAAATGATTTGGGTATGTATACCTCATTTCATTGTACTTCTGGTATTTGACCTCTTGACTTCAAGTTTATATCGGTTCTGGTACACATTTAAATGTCCGTTCTGGTGCAGGGATGGTGCCTTTTTCTCCATTCTTTCTGGAGAGTTCGATCAGCCCTCAGTACCGTCTTGGGATGGTGGCCCCTAGGGACGTAAATAACAGAGAACTCTCACAGAGGTTTGGGGAGGGGGTTACTACTGCATCAGGGCTTACCTTGGGCACAAGTAATTTTAATTTTGTAAGTCCCATTTTATTTAGTTTTTGATAGGAGTGTCACATTAAGTCCAGTGTACCAGTTCCTGATTTTTATATATAATAGTACTTTTTCTATTTTTGATATCCATGTTTTGTTCTGGTAATTTAGGTGCACCGCTAGGCAAAATTCTTGGATTATCGTAAATTTAAATAATTAAGAAAGTTTTTTTTGGTTCCTTTTTAATATAGATTTTATAAAGTTAAATTTTTATTACTTGAAAGTTGAATATTATTTAAAATAGATAACATTGATTTTAAAGTAAAGAGAAATATGTTTTAAGTTTTCTTTGGACTTTAATATTTATATTTTCAGATTGATAAATTAAATTTCATGTTATGTTTTCTTTTCTGATACTTGTTTCATTTTAGCATCTGAGACTTCACTATTTGTGCGAGTTTGTAAGCTAATCCATGCACGGAAGAGTGAAAGGTTGAATGGTTGTCCACGTATGAAAGTCAATAGGAATGGACAGTTGTAAAAGTCTATTTTTGCCTAACTCAGAAGCCGAAGTTCATCTTGTGTTCTTTTTGTTTGGATTTAAGAAGTTTTATTGAGTTTAGTTGGGGGCCAAATCAAGTTGCCTGTTTTTCTGCATAAAGCAATTTTTCTTCTTGTTATAATAAAGTTTTTTTATTGTAAATTATTGAACTTTACAGTTTAATTATGTTGATGTCAAGATGGTCAAGTTAATATTGCCAGTTTTAACCCTTCAAATAGTAGGTGTTAATTTTTGTGTTAATACTACGTACATATTCAAATTTTTAGTGTTTGAAAAATTGTATTTAAATTGTAAATTTTTCATATGTAAAATTTTTGTAATTGAATTAAGCTGTTCAAACTCTTTCTCCCGTGGTTATCATCCCATGTTTAACATGACTTTACAAGTCAGTTTTTCCTTATGGAAGTTTAAGATTTAGTTTTTATTAGTCACTTTTGTAGTTGGGATAACCAGAAGGAGTTGTTAGCTATTTTTTTTTTAAAGTTTAAAGTTAAAGTTTTCTTAGAGTTTAAGGTTCAAATTTTTGAATTTTGATAACGTATATTATCTTTGAACTCTTTGTCGTTTGGGACCTTAGTTCGGTTCCTGTTTTTGCTGTTTGAATTATCACCGTGCGTTCTGGTTTTTAGATTTTAACTTAAGTTTTAGAAAATTTTGTTTGATGATTTTGAGCTACAGTTTTATTTAGTAATGTTTTCCCAGTTTTTCAATTTTTGCTAATTTTACTGGAAGTACTTAAATTTTTGAGATGAGAGGTGGTGGGGGGGGGGGGCATTTGATAGAAATTTATACTAGTTGTTTGGTCTCATTGCTCAAAAACCCCACTCATATATTCATACATTTATTCTTTCATTCATATTCATTCATCCTCATAGTTGAGTTTATTTTATATCTTTAGTTGAAAGATCGTTTTACTTTGTTTACATTTCATACAATAGTAAATGCAACTTTTTCTTTTATTAAAAGCACTTTTGTTATTATAGATAATAGTTAACTTACCCTTTAATAGTTTATTGTCCAGGTTTTGCTTTATAATAAGTTTATTTTAAGTTTAATTTACTTTAAAAGTTCCTTTACGTTTTAGTTCGTTCGCAGCGTAATAGTTGAACACAATATCGATTATGTCATAATCGAAGTAATTGAATCAGTTTGCCGTATCGGCACCAGATGGCGGCATATCACGGATCAGCTGATTCATTGATATGATTTAATTATTCATAAAGTTTGTGTTCACGTCACGTCCGAAAACATTCTAGCGAATGGGCGTTTCCCCGGCACGTGTCTTTGATCGGATAGTATATATGCCATGGTCGGAGTTCATTCAAGCACAGACGCACATCTGATTTAAGCTTATTTGATGTCTCAAGCAAAATGGCTAGTCCAAGCATTCAGAAATTAAATGCAACAAATTATCAGAATTGGTCGTTAGACCTTAAATACTTCCTGCCGGAAAAGAATCTCTGGGTTGATAAAAGGTAAAAAGCTCCGATTCTGAATGTGGATAAAACAAATCTCTGAGGTGGAAATGTTTAACACCTTGAGGGGTGGTGGGATATATTTTATCCCACCTACGATTAATGAAGATTTGTACCAGAAAAATTTTATGAAATTTTAATTTTCTAACTTCGGTGGAAAAAAGTTGTAAAA
The DNA here is from genome assembly GCA_963932465.1 of Maratus speciosus. Classification (NCBI taxonomy): domain Eukaryota; kingdom Metazoa; phylum Arthropoda; class Arachnida; order Araneae; family Salticidae; genus Maratus; species Maratus speciosus. The sequence goes on along the minus strand of OZ010787.1, from coordinate 200,441,384 downwards.
TTCCTTTTCCTTATTTTGATATAAAAATTTTCTAAATTTCCGGTGGGAATTCAGCATTACACAAACGCAATTGCTTGCCCCTCAAGGTGTTAAGATACGGTCAAACTAGGCATTATAGATTATATTTTTAAACATTGAACCAGAATTCAAGAGGTTGATAGACAGCTGTGTAGACCCTATTTCTGCCTGGGAGAGGTTAAGAATTAATTATTGTACAGATCTCAACATATGAAGATATTTGCGGAGTTAATCAAAAGTAAGATAAATCCAAATGAGTCAATAAGCATGTTTTCGACCAGAGTGCTCCGAATTTATAGTGAGATAAAAAGTATAGATGCCAATTTTGATGAAAATTATGCAAGCTTTCAAATTCTGCGATATCTGCCTCAAAAATATGATGGGATAGTTCAAGCAATATTAAGGTGGAAGAAGGAAGATTTTAAGTTCGCTAAGATCACAGATGAATTAGTGGCTGAAGAAACTAGGCTCAAAGTACACAGTTCAAGAAATTCCATGCAAGTAAATCAGTTAAATATAAATTCTACTTCTAGAAAACCATTTATGAAAGTGAACTGTTGGAACTGTGGAAAGGCTGGTCATATTCAGAGGAACTGTCGAGTGAGGAATCAAGTTAACCCTAAGAACACTGGTGGTTATAGAGGACGTACCCATCCAACCAATAAAGGATTTAGTAGCCGCCATGTGTCTGAGCCATCTACATCGAGACTTGAGTCACCTTCTCATGTTGTAATTTTCGTGCTGGACATTGTTCCTATCATTCTTTGCCTGGGAGGAGACATCCTTATGCTGGAGGAAGCCGATCGAGTTCTAGAGAAACATCACCTAGTGGAGCCTCATCCCCTGGTCCTCGTCGACGGAGAGCTAGACGTCGTCAAACCCCACATAATCCTGCTCAAGAGTCTATCCATAATTGTTCTGTGTCCAGTCACGATGTTTGCTCTGATGATGAAAGCTGTGACAGCTCATGTGAGTTAATCTATTATTCATTTTTTGTATCACATGTTAATGTAAATTGTGTTGATGTTAGTTCGAAGTGGCTTTTTGATTCAGGGGCTATACATCATTTTGTAAATGATAAATCACGCATTTTTAATTTTGAGCAGTTATCCGATAAGGATATGAATGTAGCTGTTAAGAACATGTCATTCCAGATTGAGGGACATGGTGAGGTCAGGCTGCAGTTTAACAATAAGATTTTAACACTTAAAAATGTGATGTACTCAAGTAAACCTAGGCATATTCTGATCTCTGGACCTCAACTGGATCGATAAGGGGCTACTTTTTGTGGGGGAGGAGGCAAAGTTACCATCGCGAGGGGGAAGGACTTTCTTTTTAATGCATATCTTAAGAAAGGTGTTTATCAGGTATTTCCTCGAGTTCTTAAATCTAACCTTAAAATTGATTTAGCAGAGGTCAATTCCATAGTCAAGCAGAACAATATGGAAGTTTGGCACCGTAGAATGGGTCATGTTAGCCCGGCTATCATGGTTCATACATGTAAACAGGGAGGAGCTCGAGGTTTACCAATGTTAACTGACATTAACTTTAAATGTGATCAATGCAGAATTAACAAACACAAAAAAGTCTCATTTAAACCTACTGGCCATATTCACTCTGGTGGACCTTTGGATTTGCTTTTCGCCGATATATGGGGTCCAAATCAAATAACTGTAATGGTGAACGTTATTTCCCCACCAATTATCGATGACTTCTCTAGGCGAGCTTCAGTTTACCCTATAAGAGTTAAGTTGGATGCCTATGAGATTATAACTAATCACATTGTAAGAGCTGAGAATTATCTTAACAGAAAGGTTAAGAATTTTAGGAGTGATAATGGTGGGGAATTCGTGAATGATGATTTACTAGAGTTTTTCAAATCCAGGGGGATCCACCACGAGCTCACCAACCCCTATACATCACAGATGAATGGGACATCGGAAAGTTTTATGCAAACTCTTACTAATGGGGCTAGGACTATTCTAGCAGACAGTGGTTTAAATTTGAATTTCTGGCCAGAGGCTGTCGAGTATTTTGTCTATGTCTGGAACAGAGTTTGTCCAAAATCTTTAAATAAAACTCCCTGTGAATTATATGGTGGCCACAAATCTTCAGTTAAACATTTGAAACTGATTGGTTCAGTGGTTTTTGTGAGCATACCTAAACAGCGGAGAGAAGGCAAACTTGGACCGAAGGCCAGACGTGGCATTTTAGTGGGCTATGCTTTTAGAACCAGGGGCTATCGTATTTGGATTCCTGAAACTAATCAAATTATAGATTCCATTGATGTTGCTTTCGACGAGACTGCCAAATATGATCCTGAGCGCAATAGAGCTGTGATGGGCCAAGAATCTGGGGTTGATGATCGTTTTCCCACGGGGATTGTGAGTCGGGATGAGCAGGTTGTTGAGGTTGCACCTGAGGGAATTCCAGGTCCCTCCAACGCCTCATCTGATTTGCGGCCCGGTAGGGAGGGAGTCATCGACAACGATTCTGATGAAGAGGTTGATCAGTTACCAACTATTCCCTTACGAGATGTTAGTTGGCTATATAAGCCCCTGCCCAGAACAACTGGTAACTGGGTAGATATCTACTATTTTGAACAAGGAAAACCTGATCACCTTAGATCTTTGGCTGACGTCGAGAGGTACTGCAATAGGAACCATATTAGGTTTGTCCCTGACATTTTAGACTTCAAAGGCTCCAATTTATATTCAGGTCCAGTTTCAGGCATGATAACAAATCCTGACAGCGATGTTGATTCTGATAGTCCCGAGTCCAACCAATTAAACCCTAGTGCATGACTATATGATCCCATATCTATTCCCAATACATACAATCAGGCAGTTAAATCCGAGCAACGTGCGATGTGACTTGCCACAATGCAAGACAAGATTGGTGTAATGCATGAACGGGGCGTTTGGCATTTGGCTCCATTTCCTGCCAATGTTACTCCTGTGCGCTATAGGTGGGTATACGGGATCAAGAGAGATGAGTTTGGAAAGATTGTCCGCTTTAAAGCATGTTTAGTCGCCCAGGGCTTTAAACAAGTAAAAGGAGACTAGTACAATGAGACCTTTAGTCCTGTGGTGTACTTTGGGGTAATCCGGTTCCTTTTCTCTCTCTTGGTTTCCTGTTGCGGATGGCTTCACACTCAGTGTGATGTGACAAGCACCTACCTATACACACCACTTAAGGAGAGCATGTATATGTCCCAACCTCCCGGTTTCACCATTCCCGATAAGCAACCTCTCTATTGCAAGTTGGATCGAGCGTTATATGGCCTTCATCAGAGTGGTCAAGAATGGTTTTTTGAAATCCATGAAGTTTTATTAAAGTTAGGTTTTATTAAATTTGTATCCTGCAACTGTGTTTATAGATTAAAATCTAATATTGTTTTATTGTTATACGTCGATGACATTGTGATTTTCAGTAAGGATAAACAAGCAATAGACGAGGTTTTAAAATTGCTGAGAAAACATTTTGACTTAAAAATCTTGGGGAGGACAAGGAAACTTCTAGGTGTGGAATTTGATGAAGGGGCTTTTTTGGAAATCCATCAAACTCGATATATTGATGAGGTCTGTGAGAAGTTTAAGAACTTTAGGATCCCTATTTCAAGCCTACCTATCAGTAAGGGTACTGTTTTCTCCAAGGTTGATTTCCAGCTTCCCTGTCTGATAAAGAAGCCATGTCCAGATTACCTTATCGCAATGTCTCAGGCTGTTTATCGTTTATAGCAATTCGCACTAGGACTGATATTTCATATGCTGTAAACATTTTAAGTCAGTTTCAAGTAAATCTGGGTATTACACATCAGGAAGGTCTTCTAAGGTTGCTTGGTTATGTGAAGTACACGAGGCATTACCGACTCCAGTTACAATGTAACTCTGACACTTTGATCACTTATTCTGATGCTGACTTTTCAGCTAACCGGAACGACCGAACTTCGATTGGAAGACAAATAGTCTTGCTGGACAACTCCCCCATTGATTGACAGACATTCAAAGAAAAGTACGTTAGGCTTTCAATGATGGAGTCAGAGTTTGTTGCATTGACTGAGGCCTCCAAAAATCTAGTTTGGTATGACCTATTACTGCAGGAATGCAGCAATAAGCGGATCATTCGGGCAAGCAGAAATAAGGCCAGACTTTATGTAGATAACCAGGCGGCCATAGAATTCGTTAAATCACCTATTGAGAATCACCGTTCAAAGCATATCGATGTCCGTTTGTTTTTTGTTAGGGATTTGGTTTACAAGGAGGAGTTTATTTTAAAGTTTGTCCACAGCAAGTCCAACCTCTCCAATGTGTTCACGAGACCCCTCGCAAAATTTGATCTTTTAAGATTTATAAAATATTTTTTCAGAATATGATTTTGTGTCAATCTATTGAATGCATGCCTTGTATTTTTTTAATATAATACAGTGTTTTATTGTAAAGTGTAAAAATGATTTGGGTATGTATACCTCATTTCATTGTACTTCTGGTATTTGACCTCTTGACTTCAAGTTTATATCGGTTCTGGTACACATTTAAATGTCCGTTCTGGTGCAGGGATGGTGCATTTTTCTCCATTCTTTCTGGGGAGTTCGATCAGCCCTCAGTACCGTCTTGGGAGGGTGGTCCCTAGGGAGGTAAATAACAGAGAACTCTCACAGAGGTTTGGGGAGGGGGTTACTACTGCATCAGGGCCTACCTTGGGCACAAGTAATTTTAATTTTGTAAGTCCCATTTTATTTAGTTTTTGATAGGAGTGCACATTAAGTCCAGTGTACCAGTTCCTGATTTTTATATATAATAGTACTTTTTTCATTTTTGATATCCATGTTTTGTTCTGGTAATTTAGATGCACCGCTAGGCAAAATTCTTGGATTATCGTAAATTTAAATAATTAAGAAAGATTTTTTTTGGCTCCATTTTAATATAGATTTTGTAAAGTTAAATTTTTATTACTTGAAAGTTGAATATTATTTAAAATAGATAACATTGATTTTAAAGTAAAGAGAAATATGTTTTAAGTTTTCTTTGGACTTTAATATTTATATTTTCAGATTGATAAATTAAATTTCATGTTATGTTTTCTTTTCTGATACTTGTTTCATTTTAGCATCTGAGACTTCACTATTTGTGCGAGTTTGTAAGCTAATCCATGCACGGAAGAGTGAAAGTTTGAATGGTTGTCCATGTATGAAAGTCAATAGGAATGGACAGTTGTAAAAGTCTATTTTTGCCTAACTCAGATGCCGAAGTTTATCTTGTGTTCTTTTTGTTTGGATTTAAGAAGTTTTATTGAGTTTAGTTGGGGGCCAAATCAAGTTGCCTGTTTTTCTGCATAAAGCAATTTTTCTTCTTGTTATAATAAAGTTTTTTTATTGTAAATTATTGAACTTTACAGTTTAATTATGTTGATATCAAGATGGTCAAGTTAATATTGCCAGTTTTAACCCTTCAAATAGTAGGTGTTAATTTTTGTGTTAATACTACATACGTATTCAAATTTTTAGTGTTTGAAAAATTGTATTTAAATTGTAAATTTTTCATATGTAAAATTTTTGTAATTGTGTTAAGCTGTTCAAACTCTTTTTCCCGTGGTTATCATCCCATGTTTAACATGACTTTACAAGTCAGTTTTTCCTTATGGAAGTTTAAGATTTAGTTTTTATTAGTCACTTTTGTAGTTAGGATAACCAGAAGGAGTTGTTAGCTATTTTTTTTTTTAAGTTTAAAGTTAAAGTTTTCTTAGAGTTTAAGATTAAAATTTTTGAATTTTGATAACGTATATTATCTTTGAACTCTTTGTCGTTTGGGACCTTAGTTCATTTCCTGTTTTTGCTGTTTGAATTATCACCGTGCGTTCTGGTTTTTAACTTAAAGTTTTAGAAAATTTTTTTTGATGATTTTGAGCTACAGTTTTATTTAGTAATGTTTTCCCAGTTTTTCAATTTTTGCTAATTTTACTGGAAGTACTTAAATTTTTGAGATGAGAGGTGGGGGGGGGGCATTTGATAGAAATTTATACTAGTTGTTTGGTCTCATTGCTCAAAAACCCCACTCATATATTCATACATTTATTCTTTCTTTCATCATTCATCCTCATAGTTGAGTTTATTTTATATCTTTAGTTGAAAGATTGTTTTACATTGTTTACATTTCATACAATAGTAAATGCAACTTTCTTTTATTAAAAGCACTTTCGTTATTATAGATAATAGTTAACTTACCCTTTAATAGTTTATTGTCCAGGTTTTGTTTTATGATAAGTTTATTTTAAGTTTAATTTACTTTAAAAGTTCATTTACGTTTTAGTTCGTTCACAGCATAGATTTAATTATTCATAAAGTTTGTGTTCAAGTCATGTCCGGGAACATTCCAACGAATGGCCGTTTCCCCGGCATGTGTCTTCGATCAGATAGTATATGGTCAGAGTTCATTCAAGCACAGACGCACGTCTGATTTAAGTTTGTTTGATGTCTCAAGCAATCGATAATGATCGTGCATTATAATGATGCATATAAGATTAGTTACGTCTGATAACAGCTTTGCACAAAAATATATTTGGTATGTGTTTGTTTATCTAGTAATTTTCAATTACGTTGTTTTAATGTCATTTTTACTCTCATCTGTTTTTAAGAAATATGCTATTGGTATCTACATTTGTACTTCAGCTCAATTCAAGTATGTGACCATTATCTTTAAATAAAGAAGCTCGATCTTGCCAGAATTTATGACTTTTATCTTTCTTCAATACAGTTTTATCTTTATGCTGCTCACCCACATTTCATTTAAGTCATCTCATATAGGGATGCAATGGATATCCGGAATATCCGGCTGATTTTTTAATATCCGAAATACCATCGGATACCCAAATCACAATCACCGGATATTTGACTTCTCTGCCGGATATCCGGCTCAGCGCAGCAAAGTGAATATATAAGGATAAGAGAAATCGTTTGACCCCAAAAATGCCGAACAATTTTGTTTATAATGCAAAATATGAAAGTAAGTTCACTATTCATGAGTAAAAGGTAATTCTCAAAAGTTTAAAGAATTGCCAGCTTTCCTAACATTGATATTTGAACTCTTTATAATAAATTTAAGAAGTTACGTTTACATCTTTTAGAAAATTGTACCTTTGCTTTCAGAATGTAAAACAAAATTTGAAGTTGTTTATTTAAGTATGACTTAATTTTCTTTCTTTCTTTTAAGTTTAACAATTAAACAGGCCTATTTTTACTTACTTCTATCTTCACTAGAAGAAAGTATTGTGATTGAAATTTTTTCGATTTCCGGTTTTCGACGGATTTAGACGTTTTAGGGGTCAGATATCCCAAAACATGTTTATACAAAATGTCTGTCTGTTCGTCTGTCGCCATCTTACCATTAAAAAGTGTATGAAATTACGCATAGAATTGAAACAAATTTTTTGTGAATGTTTTTGGCTATAGCCCGCTGGCCCTCCTTGAATATGGAAAATTTTCCACTGGAAGGGAGCGCTGCAATTGCGATTTTTTGTGCCATTTTCATTATTGTACCATCAAAAAGTGTATGAAGCTAAGCATAGAATTGAACCAATTTTTTGTGTATATTTTTGGCTATGGCCAGCAGTTTCTCCTTGAATTTGGAAATATTCCGCCATAAGGTGGCACTGTAACAGCGATTTTTGTAAAATTTTCTCGAATCATGGGTATATTAGTAGATATTTTATGTTTAAATTATAAAACAAAAGTATGTATTTCTTTGTGAAAATACTCTACAATTATATGCATATTAATTGGTTAAAATTTGTTATACAAATTATCAGAAACACGTTATGATGTATTTAGTAAAGGAGAAAAGGCTTTCTATCAACGCATACTTAGGTACTCGACTTACGTATGGTAAATTTTCGATAAAAAATGTTAAATAAGTACCATAATATAAGCTTGGAAATTTGATATCACACTATTTTTTAGCCACAACTTTCCCCTTTTTTCTTTTTTTTTTTTTTTTTTTTTTTTTTTTTTTGCTTGGCTTTTTTTTTTTTAACTTTTGAAAAGTTGTTTTTTAGTAGATATCAGTCCTTTTTTTTAAACAGATTATATATAATTGAAATAATTCAACTCGCTAAAATTAGTCCTTGTATAGCCTTTATCAGCAGGGAACAAACACAATAGTATATATTTTGTTTACCTATCATTCATTTTTTAGAGTAATTAATATTTTAAAAGTAAGGAAAGTCAATTTCTTCTTTCAAAGTATCAGTCTTTCTCAATTTATATCTCCTTAAAATTTTCTATGAATAATGAAAATTTAGTAAAAATCAAATAGAGTCAAAATAAAATATATATTTACAGTTAGTCTGTCAGTTAATTGTTTGTTCTAACTTTTTTTTGCTGACGGTTTTGCAAAATAAATTTACCTTTACAAATACCTAGGGATGCCCCTACGAATACCTAGGATATCCCTAGGGATACCTAGGGATACAAATTCCGAGAATGAAGCCCTGCAGGCATCTAAAGAATCGAAGATCTGTCTAAAGAAGTAAATCTAGCAATTCTAGACATGGTGAGGAAACATTTTTGATAAAAAAAAATCTAAAAATTTAAAGATATAAAGATATAAACTGTACATATAACTTCATCTTCATTTAGATCGTGTTATAGAGAAGAAAGAATAAATATGTAATTTTACTCAAGTCTGTTTATCCATACCTATTTGCATAAATGTGAGAATATAATTTCGTATAAAAATCCCCGTAAATTGATTATCTTTAATAGTCTATTATTAAAGCCGCATAAACATTAGAATTAAATTTTTTCCCGTTAAAAATTGCCTGAAATCTATAGTCTTATCGTTCGTCAAATTTGTTTTATGTTTTTTTTAATACTCAAACACCTTTTCTAAACTCTGGCAAAAGATCACAGAAATACTGAAGTTATCCAAATACTTATATCTTTCTACCGTATTTCTTTTTTTTTTGGAGGGGGGGGGGGGAGGAAGAGCGCTTAAGAACTGCTTTTTGTTCTTAGAATTCTGTATTAATCATTGAAAAGATCTACCTACATAAGTCTTGTTGCAGAAGTTTCATTAGCTAAGAGTTGTATCAACTTATACATCATGTGAATATATTAAATTACTTTTGTAAAATACTAGATGGGAGCCATTGATATTTTCAGAGCATTTGCCTACATTTTAAACTTAAGTAATTTACAACTATTCATTCATTTTCTATACGAATTAAAGAAGTCGTTATTTCCATGGCAACTGTACCTTTCACTATTGCTTGTTTGTTTGTTTTATTGAACACATATATATCAGATCATGTGGGGATCACGGCGGGATTTGAACCCGCCCCACCTACGCTCTCAAGCGATTAGCGGCGTGGTGTCTTATCCACTCAGCCACGGTGGGTCACAATTGCTTTCTCTAATACACAGATACTCAAATTTAACAAGCTGCACTTATAATTATGCTCATAACAGAGTACATTTATATGTAAGAGTGGTGACATATGCAAAAGTCGTGTACTCATATTCAAGTTTTTGTCCAAAGTACAGTAACTCAGTTTTCAGTAATAGACGTGGAAGATTTCGATTAAACTAACCAGAAAAGTTAAAAAACATTGACTTTCTGATTTGATTTTATTCAAAATCATCTCAACGTTAATGTCCGGGATCCAGATAAATTTTTCTCTGTTAGTAAAATTAGATTGACCAATCAGTAGCCTCCATCCTTGCAGGCTTTTTGGTGTTTACTGCAAACATAAAAAAGTTTTCAAAAATGCAGGCTTCTGATTGATCAATCTCCTCTCGCTAATAGCGTAAAATCTATCTTGATCCCGGAATATTCAACGCCCTTTAAATATTCGAGAAAGCCTTGACACGCGTCAGGAAAATATCACACAAAGCAGGCAAAACAAAGAAGAAAAATCATTCATTGGCTCGTTCATATCCACGAGCCAATGAATGATTTTGTTCCTTTGCTTTGCCTGCTTTGTGTGATGTTTTCGTGACGCGTGTCAAGACTTTCTCAAATATCCAGGGGGCGTTGATTAATTTCACCATCAGGAAGATATGAAAGGAGAGGAGCAGACATGTCAATCTTCCCGTGTGAAAAACTACATACCAAAAAAAAAAATGAGTTCTTTCCCCCCTCTTCTCTCTTGATTTTGACCGATAGCAGCCCATTTAGCAGTCTCCCGTGCAAGATGCCGCTATATATGGCGGATGCAAGGGGGAGTGTGTTAGCGTGACCAATGATATAACAGGCCAGTTCATGACGTTTAAAAGTCACACGGAGTTGGATCATCTTTACACGATGATTAGTACAAAGTGGTGCAGCCATTTTTTTTGTGTCCATTGCCGTGTACAGATAATCAACTCTGTGTGACGTGATGAGCTGGCCACACTTTAGGAACAGCTTCAAATGACGTCATCTATATCTACTTCAAGGCAAACAAAAAAGACTGGCTACCGCGGTGCTACAGCATCTAGAATATATAGTGTGGAAATCCAATCAGTCGATCACAGCGATATCTGCAGGATATTTCTCAAAACTCCAAGACAATTTGGTCTAGACGCTGTAACTTTTTTTTTTTTTTTACGTTTTATTAACATACATCTGACCTGTGTGCTTGGCGTCAAACCCGCTGTAATAATACCATGTTTACTTTGAAATTTGAAAATATATCACAGATGTCGCTGCAACCGTCTCCCTGGATTTCAGTGTCAGTGCACATTTAAGGGATACACTGCTTAGCGGTTCTTGGATAGCAAATTTCCACATTATGTATTCTAGACGCTGTAGCGGTGCATTACACATGTCTCTTTCTTCTTTAAAAAATATCCTGCAGATGTCGATGCAAATGACTGTTTGGAATTCGACATCATTGTACATTTAAGGGATTCAATACTTCCGCGCTTTTTTAAGTATTGCTAGGATAGTCGATTTCTACAACATACAATCTAGACGTTATAACGGAGCTATAGTTTCTAGAAGATATAGTTTAAAAATCGGCTTATTAAAAAGGTGCTAAAAAATTGTATCCCATAAATGTTGAACGAGGCTGAACGATGAATGTCTATTACAGCGACATATGGTAATTCCAATGTAACTATTTCAAAAGAAAACGTTTCGCTCAGAGAAGATCTAGAAAATGCTGCTCCTATTGACATTTGTCATTCAGTATTTTTTAATATTTATGGGATTCAATTTTTAGCACTTTTTAAAGCATTACTGGAATAGCCGGTTTCCATACTATGACCGTGATCTAGGTAGATTTTTCTCTGTTATCGTAACGAGATTGACCAATCAGAAGCCAGAATTTTTGCTAACTTTTCACTGTTTGCAAAAATGTACCTGGATCCCGGCCTATATTTCTAGCCGCTATAATTGAGCTCAGGAATAGTACAGAAAGCAAACTCCGTATTTTGATACATTAAGCCCGGGATCTAATGGAGGCTATTTCAGTTTCGTTTTGATCACGTGGTCAAGGTAAAACCTTCTAGCGTAAAGAAGGGAAGGCTCCGTAGACATATAATGTAAATCCCCGCTAGCCAATGAAACAGTTTGTGAGGCAAAGCAGTAAGATCTTCCCTTCTTATCAGTTAGACGTTCTTTGTGTAAATTACCGGTATCACGTGGCTTTTTTCAGCCTAGGACCTATATTTGGAATATCCTCCATTAGGAACAAGTGTGTCTCTATAACGAAGTAGCTACATACGGCCAATAAATGTTTATTGGTAAAAGTGATAAAAACAAATCGTTAAAGTTCTTTGTGAGTATGCCATTATCGTCAGGCTAATGCATGTTGAATTATTTCCCTAGTCTAATAGAGATCGTCTATGCATGTATCTTCTAATGGAGGATATTCCAAATATGGGTTCGAGGTGGAAAAAGTCACGTGGTACCGGTAATTTATCCAAAGAATTTCTAACTGATAAGAAGGGAATCAGGAAACTACACTGTTAAAGATATCATGAAAAATTACCTCTGTTCTTAAAGGTTCTCTATTTTCTGACCAGTGAGAACGCTATATAAATGCCTATGAAGCGTTCTCATTGGTCATATTACAGATAGCCTTTAAAAACAGAGGTAATTTTTCTCGATATTTTTAACAGTGTACTACTGCTTTCTCGCATGAACTGTTTCATTGGCTAGCGGGGATTTACATTACATAGACGGAGCCTTCCCTTCTTTACGCTAGACGTTCTTGCCTTGACCATGTGATCATGACGTAGATTAAATATCCTCTATTCAAGAAAGCGGATTGCCGTACTTTCGGCAAAAACTTGAAATGAGCATGCCTCCTGTGCATATATCACCACTCTTATGTATAAAGGCTCTCTGTTATGGTGTTTCTGATACAGCGCCTAGAATACCTAGTGTGGAAATATGCTATCCAAACACACTGTTAAAAATATCGTGAAAAATTGCCTCTGTTTATAAAGGCTACCTATTTTCTGACCAATGAGAACGCTACATAAACGCCTATGGATCATTCTCATTGGTCAGAAAATAGATAGCCTTTAAAAGCAGAGGTAATTTTTCACGATATTTTTAACAGTGCAGTTCTAAAAATTTGTATCCCTTAAATGTGCGACGATACTGCTAAAATTTCAAGTGTCGATCGCAGCGACATCTGCGGGATTTTCATATTACTATTATTACATTGTATAGACTAGCAATTTCTTGCAGTTGTAGAAAATATATTGCAGATGCCACTGCAATCTGCATATTGCAGCAGTATCATTGCACATTTAAGGGATACAATATTTTAGCGCTTTTTTAAGTATTACAGGGTTAACCGATTTCAACACTATATATTCTAGACGCTATAGTTTCTGAGCACTGTTGGTTAAATTTCGATATTTGTGTTTTAGAGTAAGCAATAGAGAAAAGTACTAAAACTATTGAAACAACAACTTCTTTAATATTGAAATGTATAGCAAAGGAGTTCAGAATCAATGCCTTAAATAGTTTCGAATATGCACTGTTGTTATGACATCAATACCCTTCCTGGATGTGGGAATACAAAATTGTGTTCAATATAATTGGCCGCAATCTAGATAGATTTTTCGCTGTTAGCGAAATGAGATCCATCAATCAGAAGCTTGCACTTTTGCGAACTTTTCTCTGTTTGCAGCAATGCAGGCTATTGATTGGTGAATCTCGTTTCGCTAACAGCGAAAAATCTATCTGGATCCCAGCCTAGATTTCTGTAAACATTACACTTCATCCATGGTACTAAGAAAATGACTCAAAACTTTTATGACATAGGCCGGGATCCAGAAACAGCAAAAATTCTCAAACATTCTGGCTTCTGATTGGTCAAACTCATTTCGCTAACAGCGAAAAATCTATCTGGATCTCGGCCATAGTTTTCTTCGATGAAATCAATGCAAAAGGATAATATAAAAAAATAGTATAAGACTTCTAAAATGGTTTGGCGGGTTTATCGCTGTTTGGCATAATTTATAAACTTTAGAATTAATTAACAGTTTTTCGCTAATTAAGAATAGAAAATTTGTGTTTTTAAAGCTGAATTTTATAAAAGCACGTAGATTGAGTAAATATCTGTCCAAAAATTCAATCCTTACTTTTTTATGTCCATTATTTAAGTCTCTACCTCGATTGAAGCATAAGTTGTGACGAAGAAAATAAATTTGTCATTTTCAGTATCTCGACGTTATTTTAAAAAATCTATATCTCTGTTTATAATTAATTTATGAGGATGCATTTGGTCTCAAATTGAAGATCTTTTCCATTAGGCCCTTCTGGTTTTGGTTTTATTTTTCTGCGATGATTGGTTCTTTTGATATAGGAAATTTTACGCTGGCATGTTTGGTCGATTTAACATGGAGAAGCTGTCTTCAGTATAATAAACAGTTACGGTGTCTTGCGTTTTATTCTTGGCGTTTGTTTGTTTGGCGAGGTTAGCATTTTTTTTTTTTCAGCTTGGCTTGGCAGAACGACCGTCCTGCTTGATCATCAAAGTGACTGTAAAGTGTGAAATATTGAATTCGTCATGCAACTACGTGCGAGCAGCGGAGTACCCCAGCAGATAAAGTATAAGGTAAGTTTTGATCATTTCTTTCTGCTGACATTCTCGAACCAAATGTATTTGTTGTTGTATAATTAATAGTAATTTAAGATAAATTGTCTAAATCTTGATAATTTATGTGCAATCAAATAATTGTGTTCAGATAGGTAGGAGATATTAACAACCACATTTACTATTGTTTTAAGAAAAAGTCATAAAAGTTTGTGCTAAAATTGATTTTCTATTTTTTTTTTTTTTACTAATAATGGTACTGAACAAAAATAATGCATTAGATTAATAATAGTTGGAAGCAGGCCCGTAGCTAGACGATGCTTCCAGGTCGGGCAAATGTTTTTCCAAGAGGGGCAAAATTACTTCATTTTTTTAGACTTTTACGATCCTTTAAAAATATATATTACGTATTCATATTCAGTATAATTTTATAGCTCTTCCCAAAGTAGTTGAAAAGTGACATTCTTTCATCTTGCTGTCAATCCATAAAATAATTTTTGTAAATATGGTTAAGATAATATGGATATCCACAAAAATGTTGGATGTTGTTGAGGATTGCTACAACAGCGTCATCAGCCAGTTGTCTGTGGACACCCCCCTCCCCCACCGTTGTCCGTAGAAAAATCTGGATACTTGAATTTTTATGCTTTATTAATAATAAACTAATAATACAATATTCCAAGAAATTCATTTACAGTAAAAACTGTAAATATGGATTCGCAAAGGATAGAAAAAATATTCCGTTTTAGAAAGTTTCCATCTTATGAGGTATAACTGCTGTGTTGAATTTAGGCACTTTTCTCCGGGAGAAATTACTGATGCTCCCGGAGTGGTAGATAGAATGGAGCTTTTAGGTTGGGAATTGCACTTTTACAACTTTAATAAGCACAAAATTAGAAAGCTTCTGGGAGTGACATTCCGATGCTCAGGGGAGAACCCTCCTCCCGGGTACCTGAATTGCTTACTTATTGTATGGTATTCCTTTCAACGGGACCACGAGATGCTCTCATGTAAGACAGCATTTTGTTATAGACAGGTTATATTTACACAGGTTTTACAGTATTTATGGAATTTTATATGATTTAAAATTTAATATAAAGAACGCCTTGGTAATTACGTTGATAGATTCGTCACTTATTTAAAAAGCAGGTAACCCTCTCGCAACTAAATATTAAAATATATTTTCACGGATTTTTTACACATGCTTTAAAACCATAATATGCGTTTATAACTGATAACATTTTCAAACAGTTTGGACAATAGAAAAAAAATCATTGCCGGCTAGGCCTGCAAGCACAGATAGATTTTGAAGCTAAGTACTATAATTTCACCAACAAAAACTAAATCAAGATGAAAGATAAACCCAGTTTAACAATTTTATCTGGTCGCTTTTGACGAGTTTTTAATTTCATTTTTCAGTAAGAGTTGGTTTTATCAGAATCATGTCAATACGATAATTTTTTCTTCAACCACGATTTTTTCCCCCTTTGAGAATATTTTTAGTAATATCAACCATTAGTAGATTTTCATCTTATCAGAAACTTGTAAGTACAAAAGTTATAGATAATATTAAGAAGATTTATATAATAAATTTAGACCGTGTGGTGATTGTTTCATTAAATGAACCATATACTGGGTTTTAAATTCTGACGTTCTATTTATTGATGTACGCGCACGCTTAATAATACAACCCTATATACAGGCACCTCTAAGAGTTCTCAAAAATGTTCATCACGCCAATGATACTTTTTTTTGTTGCCTTAGTGGTATAGATTAGCGGAGATGTGAATTTTTTTCTTCTACAACACCCCGCTTTTTATTTTATTATTTTTTTCTATTATTATTGTGTGCGTGTGTGTAAGAGTTGTTCCTATCATACACTTGTCAATAGAAAATTGTAGATAATATTAAGAAGATTTATAATAAATTAAAGCGGATTTGATACCTTGTGAATTGACGAAGTTAATTTTTTTTCTTCTTCACCCCCCTCCCTCTCTTTTTTTTTTTTTTTTTTTTTTTTTTTGTGCTGTAAGAGTTGTCAAAAACTTGTCAATATAAAAGTTGTAGACAATATTAAGAAGATTTATAATAAATTTAAGTGGATTCCGTATCTTGTGAATTGACGAAGTTAGGATTTTTTTCTTCTTAAAACCCTGTTTTTTTTCGCTTCTTGAGGCCATTTTTAATGATATCAAAAATCTGCCATACATAAATTTTTGGCCCTTTTCCTAGAAGTAATAATAAGTTTAAACGGATTCGATATGTATCCTAATTAAGAAATCATGGGTTTTTTTTTTTTCTGTTTTCACAAAAATCCTTTCCATTTTCTGCTGCTTGATTTCACGTATCAGTTTAGAAGAGATTTGTGCAGAATTATGGAAGTTATCATATCTATAAAAAAGTGATATATATGTATATAGGTAGGTAGATACTAGATAGATAGATAGATAGATAGATAGATAAAGTTTTCAACTCTGTGGTGGTTTTGGGTTCTAGGGGTCATGATCGGTATAGATCTGCAAAAAGTTTTCAGAAATTCCGACATAGGGGAGAATGTAATAGGTAGTGTTTCTTACGAAATCTACCTAAAATAGGGGTACACAACCTTTTTTAGAGAAGGAACAAAAATGTCTGAGTTGTCAAGGGTAACAAAAGTAACACAGAGAGAATTTTATTTTAATGAGGTGGGAGGGAATCTGTGGCTTATAATCAGATAAAAATGAGGATTTCAGAAGGAGGAGGAGTTTAAACCCTCTAGGTTCCCCCACCTAGTCAACATACCCAATTCAGTTGACAATTTTTCCGCGACCGATCAATGAAATTCGCGATTCTTTTACACCTGATTACCAAAATTCTGAGTTTGTCACCCCCCCCCCCCTCCCAATTAACGAAATTCGATATTCTTAACTGAATCTGATGAAATATAGAATTTCTTGCGAGGTAAATTGTCGAAATTCGCGACTCTTAACTGTCTGACGAAATTTGCAATACAGTAGAACCTCGATTATCCGAAGTAATTGGGATCAACCATCTTTTGGAAAATCGAAATTTTCGGATAATCGAGAATGCTTCCATTTTAAGATTAAAGGGAAATATATGCAATATTTCTTATTATGGTTACAAGTGCTTAATAAAAATAAAGCAATAGCAAAATAGAAACAAGAATAAATTACCTGAATTTTAATTTTGAAATTAAGTACCTCTTACATATATTACAAGGGTTTGAAACAATGTTCTGTTTGTCACAGTTTCGATTGCCTTTACTTTGAAACTATCACGGAGATTTATAATATTATTAGTTCACCAGTATCACAGCCTTTCTGTTGCTCCAGCCATGCCAAATCTTTTGCAAAGCATTCAAAAGCTTCAGAATTGCTATTTGTTTCATTTTCTTCGTTCCACTCCACAGCTTACGGGAGCTCAAGTTAAATTCAAAGGAACTCTAACGAAGGTAATGGAAAATATTTACATGTACTCATAGTTCAGGAAGGACCACTTGCACACAAGGAATATGATAGTTAAAAAGAAAAATAAATAAAAGCTTTCAAAATGGACTTGCACACAAAGAATGTGATAGTAGAAAAAAAAGCTTTAAAAATGGATTTTGGTCAACCGAAAGATTCGGTTAAAAGAGTTTCGGATAAAAGAGGTTCTACTGTATATTTAAACTGCAAATTGGTGAAATTTGCAATTTTTTCCCGCGGCAAATTGACAAAATTTGCGATTTTTTTTTCGTAGTAAAATGACGAAACTCTTGATTTTTCCGTAGCCGATCAACGAAATTTGCAATTTTTCTGCGCCTCATCGGCAAAATTCATGATTTTTCCGTGCACGATCAACGAAATTCGCGATTTTCTGCTCCCGATCGACAAAATTCGTGATTTTTCTGTTCCCGATCGACGAGACTCGCGACTTTTCAAGTCCTGATCGGTAAGACTCGTGATTTTTCCCGTTCCCAATCGGCGAAAATCGCAATTTACCAGTTTCGATCAAGGAAACTCGCAATTTTTCCATGCCCGATCAACGAAACTCTATTTTTCCATGCTTGATCCACGAAATACAACTTTTTTTCATGCTCGATTGGCGAAATTAGAGTTATTTTTCGTTTAGCGACTGATGGAATATGCAACTTGGGAATTTTTTATGCTGATATTTATGGTATCGGCCGGCCGCTTAACGAAGTTCGCAATTTTTAATTGACTGACGAAATTTGCCCGCGACAAATTGATGAAATTCACGCGTTCATTCGGTAAAAATATTGCGGAGCCACCGATATGAGGTTCGTTTTGATTTTTTTTTTTTTTTCAGTATAAATTTAAAAAAAATCTGATTAAAGATATAAACTAATACAAATTTAAGGTTAATATTATCACATCACAGGCGACAACGGGCTGGTCAGCAAGTATCACACAAATAAAAACTATCATGATAATGTATGTCAATATAATTCCCTATTACGGTTTCCATTCGAACTCTCCATTCTCTAACACAAGCACGAAAACATTTTTATGCTTAAGTTCCATAAAGTTACAATTATTTTTATTCTGACCCCCCGATAGCAAATAGCGTTTTCTGTTTTCTATAAAGACAAAGTATATTTCAGGAAACAGAAATGGAAAATGGTGTTATAAACCAATTTTTGAGTCTAGGAAAGGTCGTCTGAGACACTATAGCTTAAAGTTCATGATTCCATGCATTTGTCAAAAAATGAAAAATGCTATTCTTTTCTAAACTACTTCAATAATCTTGCCTGCGAATGTCATGCCTTTACATTTAAAAATAAATCCGCAAACGCATTATAAATTTTCGCAAAGTCCAGTGAACAAAAATATTTTTTACAAACAGCTGTACGTGATTATTGTTTGCAAACAGCAGCTATAAATTAGGGAAATACCAAAATAAAAATGAGTATTTCATAGCTTAAAAATATTAATGCTCGTTTAGTATTTAATTTTTCAATTTATCTTACCGCTTAGCAATCTTTCTTTTATTTCTCCTTTTTCACACAGAAACTATGTAATATTTATATCACATATATAGGAAGAAAGGAAGAAAACAACAAAAAAGTATAATAAATAACGTGATATCTTTGTTAAAAGTAAAGGGTTGGGGGAAGCATCATAAAAGAAAACACTTTCCGCTTCGCAATTTTACATTTATTTCTCTTTTTCATACAGAAACTATGTAATATTTGGATATTTATATCGCATATATAGGAAGAAAGGAAGGAAACAACTAAAAAGTAGAATAAATAAGGTGATATCTTCGTTAAAAATAAAGGGTTGGGGGAAGCACCATAAAAAAAAGCACTTTTTGTACTCATAAAAATAATAATTTAATTCAGTAATATTCCCATTGCTAAATTACATTTAAATCATTTAATTAATATAAAAATATTATATTCAAATAGTTATATATGACATTTACAATGATTATAAAACCCCTTTACTCTGAAAAACCCTTCCTAGATATTGCAGTTCTGTGTGATAATGATTTTACAAACTTTTATGAGTTGCAACAGTGTCAAGAAAGCTGTCTCAAAGAACATTTCTCACTTTTGTTGAAGAGCCCCTAAAAGCAATATAGTGAAGTTAACGATGACAAAACCACATGATTGTAACACATGATAGTTGCCTGTTTTGTGGAACTGAAAATCCAAGCATTTGGTTTCAACCTTACCTGATTTCAATAAATTTCACGTATGACAGTTGTACAAAGAAAACGATTTTCTCGGACATCCGAACGAGTTTGAGAAGAGGATAATCTCTAAACCCCATTATTCTTGCAGTTTGACTCTTTGGGGAGGCGGTAATGTAAATTTCTACAAAGAAACAAAACGAAAAATTTTCTACAGATCTTGGAATGAAAGGAAAAAAATGTCTTTACAGGTGAATTTTTGGTTTAAATTGTAATGTTTGAATTGAAAAGTTTTAGAGATAGGTGTCTGTTAGGTTATGGTCTATTCTGAAAAAAAGTTTTTTTTTTAAATGAGGCAAAAAAAAAAAAGTTTGGAAATTTAATGTGTCGATCAGGGATTAGGATGTCCAGTCAATTGTGCTAGGTCGGGCAAATATTTTTCCAGGTCGGGCATTGCCCGACCTCGCCCCCACCTAGCTACGGGCCTGGTTGGAAGGAATAATTGAATTTACTTAAATTTAAATTATTATTAAAGTAATATTTAAATGAAGCAATACTGTTTTAAGTTTGAAGAGTTGATAACAAACGAGCAATGAACATTTGCTTAGAATTTTAATTGGCTGGAAGTAAATTTTGGAAAAAAAAAAAGGCTCACAAGAGAAAAAAAAAGTGAAGGTTTTGATTTTATTTGTTTTAAGTGTGAGAACCATTGTTGAATTTGGAAATATTTTATTGAGGATAATTGTAGGAATTTATATGTGTATGTTATACAATTTTTCTTTATGTGGATGTTTCTATTGGCATCAAAATTTTATTCAATTCGCAACGTATCAGTATTATGTAAATTGTATGTTATTATCTAATTGTATAAATTGGAATCTGTATTGCATAGTAATCAAATCGAAATTATTGTTTTTACCTTTAGTTTTATTGGAAGTAAATTGTGTGATATCAAAAGTTGAGGAAAATCAGGTTATACAGTATGTTAAATTATAAATATAATACATCGATTATCTGAAAGTTATTAATTAGGAAAATAAGTGGAGGTAACTGCACTAAAGTAAAAATTTAGGAAATATTAATTTAGTAGGTTTAAATATTATTGTAGAGTCGTAATAGTAATCGGTGGAAGGTATGGCTTTCTTATTGAAATTAAAAAGGATGGATCTTCAGATGATAGCCGAAGAATTGGGGGTTGAATTCACGGAAGATGATACCAGAATTCAGCTTAGGAAAAAGATAATGGACAACGAGGACTATGACGAGGGGGTTATTATGGAATTATCTAACACAATTGTTGCGGAACGACTAGAGCTCGAAAAATTAGAAAAACAAGAAAAAATAGAGCGCAAAAGGTTAGAAAGAGAAGAAAGGGTTGAACAGGAAAAGTTAGAAAGAGAAGAGAGGTCTGAAAAATTCAGGATGGAACATGAATTAGAAATGGAGAGGCTAAGGATGCAAGGTTTGGCAAATAACTCTAATGGGTCTAGGGAACCTAATACAGTACAGGACCTATTATCCGGAATCGTCAGGACCGAAGGCATTCTGGATTTCGCGTCCTCCTGAATTTCGCATTTTTTTTTACGATATTTTGACGAAATTAGCTTTTTTTTCATAATCATTTGACGAAATTAGCATTTTTCCCACGTTTCTTTGACAAAATTTGAGTTTTTCCCCCGATTGATTCTTTTAGAAAATTTGCGTATTTTTTCTACGATCATTTGACAAAATAATCGTGTTTTCATGATCATTTGACGAAATTCTTTGTTTTTTTTTCTCGATTCTTTGACAAAATTTGCGTTTTTTTTGCAATCCTTTGACGAAATTTGCATTTTTTCTGTGATTCTTTGACGAAATTAGCATTTTTTTTTCCACGATTCTTTGGCGAAATTAGAGGGGATTTTTTTCCACGATTCTTTAACCAAATTAGCGTTTTTTTTCAGCAATCCTTTGGCGAAATTGGCGATTTTTTCCACAAACGATTGACATAATTGATTTTTTCGGCATCCATTTGTCAAAATTCGTGATATTTTTTATGCCCGAATTTTTGGACTGAAGACAAATTTTTTTTAATTTTCGGAAAATTCCGAACAGAATCACCCGTGGTGAAATATCTGACGATTTTCTTTTTTAACAAATCTTAATATAAATTAATTTTATACTAAAATTGGAGAGAAAAAAAATATTTTTTTTCCTAATGTCGGGATGGGGGTGGGGTGGGGTGACCGTGTTACCCCCCTCCCCACAGCTGAAGTAACGTATTTTAGTGGTTAAACATTGAAACACAATGGATTGAAAAAAAAAATTAAGAATCTAAAATTTTCAAAAAATTTCAGAAATTTCAAAATTTTAGTAAATATGTACAAACTTAGAAAATTTTCAATTATTTTTTCTTCCGGATTTCGGGTCCTTCTGGATTTTGGAATTCCGCATAATGGGTCCTATACTGTAATGAAAGTAACATAGAAAAATTGATCAAATGTGTTAAAACTCTGTCTATCAAAGCACCAGAAGGGACTGAGGGATGGAATTTATTTTTCAACAGTTTAGAAAGGGCTTTCAAAACTAAAAATGTACCGGAAAACCCGCAGGCCAAAATTCTACTAAATATGTTAGGATATAAGGCGGATAATTTGTTAATTTATACCACTAGGGAACAAATTGAGAGTCATGAGGAATTAAAGGAGTTAGTTCTAAGGGAACACGAGCCGACACCGAAGGCGTGTTTGGAAAATTTTAAGAAGGCTAGGAGAAACCAGAATGAAACTCATGTATTATTTGTATCGCGCTTAATAGCAACATGGGAAAATTATTGTAAGATTAGGGGTGCGGGCTCATATGAAAAGGTCAATCAGTTAATAATTACGGATAAGTTATTAAACACGTTAGATGAGGAAACCGCATCATATATTGGGTTAATGCAGCAGAGTAAATGGTTAGAAGCTTCTAAAATTGCTAAAGAATATGACAATTATTTTGACGCTAAACACAAGTCTTATGCAGTTACGTATAAAAGTTTTAAGGGTAAAGATAGGTATGTAAACAGTGAAAAAGTTAGACCGAGGGAGGATAGTAAAATTAGTAGTAATTGGAGGCAAAACAGGAGTAATGAGATTAATTCTTTTTCGGATAGAAAAACTGAGTTTAAGAGATATAGCCCTAGATGCTTCAAATGTGGTATAAGAGGTCATTACCAACGTTTTTGTAATAAGGTGAGTAATGCAGGAAATAATAATAATAGCGAATGTCGAGAACAGAAAGCGGGTGTAAATAAGATTGTCGTGAAAGGAAACAAAGAGTTACCTAAAGGAACTATTGTCGCGAGGATATCGGCAAAGGCCGAACAGAGAAATGTTATTGGTGAGAAATTAAATAAACTCGAGAAAATTGAAGTTAGTGTAAATGGGCAGAAAGCGAAAGGATTGGTTGATTCTGGATGTGAAATTAGTGTCATTCATAAAGATTTGATACCGGAAGAGAAATTAAAAGGAGCGGGTAGTATATATTTACAAGGATTATTTGGTGAAACAGTTAAATCACCATTGGTTAAATTACCATTAGCTATTCTGCAATTCGGACAAACTAATATAATTCATCAGGAAGTACTTTGCGTGGTGACCGATAATATTAATGAGCAGGTAATTTTACATCCCGAAGTGATTAATGAGTTGTCAGGGGTCAATCATGAGGAGCCATTGCTAGAGTCCCAAGAATTAGAAAGTTCGGAAATTAGTATTGATAACTCGAGCAAAAAGGAAGATATGAGTAGCGATAATTGCAATATTTACGCAATAGAAACGAGATCGGGAAATTTACAAGGTCAAAATGTAGAAAAAATGGAAATAGAGGAAAATAATAAAGTTATCGTTAGTAATTCAGATATATTTAAGAAATCCCCATTAGAATGCAAAAATTTAGAGAGAGTTTGGGAATTAGCTAAAATGGATAAAGGAGATTATTATATTGAAAAGCACTTATTGTATCATAAAGAGAAATTTGTAGAAGAAGCTACAGCTCAATTAGTAGTGCCTAAAGTGAAAACAGAAGGAATCTTAAAGTCAGCGCATGTTTCTAATGAGGGAGAACATCATGCGGCAAAGAAAACCTTAGAGAGAATTAGGCAATCTTTTTATTGGGAAGGTATGGCCAAAGAAGCAAAAAAGTTTTGTAAATCGTGTCTAGAATGTCAATTATCTAGAAAAGTGAAAGTGCGTGATAGAGTCTTAGTTGAAATGGCGGATGGTAGCAAAAAGTATGTATATCAAAATAAAGGGGAATTTATGGTCAGATGTAACATAGTCAATATTGTTTTTGAAGGTGATGAGGAATTTGGAGAAGTTGGGTAAATTCCTATTTTAAACTGGGAACAAGAGGTAGAACGGGACATAGAAAGGTTCGAAATAAAAGGGTTATCTAATAGTTAAGTCAAGGATATAAAGTCCATTTTGAGGGAAAATAAAGAGGTATTTATGGGTCCTGTGCGACCAGTGGAAGTAGGGGAGCACCGTATTGATTTGAAAACGGGTGTGGCAAGGAAAAAGCCAAAGTTATATAATGTACCAGTTGCTTATAAAGAGGAAGTAAATAGACAGATTCAGGAGTTATTAGAATTAAATCTAATCGAAGTGTCAAACGCAGAAATAAGTCATCCAATTGTTTGCGAAAAAAGATGCAACTGTTAGGCTGTGTATAGATTATAGAGCTTTAAATTCAGTAACACAGGTCCCAACATTTCCTATGAAAAATTCGCAAGAAATCATGTACACTGGCCTCCAAAAGTTAAGGTACACGGACTAAATGCGTTCGATTGCACATGTTTTGTTGAATATCTACAAAACTTATTGGCGAATCGTTCTTGAACTTCTGGGATGAAAAGAACATGTTTCATTTCATATTTCTCAGTGAAGATTTAGTCGGGGGTACAATTAGGGGGCTAATAATAAATTTAATAATAAAATAATATTTGCGATCACCTATGTAACAGGAAAGGCTGGAAATGGTTTGTCACTGTGGTAAATGACTATTTGGGTCCTGTTCAACGTTTGTATGCATTTGTGTAAGCATAGCACTCATATTCGTGAAGATGTTAACGTTTTTGTGAAAAACTCAAACTTTTTTTTTTATAGCATACAGAGTTTTCAACCAAATTTAACACAACTATCCAAAAACCTGACAAAGAACAGTAGAAACAGTATACTGCAATTAAAACATGAATATATTGAAAATTTGATAAGATATGGACATTTTTATGAGATAATTTTTAACTGTGCATGCGCGGAAGATTTCAAAATTTTTATTTCATAATTTAACTATTTTATTTCATAATTTAACCTTAACTTTTGGAGGCCAGTGTATACTGTGGGGGCAGCTAAATATTTATCTTCAATTGATTTATTGAGGGGTTATTGGCAGATTAAAATTGCTGAGGAATGTAAACATTTGACAGCTTTTACAACTCATAATGGGACTTATCAGTGGCGTACTATGCCTTTTGGTTTATCAGGGGCGGCTGCTACTTTCCAAAAAGATATGAATGAGGTCCTTCAAGCTCATCGGAGGTATGCGCAAGCATATATTGATGACGTCATCATTTTCTCTGACACTTGGGAAGAACATTGTGAGCATGTTACGGCTGTCATAGGAGAACTTAAAAGTAGAAATTTTATGATTAGGCTGGATAAATGTAAATTTGGAGAGAAATTGACTAAGTTTTTAGGTCATGAAATTGGGGGTGGAACGCATGCACCTGATGAGGAGAAAATAGGAGCAATAAGGGACTTAAAGAGACCGAAAACTAAAAAGGAGGTTAGATCTGTTTTGGAATTAATGGGATTTTACCGATCTTATATTCCAAATTATGCAGAAATTGCTATACCTTTAACTGAACTAACTAAAGGGAAGGTTAAAAATACTGTACCATGGGATGAAAGGGCAGAAGAAGCATTTAATACCCTTAAAGATGAGTTATGTAACGTGACGCGTTTGGCTACACCTACCGTAGGCCTGGAATATCAGCTTCACGTCAATGCTTCAGACCTGGCAGTAGGATGTTCTCTTACTCAAAAAGATGAAAAGGGGCAGTTTAAGCCGATAGCTTTTGCCAGTCAGAAATTATCAGGGGCTCAGCGTGCTTGGCCGAGTATAGAGAAAGAGGCTTGGAGTGTTCTCTTCAGGCTGTGGAAGTTTGAAAAATGGACATATGGATCTCAAATTGAGATCATAACGGATCATAATACATTAAGATTTCTCACTGAAACAATCCCAAGGTCCCCCAAACTCACTAGATGAGCTCTGGCCGTGCAACGCTGGAATCTGGTCATTTCTCATCATCCAGGAGTGTAACATTTGAATGCTGATACAATTTCTAGGCTACATAGGAAGAGCTGGGAAGAACAGCCAGTTACTAGCCCATCGGCATCAATGACTAAATAGTGGACAAACCTGAAAGGGATGTCATCACGTTTAAATTTTTTTTTTTTTTGTGTGTATGTGTAATTGTATTTGAATTTTGTGTTTATAATAGTGTATTAGCATGTGTAGTTTTTCTGTAATAATAATATTAATACACAGTTCAGTAGAGATGTCAGTAGATAATGTTCAGACACCTTGAAATATATATGTAATAATAATAATGAAGAAACCTGCAAAGAGACTATTGAACTCTTCTGTAATATTACTATATGTTCGGGGAAAATTAGCCCCTAAATAGCATATTTTCCGCTAAGGTGGGGGGTGTCAGATTCTCAGAAACATCTGCTATTGGAACTGGGGTTATATATTATTCTTTTTACTTGTATATTGTATTCATGTCGCTTGGTCTGTGTACTGGGATTTGCAAAGTAATATTCTTTTCTTATCTAAAACTTAATCCAGGCTGATGAATTTGATAGAGTGGGTGAAGGGAAGTAGTTATAATAGAAAGAGGTTTGCCCTGCTATTCAGGTGCCTGCCTCAGATAAGGCAGACAACGATTTCACCAGAGAGGGAAAGAGCTGACATTGGAGTCAGAGTGGAAAACCCGGTTTTATGTTGGGGAAAGAAGAGGAGTTCAGAAAAAGCAAGGGGTTGCTAGAAGCAGTCACTTTGGCTGGGAGAGGGCAGTTGAAGGCTGGAGTGCAAGGTTAGTTCCTGTGTTGAGCTCTTAGAGCGTAGGGTTGAGTGAAGCTCGCCGAGCTTAGAGCCCATGTGTTGGGAGATTAAGTGTAATCTCCGGTAAGGCTAATTTAATGAGTATAGAATGAGAGTGATAACATAGTTTAACAGTACACAGCCAACATTTACTGTACTTAATTTAATGTTGAACCAGATCACCTACATTCGAGTTTTTAAGTGTAAATAGCGTTTTGTGTTTTGTAAATAGGGTGTAAATAAACTGTTAATTTAGTTAATTGAAAGTAGATTTGTGAAAGTATTTCTCTCATTTTTAAGGCTTTTCTCAAATCCAAAGGAGCTACATTTCGATACATTTATGAAAGACCACGTACAACAAAAAAGGGAAATAAAGGAAATGAAACAAACTCAAATGTTAAAAACCACGAAGCCACTAAACAGCTGTCTGGCTCGACTATAAATAGTACTCCAAGGGAAACTCCCCCTCTTAAGTAACTCCTCCATCCCGAACTGAATGAACGTCGCTGTACATTACTAGAAAGATCCGAGGGTGACTATAGATTGTTTTTGATATGGTTGTGGTAAGATTAGGTGCTCAGGACATGCTGATTGTGCAAATTTTGTGTAAGATAGCCTGTTTGGCGTGTTCCAGGTAGTCACCAGTCTGGTTTCATTTGTGCGATAAGAGGGGGGCTTTGTTAGGAAATTTATTTCCTTAACATGTTTCCACATTTCTTATCACGCATTCAACCTATCAATCTTTAACATCTATACTGGCTTAATTCATATATTTCCTGCTGTCAACATTCTACATAGTTTAAGTCCTATATCAAGTTTTTATTTAAATAAGTTTATTCAGAAAAATAAATATCTTTATTGTCACTTACCTTTATCTACTATTATCCTTTATAATAAAGTGTTAAACCTTTTCCTACCTTTGACTCTCCATGTATCGTGGCTTACAGCTCACGGGGAAACATCGTAATGTTTACTCTCGGCAATCCTCATGCACACATGGCAAGACTTGGACTTTTTCATCTGAGGAGTTTCGGCGACCAACGACAGGTGGCATAAGCTGTCCATTGTCGTCTGCGTTCTAGGCCACACCCTCGGATCTTTCTAGTAATGTACAGCGACGTTCATTCAGTGCAGGATGAAGGAGTTACGTAAGAGGGGGAGTTTTCCTTGGAGTACTATTTATAGTCGAGCCAGACAGCTGTTTAGTGGCTTCATAGTTTTTAACATTTGAGTTTGTTTCATTTCCTTTATTTCCCTTTTTTTGTCATACGTGGTCTTTCATAAAGCTTAAAGATGCCTGCAGTGTGTTAGAAAGAAGCTGTTTGTTTTTCAAGTTGTTTTAATGAATAAATGCAAAGTGGATTAGAATCACCAACTCTGATGTGAAAGATGTTTTTGTCGTGTCGCCATCG
The DNA here is from genome assembly GCA_963932465.1 of Maratus speciosus. NCBI lineage: Eukaryota > Metazoa > Arthropoda > Arachnida > Araneae > Salticidae > Maratus > Maratus speciosus. The sequence continues at coordinate 200,413,155 of OZ010787.1, read as the reverse complement.
GAAGACTGTTTAGTTTCTGTAATGCCAGTAAAGTTGAATCTACATTAATGAAGTGCTCCATTTAAATATGAAAGTCTTTTAGTGCAGTTATAAATCGACACGTTCAAATTGTTTTAAAATATGTTTTTCCTTTTAATACTTAAAGTTTAATTCTGTTTAATATAATGTGTTAGTGATTAGATTTTTCCTCCTTTCTGCTGTGTCATCTGAAGTTTGATATCTTGGCCAATCTTCCATTTTTATAAAGGATTGTGGATGTTTTAAGTTTTTCCATATATCTGTATCATTGGGCCAATTAGCTCATGTCTGCTGTTGGAACCCTGGAGTGATATGTATGCTCTGGTGGCTGCTGTGTACTGTGTGGTTTTAAAGTTTGCTACGGCCCCCACAATATAACAGCTATTTCTGAGCATGTTATATTGTGGGGGAGAGGCTGAGGTATTTTTATGGAATGATAGATGTGATTTTAAGTAGAGGTATACAAGATCTTTCACTTTCACTACAGCTTGTTATATATCTATTTAAGTACTTTAATAGTAATGATACCATTTTTATGTTAATCTCTAAATTGAATTTAAGTAATAGAATCTAAATATAATATGAAAGTTTAATACAAAGTTAAAAGATAATTAAATATGAATTTCATTTTGATTTGATTAAGACATGAGTTAGACTTTATTAATTATTCATTTCTATTTTTTTTTAAACTCCTTTGATGCTTCAAAGCTAAATGGTCTATATGTTGATATTTTTTAGATAAGAGTTATGTTAGCTCTTCTTATTAAGCACTTGAGACCTCAGATAACTGAGAGTAGTGTTTGGCTGTGAAAGCATTTGTCACATATAGATTGTTTAAATGAAATACTTTACTTTTTATATATTATTTCTGTTAATAAACATTGTTGGTTTTTACTTTTGTTGTAGTTCTTTTGCAGACACAAATCTTTTATTGATATTTTATTTAAGTTAACCTTTCGCTTCTTAAACCGGGTCAGACTATTTTCAGCCATAACGCTCCATTAGCATATGCTAACTCTGCTATACCTTTTTAAGATTGAATTACCTTTTGTAATTCTCAACAATTTCGTCAATTTGCCGCAGCAAAAACTGAAAATTTCGTCAGTGAGTTAAGAATTGCGAATTCTGCTGATCGGCTGTGGAAAAATAGCAAATTTTGTCAATGGTGCTCGGAAAAATCGCCCTTGATCGGACTCGAAAAAATCGCCCTTGATCGAACACAGAAAAATCACGAATTTTGTTTATCAGGCGCAGAAAAATTGCGAATTTTTTCGATGAGGCGCAGAGAAAATCGCAAATCTTGCCGATCACGCACGAAGAAAATCGCTTGTTTTGTCGATCTGGTTCGGAAAAATCGCGAATTTTGTTGGTCGGTCACGGAAAAGTCGAGAATTTTGTTGATCAGACTCTAAAGAATCATCAGTTTTGTTGATGATGCGCGGAAAAATTTTGCAATTTTTTGATCGCCTGCGGAAAGATCGTGAGTTTTGTCAGTCACAAAAAGAAATCACGAATTCTGACAAAAAATCATGGAAAAATCACAAATTTTGTCGATTAGGAGCGGAAAAATCTCAAACTTCGTTGATCGGCTGCGGAAAAAATGCGAGTTTCGTCTGTTTATCATGAATGTCATCAATTTTCCACAAGAAAAATCGCAATTCTTCCCAGGGTGAGTTAATCGCGAATTTTGCCAATCAGGCATGGAAAAATAGAAAATTTTGTCGATCGGGCACAGAAAAATCGCATATGTTGTCGATCGGACTCCGAAAAATTGTGAATTGCGTTGTTCTGGCACGAAGAAATCGCAAATTTTGTCGATCAGGTGTGAAAAAAATCTCAAATTTCGTTGATCAGGCATGGAAAAATTGCGAATTTTCTCGATGATGAGCAAAAAAATTGGAAATTTTGTTGATCGACTGCAGAAAAATCGCGAGTTTCGTCAGTTTAATGCGAGAAAAATTCGCGAATTTCGCCAATTTGCACGGCAAATAATTGCAAATTTTGCTAGAGTCAGTTAAGAATCGCAAATTTCGCCAATCATGGGCAGGAAAATCACAAATTTCGTTGATCAGGCGCGGAATAATTGTAAATTTTGTTGATAGGCTCCTCTTCCCCCCTTTGTTCATAAAGTTCACATTTTTTTCGGCGCTAGTCACTTTCATGTCTATTTGTTTTTTAGCACTTTTAATCAAACAAAATTTACTCCCCTGAATAAAGTCAAGGAATATTATTAGTCCTTCAAAATAATCCTTGCTGTATCTCTGTTATATATACAAACGTAAATTGTGGATATATCCTTGCCAACTGAATTGGATATGCTGTCTGGGTACGGGAACCTAGAAAGGTAAAACTCTCCCCCCCCCCCGCCCCTTCTGAAACCATATTTTTTATCTGATTATAGGCAACAGATCACCTCCCCGAAATAGAATTCTCTCTGACTTAGTAATGTGGTCCTCGACAACACAGACATTTTTGTAAGTGGCCCATCTCTTAAAAAGTTTGTGCATCCCTACCATAAATGATAATGTGTGTGTATTCTTCTGTGAGGTCTTGAATGCGACGCTTTCCACAGCAAACATGCATCAGTATGCATGGGCTGAAATATTTTCAGGACCAGTCCTGCCCGACCATAAAAAAAAAAGTTCGACCCTGCCTGGTATAAAAATTAAAGTTCGGCCCGAGACCAGCCAGGACACAGTGAATTTCTATAAAACATTAATTTTCACGTCAATTTGGTTAAAAAATTGTCTCGTACGAGGAGTTCAGACCAAAAATATTTATCTTAGCTTTTTTTTTTTTTTAATGTATATAATCTTCATTTTTATTGAAGTGCCGTAGGCTGCGATATTTATTTTTTTAATGGATCTCTATTTGTTGTATGTAAATGTTTCAGTTATCATTAATATTGTTAATCCACATTTCATGTATTGAAGACTTAAAAATCTGAAAAATGCTATGCAGTAAAATATTTTAAGATGGAATTGAATAGCAAAGAAAAAAATCATTATAGGCAAGTTCCTTTCTTAGCAGGTGTAAATGTATTATATATTCTTTTCTTATGCATTAGTATATTCATTTTGCATCAAGATATTTTTCCGTTTAAGACAGGATTCCGTCATAGACAGGTTATTTTTCACATGTTTTACTATATTTTAATAAGCCTAGAAATCTGCTATTCTTTAAAAAGAATACATTTTACTGTTTAATTGTATAATAATGGAGATTTAAAAATGTATGTATTGTTTAGAAAAATTTTTGGACCAGGCCAAATTTTACTGATCTTTGAACGGAACAAGCCACGCCGAGACAATGATTTTCATACGAACTGGGTCAAAATTGGGACTGAAATTTGGCCCTTGAAGATTAGGAAGAATGAAACCAGTCCCGGTTTGGTATGGGAAAAAAAAGTCCTTCTGGCCAGTGCCGGGAGGAAGAGGTAGCTTTCATATTCCTTATTTTAAAAAAGCCAACTTATATTATTCAAACACACGAAGCTCAATTTAGTGGAAACTGAATATAGGAGATTCAATACTAATTTTTATCAATATAATGAATGAGAATTTCGCGAAATTAGTCAGCTTTATAAAAGCTGCTTTTCTTTAAAGTAACTTATATTTAGCTGCCAAATTCGGTGATTTCTTAAAGTGCCTGCCATTTTAAGACAACATGGTGGATGAGGCTAACCAGTGAACTTGGTCGAGACCTTAGTAATTGCTGTGCACATGCTCACTCACATCGGAATCGGTTGAGATATAAAGTGCTGTCGCAGGCAAAAAATCAGATTTTTCAAAATGTCACCCACATTAGAAATTGAAACTGCTATATCTGAGCGATTTTTTAAGATAAAGAAAAACAAAAAATGCTCCTGAATCCTTATATCAAGGTCAAATACTTAAGAAAGAAACCTTTTTCAATTTCTAATTTTTTTGTACCTCACTTTAAATATAATTTTTTTTTATTTAATGGCCGCCATTTTGAAACAAGATGGCTGATGAATCTGGCCAGCGAACTTGGTCGAGATATTGATGTATACTATCCACATGCCTTCTTACATCGAAATAGGCAAATACGTGTGTTATCGCGTGACAAATACAAGATCGTTTCAAAATGTTAGCCATGCTAGAAATTCAAAGTGCTATAATTCAACCATTTTTTTTAAGATATAAACAAAAGAACAAATTTTCAGAAACAAAAACTGCTCCGGAAGCTTTGCATCAAGGCCAAACACACAAAAAAAATCTTTTTCATTTTCCAATTTTTTAATACCTCATTTTAAATTTTAAATTTAATTTTTTTAAAATGGCAACCCTTTTGAAACAAGATGGCGAATGAAGCTGGCTAACGAACTCGGTCGAGACATTGGTGTGTACTATGTACAGACTAAGTTACATCCAAATCGGTTCATAAATACGCCTGTTATCGCGTGACAAAAATCAGGTCGTTTTTAAATGTCAGCCACAATAGAAATTCAAAATGCTATAACTCAGCCATTTTTTTAGATATAGACGAAACAAAAACTGTTCCGGAATCTTTGTATTAAGGTCAAACACATACAAAAAAAATCTTTTTCATTTTCGAATTTTTTGGTATCTCATTTTAAATTTTTAATTTCTTTAAATGACCGCCATTTTGAAACAAGATGTCGGATGAAGCTGGCCTACAAACTCGGCCGAGATATTTGTATGTACTATGTACATACCAAGGTAAATCCAAATCGGTTCATAAGTACGCCTGTTATCACGTGACAAAAATCAGGACGTTTCAAAATGTCAGCCACGCTAGAAATTCAAAATGCTATAACTAAGCCATTTTTTAAGATATAGACAAAACAAAAACTGCTCCCGAATCTTTTTATCAAGGTCAAGCACATAAGAAAAAAATATTTTTTCAATGTTCAATTTTTTGGTACCACATTTCAAATTTAAATTTTTCTTAAAAATTTAAATGGCCGCCATTTTTAAACAAATGGCGGATGAAGCTGGCCAACGAACTCGGTCGAGACATTGGTATGTATTATGTATATACGAAATTACATCCAAATCGGTTCATAAATACGCCTTCTATCGCCTGACAAAATTCAGGACGTTTCAAAATGTCAGCCACGCTAGAAATTCAAAATGCTATAACTCAGCCATTTTTTAAGATATAGACGAAACAAAAACTGCTCTGGAATCTTTGTATAAAGGTCAAATACATAAGAAAAAAATATTTTACTATTTTCAATTTTTTGGTACCACATTTCAAATTTTAAATTTTTTTAAAAATTTTAAATGGCCGCCATTTTGAAACAAAACGGCAGATGAAGCTGGCCAACGAACTCGGTCGAGACATTGGTATGTACTATGTACACACTGAATTACATTAAAATCAGTTCATAAATACGAGAGTTACAGTGTGACAAAGGTCAGATATATATATATATATATCAATTTTGAACGGAGGGTGGTTTCGGTGTCTGGGAGTCATGATCGATGAAAATATACCAAAACTTTTTGAAATCGCTTTCCTCCGAACGGCTGCAATAGGTAGCTTTTTGTAATGAAAGCTACCTAAAAATAAGTTAGGTTCGGAAAGAGTTGTGACTAGGCCCGACCTGAAATGAGTGGGGGCCAGTCCCGGATTGAACGCCATGAATGAAAATAGGCCTGGCCCGTGCAGATCTCTGCGGCAGTGGTCCTGACTACATACACATGAATTATTTTCAGTTTGAAAAAAGTGTAGTCATTAAAATGTATTTCAAGCAACTACCGTTAATTGATCATGGGTTTCCAAATATTTTTTAATGTTGTGGTAAACGAACGATGTATGCTATTTTTGATAGGGAGCATTTTGTAAAGAATTCCAATATCATATGTCATTTTCATTATATTTAAAGTATATTATAACTTTTTTAATGTGTATTTCGAACAAGTTCCTCATAAACCGTACTGTAATATAAAACAACTACTTTTTTTTTTGTTCTCTCGTAAACGAAATATTGATGGTGTACAGATCATTCACAATATTGACAGTGCTACAATGAATAACTACATAAATATGCACAACATTTTGCCGTGATTTAAACAAACTTTCGGAAGTTAAAATATGAACAGATGGAGACAGACAAGCGATTCGACACTTAAACACTTTCCATCTTTGTAGGAAATATTAAAAATCAATGTCTTATTTCTTAAGATTGTCAACTTATTGGTCTGCTCATCCGTTAAAAAAAATGAATGACATTATAAAGTCTGTGTCGTCCCGTGTCTCGAGCGTCCCCCCTGAAAATAAAAAGTAAGGAGACGCTCTAGATAAAATAAAAAAGTGAGGGGATGCCATCCCCCTGTGTCCCCCCTCGACTACACCACTTCCTGTTATCATACAAAGGAAGAGCAATCACACCATCACCCTTCTGGTAGATTACCATTTACTACCAGAATATCCACCTCTTTCATTCTAATGAAAAGTTTTACTTTTGAGACGCTTGTAAAATATTTTAAAACTTGTATAATATGACTTACATTAACAAATAATAACTTTCAACTGAATGTTTATTGTGAGAAATCCCCTAACCATAAAAGCATTTGCTTAAATCATCTATGTTTATAAGTTTGCTAAGTCTCAAAGTATTTCATTTTTTTTTCACCCACTTACAAAAACATGTTAAATATATTGTTTTAACTACAACCGAGGTAAGCATTACAACTGGCTGCCAGTATAACATAAGACAGCTTAGCATTTCAAGAGCTTTCTTACAGGATTTAAACATTTTATTAAAAAAAGTCTTAATAAATAATGCGTTTAAGGCCCTACTTCAGTAATGCTCCGAGATAGAGCGGCTAATATTATTTCAATGGGAGAAATTTATAACTACTATTTTTTTGCATTTTGCTCGAATTTGATATTTTTAGTAGCTTTCAAAAGCTGTACTCTTAAACTATGCAGGCCACTTTAAAATTTTATTTATTTTTTTAAATTTTAAGGCGTTCTAGATGTTTTATTTTTGGTTGATAAAGATTCGCCTTTAGTACTTTATCGCGAAAAATCTGTTGGACATTTTAAGATTTGGTAAAGTGGCATGCATAGTTTAATAATTAAGCTTTCCGAAAATGCTTTTTATTTTTATTTAAAAAAAAATTTAAATCTATGTTACATTTATAAAAAGTTGAAACACTTTCATTTTAAACAGACGAAAGTGCTCCAAGATCCGCCTCTACAAGGTTAACGCCTTAATACAGGGGGGTTTCAGACGACACCTGTTTAATCAGCGGGGAATCTCTAAACGGGAAAGTCTTCCTATAGTGTGAAATATTGCCTGTAGCTATTTTCTGCACTGGAAGCAACTTTAGGTGTCTGATAAAACAATTTTCTTTTCGTGCGCAAAGAACGAAGTTTTATTAAAAATGCGCTCCTGAAATTTTCTAAATAGATGTTGATTTCAGACGGTTTGTTTTTCTAGGCATTTAATCTAATAGTAAAGATAAAGATAAGCATTATTGATTTGGAATAAAAACAGATTTATCATTGTTGTTATTTTTCTTTCCTACTTTTGAATTTTAATTTCCGAAAGATTTTTTAATTGCATACAACATCAAAATGAAGAAGTTGCTTATTCTCAAAAGATACTAGAAATATCTTTTTGTCATCTGCACTCAACAGGGGGGGGGGGAGGGGAAGGGGGAGGTGAGAGAGAGAGAGAACGAAAGAAAATAACAATAGTTACTAGTGTCATTAAAAATTAATAGATATATGCGGCGAATAAATACATTTGTATTTAAATTGTCTATAATACCTTTTTTTCTATCATTTATTAGGTAATTCTTACTGAATTAATTTAAATGTTTCTTTCATAAAAATTAAACATTTGTGCTATACAGCAAACTAAAAGATAACTATTGTACAATTCATTATTAAATTGGATTGCACTAATTTAAAACTTAGAAATGTGTTTCTCAAACTTTAAAGAAAGATTTCTTTTCACTGTTTTAATGAAATTTTTGGCTAATTTTCAATCGTTTAGCAAATACATTCCATTGCGGCGAAATCCTCATACACAAATGATATATTTCTACTTAGTGTATATGTTGTTTTTTTTTTCTTTTCTCCCTTCTGAAAAGCAATCTAATAATTTTTAAGGTTATTCTAAACATTTTGATAAAATAATAAGCATATTTTGTTGCAATTCTAATCAGCAGTGAGTAATGCTAAGAGGCTACTTCAGTCGCGCGAATACACCCGCTCGCTGATGCTAATCCTATGGAAGAAATTTATAACGATATCTCGGTTCCATTTCAATATTTTTAAATGATTTTTATTGCATTGGATAGCTGAGATCGATCTGTACAAAGGACGTTTTTTACATTTTTGATCTTGATTGCGGAATTTTTTATGGGGTAGCTACTTTAGTCAAGCGAAAAGACGTTCGCTAATGCTAATCCTGTATAGGAAATTTATAGAGATATCTCGGTTGCATTTCAATATTTTAAAATGATTTTTTTTTGCATTGGATAGCTGAGAGGAATCTGTACAAAGACCGTTTTTACATTTTTGATCTTAATTGCAGAATTTTTTATAGGAAGGTACTTTAGTTAAGCGAAAAAACCCGTTCGCTAATGTTTATTCTATCGAAGAAATTTATAAAAAATATCTCGGTTGCACTTCTATATTTTTACTTTTTTTTATTATTTATTTATTTATTTTTTTACATTGGATAGCTGATATCGATCTGTACAAAGGCTGTTTTTTACATTTTCGATCTTGATTGCAGAATTTTTTATGGGGAGGCCACTTTAGTCAAGCGAAAAGAACCGTTCGCTAATACTAATCCTATAGATGAAATTTATAAAGATATCTCGGTTGCATTTCAATATTTTTAAATTATTTTTTTTGCATTGGATAGTGGAGATCGACCTGCATAAATACCGTTTTTTACATTTTCGATCATGAATGCAGATTTTTTTATGGTGGTGTTTTCACTTTCGAAACTTGTTCCAAAAATGAAAGTGTCCCCACTAAAAATATCTGTAAACAAAATCGAAAACAAAACACGGCCTTTGTACAGATCCATTTCAGCTATCCAATGCAAAAAAAAAAAAAAAATCATTTAAAAATTTTGAAATGCAACAGAGATATGGCTACTTCAGTGCGAAAACATCCGTTCGCGAATGCTAATCCTATGGAAGAAATTTATAAGGATATTTCGGTTGCATTTCAATATTTTTTATAAGTTTATTTTGCATTGGATACCTGAGGTCGATCTGTACAAAGGCCGTTTTTTACTTTTTCGATTTTGACTGCAGATTATTTTTTTCGGGATGCATTCACTTTCGAAACCGGTTTCAAAAATAAAAGTGTCCTCACTAAAAATATCTCCAATAAACAAAGTCGAAAAAGTAAAAAAGACCTTCGTGCAGATCTATTGCAGCTATCTAATGCAAAATAATAATAATAATAACAATAATAACAATTTTAAAATATTGAAATGCAACCGAGATATTTTATTTGAAAAATTTGACCCACTTTTAATAAGTTACTAAGAATTATAAAATGTGTGAATTTTATGCATCTTAATGCTAAATGTAAGAGTAGTCTCTAGAAGCATTTTATGAAGATAAGAATGCCGACTCTGTAACACTTTTGTTAAATATTCAGGTAAGCTGGAAAGACAACAAATCAGCTTTTGGCAAAAAAGTAAAGATGTATCGCCTCATTTATAAGAGTATGTTAAAAATCACATATGAGACAGAAAATTAATGTTTTTAATAAGTTAAAAAAAATGTAAAATAAATAGTTGTTAATGCTCTGCCAGTCTTCTTTCTTGGTCCGCTTTTTCTTCTAATTTTTTTAAAAATAAAATTCAACATTTTAAATTTCTTTTTATGTTACCACTATCAGTGTATTTTCAGGAAGAAGTCACAATGATATAACTTGAAAATATTAATTATAAATATTAATTTAGAATCTCAAACTGACACCAAGTCACCTGGGCCAACCTGCCCCGATTACGGGGTTAATTAGCCCACGTTACTTTTTAATGTTCTGATAGTGCAGAAGTTTAAGAAATGTTCAAAATTTTACCGAATCTTAATTTTTGTTTTGTACGAACGAAAACACAATATAGCCTAAAGAATATCTACCATACAACGTTTCTTAATGAAGCCATGAAATTATAAAAATGTAAAATTATTAATTAGAGAAAGAAAGGACTAAAGTAAAAAAAAAAATCAATTTATAGATATAAATAGAATTAATTGATTAACTCGACATAATTTTCATCATTATAATGAAAACAAACATAAAATTTGGTTATGTTTTTGATAGGACCAACTATTACAAAAGAAAAAAAAAAGTGGTTGAAGAAGAAAAAAATTCATAACTTCGTCAATTCACAAGATATCAAATCCGTTTGAATTTATTATACATCTTCTTAGTATTATCTAAAACTTTTATATTGACAAGTTTTTGATAAGATCAACTATTACGGCAAAAAGGAAAAAAAAATGTATGTGTGTGTGTATAAGAAAAAAATCACATTTCTCTTAATCCGTAAAATTGTTGGTGAATTAACTTTGAAATCTACCTGTGCCTGTAGCCCAAGCTAACAGGGATTTTACTATAATTATGATAGTTATAAATATTTTTGTACAACAGTACAAAAATATTTGATGTGGTTTGCATAATTGTTTGCACAAAAGTTTGCATATTTGATGTGGGTAAGCACCAATATATCTTCCTTTTTTAGAAAGATTAACTGGAATAACCAGGAATTCAATTAATAAAATAATTCCTTATTATTAATTATTAATAAATTAATTAAAATAATAATTAAATAATTCCTTACTATAAATTAATAATAAATTAATTAAAATAATAATAAAGATATCTGCAAACAAAATCGAAAAAGCAAAAAACAGCCTTGGTACAGATTGATCTCAGGTATCCAATTCAAAAAAATCATTTAAAAATATTGAAATGCAACCGAGAAGAGGCTACTTTAGTCAAGCGAAAAGATCCGTTCGCTAATGCTATGGAAGAAATTTATAAAGATATCTCGTTTGCATTTCAATATTTTTATTTTATTTTATTTTTTTATTTTATTATTATTTTTTTTTTTTTGCATTGGATAGGTGAGATTGATCTGCACAAAGGCCGTTTTTTACTTTTTCGGCCCAAAATCGGAGTTTCGCCGAAAATTCGTTTTCAGCAAATTTCGGCTGGATTAATTTTCATCAATAGGCTAAAAAATTTTTATTTCATTTGTACAGCCTGTAAAGGAGTTGTCCAGTATTTGTAAAGAAGTTGTTTGTTGTTGCACAGGTGGTTCATTTTGCTAAGCTTCAATACCGACTCTAAGGTAAAAAATCAATTGTTAATTATTTTAAGAAGAAGGCATGGAAATGCTGAGATAATAAAAGGCAGAAATTTTCTGAAGGTCTTTATTGTGCACCGGGATCGTTTCCACCACCGCCGAGAATTACACGGCCAATGTTGGAGAAGGGAGCGAAGAGTTACATTTCTTTTTTATTCACATCATGCGAGATCAGAAGATAGTCTGACTCCAAAATACACTTTCTCGAAATCTTGAGTGATGGCAAACGTACATACAGAATTTCGCCAAATACATATACTTTATGGCGAGATTAAAAAGAGAGGAAGACATGTGGTCAAAGTACAATAATTGAACTTGAATGGGGAATGTAAAAGAGTAATAAGAAATATTTAACGCCAATGGCTGTGTTGGAATTTTAGCTCATAAACCGCAAAAGGCATTCTATAGGGGTTGCTAAAGTTCTCATGGGATTGAAGCGGCCGAAAGAGCACGTTAAAAAAAACAAAAACAAAATAAAGACAGGGTTAATAACTGAAATGACACATCTATCTAACATCTGGACCAACGGCTAAAAATGTAGAAGTAACATGTCTGACTAATTTCTGCATATCATCAAACTAAGGCAGAAGGATGAAAATTAGAATCCAGTTATTAGGCGAGAAAAGGAAATGATTTCTTTTCTTTTAACTGTAGTGCGCTGCGGTTAAAATATTAAAGAGACAGAGAATTGAATGCTTAATTTATGAAGGGAAAAGAGCACTAAAAACAGATTGAATCCGAATGCAGACAGATAATTAAATTTAAGAATTTTAAAAAAATGTAATTTTAAAGGGGGGAAAGAGGAAAGGTCTTAATATGTGAAGGTAGGCGCCTTCACACAGCCCTGTATATGACACACCGTATCCCCCACTTTCTACTTTCACACTTACCCAATAGTGTATAAAACTTTGTAACTTAATGTGTATCATAACGAAAACCGTACTTTCCAGCTAATAGACAGTACTTCTGTGTTGTATCTGATAAATTTTGTGTGTTCCTGTAAATGAGCGATAAATGATACACACATCACATTCTACAGTAAGTATATGGTTATGGCGTGAAACCACAGTAATGTATATCATTTTCATTATACTTGAAGCAGTGTAACATCATTAAAATATTTTGTAAACAGTTTTTCTAAGTAGACTATGTATTATGTAATTGAATTCGTTTGTGAGGTGCTGTAAATGAGTAATAAATGCTTTGCACCTCATAAATACGTATCAATTTTCTTATGTTTGAAATGGTGCAACATTATTAAAATGTACTTGATTCTTTCTCATTGACCGTAATGTAACTGCATATTTCAAATTTCGAACGTTTCAATTTCAACAGAGATCATCACTAAATGTCAATAACACCCTCAATGAAAAAGGAAATTTCTAAATTTATTGTTTCATTACATTTTTTAAAGCTGTTAAAAAATTACATAAAAAATAAATAATAGAGCCTCAACAACGTGAATCTCTCCGATACATTCTAACATAAAATTTTAAATTTGCTGACATTTAATGTTCACTCGAATATCGTTTTATATATATATATTAAATATATTTGGAATTATAATAGAATTGCTTCCCAATGACAAACGTTTCCTGATTTCTGTGTTTAAAACCAACTCAAAATACCAACTTTGACATTGTTTTCAGAAGTCTTTTGCCTCCATGAGGAAAAGAGAAAAAGTATTTGATTTTTTAATATCTGAATAAGAATATCGGTAAATTTCGTGCACTTAAAAATATGCATATGATTTTGAAAATGTGTTGGTGAATAACCTATTTAGACTTCAGAACAACTTTCCAGGGGTCCATCCAGATAGAAAATGGGGCCTATTCAAGGCCCTTTCACAAAAATCTATTCAATAAAATAGTCCCCTTCACAAAAATGAATTTAATAAAACTGGCCTCCTCACAAGAATAAATTTAATAAAATGGGACCCTTCACAAAAATGAATTTAATAAAACTGGCCTCCTCACAAGAATAAATTTAATAAAATGGGACCCTTCACAAAAATGAACTTAATAAAACGTACCCCTGCATAAAATTCCTTTTAATAAAATAGACCCCTTTCTAAAATTCTTTTTCATAAAAAGTGTTTTAAAATGTGTAATTTGTAAATGAAACTAGATCGCGAAAAACAAAAACTTTAGAAAGAGGATTTAAAGAAGTTTTTGGTACAAATTTGAGTAACTGGATTTTAACTTTCGTTACAAAATGTTATTTTTCACAAAAATATAATAAAATTCCCAAAAGTAACTTTTACTTTCCACAAAATGGGTCTCAATAATAAAAACCTGCCTCGAGATCTGCTTTCTCAGAAGGTGTAATTGGAAGCCTGTCTTCATTCCTGCCTGCTAATCACTTTTTCCCGGCCAGGTTGTCTAAAATACCCCCTCAGTTTGCCTGGAGGCAAAGAGAGCCTATTTTTATGCTGTGGGGTGACCATTTTGTTTGTCAATTACATGCTTAGAAAATATCATTGGTCTTTTAAGGTGCCAATCTTTATGATTGGGATACGCCTTCCATGTGGAAACGTTTAAACTGTAAAATGGGATTTCGGTTTTCCAATTGAGTGAAGTAGGCTCTTAAGATTTTATAGGGCAGCTATCCTATTAAATAGGGACTACTGACATCTCCGAATAAGATAGTTTCATAACTTTGAATAGTTATTTAAGTTTAATTACTTCAAAGTTAAATATATACATATTAAATAAGAGAATTATACATATTAAATATATTGAGCTCTCTTAAGCTTCAAATATAACACCAACGGTTTGGGATTTATCTTGCCATGCTTCAAATTGATTCATCTACCACAACAATATAAGTAGAGGTAACAACTTTGGTATAATTTTTAAATTCATTTTTCTTTATTTTTGAAAGATACACTTTATTACTTTGAGAATATGCTTTTTTTTTTCTACTTTTGGTCCTCTGCTAACTTCTATTTCTAACATTTTGAGCCAATCAGTGACCCTAATGCCTGGTCCTTTCCAATGGATAACAAAAAACAAAATGTAGTAGGAAGAGATTTTTTTTTTCTTCTTTGCGGGGGGGATTTTTGTGTTAAGGTGATGGCTTATAATAGATAAAACATTTACTCTCTATCTTAATTTCTCTCTTAATGTTTAACAATTTTAAGTTAAGAAAATTAAAATGTAGTAGTTCCCGTCTCCTTTTTTTTTTTAAATTCATGAAAGATTTAAAAAAAATTAGTCTAAAATTTCTAAATCTAAGGAAGGATCATAGTCCTCTCCTGCCCCTTCTTGCCAACCTCATCCCCCCCCCCCTGTCCCCAGGCAAAGAATCTTTAGTTACTTTTTTTTAATTTGTGTTTAATTATTTGAAATCATGTGAGAAGAAAAAATTTTATTATTTTTTCAAAATCATGAGAGAAAAAGGAAATTTAATTTAAAAATCCAGGGAGAGACATTTTCCTTTCCGTGTCTGTCTTCCCTTGTGGGTGGCTATACTTCAAGTACTATTCGTATACTATTTGTTTGTTGCAATGATGAGTTTCAATGTATAGAATTTAGAAAAATTTCCTCTAATAAAAAGGGGCCCCAAAATGATACTCTGTTTCCGTTAACTTCATAGGTTAATCAGGTCCTGCATAAAAGACCTTTTAAGTTTTGAGAAAACAAATTTAAATGATACATGGAGCGGGAAACACTCAGATAAGTAAAACATTTACAGTTTAGGATAACACTATCAAGACATCAAACTATATAGAATTTCAACAAATACAAATTACAAACTAACCTGCATTTAGTAACTATTTCCTTTGCCTTTTCAAGTTCAGCATTGGAACATAACAAATTTAAAGGATTAGTTGTGGTGAAAAAATGCTTTGCACGTCCCCAATAAGTATTTTGGTCCCAGCGAGGTTCATTTATATTGACTTGTGGCATTTTGAATCTAGAAAATAAAATTTAAAAATACATCATCAATGACATTTTTTCAAATTTTGAAAAAAATACAAATCTTGGTACTTTTCTGCTAGCCGGGAGCCAGTGTTTTATACATATATATAGGGGAGAGTGGTAATGAATGGACCATTAACTAAATATGAAAAAGTACTTGCATAAAATTATTTTAGATGCCACCAATAGATGTAGCTATTTGTTCTACCAAACTCATCAAATTTTCCATTGTTTGGGAGAAGCCATTTTCCCTCTAGAGTAGGATGGTCAAGAATCTGATTGAAAAGTAAGTTTTTTCCCTTTCCAGTAAAATAAATAAGCGAAAAAATATCTATTATTTCATTGCAGATATGTGTATTAGCAAGTCTTTGCATATCTGTAAACTAATTTTAGGATGTATTTAGAGGTTATTTGAATTTAATGCACTAAAAAAAAAATCCTGAATATATTCAAGAAGTACAGGTGAGGCTGAATGGGCCACTATATCATGGTCATGAATGGGCCACCTTTCTCCTGATCATGAAAATATGGTTTTTCTTTCTTTTTCTGATTTTCTCTTTAATGTGAAACATAACTGGCTGTCGAGAATTTAGATTAAATTACTCTCTAGTTAGAATAAGTTTATAGTGATGTCTAAAAAATAATTTGCACATTTTCACCCAAAGAAATATTAGTTATTTATTAGAAACATAAGTTAAATTGTATAAATGAGTAAGGTGAACTGTCCAGTTGTTGACCACACCTACCAGTATTTTCCCATTTGATATAAAACTAGAATAATTGTTTATATTCTGAATCTGATGGGTAGAATAAATAATACCAGAAATTTACACTAAATAGTCAATTAATAGGCAGTTTAACCCTGTTACAACCATGTCATTTAATATTAATTTTGAAAAATATAAATTTCGTTAAATCATAAGGTTTGTTTATCTATTGTTTTTATGCATATTTTATGTTTTTTCTTTCTTATAATCTCATTATTTTGTCATTTTTCTGCTGTAATTATGTGATTTAATAATATCACTTTTGATGTTTATAAATTTTGATAAGCATTGTGTATTACTTGCTATTTCAGTATGCTTTTGATAATATCATGTCAAGTGCCATTCATTTTGTCATATTTGGTGAATAAAAGATTAAATTCCACATGTTTTCATTGAATTCATTTAGTGGCCCATTCAGCCCCATGGGTGGGGATGAATGGGCCAAATTTCTATATTTTTATTTTCTATCATCATTCATTATAGACATTTTCTAATCCAATTTTTATGACTTTTTTATATAACCAAATAAGTAAAGTAACTGAAGAGCCAATTCTGAGCCAAAAAAATTTATTAGAAAAAATTACAAAAATTAAAAACCAAAAATTGGCCCATTCATTACCACTCTCCCCTATATAATCAAGATGAAATCACAAATGTATAAACAAATTGGTAAAATTCTAATGATGAACAAGATATGAACATTGGAAACCAGAAATGTAATATATATAATATATATATATATTACCATTATAAAATATTACAATAAATAAGAACAAAATACAACAGAACTTACAGCTATTTCCCATGTGGTCAACCAAATAAAATGAGAAAACAATGAATCTGGAACAACAAAACCTATTTTTTATTTTTCTTCAGCAATTCTATAGGTATGATCCATGTCAATTCAGGCAGCCAAAGAAAAAATCTTACCTTCATAGTCTCAGAAGTTTTTGAATTGAACATATGTTAAAATTCAATAAAAAATAAGATACTTGTATATTTTGGTTTTGCCCCAAAAAATTCCTGGCCCGAGATACAGGCCGCCAAAGATGGCATCCCGGGCACCATTTCCAATTCACCATTTTCGATAAAAATTTTAAAGTGCTCTATCTCTAGAACGGTGCAAGATATTTTGTTGCGGTTTATTTTATTTTAAAGATAATATTCTTCTGTTTAAAATGATATACCCAATTTTGAAAAATGTATTATACTTTTCTTGTGGCAACCTTTTGAAAAAAAAATTTTTTTTTCAAAAAAATTTTTTTTTTTTGAAAATGCCAATCCTAAAAATTTTGATTTTTTTGCTGTTGATCAATACCATTGGGAACTATCTTCACTGTAAAGGAGAACTTCCACTTTTGAGTTTAACAAATTTTAGAAACATTTAAAAAATTCAGAGAATTTTACAGGAACTGTATATATACAGTTCCAGTTAAAGTCACTGAATTTTTGCTTATTTGTATCATATTTGTAAGGATAAGCCTACTATATATCCTAAACAAGTTAGAAATTGCAATATCAAACGTGGCAAATGAGGTGCGTGCATAGTATTAACTAGTTTTATAAATATTCAGATCTTGGTGCAATAAATGTTACACTCTTGGGCAAAAAGGCATGAATACAAAATTTACTATAATTCTATATATTAAATTCAGTAATACGGAAGTAATATGAATCCATCTTAAAAGGACTTAATCACCATGGCAACGTAGGATCATTGCCTATCATGGTATATCATTGAATCAATTATGTATTATAGGATTTTTAAATAGAATGAAGAAAACTTTTATTAATGTCTTTTATGTTTTATTTGATTTTCATAGCATTTGAAGTGATACATACTTTATTGCAGAGGTTTACAAAAAATTACTTCCTGTGTCATAGAAAGTGCATAGTGTTTACAGGGACACACAAAAGATTTCGGATTACTTTACCTTATTGGAAATACTGTACATTAGCGATGATTGCTAGAGGACCATTTTTAGTTGCGATATGAGTTTTTAAGTTTAATTAAATATTTCCATATTACGTTGTGTGTATAAAGGCTGTAGATCATATACAGGGCTACACAAAAGAAATCGTAAGGGTATTGCTGGAAGTGCATTTTTAGTTGTGTTTGAGTTTTTAAGTTTAACTAAATTTTTCCATATTACGTTGTGTGCATAAATGCTGTAGATCATATACAGGGCTACACAAAAGAAATCTTAATGGTTTACTGAGTATGAATGAAAGTAGGTTAAAGGTGATTTTTAAATGAGTTATGCATTTTTACACTGAACTACATTTAGTATACTAAGATATGTTTTGAGAATATAGATAAAATCATATACAGGTCCACGCAAAGAATTAGATACATGGCCGTCTATGGATGATAATCTCTAGAAGTATGATTTCACTGGTTTTAAGGATGTTTTAATCTTAATTAAATATTAGCTAAATAGTGGCATGTATATAAAGATAGTAGGTAAAATACAGGTTTGTATGAAAGTATTCAAGTATGCTTCCGTCTACTGACATAAATTTCTAAAAGTCAAATTCAAACCTATTTATGTGTTTTTAACAATTTCCAACATAGTTGAAAGTCTTTATGGATTCGATTTGTCTGCCCATCTGTCTGAACTCTAACTTGTATTAATATAATTTGTATTGCTGTGTAATTGATATATGTTATTGAGATTGTTTTACTATGTTCGGTATTGAAAATAAAGTATGTATCACTTCAAATGCTATGAAAATCAAATTAAAACATAAAAGACATTAATAAAAGTTTTCTTCATTCTATTTAAAAATCTTATAATACATAATTGATTCAATGATATACCATGATAGGTAATGATTCTAGGTTGTCATGGCAATTAAGTCCTTTTAAGATGAATTCATATTACTTCCGTATTACTGAATTTAATATTTATTATAATAAATTTTGTATTCATGCCCTTTTTGCCCAAGAGTGTAACTTATTGCGCCAAGATCTGAATATTTATAAAACTAGTTATAGTACGCACGTACCTCATTTGCCCCATTTGATATTGCAATTTCTAACTTGTTCAGGATATATAGTAGGCTTATCCTTACAAATATGATATAAATAAGCAAAAATTCAGTGACTTTTACTGGAACTGTATATATACAGTTTCTGTAAACTTCTCTGAATTTTTTAAATGTTTCTAAAATTTGTTAAACTCAAAAGTGGAAGTTCTCCTTTACAGTGAAGGTAGTTCCCAATGGTATTGATCAACAGCAAAAAAATCAAAATTTTTGGGATTGGCATTTCCAAAAAAAAAAAATTTTTTTTTTTTTTAATTTTTTTTTTCAAAAGGCTGCCACAAGAAAAGTTGAATACATTTTTCAAAATTGGGTATATCATTTTAAACAGAAGAATATTATCTTTAAAATAAAATAAACCGCAACAAAATATCTTGCACCGTTCTAGAGATAGAGCACTTTAAAATTTTTATCGAAAATCGCAAATGAGAAAGGATGCCGGGGATGTCATCTTTGACGGCCTGTATCTGGGGCCAGGAATTTTTTTGGGCAAAATGAAAATATACAAGTATCTTACTTTTTCTTAAATTTTAACATATGTTCAATTCAAAAACTTCTGAGACTATGAAGGTAACCCCCCTGCCTGAGTTGATATGGATTCAGCCTATAAGAAAATTTTTCATCCTCAGCTCTCACTTACAATTATGATACAGTATACTCCCTATTATCCGTGCTCATTCCAGACTCACAAAAAAAAATTATAAGGGAAACATTTTCACATTTATCATGCATGTAAAATCGATGTTGATGTGAATTAGAATCTTGTCTGATTTAGCTGATAGTATTGTGAAGTACGTAGAGGCATGGCCAAACTCAATTTCCCTTATACGGCCATAACAAAAAGTCGAAATCCCTTTATTTTCGGGGAATCAGAGTTTCTCTCCGGAGAATTGTAGGGGGTGCTTTTACCTACTGTGTCTAGTGAAAAATTTGCCTTGCACGCTTGTGTTTTCTTAGGTATAACTTAAGGCTGTTCTCAACTGTTCTGCTCAACAAGTGCAAAACGTTTTGACACATTTACAAATTCATTTGTTAATGGAAAGATATAAAATTGAAAAGCCAGACCACCCCATTTTTTGATCAATCAATTACCTATTGAGTTATAAGCAATTTTGATCATGTGACACGTCTTTTTTCTCCCCTTATTGACTGGATTTTCTTCTTTCGTTCAGAAGTTTGGTTCAAAATGCCAATTTTTATAGTATATTCTGAAAGATCTATTGCGTTTAGGAGAAAACGGAAAAAACAGTTTGATGACATCGTTTCTGAATAACAGCACTTTCTAGTTTCATGTGTTTCCAAACAAAAATAAATTAAAACTTACCTCAGAAAGTTGACCCCTTGGATTTGAGAACAGCCTTAACTGAAATTGCGATTTTTGATTTTTTAGCAAAAAACAACTCATTGCTGTGTTTCATACTGCCCTTATGATTCACTAAAAAAATTCCAGAAATTACTTTTCGTGAATTTCCTTCAAATTTGGAGTACAAGCTGTTGAAAGAAAGAAAAAAAAAAACTTGTTGATTCTTTAAAATAATGTAACATGAAAAAAAGATAGATTATTTATTATTAGTTTTTTGTATCCCCATATTTAATGAGCAGCACCTACAATATTTAAATTTACTGAAAATTATTCACAATGTACACATATCCATATTTTTCTAAATTAAGAATCGTATAAATATCCATGTTTTTTTTTCTTTTTAAGAAAGATTTTAAAAAATCGATATGATTTGATTGCTGGATATTGATGAAAAGACCTTTTTTATGTATTATATAAATATATTTTTATCGTACACTTTCATATGATGATTGCCTAGAATTAGAATATTTAATTTTATTATTTGATTTTCTACTTTTTCTTTATGCTTGTATAGTCAAGATTAGCCCATATAAAGGTTAAAATGTCGCTCGCAATGTACTGACATATATATTTTCTAAATAATTAAGAATTATGTAAATGTACATGTTTTGAAAAAAAGTCGATATAAGTTGACTGCCGGATATCGGCGAAAAGTCTTTCTTATTTTTTTATATTATGAAACAAGTAAATATATTTTTATTTTAATCGTATACTTTTATACCATGACTGTCCAGAATTAGAATATTTAATTTTATATGTAATTTTATAATTTTTATACATGCTTGAATATTTGAGATCAACACATATAATGGCCAAATTTATTGAAAATTGTTTGCAATGTACATATATCTATATTTTTTTAATTAATTAAGAATCGTGCAAAAATAATCAATGTTCTGGAAAAAAAATATTTCATTAAGAGCTGGTTGCCGGATACTGGCAAACTTGCTTATCCTCTTAATATTGTGTAAATATTTTTTTATTATAGTTTTTATAACTGCCTAAAATTCAAACATTTGATTTTATAATTCCCATTTTACCCTGTTTGTTTTTTTTTTTTCTAAAAATGATAGAAACCTATAATTATCATTATTTTTCTATTTCCCTGTACACTTCATTTTCAGTACCTCTAATGTTTACTATTATTTAAAGTTACCCGCAATCAGTTTTATATACCTATATTTTATTTCAGAAGTCTGGTGCAAAAAATAATTGAATGGTTTAAAAAGTTATCCTGATTTGAGAATAATTTGGGTTTTTTGAAAAAGTTTTTGTTAATTTTCATAATATTTTGAAACTAGTAAATAATATTTTTTAAAATTTTAATTTGCAATTTAATTTGATTTAAATTAAAAATTAAAAAAACAAAAACAAATGCAGAAATTTACTTATAATCTTTGTTTTCCGTGTTATTTAATATATTTTTAGTTGCTTATGTTTAATGCATTGTATTTATTTATTTATCTCCAAATCCTTCAGTTTTCCTGTTTGCAATATAAAAAATGCTGAGGCAAAATATATGTATAATTATCTATACCTTTTATAACGCATATGCAAAGACGTTTTTCGTATTTTTATGTATGAAAGTAACATTTAATAAGCATTATTTACAGTAGAGAAAATACAATTTACAGTAGTAGGTATTCACGCCATCTGGCGATGACTGTAGTCTTTAACGATTCCAAAACTAAGGGATATTGTGAAGGCCGTATAAGGCAGGCTATCGAGTTTGGCCATGGTAGAGGTAAAATCGGACAGTCTGGAACCTGTTTGACAGGTAGAATTAAAGGGGATAGAAAAGATCAGAATGTTGATTTTACAATAGCCTGTAGCGATCTGCTTTTCTCTCAGTCCTCCTGCAGCTAGCAAGGAGTAGTTTTCATTCAGCCAATGGCATGTGGCACATTCCTCCTCCCCCCCCCACTCCTTTGCTTTGCGGTGGGGGTGGGCAGTGGCGTACCCAGGATTTTATTTCGGGGGGGGCTGACTTAAATTTTCATAATGTTCTAAATCTTACGAAACACGTTGCATTGTGTTATAAACAGAAATCATTTTTGTCAATAAGGCCGTAGACAGGGGGGGGGGGTGCAAGGGTGACTTTGTTCCGAATTTTCCGAAAATTTGGACTTAAAAAATTATCGCGATTTTTGACAAATGGTCGCCGAAAAAAATCAATTTCGTCAATCGTTCGCAAAAAAAATCTCCAATTTCTTTAAAGGATCAAGGAAAAAACCGGAATTATGTCATACGGCCGCAGATAAAATGCGAAGTTTGCCAAAGGATCGTGAAAAAAAAGTCAAATTTCGTCAAATGATAGCGGAGGAAACGTGAATTTCGTCAAATTATTCTAGAGGAAACGCTAATTTCGTCAAAATGAGCACAGAAAAAACCCGAATTTCGTCAGAAGGCCGCAGAAAAAACGCGAATTTCATCAAAAGGTCGCGAAAAAAACGTGAATTTCGAAAAAAAGATCGCTAAAAACACGCATTCCGTCAAAGGGCTGCGAAAAAGAAGCTAATTTCGTAAAGGACCGCAAAAAACGCGAATTTCGTCAAAGGGACTCGGGAAAACGTGAATTTCGTCAAAAGGTCACAGAAAAACGCAAATTTCATCAAAAAGACGAGAAAAAGCGCGAATTTCGACAAAAAGCCGCGAAAAAACGCAAATTTCGAGGAAGGATTGCGCAAAAACGCGAATTTTGTCAAATGACCACAGAAAAAACGCGAATTTTGTCAAAGGACCACAGAAAACTGCAAATTTCGACAAAGCATCGCTAAAAAAACACGCATTCCGTCAAAGGGAAGCTGAAAAAACACGCATTTCGTCAAAGGGACACAGAAAAACGTGAATTTCGTCAAAAGGCCGCAGAAAAACGCAAATTTCATCAAAAAAGACGGAAAAAAACGCAAATTTCGTCAGAGAGCCGCGGAAAAAACGCAAATTTCGACGAAGGATTGCATTAAAAAACACGAATTTCGGCAAATGACCACAGAAAAAAACGCGAATTTCGACGAAGGATTGCGTAAAAAAACGTGAATTTCGGCAAATGACCTCAGAAAAAACGTAAATTTCCTCAAAGGGCCGCAGAAAAAACGCAAATTTCCTCAAAGGGCTGCAGAAAAAGCGCAAATTTTGGCAAAGGATTGCTAAAAAAAGTATGCATTCCGTCAAAGGGAAGCGGAAAAAACGCGAATTTCGTTAAAGGATCGCAGAAAAAAGCATGGTCACAAAGAAGGGCCACAGAGAAACGTGACTTTCGGCAAAAGACTGCGGAAAGAAGCGAATTTCGTCAAACAGCAGCGAAAAAACAAAAAAACACGACCATTTCCATAAAAAAACGCGCATTTCGTCAATGAGCCGCGAAATTTATCAAAAAGACGAGAAAAAAGCGAATTTCGTCAAAAAAAGCCGCGAAAAAAACGCAAATTTCGACGAAGGGTTTCGTAAAAAACGCGAATTTCAGCAAAAGTTCACGAAAAAAACTCGAATTTCATCAAAAACTCGCGGAAAAAACGCAAATTTTGACAAAGGATCACGGAAAAAACGCGAATTTCGTCAAAGGGTCGCGGAAAGAAGTTAATTTTGTCAAAAGTTCGGGGAAAATGCAAATTTCGTCAAAGCGTCGTGATTAAAAAGCTGTATTTCATCAAAGGATCGCGTTAAAAACACATACAAATATCTGTGTTTATTATTATATGTATAGTTTTTAAACTGAAATAATATGCTGAACTTTTTAGAAATCTGGTTAACCCGAACCCACTCAGCCTGAAATTGACCTGAATATAAACAGAGTTAACCCAAACTACAACAAAAATAATTAGCAGCAGGAAGGGATTACCTCTCCTTTCCCCCTCTGCTGTAACCTTTCAGAAAATTTGCTGAGAATTTCAGATTTTTTTTTTAAAACTCAGGCTCAAATCTGGGGGGAAGGGGGGAGGGCACGGGCCCGATCCTGAGACCGCCCCACGTCGAAATCTGTTGAAAAGTGTTACTGTTTTTTTTTTTTTTATATATACTTTCATTTAAAAGAAAGTCATTATAACATAAAATCTATAAAATTGTTCTTCCAATCCCCGAAACTAAATTCTGGCTACGGTTCTTGTTTAACAATAAATTAATATTGTAACAAACACAAAATATTTTTTGTATACACAAAATATTTTCATACGCATATATAAAACAAAGACTTTGTTTATTATTTGTGCATTGCACAAGTAATAAGAAGGACTTTAAACCGTTCCAGATGAAAAATACTGGCTGCAAAGTTAAGACAGAATAGGAAGATAAGTGGGGGAGGGGACATTACCGAACTCCAAAGATGTCTTTGCAGTCAAACAAGAAGTCACTGTGTATCTTACAGATACGAGGAAGTAATCGAGTGTTAAAAACAAAAGTTAATGAATATCACTCACAGTCAGCTCTTCCTCACATATATAGTGTGCCTGACTTCCGACTTACCAAAATTCTGAAGGGATTAGCTAAGGTGTCATTATGCACTAATATGGGACTAACAAGAAAGACAAGTGCGATGCATGACAAATATATACATAATTGAATTGATCTAAAAAGTAAGAAGTAAACTTTTTTTACCATTTAATCTGACCGTTTTGGCAGGTAAAAGAGGTTTAGTCCCTTCAACCCTCCGAACCTCCATATTTCGGTGTGGCATGGAGATGCGACTGAAAAATGAAAGTTAATAAGCTACTTTTACAGTCAACTCTTCCGCACCGGATTTCAGATTTAGACGAAATCGACTTGAGATTAGCTGTGGTGTTACTGTGCATTAACATACCTCCGCATAGACAATCTTGGCGCCCGCCGACTATGGGAAAAATTTAAAAAATCCTTAAATTAAACTACTTTTAGATTTGTCGAATTTATTTGTAGGTCTCTTGAACTCAGTATATATGTTTTCATTTATCGAGTAAAACAGTGATTTCAGTCATTTGAAAATGGATTTTGTGGTCTCAAGTAAATTTGGTCGCAGGACTGAGGAGGATATTGGATTAAAAGGAAAAACAAATTCGTGGCATGCCAGAAAATAAAACAAATTTATCTGAAAAAGAAGGAATATCAGCCTTTTTTCATTTCACTGCGATCTCTTCAGAGGTGGAATGGAGCTGTAACGTCATAACCCCCGTCCCCATCGAATCCTTTGGTGTATGCTGGGGCATCACTGTGCACTAATATATGGGACTAACCAGAATAGCTGCGTCGCAGAAAAAAATTAAAAATTAATCTCAAAAGAAAGAAAAAAAACTGGAATTTTTTTTTCATTTCATATTTGATTATTTCGGAAGAGTAAGTAAGAGATCAGCCCCTTCCCCTCATTGGGTATACTGTGGTGTAACTGTGCGTTGATATAGACTAGCCAGAACGTGTAGTTCGTTGTATTGCAGAAAACAAGTGCATTACAAATTCATCTCGAACAAAAAGAAAAATATCAGCCTTTTTTCATTTCATTTTCGACTATTTTGGGAAGGGGCTGTAACCCATCACCCCCTTTCTACTTTTTTCGGTATAATGCGGTGTCACTGTGCACTAATAGGGAACTAAAGAGAAGAGAGTGTCTAGTCTGTTGAATAATAGGAGAAAAAAAATACAAATTTATCTCAAACAGAAAGAAAAAAAAGCAATATTTTTTTATTTCATTTCCGACTATTTCGGGAGAAGGGGGCTGTAATTCCATCAGCCCCCTCCCCATCTTTGGGTATGCTGTGATGTCAATGTGGACTAATATGGTGTTAACGAGAATGGCTATTTCGCTGTATGGCAGAAGAAAAATTACAAATTTATCTCAAAGAAGAAGAAAAAAAACAGCCTTTTTTTCATTTCATTTTCAACTATTTAGGAAAGGGACACCCCATTAACCCCTTTCACCTCTTTGGGTATAATGTGGTATCACTGTGCACTAGTATGGAACTAAAGAGAAGAGAGCAGCTAGTCTGTTGAATGATAGAGGAAAAATACAAATTTATCTCAAACAAAAAGGAAAATATCAGAACTTTTTCATTTCATGTTCGAATTTTTGGGAGAGGGCTGTAACTCCATTAACCCCCTTCTATCTTTTCGGGTATAATGTGATGTCACTGTACACTAATATGGAACTACAGTGAAGGGAGCGGCTAGTCTGTTAAATGATAGGGGAGTAAATGCAAATTTATCTCAAATAGACAGAAAAAAATCAGCTCTACTTTTTCATTTCATTTTCGACTATTTCCAGAGGAGGAAGTTGTAATTCCATCAGCCCCCTCCCCATCTTAGGGTATGCTGTGATGTCAATGTGAACACTAATATGGTGTTAACGAGAATGACTATTTTACTGTATGTGACAGAAGAAAAAATACAGATTTATCTTTAAAAAGTAAAGAAAAAACACTTTTTCATTTAATTTTTCGCGATTTCTGGTTGGGGGGGGGGGGGCTGTAACCCCATCAACCCCCTTTCTCTTCTTTGGTGTCTATATGGACTAATATGGAACTAAAGCGAAGGAAGCGCATAGTCTGTTGAACGATAGGGGAAAAATGCAAATTTATCTTGAACAGACAGAAAAAATTCAGCACTATTTTTTCATTTCATTTTCGACCATTTCGAGAGGAGGGGGCTGAAATTCCATCAGCCCCCTAACTAATATAACCTGGACTAATATGGTGTTAACGAGAATGGCTATTTTGCTGTATGGCAGAAGAAAAAATTACAGATTCATCTTTAAAAAGTAAGAAAAAACACTTTTTCATTTAATTTTTTGACTGTTTTGGGAGGAGTAGGGGGGGGGGCTATAACCCCGTCAGCCCCCCTTTCTCTTCTTTGTTGTCAATGTGGACTAATATGGGACTAATGAGAATGGTTTGTCCGCTGTATAATGGAAAAAAATTAAAAAAAATTCCATAAAAGAAAGACGAAAAATCAGCACCTTTCTATATCACTTTCGAAAATTTTGGGGGGGGGGGGGCTGTAGCCCCATCAGCCCCCCCCTTGGGTACGCCACTGGGGGTGGGGGAAGTCTTCATTCAAACAATGGCGTGCGTCGCATTTCTCCCCTCAATCTCAATCTACATTTGCAACGTTCCTAAAGAAAAGGAAGCAGATCGAAGATGCTATAAGTTCAAATGCAATTAATCCACAGCAAAAACGACTGAAAGTTGCGACAAATGAAAGCATTATACTGCTGTTTTAAAATGGTTCCAAGAGATGAGGGCAACAAATGTCCTAATAATGGACCCTTGTCATGCGCACAAACACAGAAATTTGCAGTAATGCTAGGAAACGAAACTTTTAAAGCTAGCAATGGTTGGCTAATGCGTTTTTGGATCGTCATGGAATAACTTTCCAGAAAGTTCATGGAGAGAAAAAGTCTGTCCCGATTAACAACGCAAATGAATGGTGGCAAAACAAGATGAAAGAAATCTTTAAAAAGTATGCTCCAGAAGACATTTATAATGCAGATGAAGCTGGGCTACTTTTCCAACTCCTACCCAATCAAACATTGGCATTTAAAGGGGAAAAGTTTTATGGAGGGAAGAAATCGAAACAGACTGACTGTTCTTCTGTGAACAAGTAGCACAGGGACACATAAAATCCAACATCTTGTTATTGGTCATTCGCTAAAGCCAAAGGGCTTTAAGAACGTGAAAAGTCTTCCCACGGAATATAAAGCCAATAAAAAAGCTTGGATGAATTCTAAATTTTTTCCTGAATGGTTACAAAAGTTAGATAAATGAAGAAGAGAAAGAAGAAAATTTGTTGGTAGATAACTGTGGTGTTCACGCCTCATTTTTAAAACTACAAAATCTTGAAATTGTATTTTTTCCTGCCAACTGTACTTTAATTTTTAAGCCTCTAGATATGGTATAATTAAGTGTTTTAAAGGATATTACAGAAAACGGTTGGCAGAGTTGATACATGTAAACATTGAAATAAAGTAGAAGACCCTTTTAAAGCTGTAAATGTGAAGGAAGCATGTGACAATATTGCTGGAAGTTGGTGGGAAGTAACAGATAAAAACCATTCATAATTGTTGGGAAAAGGCTGGTGTTTGTGTCATGGAAGATAAGAAATTAGAATTCCATAGAGAGTGATCTTTTAGATGATCGAGAACACGTTTTGAACCTCAAAAAATCTTTATCCCAACTTGATGAAAGAAGTGACAAAAAGTCTGGAATTAGCGTTGAAGACTATTTAAGAGCAGATGATAACCTTATGGTTTTTGCAGGAGTTACTGATAAAGACATTCTCTCTGAAATTACTGATGAAATAGAAAATAATGATGAAGAGGATGATGATGCAGGTCCATCAAAATCCTTATTACCATCCCAGGAAGCTCTTCAAACTGTAAAGTCTCTATGGACATTTTTTTAAGCCTTTCGTCGACAAGTGAAGATAATTTTATGCACTATAGACCCAATAGACCTTGTTGGTTGACTTAACAGTTAAAAAAAGTTAATAAACAAAGCAAAATATTGGATTATTTCAGTATGTGAATATTTCTGTGCTTTTTTGGGGGTGGGGGGTGGGGGAGAGTATTTAACCACTACTCACTCTGCTAATTACATTCTTCTAAATATACATTTTTTAGTATACCTTAAAATAAAAAATCCTTATTAAATGCCCAAAAAATAGAAGCCCTCGATATAGCAATATACCCCTCTACAACAATATCTTTATTTGGTCCCTAAAATATTGCTGCAACAAGGTTTTAATGTACAGAGAAACTAATCAAGCCTCAGTTCCTGCATATTTTTGGTGTATAGCTCAAAGTCAAAAAATTAGAATAATTCATTTCATTTGCATTTGGAATTGCATTTAGCTTTATTTCAATGTAGTACAATTGAAAAAGAACAATGGTTGAAGTTAATAAATTTGCATGTTATTAAAGAAAATTAAAAATGTAAAAAATTAAATTTTGAGTGAATATTTTATTTTTTTTTAATTATTTTATTGTAAAATTTTCCTGATTGGTTTAGAAAGTTGCATATAAAATTAAGCGGAACCTTCTGCGGAACTTCTTAAGTTATAAAAACGCTTTGCATCATCGTTTCATTGTTCATTTTGTGTGAAACATGGGTCGTTCGTCCAACATAATGGAGTTTATAAAGCATCGCATTATTGATTTGCATAAAGAAGGTCATAATCAGCAATATATCGCCAGTTACTTAAAATGTTCTCAACCAAGTGTTAGTAGAGCAATAAAGCAGTATTTTAACGACAAACATTTTGAAAACAAGCATCTGAATAGTGGCCGAAAGCCAAAAACTACTCAGAGAAATGATAGAAAGCTATAGAGCATTGCTAAAATAGTGTTGACTATAGAAAAAAAAAGGCCACAGGGCAGGAATTTACTATTCTAAAAAAAAAAGGAAGCGCTATTCTAAAAAAAGGTACATTTTTTTCAAAAAGGGAACACTATTCTAAAAAATGGTTACATTTTTTCAAAAAGGTAACACTATTCTAAAAAAAGGGCACACTTGTACCTTGTTCACAAAAAATATTTTGAACTGGTTTGTTTAGAGTACCTAGAATTTGCAATATTTTCCCAGGATCAATTAAATTGCCACGGGGCGCATAAGAAGTGTTAAAAAGGACAATCGGGTGCATCGGAAGGGTTTAAAAGAGCCACCGGGCGCAAAAAAGAAATATAGAGGGCCACCAGGCACTGCGCCGTGCTAAAGCGACTTAGAGTCAACACTACTAAAAAAACTGTTTTAGAAGTGTAAGATATTTACATCAAAAGTGGAAAGAACACGGTGTTGATGCGAGTAAATCTACAACACTAAGACGTCTCCATAACTTGGATTTCAATCTTGTGTACCAAACATAAAGCCCCTCATGACTAAACAGAAAAGGGAGAGACTGAAGTGTTGCAAAAAGAGGCTTTTAAGGTGTCTGGATGATTGGAAAAAAAAATTGTTTAGTGGTATTGTTTAGAGTGTTTTGCATAATATATGGTGATCGAGGTATTCATGTATGGCAAATGAAGCAAGAAGCATATCACAAGGACTGCATGAAATGATCAGTGAAATTTGCAGCCAGTGTAATGGGATGGGCTTGCATGACTGCAGGAGTTCCTGGAAGGCTGTGTATCGTTAATGAAAGGATTAATTCTGAGATATATCAAGCAGGGCTGAAATTAGCTTTTTTGTTCACCCGGGGCAAACATTGATTTTGGCACCCCTCTCCCTTCGCAAAGTAAATTTACAAAGACAAATTTACGAAGTTTCTACTAGCGGACTCATTTTTTAATTTAAAATGTGTAACAGTAAAATACGTAATCAACTTTGTCAAATATTTATTCATTAAATCCTGGGAAAAAGAAATCGAAAGGAAGCGGAAATTCCGCTTTATACAAGTTTCTGTCTTCTTAGCAGGTAGGGGAGAGTTGGGAGGAGTGGGACAAATTTCACAATTTATTTTTTAATTCACTACTTATGTTTTACCAAGAGTACAGCTTATAAAAATCTAATAGTATGTTACTTAAGCTATGTTTAAAAAATACAAATACTGTGAAATACAAACAACTGGCTTTTATTTGCATGTTTTAAAATGTTAACATTTTTGTCCCACACCTCCCTCACGTGAGGGAGGTATCGGACGCACATGAGGGAGGAATGGGACACTGTTTGAAAAAAATTAAATTAACACAGATTGTATTTTG
This sequence comes from Maratus speciosus, assembly GCA_963932465.1. Classification (NCBI taxonomy): domain Eukaryota; kingdom Metazoa; phylum Arthropoda; class Arachnida; order Araneae; family Salticidae; genus Maratus; species Maratus speciosus. Next base: position 200,382,041 of record OZ010787.1, on the reverse strand, counting down.
GTAAGTCAACACTGAAAGCAAATTAGGACTGGGCTCGGTTGGTACCACAAATTATTTGTGGTTGAGGCAATTTCATTTTGATATCCTTTTTCTCTACTTCAATGAAGTCATTTTTTTTGTGGGAAGTGAAATTTTTCTTTTTCATCATATTTTTGAATATGATAAACTCCTTATCACTGTCTATATCCTCAACTCTGCCAATATAATAAACAACTGTCTTCTTCGTCAAAAATTTAACAAGTACAAAGTCATTTATCCTAATTTTGAATCATCAATTAACCAATCAAATTCTTCAGCAATTTCATTATCATTGTGAGTAATCAAATCAAAAGTCTTCATCTGTAGAGTCATGCAACAAAAATTTTCCATCAATGGAATCATCAGATAATTCATTCACTTTTTTCTGTTTCTTCCTTTTCACCTTAAGAGTTTTCTTTTTACACAATCTCTTCTGCTTTTTGTCAGCAGCTATTTTTTCAATTTCTTCTTTTTCTGTTGTGTCAGTGATGATTTTTGATATTTTCTTTTTTCTGTCTTTCTTTATAGTTTTTGTGGTGATGCTTTGGGATGTGGGCGCAAATCAGAAGGACTTAAAGGTATTTGAGAACATGTCCCATTCCTCCCTCATTGATGCTGTCCCATTCCTCCCTCTTCTGAATATTTTTTAAAAAGGCTTATCATATATAGCATGCTACATTTAGGCTTTATTTGACTGCTAGTTTACAAACACTATATCTTTAAGTTTATTATACAATTATAATATTTTATTTTAAATATAATTGAAAAAAATCATTGAAAGAATAAGAATTTCTACTTACTTCTGAGGTATGAAAATAAAATTTTCCATTTTAAATGCAAACAATAATACAGCTGGTGTAACAATTAGAATCAAACATGAAGCTATAGATGCTCCATCTAGTGGACAAACTAGAACTAAATTCTAACAATTATTTTGGACATAAATGCTGCTGTCCCATTCCTCCCACTGTCCCACTCCTCCCAACTCTCCCCTATAACTGTTAGTATTATTTCTGTTGAGACCATGTAGTTTTTTCATTTAACACAAGATTCCATTATAGACAGATTTCATTTTTCTAGATTTTACTGTTGTTGTGATATTACAAATTATACAATTGAGGCATTTTAAGCAGGGATGCCTCGGACGCGCTATAGCGCATAAATTACACAAAAAATCGGAGACGGGACGCAAAAAAATAGCTCTTACGCATCCCTTGCGACGCGTAATTTCGTCAAAAAATCATGGAAAACAACCGATTTTCGTCAAAGAATCCCGAAAAAAGCGCAAATCTCATCCAAAATATCGTGCAAAAGCAGCGATTTTTGTAAAAGCGCCGCGAAAAAATAGCGTATTTCGTCAAAGCATCGCGAAAAAAAAGCGAATTTCGTCAAAAAATCGCTGAAATAAGCGCAAATTTCATGAAAATATCGCTGAAATAAATGCAAATTTCATCAAAATATTGCAAAAAAACGCGATTTTCGTAAAAGGGTCGTGACAAATTAGCGTATTTCATTAAAAGATCGCGAAAAAATAGCGAATTTCGTCAAAAAATCGCGGAAAAAGCTGAATTTTGTCAAAAGATCGCGAAAAAAGCGCAAATTTCATCAAAATATCGCGGAAAAAAGACGATTTTCGTCAAAGGATCGCGAAAAAATAGCGTTTTTCGTCAAAGGATCGCGAAAAAATAGCGTTTTTCGTCAAAGGATCCCCCAAAAATAGCATATGTCGCCAAAAATTTACGTAAAAAAGCTGATATTCGTCAAAGGATCGCGAAAAAGCACAAATTTCATCAAAATATCGCGGAAAAAACGCTATTTTCGTAAAAGGGCTGAAACAAAATAGTGTATTTCGTCAAAAGATAGCGAAAAAGCAAATTTCGTCAAAAAAAATCGCGGAATAATGCCGAATTTTATCAAAGTAGCGCGGGAAAAAACACTCTTTTCGTGACAGGCTTGCGAAAAAATAGCGAATTTCAACAAAAGGATCGCAGAAAAACGCGAATTTTGTCAAAGTAGCACGGAAAAAACGTGAATTTAGTCAAAGCACCAAAAAGATGTGCAAACAAAACTTATAGGTAGAAAATTCATAAAATGGGATTTAATTTTTTTTTTTATGAGATTCTTAAAAATACAGCATGATTTCAGTGTACTTTGATAATATATAGGGGAGAGTGTTGTACCTTGGGACAATTTTCACATTTTAATTTTTTACTTCGATGATTATAATCAGATTTAAAATTTAAAGGCAACATTTCAATACACCAACATACTTCTCTATAATATAATTTTAGAAATTCAGACAGTTTGAAAATAAAAAAATGCCATTCATTTAAAGTAGGGAAGGAAAACTGTCCCAAGGTACAACATCCTGTTGTACCTTGGGACATACTGCATAATTCAGGGAATAGGCATATAACTCATCAATAATTTTGTACAATAACTAATGCAATATTTTGTACAATAACAATAACTAATTTTATGCCAACAAACAAAACCATTTTTCTTTTTCAAGGTAATAGAGAATGAAACTCAAGTTCAAGATCCAAAATAAAGTTGAGTTGTTTTATTTATTGCATTTCACATGATTTGTGAAATTTTCTGTAAAATAAGTAATAAAAATACTTTTATTTATGGGTCATTCCATGTCAGATCACCCAGGGCATGGCACCCACCAGCACCAATTTTGATAAAAGTCAGTGAATTTGCAGAGTTTTTAATGCTGATTCCAAAAATGTCAATCACATTGAAATTGATCAAACGGTTTGTGAGTTATGAGCTTTTAAATGTCTTCCAAGATGGCCGATTTGCCGCCATTTTGAATGGTACATGTGACAACATAAAGGTCTATAACTTCTTTCAGGTTTAAGCTAGAACTTTCAAATTTTTTTTGTTCTGTTCAGAATAAAGTAAACTTTCATCTAAACAGATTTTTGTGCAATTTATTCCATTAAAATGCTGTCAGAAAATGACTTTTTGCCATTTTTTTTAATTTAAAAAAGGTATAACTTCAATGGCCGATTTCCCCCATTGTTCCCCCTTCAATTTTCATCTAAGTACATAAATAGACAGCTCAAAGTATGTTTTGATTCCTGATAAAAAAAATTTAATGGGCAGTTTGTAGGTTTTTTGTTTAAAGAAGAATTTCAATTTTACCGACTTCCATAAGTAACGGATAGTACAAGATAATGTTGATATTTCTTTTATTACCAGAAACCAGAAGTATCATACATATTTACATCTAAAAGTTTGGTTAAGGTTTTATCTTTCATAAACATATATATTTTTTTAATGTGGCTAAAAAGAAGGGGAATCCCTCAGGAATTATAAATAGGAATGCTAATAATGAATTCCTGCAAGACATAGAAGTATTTTCATGACAAATTGAAATCTATTGCAAAGTTTCAGTAAATTTTAAATAAAAAGGAAATGACGGAAAAAATTCAACAAATTGTCACATTTTATAGCGAAATCATACTTGCATATTATACAAAATGATAAAATTACAATTGTTAACTAAATACAATAAGTAAAAATTATCGTACTTCAAAATTATACAAAATAACATTTAGCACATACACGGTAAAAATACTATTTAAAATATATCTACATTTAAAATAAATATAATTAGTTAAAAAATTAACTCTGTTATATTAATATTGTAGCTCAAAGTGTGTTTTGATACCTGTTAAAAATTTTTTAATGGGCGATTTAAAAATTTTAAATGTAGTTTAAAATAAAAAAAATTATATACTTTATTTCACTTTGGTTCATTTTTTAAATGTAAATAACATTAAAGCTGTAATTATTGTTGAATTATACATCGAAAATTGCTGTCTAAAATATGAAATTTCTAATTAATTAATTGCTAAAATTATCTGATTGAGTTAATTTATTACCAGAACTTTCCAGAAGACAGAATTTTAACCAATAATATCACTTTGGTTTGCCAGAAGGGGTTTTTTTTCAACCAATCAGATAGATGTACTTACCAGAAAGAGATTTTCAACGAATCAGACTAAAATTACTTCCAAGAAGATTTTTTCAACCAACCAGATTAAGCAGAATTTTGCAACTTGTTATGCCAATCTGTTAAAAAAAGATTAAAGTTTCTCTTTTGATCTTATAACTATAAATGATGCTGCTTTGTTGTATTAAATTAGATGTTTTCTTATGGATAAACAAAAAAAGTACAATATTACTTTAAATATCAATAATCCAAATTCTGATTTAAATAATCCTCAAGCTATCTACCATCGCAATGAGTTATCCATCAAAAATAAAGAACTTCTTGAATTAAGATGCAATTTAGAAGATAGCGAAAACTCAACAATATGCTTTGCTCACAGAGAACACTTTCTGCATATGTAAATTCAGCAAAAGAAATGTTTTCATTTACTTAATCTTCATCCTAACAAGACCAAGAAAAGTATCTTTATATGTGATAAGTGTGGATCAAGCTAAGAATTACAGGCATAAACTACATAATGATGCCATTCCTGGTAAGAAACTATGTTCAACCTGTAGGGGGGAAAAGCAAGAGCTTTGCTGTAAGTATATGTGAAAGAACAGAAAGAATTGTGTCAGTCCACTGATTTTTTTGAAGAAATTACATCAAACATGGATCGGAAAGAAAAATATCACGTAAAGCTTAATGGAAGTTCACCACTAAGGTTACATGTAATTTCTGCACACAGGAAAGTGTCTGCTGGAGAAAGAAAATTACAGTAAATGAAAATTGCCTTGCGAAAGGAGGTTGCTTGTACCCTTGATTTGGAAGAGAACGTTCTTCAGAGTGATAACAGTAACTCTGATGAAGATAATGTGAATCAAAAGAAAAGCTTCAGAATTTGAAAGATTAATGGAGATGGTGAAAGAAAAGTTTCCACAAATTAGTCCCAGAGAAAAAAAATCAGTTGCTAACTTTGATTCCTGAGTCATGATGGGCAAGAAAGAAAATAATTGAAACCTTTAGTGTAACTGAGTACCAAGTATAGACTTTATACTTGGGAAGACATTATAAAATCTGTGAAAGAATTTTATGAAGATAATGAATTTTCATGTCTCATGCCTGGTCAAGGAGATATGGTCAGCATAAAAAAAATGTCCGCCCATGTTCAAAAAAGGTTTCTTCTTTGTAATCTGAATTAACTGTATATCCAATTTCGATTGAAATTTCCTACCAATAATAAAATTGGGTTTTCAAAATTTGCTGACCTGCGACCTAAGCACTGTGTCTTAGTTGGAAATTCTGGCACACATTCTGTCTGCATGTATACAATGCATCAGAAAGTTCAGTTGCTTATTGCAGCAACAAGGATTGAAGAAAAATATGAAAGTTTAATCCAGAAATTGATTTGCAGTTCTAACAATACAAATTGTATGTTACATATATGCAGCAAATGTCCCAAGAAAGATGTTCTTGAAGATTTTTTAAAGTTAAAATTTCCGGATTTTGATCCTGAAGACGTAATTGAACATAAACAGTGGGTATCAACTGACAGAGTATGAATAACATCACATACATCTACTCTGTACGATTTCATCCATCTTATTCTTAAAAAGATTGAAAAGCTCGTTCCCCATACACACATATCCAAGTCCCAAAGCACTTATTTGAAAAAAAAATCTTACTAGTCATGAGGCTCTCATACAAATGGATTTTAGTGAGAACTTTTCTTTTGTATTGCAAGATGAAGCGCAACAGCTACCATTGGATGCCTGGTTGCTGTACTTTACATACAGTTGCATTATATGTAAAGCAAAAAAATGGAAGCAGCTTAAAAAATCAAAGCCTTTGCATGCTTTCAGATGATATGGACCATGATGTACCAATGCTTTATCAGACTCAAAAATTAATCATACAGCATTTAAATAATAAGTATATCTTAGCTACAAATGTAGAATATTTTACTGGTGGCTCTGCTGCCCAATATTAAAATTGAAAAACATTTTTGAACCCATGAACATGATTTTGGTGGAATAAAAGCAAAATGGAGCTTTTTTGCTGCAAGTCATGGAAAATCTGTTTACGATGGGATGGGGGGGGGGGGGACTGTTAAAAGACTTGTGATAAAAGCAAGTCTGCAAAGGCCGTTGCATGATCAAATTGCAAATGTGGCAATGATGTATGAATATTGCAGACAAAACATTGATGGTATAACATTTTTTATCATCACAAAAAGTGACATGTTAAAACTGTACTACAACATGTCTCATCGGATGCAACTTGCTACGAAAATTCCTGGAACATGCAGTATGCATTATTATGGATCTACAGAAAACTTATTAATAAGTGGAAAAAGAATAAATACTGATGAAAATTTTTCTGTTTGTTCATCTTTTGATAGGAATATTAAAGAGACTTTGGATATTCCATCTCTTAAAAGTTATGTATCATGTTTGTATGAATGGAATTGGTATATAGGCTTAGTGTCAAAAGTCCACAGAAAAGAAGGAGATGCAACTGTTAAATTCATGCATCCACAATGGCCCATCACCTTCGTATTATTGGACAGAAAATGACAGTTGTATTGTGCCTATCAGTCATATCCTTTGTGCATGTGACATCGATACTACCAATGGTAGAATATATAAACTTGGTGATGCATCCAGTGCTTTAATAAGCACCAAGTGGGCAAAACATAAAATTAGAAGGAAATAAAATCAAAATATAAAGAGAACAAATTTTATTATCTTATCTTTATTTTTAATTGTTATTGATGTAGATATATTTTCAATAGCATTTTTACGGTGTATGTGCTAAATGTTATTTTGCATAATTTTAAAGTACGATAATATTTACTTAATGTATTTTTTTTTAATTATATTTTGTATTATATACAAGTATGATTTTGCTATAAAATGTGACTATTTATAGAATTTTTCCCATTATTTCTTTTTTACTTATAATTTACTGAAACTTTGCAATAGATTTCAATTTGTTAGGAAAATACTTCTAGTTCTTGCAGGAATTCATTATTAGCATTCCTATTTATTCCTGTGGGATTCCCCTTCTTTATAGCCACATTAAAAAATATGTATATGTTTATGTAAGATAAAGCCTTATCAAACTTTTAGATGTAAATATGTATGATATTTCTGGTAATAAAAGAAATATCAACATTATCTTGTACCCGTTACTTATGGAAGGTCAGTAAAATTGAAATTCTTCTTTAAACAAAACACATGTGAACTGCCCATTAAAATTTTCTTATCAGGCATCAAAACACACTTTGAGCTGCCTATTTATGCAATTAGATGAAAATTGAAGGAGGAACAATGGGGGAAATCAGCCATTAAAGTTACGCCTTTTTTAAAAAAAAAAAGACAAAAAGTCATTTTCTGAGAGCATTTTAATGGAATAAGCTGCACAAAAATCAGTTTAAATGAAAGTACACTTTATTCTGAACAGAACAAAAAAAAATTGAAAGTTCTAGCTTAAACCTGAAAGAAGTTATAGACCTTTACGCTGTCACATGTGCTATTCGAAATGGCGGCAAATCGGCCATCTTGGAAGACATTTAAAAGCTCATAACTCACAAACCATTTGATCAATTTCAATATGATTGACATTTTTGGAATCAGCATTAAAAATTCTACAAATACACCAAAGTTTATGAAAATTGAAGATGGTGGGTGTCATTTTTAGAAAATTCTGGGTGATTTGACATGGAATGACCCTTATCCAAATTATTACGAACCACGTATTTCTTGTACCATTGGACATGTCCCAAGGTACAACATATTTTACTGTCCCGAGGTACAATCACCACACGGTTTAAATAAAATCAAAATGGCGGTAAATCTAGAAGAACTATCATTATTTTCTCATACCCAAAACATTTAAAAATCTCCTCTTTTATAAAAAAATAAATTGCAGTTGACTTGTTGTAGAAATACATAGGAAAAAAATGAAGTTAGAATGGAGGAAAATATTTACTTTGGACTAATGAAATTTATTTTTTTCACCTAGCTGTTAAAATTCGATGCTTCTGATGTTGTCTGTTATTATGATGAGATCTGTTGGTTATAAGTCACTATTAGAAATACACAAAAGATAACTGTTGCCAATAGTTTATTAGAAATTGTCAATGTCTCAAGGTACAACACTCTCCCCTATAGGTGGACCAGTGAAAAATCCCCCCCCCCCTCCTTCTTACTGCATTGAAATGTCTCCCGCCTTCAGAACATTTAAGATTTGATGCTTATTAGTGTTTTAGATGTAAATTTCACTTCCAAGGAAAATGTCTGATTCCAACACAGATCTATGCTGACAAATAATTCAATGGGAAGTATAATGAAAGCACCCATTCATTAAACCAAAAGTACACCTTTACTTAACATATTCTTTTTTTCAGCAAAAATATATTTTTCAATAAACCCGTCTTGCTCCTTTTTAAAAGAATGCGATCATTAGTGATATTTGTTAGTGGAACTTGGTATCTTCTACTCTCAAATAAACATTATTTTACAATTAAAATTGTATCTTGCATTTTTACTTTTAAAAAAGTAAAGAAAATTTCTCTTAATATTTTTTAAAAATATCTTATTTGAGTGCAAATAATACTAGTTTTAATTCATTATTTAATTATTGTTAAAACAATAATTAATGCATTTCATTTATCTTTTCCAAATAAACAAGTTTCATTTATTCCTTTAAAATATAAATTATTATTGATGGGGGACCCACTTTTGTAAAAAAGGGACCCAGATTTTTAGAAATCCTGGGTCCCGGGGACCCAGGTTTTTTCAAGTGCAGCGGCATCACTGACACAGTGATATGTGTCACATTGTTGTAGGAACTCAAAAACAAGGATTTACTGTAGGCATAACAATTAATTCCAGTACCGTAAAATATCTTCCTGTACTATCTACACCAGTTTTGTAGGGATTATCACTTAATACCTCTCTTCCTATTTATAGACATATCTATTTACAACTTATTATATCAACATTCCTATTTCCTAATTGTAAAATAGGATAGTAGTACTATGTATTATTTACTTATATATACCACATATTTCTGATTCAACCTCTGTTATAGTGTCATAGTTAATACTGTCCCTTGGATGACACTACACCAAATAAACATTCCAGTGGGTCACAATAAGGAGTACGTGGGGTAAAGATAGAGGTCCCACATTGCAACCTTTGATCTTCCTCTATCAAATTTTCACCAATTGAAGCAGGAATTTTTTTATATCTAAGTTTTCTTTTGGGATTTAACTTCTTATAACTACCACTAGATGAATTGTACAAAACAATGCAAAATTGATTAACCAAAAAGCTTTCTTTGACCATTTTCTGAAGAATGGAGTAGTAAGACTAAAACTGTTCAACTTATCCATATGCTTCATGAAATTATTACAGTAGAAAATCTTTGAAACAGATGTCGAATTCCCGGGGCTGCCATCTTGGAATTTTTCTTGGTGTGAAAACCCCTTTTCCGCCAAGTAGTAAATGTCGCCAAGCACCAGTTTATAATGCATGTTAGGCTTAATGAAAATGAAATGTAAATAATAAACAAAACTCGTTAAAGTGGCAATCACTAAACGTCGTATGAGCGCTACGCGCTCATTAACCAAAGAAAAAACCATCACTGGATTCAGCAAACTGTCTGCCACAACCACAAAAATGCACGAAACTCATTAAAGTGGACCGAGTTTTGTACATTTTGATATTGCTACGCAGCGTGAACTGCTGAATTTTGATATTGCTAAGCAGTGAGAACTGCTGAATTTTGATATTGCTAAGCAGTGAGAACTGCTGAATTTTGATATTGCTACGCTGAGAGAACTGCTGAATTTTGATATTGCTACGCTGAGAGAACTGCTGAATTTTGAGATTGCTACACACTGAGAACTGCTGAATTTTGAGATTGCTACACACTGAGAACTGCTGAATACAGTGATTTTTTTTTTTCGGTTAATGAACGCGAAGCGTTCATACATGTTCACTGATTGCCACTTTAACGAGTTTCCTGCGTTTTTCAGATTGCTGCACCAGGTTGCTGTATTCAGTAATATATATTATTTTTTTATGAACGCGAAGCATTCATACTTCTTTAAATTAAAAATTAATTGTTCAATGTTTACTCTAATATAGGCACATACTTACAATATTAAATGACGCCATGATTTTTTCTGAAAGTTGTTGAGAAATGAAAATTTTAATCATTAAATTGTTACTCTGATTTGGAAAGGTACTTTAAAAATTTCACATTTTCAATAAACTTATGTTGAAATCGTTTGTTTTATTTTGAATCTCATGAAAATCAGCTTTCCTGTGTTTTCTAATACGTCGTTATTTATAAATGTTGTATTTCCCATGATTCCAGGGTGATGACGTAGTAAAAAACAGTCTGGAAGCATTCAGCAAAGTGGACCAATCACGTTAGTTTTCAGGTTGCTGCATTTTAGATTGGCATATCTGGGGTATTTGGCGCTTGTCAGAAAAGTTGCCAAATGGGGTGTCTCGGCTGTTCCGGGAATCTGGCAGATTCCCGGATTTCTATAGTATATTTATCTGCAAACAGGTATTTTTGCAATTTGATGTAATATATGGTGCATTCCCGGGAGTATTGCTGTTTTATTAACAGTTTTTCTCTCAAATGTCTTTATGAATAACTAGAACAAATGGATATAATTGATAAAAAAAGTAAAATTTTCATAAAATATTTGTTTATAAATTTAAAATTTGCCTTTATGATGTAGCTTAATGTATTTTAAAAGGTGAATCTCTATATTAATGAATTTTCTATATAATGAACTTTTTTAATGGAGCTGGGAACTTCCTTAAATAGGGATGCAACTTCTGTATTTTAAGGCTTTTTTCAATTTCAAACTATAGCTACTTTCTGACACATTTCTGAATTAATTTTTGTTCATAAATGCATGAGACAGGTTCATAAATGCTGAGACTCTTATTCAGAAATTAAGAAATTGAATGGTTTTTTCCTTTTTTTGATAAAATCAGATAGAAAATGGTGTTAAAGCCGGCATTTTGAACAGAATTTCAGCATAGATGCTGTATCTTCCCTCAGCCGTTGTTGTTTTGAATTGTTTGGCAATTTTTTGTTGGCGTGTTGGCGGTATTTACGGATATGACAAACTCGATATGGAAACCCCGTGTGACGTGTCCTGTTCTGGCAACCACTGAGAAGCTTAGAATTTTGTGCATGTATTTTGATATCGTGTTCTATCGTTGTCTTTTTATTTTTATGTTAAATTTATTGGATGTATTTCATTGACTATAGTTTCTGTAGTCTGTTTAAACGTTCTTGCTGAAGTAATTAAGAAGTATGAGGAAATTTTGACAAGAAAGGGAGGTTTGTTTATAGCGTGTCAATGCGTATTAAGCCTATTTTGGAAAATGACGGTGGTGTTATGAGAGATATTTTGTGCTGGAGGCTTCAAGAAAGCAGATGTCTGTTAAGGGGTGATTCCGTGCGGAGAGTCACACACGTAACGCAGGCTTTAATTTTCATTTATTCAATTATTTATTAAATTTTAATTTTAATTGTGATTTTAGGTGGTATGGTAAATAAGTTATTACCATATTTTTTAGTTTAAATGTGTGGAAATAAAACTCACAGAAAGATATCATTTAATTTCATACTCAAAATGTTTTTCTGAAGTAGAAAAAAAGCACATTTTGAGTAATGAAATTAAATGATATAGTTCTGTGAGTTTTATTGCCACACATTTAAATTTAAAAATAAGGTAATAACTTATTTACCATACCACTTAAAATCAGAATTAACATTAAAATTTAATAAATAATTGAATAAATGAAAATTAAAGCCTACGTTACGTGTGTGACACTATCCATGGAATCGCCCTAAGGTATGTTGATAATTTTATGTATATTTTGTTGCTTTAAGAGTTTTTTACATTTTGAGATTGCTACAATACGAGAACTGCTGAATTTTGAGAATGCTATACCGCGAAAAATGCTTAATTCGGCAATGTTTTTTTTTCGGTAAATGAGTGCGAAGCACTCATTCAACTATTGCTGATTGCCACTTTAGGGAGTTTCGTTTTTTATGTATATTTTGCTGCTTTGAGTTTTTTACGTTTTGAGATTGCTACAAAACGAGAACTGCTGAATTTTGAGAATGCTATCCTGCGAGAAATGCTGAATTCGGCGGTGTTTTTTTTTTGGTAAATGTGCGTGAAGCGCTCATACAAGGATTACTGATTGCCAGTTTAGCGAATTTTGTTTATTATTTACATTTTATTTTCGTTAACCCAAAACATGCGTATAAACCGGTGCTTGGCGACACTTACTACTTGGCGGAAAAGGGGTTTTCACACCAAGAAGAATTCCAAGATGGCGGCTGGGGGGGGAACTTACGACATCTGTTCCTGAATTTCTCAAAATGACAGTGCTGGAAAGGAAAAGAAGTGCTGTTACATGACAACAAACTCATAACTCAAGAGATACTACTTCATTTATCAAAAAATGAAAAAACTATTAGATTATAAATCACTTGCATACTTATGCTTTTACATTTAAAAATAAGTCTGTAAATGTGTCAGAAAGTTTTCCGGAGAATACTTTTTTAACACCCTTAAGAACTTTTCAAAGCAACTTTTACATGATTATTAATTGTTTTCATTATTATATTTTGTATCAGATTTTACTCCATTTAAAAGTTGATAAAATTCTTGTATAATCACTTGAATATTGTTTCCATTTAAATCTTTGCCTTTATTTAATTCAGAGTGAAAGACCACATTTGTCTGATGACCTTAGTATGCTATATAATTTCCAGAAAAAAAAAATTATGTCGAAGCATCAGAAACACATATTGAAACTATACATAATACTACTCTGTGCTGGTTCGGGGAGCTGGAATTTTAGAAAATTCCTGACAAGTATGAAAGTTTAAACAAATTTACATATGATTAAAAGTCGGCGTCCCTTGTAGTGGTTCTGAGGGACGTGCGTGGATATCATTGAAAATTAGGGCCGGATTAAGTGGGACTCTAGTACAAGGTAAGTTTAAAAAATATATCTATCCAACTGAAAGCACACATTTCGCTAAAGTAATGATTCTCATGAGCACAGATTCCTTAGGCGCTTTGTATAAATCAAGAACAGAAAAGTTAATTTCAATGAATCGTCTATTATTAAACTTTACATAAAATCTCCTTAGAAAAAATTTTTGAATGAATATAGTAATCAGAAAATTACAGTAATGGGATTATATACAAAGACAAGATTCTTCGTTAAGTTACCAGAAATAAAAGAACAAAACACAAAACGAAATAAACAAACACACTTACCAAACAAGATATTACCACTGCAACTCACACGCTTCACGAAAGTAAACACGAAACTGTCTTCTACTTTCCACATTAAACTAACTAAAGTTTCGCTCTTTAAATTCAAAAATGTGTTACAGTTAAGTTTTACCGATTGAAACTTTTCTATGGAGTACTAGCTTATATTTGTCGATAAAATTTTGCGCTGCAGCATGACATCATTGAGTGTGTTCAGAAGTGCACTTCGCGCCGCGCGCGCGCTCAGAAGTTTATGCCATGGAGTAGGTCTTATCGAAGAAAGGAATTTTAACATAATTCAATTATTTCATTATTTTTATGGTTCAAAAAAGGTAAAACCAACAACTATATTTCTTTATTCTTCCAAAACATGGTTTTCGTAACAGGAATACATGCCTATGTTCACTCAGATAAAATCTAAAATAGTCGGGAAAAACATCACGTGACCTTCTTTATCTACTTTAGCCCATTTGGCATTTAAAATTAGTTAACCAACCGCACACAAACTCCGCGCGAGCTGCTCAAAAAAATTGTGTGGGCAATTTGATCACGTGATTGTGCGTTTTCTGCTTATGTGTTATACCCTGTTCACACTGCGTTATCGGAACTATCTTAAACCTCCGAACTCTCTGAGGGAGTTCCACAAACTCTCTGAGAGAGTTTCAACTTTCTTCGGGCTAGAGACAGTCACGACCATTCACTCTCGCTGGATGTAAAGCTTCACATTAACTGATTGGGTGTTGCGGGCGGTTTTATGTTAAGCGCATGCGCAAACAACACACTGACGTTCACTAAGTTATCTTAAGTGAGTTTTTCCATGTGAACAGGTTTCCAATTCCGGGAGGGTACCACTTCAAAATTAAGAGAGTTCGGCGGCCTAAGATATCTTAAGTATCGTAGTGTGAACATAGTATTATTGGTTGTGCTTTGTTTGGTAGGTTGATTGATACAATTTAAGAATTCAACTGGTGATCTAAAAATTTTAACTTTTTAACAATTTTCTTTTTATTTATTTAAAAATGATTTATCAGTTGATTTATATCTTCCGTGATAAATAAAATGCTGTTAGCAAACCAAGATTGTGATATCAACATATGAGATTTGTTTGTAATCTACTATACTGGATGGATTTCAATGGAATTTGCACTGTTTGTTAGACAATTTTTCAGAGAAGGTTTTAATATATATATTTCTTATTTTATGATTGCATATTTTAATACCATGTGGATAACAGAAATACATCATAAAACATGAGAAATAAATGGCATTCAAAATTCTGTTAGTATAAGCAAAATACTTATTTATACTTTCTGTAGAAAATTTATAAACATTCTAACAGTGGCGTAGCTACATATTCAGCGCCCTGGAGCAAGTAAAGTTTGTGCGCCTTCTTGTCACTCAAAAAAGTTCTGCGTAATTTTGATGTGAAGTTACACACACATATATATATATATGTGTGTGTGTGTAACTAGCTGAACCGCCCGACGTTGCCCGGGCCCGTTATAATAACGTAAACAAAACTCAAGTTTGTATGATTTTATATATTCCGAAAGTAGTTCAAATTAACCCGGTCTTAGGGGTGGCCCACTGCCTTCAGTAGTGTCTAGTGTGTTCCCGACAAGCCTCTTTCTGAACTAACCTGTGGCCTGGGTCCCCGCTACGAAAGGCAGTGTATAAGGCAAGGGCAGCTGACGTCACTGTTGGTCGAATTACTGTTGGTCAGCAAGGAAAACCTGTTCATTCATTATGGCTCCTACAATACACATGAACTCCAGGAATTTGATTGGTCTTTAACAGACTGATTTAACAGATCTATGATATGATTGCCCTTCGTCGCCAAGTTGATTCCTGCAATGATCGCTATGCAAAAAACGTAGTGGTAGATTGATTGACAGAAGTGTTTGTTTGTAAACATGCCCTTTCTTTATACCAGGAGTGTTCTGTACGCGCCGGAGACAATCGAAAACCAAGCTGAATGAGTCAAACCCCGTAGTAATCGGGCTCATAGAACCCGAGATAAGAATGCGAATCCTGGCGGTGAATCTATAATCTTTAAAACAGTCGTAAGCTAAGTTGAATGGACCAATTTCCGTCGAAACAGAGCCCATAACAAACGAGAAAAGAATGCGCCGTTAATGTTCAAAAATGGTGGTAACAGAAGTCTAACACAAACTTTATAATACAGAAAGTAGCTGAATCGTAATCTAGGTTGAATGAATCAATTCCCGTTGAAATCGAGGCCCTAAGAACCCGAGGAAAGAATGCGCCTCCAAGCAGTGGAAGGTGTTTGTGGCCCCCACCCCCAGTAAATTTAACAAATTACCTTTAACATTAACGCGATATTTAACTCACGGCTGCAGTGAGTAAACGTAAGTTGATTCGAAAAAGAAGATTAATATTCGAAAAAGGTGGTAGGTGGAGTATAAGAAAAATTTTTAGTCGTTTATAAGTAGCCGGAGAACCCTCGAACTATGCTAAAGAAAATTACAAGACAATCGGATAATTTTTAAAGAAACTGCATCAAGGACCCTTATAAGGCGATTAATATTCAAAATTGGTGGTAGCTGAAGTGCGAGTAATGTTTTTGTTATTCATTTAGTAGCTGGGGGACGTAAGAATTTGTTAGGAAAAAAATCTTAGTGAATCGGACCATTTTTAAGGAAGCTATAATAGGGGGACCAAAAAGGGCCAACTGATAATTGAGAGCAAGGCCGAAAGTGAAAACATGCTAAAATGTCCTAGTACTTAGCGCTTTAGATTTTCAGTTCGAAATTAAGTATAGGGTATAAGTACTAATCAAGTACTAATCATTAGAAATTTTTTTCAAAGAACTGCTAAAGATCCCTTGGGTCCCAATAAAAATATGAAGGTGTTGTTTCGGGGAGAGAAGTCCAAGACTCAATTTTCAAGTTATGCAATGAGAGTGTGACACATTTAGGGGGTAAAAAAGCATGGCGCACAAAAAGTTACCCTAGGGGGCCAGTGTCTTAACTGAAATGTAGAAGCGGAAGAAAAACTAAATGAAAAAAGAGCTCCAAAATCGAAGATCGGATTAAAAGGAGGCAATTTATTAACAATTTAGGAACACAAAAACTTCAAGTGGCTCTGTACCAAGCCCCAGTGGTCAGGGACATAACTGGAATGTTGCGGGGCGAAAGGAAATTTATTTAGTATTTTACATAGTAGTCAAAGGACGCTAGAACAACGTCAAAGAAAATTGCAAGATAATCGGATAAAGCTGCACCAAGGGCCCCAAGAAGGCGATTAATATTCAAATTTTGGGGTAGCTGAACTGTAAAAAAAATTTTTTGTCGTTCGTATAGTAGCTGGATTTCCTAAGATGTTGTTACAAAAAAAAATTAGTGAATCAGACCATTTTAAGGAAGATATAATTGGAGGTCCAAAAGGGGCCAAATGATAGTTGAGAGCAGTTCCTTAAGATAAAAACATGTTAAAAGGTTCTAGTACTTGGCGCTTTAGATCTCAATAAGTCGAAATTAAGCATGGGGTATGTATTAATCATTCGAATAAAATTTTAAAGAAGCACGATAAAAAGTGGGGAAAATTCTTTAAAAAGGGCACTAGGTGCCCAATAAAAGTGGGAGGGTGCTGGCCCGGGGAGAGGAGTCCAACTCTCAATTTTAAAGTTATGTATTGAGAGGTTGACAATATTAGGGGGTGAAAAATGCATGGCGCACAAAAATTTCAAGGGGCCCTGGGTCTTGACTGGAATGTAGAAACGGAAAATAACCAAATGGGAAAAGGGCCCCCAAAACGAAGAAGATCGGGCAAGTTATGAGCAATTCAGGGTATAAAAACTGAAAGGTGCTCTGGGAGACCAGTCATAAACAATTAAAAATCTGAGCTCCAGGCGCATCAGGACCTGTCTTGGACTACCCTCACCCAAGTTTTCAGACTTCTATGTGCAATAGATTTCGTTAGCCACCACACACAGAGCGAAACTTTCTTTTATTATTATAGACTAGCTGACCCACCCGGTGTTGCCCAGGCCCGTAATAATATTCTTAAATGAACTTGAAATTTGTAGGATTTTATTTCTTAAGGCTGTTCTTAAATCCAAAGGAGCAACTTTATGACATACGTTTTAATTAATTTTTGCTCGAGAACGCGTGAAACTAGCAGATGTTGTTATTCAGAAACTTTGTAATCGAAAGACGTTTTCCGTATTTTTTGTAAACTCAATAGATATTACAGAAAACACTGTCAAAGTTGGCATTTTCAATGGAATTTCCCGACGAAAGCAGAAAAGCCAGTCAACGAAGGGAGAAAAACGTCTTGTCATATATCTTTAACAAAACAGTGTGTGAAATACGCGCTCCAAAAATCGGTTAAAAAAAACAGTCCTGCTCTAATTTATATACAAAATTGCTGACCGCCGCCATTCCGATTATCACATTTATAGACAATATTGAACAAGTTAGAAATTGCTCGTAAAGCTTGGCAAATGAGATGCTTTTGTACTATAACTAGTTTTATAAATATTTTTTGCACCGCATATTGTACTGAATGTATATTTTAGTGCACTTCAATAAGTGCATATCCATTTCATTCTGTTCGAAAGGCTGTAACATCATTAAAATCCATTTGAAATACTTTTTTCCCACTGACCGTCATGTAACGGAAAACGTTTGACTGTCCCTGTCATTAAAGTATACATCCGATTTTCAAAAAATTTGAAATGACTTGACACAATTTTACAACAATTATATATTCAAAATTTCAGACCATTCGGGTGGTAGTTTTTGCTCTATTATATGCGGACAGACGGACGGACAGACAGACGAACTGAACGACGACTATAATGTGCTACGTATTTATATAATTACGAATGCACCTAAAAAGGCCTGTTTTCATATTAAAAGGTAATTTTTTACAAAAAAGAATGTTTGAATTACATTTTCTTTGCTGAAAATATTCTTTATAAATATTTTTGTACAAAGCGCAAAAATTAATATAATAAAATTTATTATAGAGGAAATTACAATCACAGCATTGTACGAATACACGAAGCTTATACATATTTCAAACAAATACTTAATACATGATTTTACAAATAACTAAATAAAATAAAATACGTATATATATATAAAGAGAGGCCACGCTCTTTGGTACAAGACAGACTGAAAATTCTTGGGGCAGACCATATACAAACTGGTCACAGAAAAAGTTCCAGAATATATACGTTAGTGTTTAAAAGATTTAAATGGTCCTCTGAAGCAAAGAAACTATAAAAAAAAATCAGTTCTTCTGCCTTGCAAAGAGAAATAAAAATCATTAATAAAAAATGCTTCAAAAAAGTGATTACAAAAAACATTAAATGATTTAAGGTTTTTTTTATATCTAATGCTTATAGCAAATTTTAAAACTATTAGTTTCAGCTGATGGAGGGAGCAGCTGTACCTGGTTTAGGGCGCACCGACCCGCAGGTCGGTTTCCCGGCGGGCCAGTCTGAGCCTGCCAGAATGAGACTTAATTTAGTAAAATTCTTTTTTTTTAATTATTATTGTTTATAGGCCTTGTTTCGGCATTGGCGGAATGAAAATTTATTGAAAATTATGTCTTTAGAAAAATGTTTAAGCTTTATGAATGAAAGTGCACGTTTTCTTTAAAACACGACGTCTTTATCACTAGTGGAAATATTTCGCCTCTGTATAAAATTAGGAACTAAGTTTTTATTCATTCTTATTCTGTTTTGAACAAACAATATTTCTGTAAACTGTTCAGAAAATTGAATGGAGTAACTCCAAACATTTTCTTTCCTTTTTTTTTAATCTAAAATTCATCGACTACTAATATGTGCTATCAGATGGCGGTGGAATGTGCGGGTGTGTCGAGGGAGTAGGCACAGCCTGATTATGGCCTAAGCAGACTCACATTACTGTGTTCGAAAAATATGTTTTGCCTTATTTAATCCTAAAATTCTGTGATTAAATAAGGTTTAATGTGGAAAATTACTGTTAGAAAAAGTGGTGTAATTTTGCATAGGCTATAATTAGGCCCTAAGGAACACTTAATTTGGTATTTAACTTTTCTCTCTTTTTGAAGCTTATCGATTCTGCATTTGACATTTGCAATATTTTCAAAATCTCAAAAACAATACGCACAAAATTTAAGTTGCTGTTTCCCCCCCCCCCCCCCATCTAAATTTTGTAGCCGTGGGCTGATGTAGAATATTTTTCAATCCGGCTCTTATTATTGTTTTGTAATCTGTATTGATGCATGTTTAGTTTCCACAAAACAAACAAAAAGAAAAAACCTTCAAAATTTTCATTTATTGGCTTTCGTTAATAAAATGGTCAATAATTTTCTTCAACTTCTCACGCTATATTTTTTCCCAAATCGTAAAATCATTTTCGCAAATTACTACTGTTACATCGTACATATAGGTTTCTCAGCGGTGAATTCTTTGGCTACCATTTTTTCCGTACAGTAATCATCATGATAAATGTCTAAAACATTTCTAATAGAAATGTACCAGAAAGATTACTGTTTGAAAATAGTAGTAGTCAGTAAAGTGGCAGATGTTAAATAAGTTGAATAAGCCCGTTTAAATAAGTTTTGATTACTTTAAGATCTGAAAATCTTCAACAGTCGTCTACGGAAAAGTTACAGAAAAAAGTATGGCATGCTGAAACGGTGTTGGAGAAGTTACTCGAGGCTGCAGTATGGTATGAATTAAAATTAAAACTTGATGAATAGAAGTCATTTTTTCAACTGCGTCTGAAAACATGTTTTAAATCGAAATAGTTGAGGTTAAACACAAGGTAAAATATCATAGAAATATGCTGATTGTAACAAGATTTATCTATAATGTCTGATTAATAATGAAAAAGTATACAAATATTTTAAGAAATCTTTATTTCGCTTTTTCTAATTTTGCGCCCTTAGGATTCGTGCGCCTGGAGCAGTTTGCTCCAACTGCTCCACGGTAGCTACGCCCCTGCATTCTAATCATACTTTATTCACTACAAAACTAGATAGCAGACCTATATATTTTATCGCTTTAAAAAATATATGTACAGATATTTTTAGTTAAAATAATCTACAACTATTACATTTTATTTTTATAATGTTCAAAGTAAAATATGATTTCCAGCCTAGTCTCGATAAAAAATTCACTCGTAAAGTACTCAAAAAAAAATCAAGGAATTATCCTACGTGCGATATATATTATTTTTTCATTTGGATTTGCTTAATGTTTATATCATTATACATATACATTCTTAGAAACGAAACTTTGAATATTTAAAAGGCGTTCAGATGTAAAACTTTCATCTCGAAATACCTCATTTTCTCACATTTAAATAAGTATTTTATTATTATAATAAAAATACACGTGCCTCTGTATAATAAAAATAAAAAATATATCTTCATCAAAAATATCTTATTCATTATGAAAAATATAAAACAACCAATAAACAAAACAAAATAAAGTTATAACACAATGTGGGATCAGAAGGATTCGAACCCAGAATCCCTAGTCTCGAATTCACTGCCTTATCCATTCGGCCATCTAGCACACATTGCATCTGCAACAAAATATCTTCATAACTAGCACCTTAATTAATCAAATCCATGATCTATTCCTGAATACAGTACGTGTCTACCTATACACTACCTGAACACACTACATCCATGATATAGACCCACTCCATGTTCCTGCCTCCTGAGCTCGCGCGCGTGCTTCTTGAACACACTCATTAATTAAACGTGTTATTATATATTGTTCCGGTTTTAATCAACTAGGGTCTCATCCATGAACATAGAGGCATTGATTGATTAGCGTCCGCTAGACGGCGCTAGATTAACCAACATGCGTTTTTGGCAACCCTGGTTTTTGTCCAGGTTTGTGAGCAGTAGGGATCATATATAGGTTATAGCTTTATAGCAAAATAGATAAAAAGTATGCGAAAAGTTTGAAAAAATGCTTCTAATATTAAGAGAAGTGCAGGACTCATTACTTGCGCGCATTGAAAGTGTGATGCGGTCGCGGCAGAAAATGGATCGGTGAGTTGGCTCTCCGTATTATTGTAGAGCTCAGTTACAGCGCCTAGAAGGATACAGTGTGGAAAACGGCTATTCCTATAATGCTTTAAAAAGTGCTAAAAACTTGTATCCCATAAATCTCCAACAATGCTCAGCGGCAATATGCTGATACGAGCGCCATCTCGTAACTCTTTTCAATATAAACCATGTGTTTTCAAAAATTATAGAATGTTAAATATCGTAAACTATAAATATAAGATATTTTAGTCTGTTATAAGCTAATTTAGTTAAGGAATTACGTGAAATAGGTTAAAAAGTCTTTTTTAGAATGACTATCGTTTTTAAATCACTACGATGGCGCTACGATCGACATCTTGTTATTCAGCTTCGTTGTACATTTATGGGATTAAATTTTTTAGCACTATTTTGTAGCCGTTTTCCACACTGTATCTTCTAGGCGCTGTAGCTCAGTGGTTATAGAAACCTTAGTGAGCAGCATAGAATAGACTGTGACGTCAGTCATGACGTTTTGGTTGGAAACTGACTCGGTGAACAAACGGTTGCTATGTTGTATTTTCGATTTTGTTTGTGTGTTGCAGCTATATCTTATATCTATATCTCACATCTAAGTGTTTTAATACTTGATATGTACTAGTAACATTTTCCACGATTTATATTTAAACAGAAATGAAGCATAGCAACCGTTTGTTTGGAATCAGTTTCCAACCAAAACGTCATTACTGACATCACACTGAAAGCGTCTATTACAAAGAACCGGTATAGTGGTACTGGAAGTATAATGGACTTTATTCCAAATCTGGGTTCGAGGCTGAAAAAAGTCAGGTGATACTGGTAATGGAGGATATTCCATTACGTTTTGATCACGTGGTCAAGGTAAAAACTTCTAGCGTAAAGAAGGGAAGGCTCCGTAGACGTAATGAAAAACCATCGCCAGCCAGTGAAACAGTTCGTGCGGAAAGCAGTAGTAACCTCCCTTCTTATCAGTTAGAGGTTCTTTAGGTAAATGGAGGATATTCCATCTGCGTTTTGATCACGTGATCAAGGTAAAAACGTCTAGCGTGAAGAAGGGAAGGCTCCGTAGACGTGTAATGTAAATCCCCTCTAGCCAATGAAACAGTTCATCAGGCAAAGCAGTAGCATCTTCCCTTCTTATCAGTTAGAAGTTCCTTGGGTAAATTACCGGTATCACGTGACTTTTTTTAGCCTCGAACCCATATTTGGAATGTCCTCCATTGCCGGTATCACGTGACTTTTTTCAGCGTCGAACCCAGATTTGGAATAAAGTCCATCTACCCAAAGAACTTCTAACTGATAAGAATAAAAGCTACTGCTGCTTTCCGCATGAACTGCTTCACTGGCTGGCGAGGGTTTTTCATTACGTCTACGGAGCCTTCCCTTCTTTACGCTAGAAGTTTTTACCTTGACCGTGTGATCAAAACGTAGCTGGAATATCCTCCATTCTATGGTGAGCAATTCACATCACGTGACTTTTACCGGAGAACAATGTAAAAAGCTGTTGGAAACACAAATAGAAAAAGCATTGATAAAGGTAGTCCTACACAAAAAGACTTTTAAGATACATAGACCGGCAATTCCCAGTCAAAAGCATGCAAGATCATGGCAGCCATCTGAAGTAAATGGAGGATATTCCATCTGCGTTTTGATCACGTGATCAAGGTAAAAACGTCTAGCGTAAAGAAGGGAAGGCTCCGTAGATGTGTAATGTAAATCCCCGCTAGCCAATGAAACAGTTCATCAGGCAAAGCAGTAGCATCTTCCCTTCTTATCAGTTAGAAGTTCCTTGGGTAAATTACCGGTATCACGTGACTTTTTTTAGCCTCGAACCCATATTTGGAATATCCTCCATTGCCGGTATCACGTGACTTTTTTCAGCCTCCAACCCAGATTTGGAATAAAGTCCATCTACCCAAAGAACTTCTAACTGATAAGAATAGAAGCTACTGCTGCTTTCCGCATGAACTGTTTCACTGGCTGGCGAGGGCTTTTCATTACGTCTACGGAGCCTTCCCTTCTTTACGCTAGAAGTTTCTACCTTGACCGTGTGATCAAAACGTAGCTGAAATATCCTCCATTCTATGGTGAGCAGTTCACATCACGTGACTTTTACCGGAAAACAATGTAAAAAGCTGTTGGAAACACAAATAGAAAAAGCATTGATAAAGGTAGTCCTACACAAAAAGACTTTTAAGATACATAGACCGGCAATTCCCATTCAAAAGCATGCAAGATCATGGCAGCCATCTGAAGTAAATGGAGGATATTCCATCTGCGGAATTACCGGAATTACGTGACTTTTTTCAGCCTCGAACCCATATTTGGAATATGCTCCACTGAAACACCTGAACCGCGAGATTTGTACGTAAGCTGTGAGTTATTTACCATTAACTGCTAGGGCTAGAATGCCCATACAACACAAACACGTCCTGAGGGCATACGATAAGCATCCTATGCAGTACATTGCCTCGTCCGTCGAACATCCTACAATATCCCATCGTTATCCGGCGGACGCCCAGGGGGGAGCAGAAAGAGACACCTAATCACGTCCTCCGGACGTCATTTTCAGCCATTCATAGGATGACAGTAGGACGCTCATAGGACCAGATAAAACGAATAGAATTTGCATCCTCTGCTCGTCCGGCATGCGTCATTCATAGGACGCTCTTCGGATCAGTAGCGGACGCTTTATATAAAAAATAAATAAACAGGAAGGGAGGGCAATTGCCCCAACCTGTTTTTCCTAAATGAGGCCTCAGATTTCTATTAATTTTATCTTAAACTGAGCAGCGGCACATACTGAAAGATTTCTATTAAAAAATAGTGGTAGTCTGGACAATTGTTGCCCAGGCTACCACTATTTTTTAATAGAAATGTTACAGTGTACACCACTGTGCAATATAAAATTAATAAAAATCAGAAGCATCATTTAGAAAGGACAGGTGGGGCAATTGCACCCCCCCCTCATTTTTTGATGTTAAAATCTTATATATTATTAAAAAATATATTTTATTAGATTTCTTTTTGTACGATTATTTTTCCTATTTTTTTTCACAAATATAGGAATCCTTCCATATGAATAAATTCTACAAAAAATATTTAAAAATGAGCATGAAAAATGAATACGAAGAAAATACTAGTTCATTTTAAGTGAAAAATTATATATTATTATCAACATCTCTTTTTTTCAACTAATAAGTAGCACACGATGAATGGGGTATCATTGGATAGGATTCTTTGACCATATCTAATATAACATACTGAATTTTCTTTATACTTTTAGATTAATATCATCATACACATTTTTTGCTGATTTCAACACCCCCTTTTTTTAGGTAAATACACAAAGTTGAATTGGATTTTATACGAAAAGCTTTTGACATAGTACAGACCTATTAGTACAATTTGTTTGGTTTAAAAAAAATTGCAATTATAAATTTAGGGAAAATGTACTTAATTTACAGTAAAGATTACAGTGCGAAAGCCTTGCAAGGGTCTATTGGTCTAGACTTAACATACTTTTCTAACACATGAATTTTACTCCTTCTAAGCAAAATCTGCATTAAAATTCGTGATGAAAAAGAAATCGAATTGAAATTTTTGAAGAATAACAAATTTTATCAGTAATAGCTGAATGCATAAAAAAATTCATCATTTTCTTAGAACAGTTTAAAAGTTAAATATTGTTATCGGTGTTGAATTCAGACCTCTCTGGGGGGGGGGGGGGATTTTTGTGGCTCCAGGCAGGGAGGGGTATTTTAAAGATCCGGTGGGCAAATTGCACCTTTTTTTCATTAAAAGTGATAAATTTCAAACCTTCTATAGGGGGAAGAGGAGGATTCCCTCCTGGGCCACCCTCTGAATTCAACAGCGATTGTTATATATGTATTAAATAAATTTAATTTCATTCTTTTGATATTCCTCATACTTTTCCAAAGTCATTTTAATTCATAAATACACATCAAATTTACAGTTTTTATTTAATACAGACAAAAATAAAGTTAAATAACACTTTCTGTATTTCTAAAAAAATAAATAAATAAAAGGGTAAAATCTTTGTTTTTTAACACTGTCAAATTTTTATTTTAATCAGAGTTTTGGGATACAACAGCCTTTGGAAAAGGCCATCATTGAAAACATTAGTTACAGCTTAATACTGGTACTACTTAAAAGAAAAAAAAATTTCGTATTAAAATATTTACATCTTCTATTCCAGTATGGATGTAATATTTAAAAATAATAATATACAATTATTTTACTCGCTGCTTTAGAATGCATGAATTTCAAGTTTTAAACAATTCAAATGCTGAAGTACATACATTTTAAATCACTGTTAAGAAAGAAAAAAAAATACTGTAAAATAACAACACCAACAAATACATTTAATGCACTTTAATTTACATTTATAGTTTTTTTTTACATAACATTTACATTCTTATACATGTTGTAACTATGCCTTTAATACTCTTTCAATCTGTGCCCCTGATAAAAGTTTCTTTGTGTCTTTTGTGTTTAAATGTACAAATATAATGTTCTTACAACGGAAATATAGACATATTTCCTAATTGAAACTTTCCCCCTACAATCTTTCAATGTCAAGAAAGCTAAAAAGATGCAAATGAAAAAGAAATTATTGTTTTAAAAATATTTTTGTTTTGTGCAACCATTAATGCTTTTAGAACAAGATAAAATAAACTGTCTATAGCTCATTCTAAACTACACTGCTCAAAACAATTAGGGGAGCACATGGTTTCAACGAAATTACGCAAATATTTACACCGATAAGTAATGTAAAATAAAACATCCATAATTTAAAGTGTTGTAGAAAACAGATAAAGAAAACTTCACATGTAAGTTAAAGCTTATAACGTCAAAAATTAGAAAAAAGAAGATAAGTGCAGAATTCGGAATTTTGCAGAAACGTCTGTTTCACTGCCTCAGTTGTAAAATTCAATTGCTCAGCTTGTGTTTTGAGAAAAGTTGGCTTGAAAATGTCACAACATGATTTACCGCAATCCATGGCTTGGCGTGTTATCGGGACAGATGAATTTGGGGAAACACAACGAAGTGTAGTGGATGCTGTTGGAGTCGCAAGAAGTGTCCATGAAAGGCTGTGGAATCGATTCCAAGACACGTGGAATGGTAGTCATCGACAAGCGCAAGGTCGAAAATGTGCTAACGCAGAAACTGATCACCGATATATCCTGTTAACAGCTCGTCGAGACGGAACGGGCAATGCTATGCAGCTGCAAACACAGTTGTTCTTGGCCACAGGACGAAGGCTTTCCAGCCATACAGTCCAAAATAGGCTTCACCAGGGTAGTCTCTATGCACGTAAGCAAATGGTCTGTATTCCGTTGACCTCAAGCCACTGTGCGGCCCAAAGAAGGTGGGGAACTGAACATCGTGTTTGGAGGCAACATTGTTGGAGTCAAATTCTGTTTACAGACGAGTCCCGATTCAGTCTGGATGTGACATCTGATGTGTTTTGGCATGGAGAGAAAGAGGCACTCAAAATAATCCCACATTCGTTCGTGAAAGATCACATTACAGACGAGGTGGGTGGATGCTATTGGCTGGAATCAGCATAGGTGGACGTACGGGCTTGCATATCATTCGGAATGGCCCTTTTACAGTTATACAGACGAGATACTGAGACCTCATGTCGTATTTTTTGTTGCAGCAATTAGTGATTTCTTTTTATCCATGCATGATAATGCCAGACTTCATACATTTCGTCTTATGGAAAACATGCTTGAAGCTAAAACAATACAGCGTATGGAATGACCAGCACGCTCTCCTGACCTAAATCCCATGGAGCATGTTTGGGACATACTCAGAAGATGCATTGCTGCGAGACCGAGGCCTGCTTTTACTGTCCGGGACTTGGAGATTGCAATTCTTGAGCAGTGGGCCAGTATTCCCCAAAGTCTTATCGATAACCTCATCGTATCCATGGAAAACAGGTGTGAAGCAGTCTTAGCTGTTCGAGGAGACCACACGCCATATTAAAAATCTAGCATCATTTCTAAACAATACTTTTTTTTTTTATCATTTACATGAAACCAAATTATTGCCCTAAACCATCTTTTCACGTTCTTTTCATCTTTTCAAAAAATAAAACCTACCTTACTATTTTTTGTGTCTTTCTTTCTGTATTGCGCATCGATACACGTGTACTATCCATTTTATGCCCATACATAGCTGTCTTGCACTATTCTTTTCACTTTTTTGCTTGCTCCCTAACTGTTTTAGCAGTGTATATTACTATTAATCAATGTATTAAGTTAACCTTTAACTGATGTTACCGGAATTACAGATCGGAGCTTTTTCCAATTTTAATAGTTTAACTTGCAACTTTCAGTTTAACTACAAACACTACCGAAATTTGTTTCGTTTGGAACTTTAATACCAACACCACAGACGTTTGAATAGGTGAATTTTAGTTATAACAGCCGTGTGCAAAAAATTTAGTACAAAAACACCATCCTATGAGTTAATCGCGCTTTTTATACATGTTTCAAATGAGCGGTCTCACAGACCACTTCACACTATTTATGTAACAATTTCTGTCACATCAGTTAAAGGTTAATTTTATAACAAGTTATTTTAATGGTACTTTAAAGTAATGTCGGGGCATAAAGGGTTAAAGTACTATTAAAAAAACTTCTTATAAAATCCATTTAACAGACTTTCCTTCTTGTACATAACTTCCATGACACATCCACTTATACGTAAGTAACATGATAAACAAATTTCTTAACATCGCCAGTAAAGCGCTTAAGTCGCCAAGTAAAAAGGTAGGAATGTACCCAAGGCATAGATATGGAGGTGATGCTCCGGCAGAGTTGGCATTAATCGATTACTTTTTAATCGATTGATTAGTAGATTAAATATTCAATCATACGAAATTGACTCCTAATTTAATTTATCATGATTGAAATTGAAAAAAGTAATTGCTCTTTAAAAAGTTTTTTTATGATTCATTCAATCTGCATGAATTCAATCTGGATTAATTTAATCGTGATTAATGTAATCATTAATTACATAGACGAAAATTAAATATCACCACCTCGTTTTCTTTCTTAAATTCGCTTTCATTGCCACGAAATTCTTTTTAAGAGTCACTATACGATTTTTCTTATTGGATATTATACAGAGTCACACAAAATTATTCATATAAATCGAAACCAATATGTTTAAATTACTTAGGGAGGATTAGGGGCAAGTGAAACACTTTTAATAAAACTGATATGTTTTTTATAATTATTTTAGGCAAATAGGATCAATACTATCAATCATTTAGTAGTCACAAATCAATGGTGATAGTCCCTGCTCCATCATAGACTACTTTATGTCGGTGCTACTACTTCCAATGGATGCAGAAGCGAAAAAGTTCTGAAATTGCGATTTTTATGATATTGGTGGGGGGAGGGGGGGGGGAGAAACTTGAAATTTGCGTGATGGTAATAACTTAAAAGTTTTAAATGCTATGTGAGAATAGTTTCTAAAAAACTCGAAAATTAAAACGGTGAAATCAGCAAAAAGTGTTCCAGAAACGTCCTAAATTAAGATTTCAATGGCATTATTAAGTGTATAAAAATTTTAATTTGACGTTCATGTTACTTTTAAGACTAGTCTCACAGAACAGTTAAAAAGTTTAGATATTTAAAAGGGCAAAATGAACGGCGAAAAGCGTTCAAAAAACGTTTAAAATTGCTATTTTTATGGAACTGTTAAGGATACAAATTTGAAATTATGCACGGTTGCTATACTTTTAAGATAAAAATATATGCGCATTACAATTTTTTAAATTGAAATATAAAAAACTGCGGGAGAAAAGGCGCCTTTTAACGGAAAATATAAGAAAATTTCATAAAAATGTATTTTTTGTGTTTTCTCGAATGGCAGTAGTTTTCAAGTTAAAAATACAAAACATTTAACGCACTTTTTTATATGTTTCTAGTGTAGTGACTCCTTCCGAAAAAAAAAAAAATTAACCATACTTAATGACCAGTATTGAATTCAGGGGATACCCCCCCCCCCCCCGGAGCAATGACATGTCTCCTCCCGGAAGATTTGAGATTTTGTATTTCCAATGATCAAAAAGTGCAATCACCCCCCCAGAAACTCTACAATGTTCCCCTGGAGCCACAAAATTCCTCCCGGAGAAAAGTGCCTGAATTAAACACTGTTAACACTTACCGGCGCGAAGTAATTCTGTTTATAAACTGATGAAATAATGGACTGACACCGCAATTTGTAAACGAATTTATTAGAAAATACGCACTTGCTTATTTTCATGTACATTATAAAAGGAAAATTTTAGTTAAATATTCTTGGGGCCGTTTGTCAGTTTTGGAATTAAAATTAGGTCTCCATTTTTAAGGACAACGTGCCGGTAAGGGTTAATGACTAAAAATAAAATCTTCAGATTTGTGTACTAAATTTATTTCTCTTAATTGTAACTGAATTAAACTTCGAAACAATAACAACAAAAAGATATATATATATATATATGTATATCTATACTAATAAAAGAACAAATCGCTCTCTGTGTGTGTGTGTGTCTGTTGGCGATGGCTAGCAAAATCTACCGCACGTAGAAGTCTGAAAATTCAGGAGTGATTAGTCCAAGACAGGTCCTGATGCACCTGAGGCTAAGATTTTTAATTTTTTAAGGGCCGGGGCCCCTGGGCAATTTTCAGTTTTTATGCACTAAATAATTAATAACATGCCGCTTTTCGATCGTTTGGGGGGTGAATTCTCCTTTCAGTTTCTGTCCCATTTCTACATTTCAGTTAAGACCCTGGCACCCTGTCAAGGGGCCCAGTACAAGGCCCCTTGAAGTTTTAGTGCACTAAATTGTTAATAACATGCCTCTTTTCTATCCGGTCTTCTTCGTTTTTGGGGTGAATTCTCCTTTCAGTTTCTACTCCATTTCTACGTTTCAGTTAAGACCCTGGCAGCCTCGCAAGGGGCCCGGTACAGGGTCCCTTGAAGTTTTAGTGCACTGAACTCTTAATAATATGCCTCTTTTCTATCCGATCTTCTTCGTTTTCGGGGTGAATTCTCCTTTCAGTTTCTACCCCATTTCTATATTTCAGTTTAGACCCTGGCACCCTTGCAAGGGGCCCGGTACAGGGCTCACTGAAGCTTTAGTGCACTAAATTTTAATAACATGCCTCTTTTCTAACCGGTCTTCTTCGTTTTTGGGGTGCATTCTCCTTTAAATTCCTACTCCATTTCTACATTTCAGTTAAGACCCTGGCACCCTTGCAAGGGGCCCGGTACAGGGCCCCTTGAAGTTTTAGTGCTCTAAATTGTTAATAACATGCCTTTTTCTATGCGATCTTTTTCGTTTTTGGGGTGATTTTTCCTTTCAGTTTCTACCCCATATCTACATTTCAGTTAAGACCCTGGCACCCTTTCAAGAGGCAGGTACAGGGCCCCTTGAAGTTTTAGCGCACTAAATTTTTAATAAATTGCTTCCTTTTTATCCGATCTTCATTTTTGGATACATTCTCCATTTAGTTATTCTCCCGTTTCTACATTCCAGTTAAGACAATGGGACCGTCTAGGGTCCCGTAGAGCCCGGTGCAGGGCTCATTAAATTTTTTGTGTGCCATGCGTTTTTCACACCCTATTTTTCTCACCTTCGCAGTGCGTAATTTTCCCCAATTTTTTGCACATTTCTTTTAAATTATATTCTAATGTTCCCTTAAAAATAGTCCGATTCACTAGCTTTATTTTTTCTAACAATATCTTAGGTTCTCCAGCTATTACATGAACGACAAAAAAATATTTCAGACTTCAACTAACACCAATTTTGAATATAAATAGTCCTCTTGGGGCTCATGGTGCATCTTCGTTAAAAATGATCCGAATTCCTTTACCATATTTTCTTTTCAATTTTCTTTACCATAGTTCTATCGTCCTCAGATTACATTAGAAACTACTAAAAAGTGTATTTATACCAAACTACATTCCACGTAAGTCCATTCCCCATTGGGGTCCGGTACAAGGTGCCTTGAAGCTTTTGAATCACGAATTATTAATAAATTGCCCCTCTTATTCCGATCTTCATTTTTGGAACCATTTTTTCATTTAGTTTTTCTCCAGTTTCTATATTCCAGTTAAAATCCTGAGGTAACTTAGGATCCTGTAGGGCCCGATCCGGAGCCCCTTGAACTTTTTGTGTGCTATGCATTATTTACACCCTAATTTTCTCACCTTCTCATTGCATGATTTTAAAATTGAGTCTTGGACTCTTCCCCCTAGACCAACACCCTCATATTTTTATTGGTGCTCTAGGGCTCCTTTTTAAGTATTTACCCCATTTTTGCGCATTTTTTTAAATATTATTCTAATGATTATTTCATACCCTATGATTAATTTTGACTAATTGAAGATCTAAAACGCTAACTACTAAACCATTTAAACATGTTTTCATCTTAAGGCCCTGCCCGCAACTATCAGTTGGGCCGTTTTGGGCACCCTGTTATAGCTCCCTTAAAAATGGTCCGATTCAGGAACTTTTTTCTTCTAACAACTTCTTAAGTTCTCCAGCTACTACATGAACGACAAAAAAAAAATAATAATAATAATAATAATAATAATGCAGACTTTGGCTACCACCAATTTTGAATATTAATCGTCTTCTTGGGGCCTTTGTTGCAGCTTCTTTAAAAACTATCCTATTCTATTGTAATTTTCTTTAACATAGTTTTATCTTCTTCCATCTACTTTAAAACCTCAAAAAAATTTTCTTAAACCCAAAATTTTCTTAATTTAAAATTTTCTTAAGATCCTGGCACGCAGGGTCCGGTCTTTCCTTATACCTCAGCTACCACCTTTTTCGAACATTAATCTCTTTTTTCAGCATCAACTTACATCTACACACTACAGCCGTAAATAAAAAATTGCGTTACTTTAAAGTAGAGGTCTGCACGGGCCGGAATTTCCAGGCCCGGCCCGAAGGAAAGCTATTTTGGCCCGGTCCGGTGTAAAAATTGAAGGTTCGGCCCGAGCCCGGCCCGGCCCGTTTACATTTTTACCGTTCTCGGCTCGGCCCGGCCCGTACAAAAATCAGTTAAAACAGGCCCGGCCCGACTCAATTTCTACAAAAAATTCCGTTTTTTCTCAACATACAATTAAGATTCCTTTAATGAATACTACATGTATATTTATGGGAACATTTTACAGTATATTTTAAATTACTATGTGTTCGCAAAATAGAAAACACACAATAGTAAACATTAACGATTACCGTATATACTCGCGTATAAGTCGAGGACTTTCTGAAAATTTTCGTTAAGCAAATTCTGGGTGTCGACTTATACGCGAGTCAGTTAAAAAAGCAAAAAACAAAAACTTCGAATACTGCAAAATTATGGCTTTTTATGTGTATGAATAAAAAAAATAATATATAAAATATACAAATAATAATAATTTAACATTTAAAAAAATTCAATGGTTTGTTTTTGTTTCTTACTACCTTTCCGCATTGGCAAGTGAAATCTTTGATTGATCTTGAGCAAAATTGAAGTAAAAAGTTAGGTGGTCGACTTATACGCGGGTTTTTGATTTTTTCCTGAATTTGCATTCAAAAGTTAAGGGGTCGACTTATACGCGAGTCGACCTATACGCGAGTATATACGGTACTTAAGTGTTTTAGTCAACGTCTGTACAGACGTTTCAAAATTCAAATAAGGGTTCATTAAAAGATTAATGTAGTTTAGAATAAAGGGTTAAAAAATATGATAAATTTTGAATCTTATAATAAAAAGTAGATTTGCGAAAATATTTCTGTCATTTTTAAGGCTTTTCTCAAATCCAAAGGAAGTACATTTTGGCACATTTATGAATTCATTTCTTTTCGGAAACGCATGAAATTGGCAGGTATTCTTATTCAGAAACCATGTAAATGCCGTTTTTTTCTTAGATAAAAGTAATATATCTTTCAGAAAATACTTCCAAAGTTAGCGTTTTCAATCGAATTTCCGGAAGCGATAGCACAGGAAAGGAGAAAAACGTACAGTCACGTGACAAGAGTCTCTGTTATCTCTGTACGTAATTTGTCAAAAATGGAAACGCTATTCAATTCCAAATGCCTTAAATACACAGGCCTGTCAATTTTATGACTTTATAGTTAAAAATGAGTCAGAAAATGTGTCTGAAAGTTTCGCATTGTTGAGCAGTAAATATGAGAACCACCTTAAGGTACATTTCCAAAGATACTGTTAACAGAAGTTCATTATCGCTAATAATACTTTTACAAAACATAATGCCTGTCCTACACATCCTGAGAACCTAAGACCAGTTCCGTCCCGGCACAAGTTAAAAAATTAAACCCGGGATCAGGCATCATGTAACTGTACGATGCCGATCTCTACGATGGACATGTTACATTTCTGTATTGATGTTGTTAAACTCGCATCGGCTCGTAACGCACATTTATACTTCTCGAAAAAGTCATATTCATTGATAATGGCCTCGTATTTTACCTGCTTCTCGCAAATTCTTATATCGGGCCGATAGGCCCGATTAATTTTTTTTATTGGCCCAGCCCGGCCCGTTTGAAAATTCTCCTCCATTCCGCCGACCCGGCCCTCGGGCTGGGCCGGCTACGGGCCTCGGGCCAAGCCCGGGCCCGTGCAGACCTCTACTTTAAAGGTAACTTTAGGTAAGGGATTTCACCCGTTTATTAAATATCGTATTATAATGTTAACAGTAATTCCTGAAATTTACAAGGTGAGGAGGCATCTTCCACCGCTTGGTGGCGCGTTATTTTCTCGGGTTTAAGGGCCCAATTTCAACGGGATTTGCTTCCTTCAACTTAGATTACAATTCATCTACTTTCAACTTTCTGTATTATGAAATTTTATCTTAGACTTTAGTTACCAACATTTTCTAACATTAATGGTGCATTCTTTTTTTTTTTTTTTTTGGATTCTGTGGGCTTGATTCCTACGAGGTTTGGCTCACTCAACTTGGTTTTCGATTATCTCCGGCACATGCGGGCACTTCCGGTAAATGCTGACATAGGTTGTGAGGATCTAGATTACAGGTTCGTTCGGAAAGAAGTTTGATGGTAACACATTAGGCCCTGCGGAAGTCAATGGGGCATCTGAAATTAGGTTCAAGTATTTCCAAAGATATAAATTCATATAAACTTAAGTTTTATTGAAGGTTATTATTTAGAAACCCCGGGCAACGCCGAGCGGGCCTGCTAGTATATATATATGTTACCGGCCAAACCCGATTTTAGGCCAAACTAGATTGGCCTAGGCCAAACTAGTTTATCCTAACGCGCATCGGATAAACTAGTTTTTCCTAGGCCAAACTAGTTTATCCTAACGCCCATAGGATAAACTAGTTTTTCCTAGGCCAAACTAGTTTATCCTAACGCCCATATGATAAACTAGTTTTTCCTAGTCCAAACTAGTTTGGCCTAACGCTCATAGGATAAACTAGTTTAGCCTGCCATTCATTGGTCTGAACTAGTTTATCCTAGGCTGATCTAGTTTGTCCTAGGCCAATTCAATTTGGCGTGCATTTATTGATCCCAAAGACCGCTTCGGCGCCAACCTTCTAATTTATCCTAGTCCAATCTAGTTTATCCTAGGCCAATTCAGTTTGACGCGCTTTAATTGATGCCAACCAGTGTTGAGCACGCTCACAAAAAAAAAAAAAAATAAAAAATAAAGAAAGAAAGAAAGAAAGAAAACGAACTAATTCAAACTCTAATTCAGTTTCTCGAAAATGAATCAAGTTCACGCTCAAATTAAAAAAATTTCAAACGAATCCGCTCAACTCAAACACGTCTATGGAAGTGAGCGAAGTTCAGTGAAAACTCTTTTTTTTTTTTTTTTTTTTTTTTTTTTAAATAAAAGGGGAGTTTAGCGTCCAAATTTACAAACTTTTGTGAGCTAGTGTTTTGGTTATTCGATGTAATGGTCTTTACGGGCTCGCTCAATTTTTCTTCCCAACACCCGGCCCGGGCTTGGTTTGGGGATTACTTTTTTCGAGAGTTTCGGACCGAGATGGGCAGGGGCTCAATTTTTTTCCGGCTAAATTCGGGACTGGACTGCATTCTTCTTGAGGTCTACACAGGCAGAAATTCTCACTCCAATTTCCAATGCAGCTCATATGAAAATCATTTGGACCGGCAGGATGTCTGGTCTGTTCAGTAAAAATATCAGAAACACTTAGGCAGGCCCAATTTTTTTTTAATGCACGTACTTTTAAATAGCTATTATTCCACAATTAAAATTTATATACTTATTAGCCCCGATATGCTATTTCTTTCTGCCAGCAATAAAAGTTTCGTCTCTAAAAAACAACGTTCCGTTGTATAAGCCAGTCATAAAAAAGCAGATGTATCAATGTACGGCTAAATACTCTACTGCAATTTTTTTTTACTTCTAAACATAGCACATTTTCAATTTTTATACCGTCGTGTTAGGAAAAAAAAAGTTCTTTTAACTGCAATTTGTTTGAAAATTTCATCTCATTTTTGAGATATGAATTTTTTTGTGCTTTTAGCGCCATTTGTTTAATGTTGGCAACTCAAGTACTCCATTTCTGTAGAAAGTAAAAGATAAATAGTTGGAAAATAGTAATTATATTTTTTTGTTGCCATTTTTCCATAACAACAACAAAAAAAAAATGTAATTAAAATACGTGCTATTTTGAAAAAATATAAATGAATGATTTCTGATAAAACATGGAGCTGTTATAAACTATATTTAATTTTAAGTATCTATATTAATATTACAAACAAATGAAGGCATATGAATCATTAGATAGCAGATTTTTTTTGGCGAGTTTCTTGAATGACGACATCTCTTTTTTTGGATTTATGTATTATTCAGCGATAGTGACGGCCTACGAATAATTTACTGTAGATGCTGTTTAAAACTGGATCGTAAATGAGGAATTATTCAGTGGATGCGAATGATGTCATTTTATATAAAATAAAAGCGTGTGTTTTAAGTCTTAAAACTAAAATAAATTTTGTACTGTCTATATTTATATACACTTTTTTTTTCATCGGGGGCGACACTAAATTCTGAAAAAGCAGAATTCCTGTTTTCTAGTTATTTTTATTAATTTTTTTAAGATGAGTAGATGCATTTTTAGGTAATAAAATTAAAATACGGTAAAACCTGGGAAAAATAACCTGCCTATGACGGAATCCCGTGTTTAACAAAAAAAAAAAAAAAAAAAAATATGTTGATCTATGTAAAATGAGGATATTAGTACTTGTAAAAAGAATATAATGCATTTACAACAGAGATGAACCTTCAAATAAGGGAACCTGCCTATAACGAATTTTCTTCTTTTCTATGCACTTCCGTGTTAGAAGACTTTATTGTATAAAATTTTTAAATCTCCAAGCCATAGAATGTGGATTAACGATACTAATGATTCTATTATAAACTATATTGATTTTTTAATGAATCTCTGTTTGTATGTAAATATCCGAATAATTACTAATACCATTAATTTTTTACACAACTTGGAAACTGGAAAATCCGAAAAATTTTATGTAGAAAAACTTTCTAAGACGGAATCACATAAGAGAGAAAAAAACTTTATTATAGTTAAGTTTCTTTTTTAGCAGGTCAGTCGTCTCTAGTCTAAATGTACTATGTTTTTTTTCAAACGGATTATTATATCCAATTTGCACCGATTAAAAAAAAAAATTCCGTTTAAAATACGATTTCGTCATGCACAGATTATTTAACAGGTTTTACAGTTCTGTATCCCCATCCGTATAAATGTATATGTACTATTCTTTAAAGAGAATTTTAATTGTGATATAATGGTAACTTAAAAATATATGTGTTTTAGGCCAAACTGGGACTGGGACTTCGCCGGATTTTTGAAAATTCCAGATTTCTGAACGAATATCAAATGTACTTCTGATATTCTTGATGGTGCATTTATTCATAATTAATTCAAAGCCAAGTGATATTTATGTGAGAAAAGAAAATCAATGTTTTTTTTTTAATATTAATTTTTTTTCTCTCATAAATATCACCTGGCTTTGAATTATTTATGAATAAATGCACCATTAAGAATATCAGAAGTACATTTGATATTCTTTCAATAATCTGGAGTTTTCAAAAATCCGGCGAAGACCCGGTCCCGACGATGCCGAATTTTCGAAGTTATACGGTACATAATCAATCCTCTAAATTCTTCCTCTCCTAAATTTTATGATAATCTCTCATCCAATTCTTCGGTCCTCCAGCTCACAATTTATCAAATAGAACATATTTTGTAACTAACGGCGGCGGTGAAATGGGGAAGATAGGGGGCAGTATCTCACTACCCATCGAATAAAATATATTATACAGGGGTGACGGCAATGCTACTTTGTACAAGGTTGGCGCCGGAGCGGTAGTTGGGATCAATAAAAGCACGTCAAATTGCGTTGCCCTAGGATAAACTAGAAGGTTTTGGCGCCGCAGCGGTCTTTGGGATCAATAAAATCATGCCAAATTGTATTGGCCTGGGATAAACTAGATCGGCCAAGGATAAACTAGTTCGGACCAATGAATAGCAGGCTAAACTAGTTTATCCTATG
Organism: Maratus speciosus; assembly: GCA_963932465.1. Lineage (NCBI taxonomy): Eukaryota > Metazoa > Arthropoda > Arachnida > Araneae > Salticidae > Maratus > Maratus speciosus. The sequence continues at coordinate 200,344,097 of OZ010787.1, read as the reverse complement.
TATGTTAGGCCAAACTAGTTTGGCCTAGGAAAAACTAGTTTATCCTATGGGCGTTAGGATAAACTAGTTTGGCCTAGGAAAAACTAGTTTATCCTATGGGCGTTAGGATAAACTAGTTTGACCTAGGAAAAACTAGTTTATCCTATGCGCGTTAGGATAAACTAGTTTGGCCTAAAATCGGGTTTGACCGGTAACATATATAATAAATTTGAAATCACAAATATATGAAGAAATTGATAAAGTTCTAAAGATGATTTAGAAATGAACATATGAAACCAGTATGTAATATAAGAAACTATGAATGACTCACAGAATCATCAGAGGAGCTTGTGAGTTCAATCTATACTAATAAAAGAACAAATCGCTCTGTGTGTGTGTGTGTGTGTCTGTCTGTTGGCGATGGCTAGCGAAATTTACCGCACGTAGGAGTCTGAAAATTCAGAAGTGATTAGTCGAAGACAGGTTTTGATGCACCTGAGGCTCAGATTTTTAATTTTTTAAGGGCCGGGGCCTCTGGGCCCCTTTAAGTTTATATGCACTAAATTGATAATAACATACCTCTTTTCTATCCGATTTTCTTCGTTTTTGGGTTGAATTCTCCTTCCAGTTTCTACCCCATTTCTACATTTCAGTTAAGACCCTGGCACCCATGCAAGGGGCCCGGTACAGGGCCCCTTGAAGTTTTAGTGCACTAAATTGTTAATAACATGCCTCTTTTCTATCCGATCTTCTTTGTTTTTGGGGTGAATTCTCCTTTCAGTTTCTGCCCCATTTCTACATTTTTAGTTAAGACCCTAGAACCCTGTCAAGGGGCCCAGTACAGGGCCCCCTGAAGTTTTAGTGCACTAAATTGTTAATGACATGCCTCTTTTCTATCCGATCTTCTTCGTTTTCGGGGTGAATTCTCCTTTCAGTTTCTACCCCATTTCTACATTTCACTTAAGACCCTGGCACCCTTGCAAGGGACCCGGTATAGGGCCCCATGAAGTTTTAGTGCACTAAATTGTTAATCACTTGCCTCTTTTGAATCTGATCTTCTTCGTTTTTGAGGAGAATTCTCTTTCAGTTTCTGCCCCATTTTTACATTTCAGTTAAGACCCTGGAACCCCTGCAAGGGGCCCAGTACAGGGCCCCTTGAAGTTTTAGTGCACTAAATTGTTAATAACTCGCCTCTTTTCTATCCGATCTTCTTCGTTTTCGGGGTGAATTCTCCTTTTAGATTCTGCCCATTTCTATATTTCAGTTAAGACCCTGGAATCCTGTCAAGGGGCCCAGTACAGGGCCCCTTGAGTTAGTTTTTAGGTAACTTTAGACCCATTTTATTGCACTAAATTGCTAATAACATGCCTCCTTTCTATCCGATCTTCGTCGTTTTTAGGGTGAATTCTCCTTTCAGTCTCTGCCCATTTCTACATTTTCAGTTAAGACCCTGTAATCCTGTCTAGGGGCCTAGTTCAGGGCCCCTTGAAGTTTTAGTGCACTAAATTGTTAATATAATGCCTCTTTTCTATCCGAATTTCTTCGTTTTCAGGGTGAATTCTCCTTTCCGCCCCTACCCAATTTCTACATTTTCAGTTAAGACCCTGGATCCCTGACAAGGGGCCCAGTACAGGGCCCCTTGAAGATTTAATGCACTAAATTGTTAATAACATGCCTCTTTTCTATGCGATTTTCTTCGTTTTTGAGGTGAATTCTCCTTTCAGTTTCTGCTAATTTCTACATTTTCAGTTAAGACCCTGGAATCCTGTCAAGGGGCCCAGTTCAGGGCCCCTTGAATTTTTAGTGCACTAAATTGTTAATAATATGCCTCTTTTCCGTCCGATTTTCTTCGTTTTCGGGTGAATTCTCCTTTCAGTCCGTACCCCTTATATACATTTTCAGTTAAGAACCTGGATCCCTGACAAGGGGCCCAGTACAGGGCCCCTTGAAGTTTTAGTGCACTAAATTGTTAATAACATGCCTCTTTTCTATGCGATGTTCTTCGTTTTTGGGGTGAATTCTCCTTTCAGTTTCTACCCCATTTCTGCATTTCAGTTAAGACCCTGGCAAACTTGCAAGGGGCCCGGTACAGGGCCCCTTGAAGTTTTAGTGCACTAAACTGTTAATAACATTCCTCTTTTTTATCCGATCTTCGTTCTTTTTGGTGTGAATTCACCTTTTAGTTTCTGCCCCATTTCTACATTTCACTTTAGATCCTGGCACCCTTGCATGGGGCCCGGTACAGGGCCCTTGAAGTTTTAGTGCACTAAATTTTTAATAAATTGCTTCCTTTTTATCCCATCTTCATTTTTGGATACATTCTCCATTTAGTTATTCTCCCGTTTCTACATTCCAGTTAAGACCATGGGCCCATCTAGTGTCCCGTAGGGCCCGGTCCAGGGCCCATTACTTTTTTTGTGCGCCATGCGTTTTCCACACCCTATTTTTCTCACCTTCGCAGTGCGTAACTTTAAAATTGAGTCTGAACTCTTCTCCTTAGACCAACACTCACATATTTTTATTGGGACCCTAGGGCCCTTTTTTAAGCATTTCCGCCAATTTTTGCACATTTCTTTTAAATTATATTCTAATGATCCCTTAAAAATAGTACGATTCACTAGCTTTATTTTTCTAACAACATCTTAGGTTCTCCAGCTATTACATGAACGACACAAAAATATTTTATACTTCAACTACCACCAATTTTGAATATAAATCGTCTTCTTGGGGCCCTTGGTGCATCTTCTTTTAAAATGATCCGAATTCCTTTACCATATTTTCTTTTCAGTTTTCTTTACCATAGTTCTATCGTCCTCAGATTACATTAAAAACTACTACTAAATGTAGGGGAGACTAGGGAGGGTTGACCCACTTTTTACAAAATAATTTTTAATTTTTTAAATATTGACCGTAGAATAAAATTTTATATATCATTTTATTCGTTATACAATCAGTTATCAAAATAAAATTGCTACATAAGTGTAATATATAAGAAATTTGAAAAATGATCGATTTTATCCATGCGAAAATAATGGGTCAAGGCTCCCCACATATGGGAGGCTTGACCCACTATATTGGAGGCTTGACCAACTTTGTTTTATATTGAAATACTTGTGAAGAGAAATTAAATGTGTTTAAAAAAGGCAATATAACTTTATGCTAAATGTTTTAATTATTATAAAAAACATTTTTGAAAATATGATGCTTAAACAAACCTGTTTAGATGCAATCGCAAGTCAGAGGAGAAAAATTTAGTTTTAAACAGAATTTCGTCTGAGCAGGTATAATTGTACAGCTGGAAAAATGAAATTTGAACATTTAAGGCAATATTCCGTTAGAGACAGGTTCCGTTTTCATAGGGTTTCTTGCATTATTATGCCCGGAATTTATAGCCACTGTCCCCCTTTTTTTGTCTCCTTTTCCTACTTTTTGTGACACTCGACCTGACAACTCTAATTGTCACATAGTTTGGCTTCATCTCAGTGTATTCATGCTGGTGAAATTTGTCTACACACCTTCCAAAAGATTTTCGATCAGTGCTATGTTCTTTTGCAGCCGCATGTGAACTTAACTGATCATTATCTTCTTTATCCCTTTCAGTAGCAAAGTACTTTCAGTACTAAAATGTTGAAATAAGTGACTGGCACCGGCATTTACGAACAAATTTATTTGGAAATAAGGAAAAGGGTATATTTCACATACATATTAAATGGAAAAGGTTTTAGCAAAATTCTGGTGCCATTATAGCGTTTGGGAATTAAATTTAAGTGGTTTCATTTGCATCGCTGCCCCTGAAAGTTTTAAGACTGCTGCTTACATATTTTCTAGTACTTTCTAGTCTTTTACACTGTTTCTATTTACCTATTGTAGTAATTTTTAAATGGAAAAAGTTCCTATCAACTTTCCCATTTATATTTCATTAAATTTTTTCTTGCAGTGGATACTATAGCAATTTTTCACATCTTTCTTTAATCTAAATATTTTATTTTCCATCACCCTATTTTACCGTGGCTTTACAAAATAAATTTACATTCATTTTTATGTATAACCATTAACCTTTCATTATGCATAGTGTATAGTGCATAAAAAGATTTCATCTGGTCAACCCTCCCTCACATTGACTGGATCAAGCCTCTCCACATAACCCTTTTCTAAAGAATAGCACATTGTTATGTTAAGCCTAACTTACTGTACAATCTTTATGCCTGGTATGAAAGCTCGATATTTCTGCATTACTTAAAACCTACTTACTTAAATTTCTATGATATATTTTATCTCAAAAAAGCTTGCAGAATATTTCAAAAGAACACAACTTTTAGGTTGAAAACGCCTCACAATTAGTTTTTTCACACCTATTTCGATTATCTCTATGAAACAAAGACTGCTGTTTGAGCATTCCAGTAGCTCTGGTTGACACCTAATGATAAAACTCTGAAATTCTTTTAAATATAAAAACTGGGTAGGTCAAGCCTCCCGTATGGTCAACACTCATTAGTCTCCCCTATTTATACCAAACTACATGCCACGTAAGTCCATTCCCCCTTGGGGCCCGGTACAAGGCCCCTTGAAGCTTTTGCATCATAAATTATTAATAAATTTCCCCTCTTAATCCAATTTTCATTTTTGGAACCATTTTAGGTAGCTTTCATTACAAAAAGCTACCTATTGCAGCCGTTCGGAGGAAAGCGATTTCAAAAAATTTTGGTGTATTTTCATCGATCATGACCCCTAGACCCAGAAACCACCCTCCGTTCAAAAGTTGATATATATATATATATATATATATATATATCCATATATATATATATCTTATTTTTGTCATACTGTAACTCTCGTATTTATGAACCGATTTGGATGAAACTCGGGGTGTACATATTACATACCAATGTCTCGACCGAGTTCGTTGTCCAGCTTCATCCGCCATCTTGTTTCAAAATGGCGGTCATTGAAAAAAATTTTAAAAAATTAAAATTTGAAATGTGGTATCAAAAAGTTTAAAATTGAAAAATATTTTTTTCTTATGTCTTTGTCCTTGATACAAAGATTCCGGAGCAGTTTTTGTTTCGTCTATATCTTAAAAAATGGCTGAGTTATAGCACTTTAAATTTCTAGCGTGGCTGACATTTTGAAACGTCCTAATTTTTGTCACGCGGCGCATTCATGAACCGATATGGATGTACCTTAGTGTGTACAAAGTACATATCAATGTCTCGACCGAGTTCGTTGGCCAGCTTCATTCGCAATCTTGTTTCAAAATGGCGGCCATTTAAAAAAATTTTAAAAAGTTTAAAATTTGAAATGTGGTACCAAAAAATTGAAAATTGAAAAATATTTTTTTTATGTGTTTGACCTTGATACAAAGATTCCGGAGCAGTTTTTGTTTCGTCTATATCTTAAAAAATGGCTGAGTTATAGCACTTTAAATTTCTAGCGTCGCTGACATTTTGAAACGTCCTAATTTTTGTCACGCGGCGAGTTCATGAACCGATATGGATGTACCTTAGTGTGTACAAAGTACATATCAATGTCTCGACCGAGTTCGTTGGCCAGCTTCATTCGCAATCTTGTTTCAAAATGGCGGCCATTTTAAAAAATTTTAAAAATTTAAAATTTAAAATGAGGCATCAAAAAATTGGAAAATGAAAAATATTTTTTTCTTATGTGTTTGACCTTCATACAAAGATTCCGGAACAGTTTTTGTTTCGTCTATATCTAAAAAAATGGTTGAGTTATAGTATTTTGAATTTCTATTGTGGCTGACATTTTGAAACGACCAGATTTTTGTCACGCGATAATAGGCGTATTTATGAACCGATTTGAATGTAAATTGGTGTGAACGTAGTACATACCAATGTCTCGACCCAGTTCGTAGGCAAGCTTCATTCGCCACCTTGTTTCAAAAGGGAACATTTAAAAAATATTTTAATTTAAAATTTAAAGTGAGGTATCAAAAAATTGGAAAATGAAAAAGTTTTTTTTTATGTGTTTGACCTTAATACAAAGATTCCGGTGAAGTTTTTGTTTCGTCTATATCTTAAAAAATGGTTGAGTTATAGCAGTTTGAATTTCTAGCATGGCTGACATTTTGAAACGATCACGCGATCATTTGATTTGTCACGCGATAACACACGTATTTATTAACCTATTTGGTTGTAAGAAGGCATGTGGATAATATATAGCAAATGTCTTGACCAAGTTCACTGGCTAGTTTCATCCGCCATCTTGTTTCGAAATGGCGGCCATTAAATAAAAAGAAATTATATTTAATGTGAGGTGCAAAAAAATTAGAAATTGAAAAAGGTTTCTTTCTTAAGTATTTAACCTTAATATAAGGATTCCGGAGCATTTTTTATTTTGTCTTTATCTTAAAGGATGGCTCAGATATAGGAGTTTGAATTTGTTCATGTGGGTGACATTTTGAAAAATCCGATTTTTTGCCTGCGACAGCACTCGTATATATCAACGATTCCTATGTGAGTGAGCATGTGCACAGGAACTACTAAGGTCTCGACCAAGTTCACTGGTTAGCCTCATTCACCACGTTGTCTTAAAAGGGCAGGCACTTCAAGATATCGCCGAATTTGGAAACCAAATATAAGTTACTTTAAATAAAATCAGCTTGGATAAAGCTGAATAATTTCGCAAAATTCTCATTCATAATGATTTAGTATTGATAAAAAGTAGTATTGAATCTTCTATAATCGGTTTCCACTAAATTGAGCTTCGTGTGTTTGAATAATATAAGCTAGCTTTTTAAAAATAAGGAATATGAAAGCTACCTCTTCCTCCCGGCACTGGCCGGAAGGACTTCTTCCATTTCGTTTTTCTCCCGTTTCTATATTCCATTTAAAATCCTGAGGCACCTTAGGGTCCTGTAGGGGCCGACGTGGGGCCCCTTGAACTTTTTGTGTGCTATGCATTTTTTACACCCTAATTTTCTCACCTTCTCATTGCATTATTTTAAAATTGAGTCTTGGACTCTTCTCCTTAGACCAACACCCTCATATTTTTATTGGGGCTCTAGGGCCCCTTTTTAAGAATTACCCCATTTCTGCGCATTTCTTTAAATTATTATTCTAATGATTATTTCATACCCTTTGATTAATTTTGACTAATTGAAGATCTAAAACGCTAACTACTAAAACATTTAAACATGTTTTCATGTTAGGGCCCAGCTCTCAACTATCAGTTGGACCGTTTTAGGCCCCCTGCAATAGCTCCCTTAAAAATGGTCCAATTCAGGAGCTTTTTTCTTCTAACAACTTCTTAAGTTCTCCAGCTATTACATGAATGACAAAAAAAAAAAAAAATGCAGATTTCAGCTACCACCAATCTTGAATAGTCTTTTTGGGGCCTTTGTTGCAGCTTCTTTAAAAACTATCCTATTCTATTGCAATTTTCTTTAACATAGTTTTAGCTTCTTCCAGCTACTTTAAAACCTCAAAATAATTTTCTTATACCCAACTGCATTCCAGTTAAGACCCTGGCACCCAGGAACCGGTCCTTCTTTATACGTCAGCTACCACCTTTATGGAACATTACCATCTCCTTTTTCAGCATCAACTTACGTCTACTCATTACAGCCGTAAATTAAAAAATCGCGTTACATTAAAGGTAACTTTAGATAGGGATTTCATCCGTTTATTAAATATCGTGTTAATGTTAACAATAATTCATGAAATTTACAAGGTGAGGAGGCATCTTTCACCTCTTGGTGGCGCGTTATTTCCTCGGGTTTAAGGGCCCAATTTCAACGGGATTTGCTGCCTTCAACTTAGATTACAATTCATCTACTTTCTGTATTATGAAATTTTATCTTATACTTTAGTTACCAACATTTTCTAACATTAATAGTGCATTTTTTATTTTATTTTGTGGGCTTGATTCCTACGAGGTTTGGCTCACTCAACTTGGTTTTCGATTATCTCCGGTAAATGCTGCCATATGTTGTGAGGATCTAGATTACAGGTTCGTTCGGAAAGAAATTTGATGGGAACACATTACGCGCTGCGGAAGTCAATGGGGCCGCCGAAATTAGGTTCTTAAACCCGGGAGAACTCGCTAGTGAGAATGCCCAATTGCTTTTCTTTTACTTTACATTCATATAATATCAACTTTTTTTGGTTGGCTTAGTACTTTTATTCACAAAATAGGTAAAATAATTGAAAAACATTTTGAAATTTTAATTAAAATGAAAAATGATTTAAATAAGAGTCTTAAAAAAGTACGACTGTGAGAGAAAATCTCATGCAGCGAGTTCTCCCGGGTTAAAAGAATTTCCAAAGATATAAATTCATATAAACTTAAGTTTTATTTAAGGTTATTGTTTACAAACCCCGGGCAACGCCGGCGGGCCTGCTAGTATATATATATATATATATGCGGTTTTTGATGATGGTCGGTAATGTTTAATTAATGGTTATATATATCATCATCATCATCATCAACCGTTTTCAATCCACTGCTGGATGTAGGTCTCCCCCAGATTTTTCCAATGTTTCGTGTCTAGTGCTTTAGTCATCCAATTTACACCGGCTACTTTTCTGATTTCATCGCTCCATCTTACTTGAGGTCGTCTTCTTGGCCGTTTTACATCTCTGGGATACCACTGTAGGGTGTTTGTGCTCCATCTATTGTCTTGTCTTCTTGCGATGTGCCCAGCCCATTTCCATTTTAGCCGTTTAATTCTTTCAATGATGTCAAAAACTTTCGTCTGAGTTCTTATCCAGGTTATTCTTTTTCTGTCTCTTCTAGTTATACCTAGCATACATCTTTCCATACTTCTCTGTGTTGTTTGTAATCTTTGTACCATCCGTTTTGTTAGCGTCCATGTTTCTGCTCCATAAGTTAGGACAGGCAAAACACATTGGTTAAATACCTTTCTTTTCAAACACAGGGGCATGCTACTCTTCAGAATAATATTGTTCTTCCCAAAAGCACTCCATCCATTTCTTATTCTTCTATTGATTTCATTCATGATACTATTATCAGATGATATTTCTTGCCCAAGGTACACATAACTTTGCACTTCTTTAATTTCAGTGTTGTTGTAGACGATTTTCTTTTTTGATGCAAATGAATTGAACATCACCTTAGTCTTTTCCAAGTTTATTTTTAATCCCACATTAATGCTAGCTTCTGCCAAATCTTTTAGAATATTTTCCAATTCTTCAGGGCTGTTACTGAAAATTAAAATGTCGTCAGCGAATCGGAGATGACTTAAATATTCCCCATTTATTCTAATCCCTTTGTTTTCCCAATCCAGCTTCTTGAAAATATTTTCTAAGACAGCAGTAAAAAGCTTAGGCGAAATGGTGTCTCCTTGTCTTACCCCTCTTCCAAGCTTGATCTTTGCTTTTCCTTTGTCCAAGCGGATGGTTGCTGTTGCTTTCTTGTAAATCTTCTTTATAATATTGATGTAAGGTTTGTCTATACCAATGTCCTCCAGAGATTCTACTACTGCTGATGTGTAGACCGAATCAAATGCTTTTTCATAATCAATAAAGGCAAGGCAAAGAGGTAAATTATATTCCTTATGTTTTTCTATGAATTCCCTTACCGTTTGGATATGATCCATTGTGCTGAATCCACTTCGGAATCCTGCTTGTTCTCTAGGTTGAGCTGAGTTCAGAGCTGATTCAAGTCTTGTCGTTAAAACTTTGGTGAAAATTTTATAAATCACTGACAGTAAGCTGATTGGACGGTAGTTTTTAATGTTTTCCTTCTCTCCTTTCTTGTAAAGTAGCACCATCACAGCATTATTCCAATCTTCTGGTACATCTGACTTCTGGAGACATTTGGAAAACAGTAAGGATAGCATTTTTGCAAATTCTTCTCCTGCTTCTTTGATAAGGTCGATTGTAATTCCATCTTCTCCGGGGCATTTACCTTTTTTCATAAATTTAATGGCTTGTAAAACTTCGTCTGTCATCATTGGGATTATGGCGTCGGTTTCTGTTAAGTTTTCTCGTGGATCACATAAGTTGATTTCCCTCTGATCTTCACATTTATATAAATCGTTATAGAATTTTTCGACAATGTGTACTATTTCTTTATTGATTTTGGTGATTGTTCCATCTGCCCTCTTTAGTGCAAAAATACCTTTTCTTCCAACACAAAGTTTTTGCCTAGCTGATTTTAAACTTTTGTTATCTTCTAGAATTTTCTTGACAAGATCAGAGTTAAATTTTCTGATATCTTCTGTAACACATTTTCTTACCGTTTTACATAATTCAGCATATTCAACTCTTGATTTAGGATCGTTTTTCTTCATTTTAAATTCTCTGCGTTTCTTCATCAATCTTCTTGTTTCTTCTGTTATTTTCTTTGTCTGCTTTACTTGTGCATCGCCGGCTATCTTCTTTGCAATATCTTGTAGAGTACTGGTTAGTTTCTTGTTCACTACTGTAACATCTTGCTCTTCTTCTAAAGTTGATTGAAGTACTTGGAAACGGTTTTTAAGTTCCAAATGGAATTCTTCTTTATGTTTCTGGAGATTTATTATATCGATTGATTTCTTTGAGTGTTGCAAAAGCTTCATTCTTTCCACTTTAGTATTTAACAGCAGTTTGCATCTAACCAACCTGTGATCACTTCCTGTATTGAAGTTATTGAGAACGCTGCAATCCTGAGTAAGATGCTTTTTGTTTGTTAAGATGTAGTCGATTTAACTTGTTGAGCCATTTGCACAACGCCATGTCCATTTTCTTTGTGGCTTTTTCTTGATGATATACAACTGTTCACATTCTGCAAACTCAATCAATCTGTTTCCTCTTTCATTTCGCACCCCATATCCATGATTTCCTACTGATAACTCACCTTTCTCTTTTTCCCCAATTCTAGCATTCCAGTCTCCCATTATTAATTTTATGTAGCATTTTCCCTTTTGATGCATTGAAGCTACTTCTTCATAGAAATCCTCAACTTCTTCATCAGTATAGCTTACTGTTGGTGCATAAACTTGGGTAATTTGCAGCTTGTATCTTCTGGACACCTGTATTACTAACCTTGCAACTCTATCTGATGCACTATCATATTCTACGATGTGATTCTTCCACCTTTTATGAATCAGAAATCCTACACCGCTTGTTCTTCCATCTTCTGTGCCTCTGTAGTATAATACATGTCCGCTGGCAAGATCTATCTTCTCTTCTCCTTTTCTTCTTACTTCACATAATCCTAGGATGTCCCAGTTGATTCTTTCTAATTCTTCTTCAAGTTCCTGTAAACGATTTTCCGAAGATAGGGATCGTCCATTATACGTAGCCAAGGTCATCAACTTATGGCAGCCTAGCCGAGCCCGGTTATTCTTAGCACCCTCTGTCTTCATGTCTTTCTGATCGCTGCCGTAACCAGGAACATTCAGACCGCCGGGAATTAAGGGCCGTGATTTATTTTGTGAATTCATGGTAAAATAAGTGGGGTAGGTGGCCAAATTCCTCCACGCTGGCCAAGCGGGTTGGAGGAAGCCCATCCGCGTTCGTTCCCCATGCACTAGGCAAGGGTACTAACAGGCTGTACCGGTGGAAGGTGCAGATTGGACATTAAGTCTCCGCTCCCAGTCGATTCCTTTAAGTCCTCCTCGAAGGCAATTAAAGGGTCTTCTCCTGGTTAATAAGCAGAGGCTATTAAACAGCCCGGTTATATATATATATATATATATATATATATGGAATTTTAATCTATTAAATATAAAGAAATCATCTATAAATATTATTTGTTAAACTTACAAATATTTTTACAGAGCACATTTACATACTTTTAGACAATTTTTAAACAGTATAAAAAATTGAAGGAGGAAAAAAAGATTCTGTATCAGATAACTGATTTGAAGCTGAAAATTGCGTTTAATAAGCATACTACATTGCGCTAAACATACTACATTACGGTAACATATTGAATTGTGCATAAAAAAAAAACTTGCAACAAACTGAAGAAGAAAGTCTATTGTAAAAGCAAAATACAACAGTTTGATGTCAGCTTCACACCATAAAAGTGTAAGAATAAATCATAGGGGATGCTTTGCCCCTCCTCTTCTTTACTTCTTGCCAAAACAAATTTTTGTAGCATAATTAGAGCAATCAATTTCATAAAATACTCAAAAATTTTTAGGAATATTTTCACAGTACATTTACATATTTTCAGACATTTTTGAAGGATTTTAATGAATTAAAAAAAAAATCCATACGGGATAACTAATTTGTTGCAGCAAATTTTGTGCAAATAATCAAACTAAATTGCTGTATGTCATAAGAAACTTACAAAAAGCTGAAGAAAAAAAAACATTGTATAAGCAAAATTCAACAGTTCGATGCTGGCTTTACATCATAAAATTATGAAAATAAATCATTAGATTGGCTCTTTATCTCTCCCCCCTCCTTTTTAATAAAAAGAATCTTTCAAAATATACTGACAAACCAGTTAATTTCAATAATATACTCATAAAATTTCATTTATGTGCCAAAAAATCGAACGACGTTTTAATTGTTATTTAAACTAAATGCATGTTTGATAATAGTGTATTACTAATACAACTAATTAATTATTAATGCTACTAATTAACTTTTAACTGATGTCACAGAAATTGTCTTATAACTAGTGTGAAGTGGTCTGTGAGACCGCTCCATCGAAAGATGAATAAAAGACGCGATTAACTCATAGGTTGCTGTTTTTGTATTAAACTTTTTGTACAGGACTGTTATAATTAAAATTCACCTATTCAGAAGTCTCTGGTGATAGTACTAAAGTTCCAAACGGAACAAAATTTCGGTAGTGTTTGTAGTTAAACTGAAAATTGCAAGTTAAACTATAAAAATTGAAAAAAAGCCGCGGTCTGAGAGACCAGTAACATCAGTTAAAGGTTAATAAACGGCCTTTTATGACTTCCACAGTTTAACAATCTTTTCGAAACACGTACTTTGACCTTATTTTTTAAATGGAATTTTTTTTTTTTTTTTTTTTTTTTTTTTTTTTTTTTTTTTTTTTTTTTTGTAAAATGAGTAATTTTGTTCGATTTCTTGGCATTTTAGTAAAAACAACTGAGCGTTTTATACATTAAACATATTTAAATGGTTTCGTGAATTGGCAAAAGAGTAGCGAATTTTGATTTCGAAACAGTCTCGTTTTTTTTTTTTTCAATTAAGTATCAGTTTTCAAAACTATAATTTTTTTCTCCTATTTACAGTATTAAAAGAGTCACTATATCATATGTATATACGTAAATCAAAATATCTAGCTATAAATTTACATATGTAAATAAAATTCATAATCATGAAATAACAATAAAGTTCAACAGAAAGTTTGGGAGGTATGTTCTTAAATAAGTTGATAACTCTGTTAAAAATGACAAAAAGCGAGTTATACTAGCTATTGGGAGACGGAAATGCTCGTCCAGGCTGAAAATTCATAGAATTCAAAATATCATAATTCACTATGTTTTGGGCATACAAAGATGATTTATTTTTGCTTGACTTTTAAAATAAGGGATACTGTCTATAACAAGGCATAATATACCTTAAGCTTTAATTGATGTGACTAAAATTTGTCACACAACTGATGTGATCCGGTCTCTCAGACCCCTCGAATAAAATGAATAAAAAAAAATAACTCAAATGGTTGAATTTACTTAAATTTTGTCCTAACAATATCGTTGAATTTCTCTTATTAGGAGCATGTGAATTAAATTGCATGAAAAAAGTATTTTATTTATATTATTTAACTTCAGTACAGAAAAGTAAAAAGCTGTAAAAGTAAATTAAATTAAGTTAAATAATGCTATACAAAGTGATAGAATATCTTTATTAAGACTTACGATCGTTTCATCGCACAATCGGCGACATTTTCAAAATCAATCATAATAGAAAATATTTTCACATAGCTTAAAAAGAATAATATAGTAAACAATGTCACGAGACATGAAGCATAATGAAAATATTGCAACCATAAAATAAAATAAAAATTAAATTAGCTATTTGCGAGCGTGGATTAATTTTCCCATAATTTAAAAACAATATGGTAAACAATGTCACGAGACATCAAACATACTGAAAAACATTGCAAAACATAAAATAAAATAAAATTAACTTGGCTATTTGCGAGTGTGGATTAATTTTTACTACTGTTTCTACAATTACTTATAGTATCTCTTTCCAAATTCTAGGTAAATTAAGGGACACAGAATCATTGCAAATATTCTCGTTGCGTAAAAATATTTCTATTGATTCTCGGACTATGGATGGTAAATAAAATCTTGATGGATAAATTAACTTGCTATTTTTAAATTCAATCTGTAAAGGTTCTTCGCTGCATAATCTGGCCAAAGCTGTGGTTCTTCTATTGTATTTGATGTCTGCTATATGCTCTTTGATTCTAGTTTTAAGTTTTCTGCTTGTCATACCTATATAAAACTGCTTTGTTCCATCTTCTTTGGTGAAAGGTATTTCGTATACTCCTGCTAATTGGTTGGACTCAATTGGATCTATTTTCTTGCATACTATATTTTTTATTTTCATGGATGGTTTTGCGACTAGGAAGATATTGAATTTATTGAGTTTATATTTTAAACGTTCGAAGAAACCAGGAAAATATTGTAAAGTGGATAACGTGGAATTTTGTGGCTTGAAATTTCTTTTCTTTTTGTTCTTCAAGCTCTTAATTAATTTTTCTATGGTGCTTTCTTTGTATCCATTGTTTCTTGCAATATCATATATTTTATTTATTTCGTTATTTAAATGTTCAGGGGTACAAACTGTGAAAGCTCTCTGAATAGAATGTCTAAATGCAGAAACTTTGTATGAAAAAGGTACTTGCGCATTATTAGGGATAATGGATTGACTGGCTATGGGCTTTCTGTACACAGTGCGCTTTATTCCTTGGTGCGTCGCCCCACCAGTGGCCGAGAGGTTCTGCTCTCGAAGCTGGTAGGCGGGAGGTGCTGGGTTCGATCCCAATCGCGCCCGTCGGCCTAATCGTTCGGAGTTTTCGTGGTTTTCTTCGAACCTTGGTTCTCCAAGTGTTAATACGGTTTAGGTTCCCTTAGAAAGACCTCCACGGAAGGCACTCCCCCCCCCTTAGGGCCTATAATTCACGTGCAGATAATTGGCCGACATAAATACAACCAACCAACCAACCTTGGTGCGTCTTGATTAATAATACATCTAAATACGGTAGCGTACCATTTTCTTCTATTTCCAATGTAAATTTAATTTTAGAATCAAGATTATTAATCTGGTTCAGAAAGTTAATGAGCAAGGTTTCTTCATGTTGCCATACGATGAAAATATCGTCTACGTATCTGATCCATGCATGGGGGGTATAATCCAAATTGTTTATATCCATTTCAAGAGGTCGTCCTCTACGAATACAAATTTTTGTCCAAAATTCACTTTGAAATTGTATTACCTACATGACTGCATTCTGTTTAAAAGGCATTCTACTATAATTTTTTCAAAGCAACAGAATTTGTATAACGTAATTTTCATAATTTTCAATTATCCTGATTATTTTTAGTTTGATTCCTTACTTTAAAAGATAAATATATATATAATTAATATTATAAATGTTATAAAGAGAGGAATACAATCAGATTTCCTTTTCCGGAAAAAATTGAAAGGTCTTACTTATACAGTACAAATGCAACACACGAAGTTGCTAAGAAGCCAATATTGAATTAAATCTGCCTGTCCGTTTTTAGTATTTTGTACTCTTTTGTGTACTCCTGGAACATGGAATGTTGGGTAATGTCAAAAACTTTAATTTAAGAAGTTTTTATTATTTATTATTTTTCCTGTTTTTTAGTCAATGCTTAGTATTTAATTATTCATTATCCAGAATTATTTAGATAACCGTTACTCCAAGTTGTAAGTACCAACTCTATAGAGCGGGTGACGCGAATAAAAGTCGGTCATAGAATTACGAGAAAAAATTATGATGTAGGACAATATTATTAAGACTAAATAAAATAATGACCTGCCACGGCTTATCTTGGTATGATATAAGAAGCAAGAGACGCCAATTCCTCATTATGATGGCACTATCGCATTTTGAAATTATGGCATGAAATTTTAGTATGTTGTATATCTTGGCCAGTACAAAATAAATATTTCAGTCTACCGTGTGATATCTCGGTATGATGTGAGCAGAAAGAGAGCGAATTCGTCAATTGACGGTAGTATCTCTTCATCAAATCTTGAGATGAAATAGTTGCCTAATTAGTGTTTTAACAATCAAATATTTAAATCTTCTGTTTTGAATGCAAGAAAACACCATTTACTTTTGTTTTCTTAAAGACTATGGAAGAAAGATAGCTACAAGTACAGGCGATTTAAGCCCCCTCCCCCCCCCACCTGAAAATTTGAAGGTAATTTTCGTTATGTTAAGCACGCCGGCTCGAGGAAGGCGAATAATGATAAAATGCGAATAAAAGGCTTTAATATCGGAAAGCCCCAGGGGCTTCAAGCTCACTTATTACTCAAACATTGGTCCTGCTGTTCTCATAGCTTATCAAGATATCATGAGGCAGATTAAATATTTTATGAAACTGGTAAAAATCTGCAGTATGTAAAACTTTCATGCCAAAACTCGATAACATGACTGGCAAAACCACGAAATGAAGCCCTGTTCTGCTCATATCTTAGAAAAAAATTCACAAAACAAACTGAATTATTTGTAGTACTAATATGCATATTCAATGCTTCAAAATTTCCTATTGAAACTCGATTTAACTATATATCCAAAAGGGAAAGGAAAATCCGAACCGTAGCTCCAAGCTGCAAGCCTGATGGAGTGTTTTCCTTTTCCTGCGGACGGCCGAAATCCATTTGTTAGTCCATCCTTTTGGCAGCAGTTAAAACAAATGTTCAGTGTTTATGCTTAATTTAAAAAAAACTGTAAAATTCTCAATATAGCTGCCTGGTTCAAAACATGACGAATTATAATAAATACAAAATATTAGTAACAAAAACACTACTTGTAATAACTTTAATGTCAATAATAATAAAATTAATAATGATAATATTTAATGAATACATATGAAAACTATTTACAATGGAAACAAAGAAGATAACAAAAAAAAAAAGAAGAAAAAAATCATGAATCTGAAGAAGTGTCCGAGAAGTATGGATAAATATTTCTAAAAATGACTTCATTTTTCTCTATAAATCTCATTAGTGCTGATATTCTGTTCATGAGAACAAGACTTTCACTAATATAATTAATCCAATCCTGAATCGCCATAGATCTGTGTTTTTTAACCTGGTAATATGTTGTTAGAGGACAATCCAGTACGAAGTAAAGTTAGGTGGAGGGAAGGCCACATACACAAAGAGGGGCATCACGTTTATCCAATCACGATATATCCAAAATGAAGAACGGGTGCCTTGTTATACAGATATTCTACCAATATATCGTGTGGCAGATTGAAATATTTATATTATACTAATCGATATTTACAACATAAAATTTCCTGCCGAAATTCGAAAACATGATAGTGTCGTAAAAATGACGGATTGGCAAGCCGTTCTACTCGTACCGTATCAAAATATAAAGAAGCAGACTGAAGTATTTGTATTGTACTAATGAATATCTTAACGTGTCAAAATTTAATGCTGAACTGGATATTAGTAACTCTGAGTGACGATTTAGCTCCCCGTTTTGCTCATATCGTACTAAGATATCACGTGGTAGATCAACGCTGTTTAATGTACACTTAATAATCTGTTTCTTGAAACACACTGCCGTAGTAACTTATAGATTAATAGAATGAAAAATTGTGTCTCAATTGTACTAGACGTCATTTTCTGCTATCAAATTTAGTCTTCCGGGGGGGGGGGGGGGCGATCCTACCAAATTATTTTAAAAGTGCTTTTTTTAAGCTTTAACTTTGCATTAATTTCATCTCGGAACTCAATGACGTTCAATTAATGTCAAAATGAGAAATGTTACTCTGCTGCTCATATCGTAATCAGTTATGGCGAGGCAGAGGAGTCATTTATTTAACTGTCGTTTACAATCTAGTCCCATATCATAATTTCATATCTTGTAACCGGATTACGTAGTCCTTTTTTGTGGCCACCGGCTGTTTTATGATATGAAATGTGAATAAAAAAAGAAAAGAAGAAAAGGGAAAAAGAGCAAGGAAGAAAAGGAAATCGTCCCCTATCGCGGATTATAAGAATTAAAATAAAGTTGTGGGACAATATGCATATAAATATATCGATTAGAAACAATACCATTATTAAATACATTCATTTATAATACAAAATACGAAGATTTCAATTATATAGGGAAATATGCTAGAGTAACGCACACTGGAGGAGGTTCCTGTTTAAAAAAGTCCTTCCGGCCAGTGCCGGGAGGAAGATGTAGCTTTCATATTCCTTATTTTAAAAAAGCCAACTTATATCATTCAAACAAACGAAGCTCAATTTAGTGGAAACCGAATATAGGAGATTCAATACTAATTTTTATCAATATAATGAATGAGAATTTTGCGAAATTAGTCAGCTTTATCCAAGTTGCTTTTCTTTAAAGTAACTTATATTTGGCTGCCAAATTCGGCGATTTCTTAAAGTGCCTGCCACTTTCAGACAACATGGTGGATGAGGCTAACCAGGGAACTTGGTCGAAACCTTAGTAATTGCTGTGCACATGCTCACTCACATCGGAATCGGTTGATACATAAGAGTGCTGTCGCATGCAAAAAATCAGGTTTTTCAAAATGTCACCCACAATAGAAATTGAAACTACTATATCTGAGCCAGTTTTTAAGGTAAAGACAAACAAAAAATGCTCCCGAATCCTTATATCAAGGTCAAATACTTAAGAAAGAAACCTTTTTCAATTTCTAATTTTTTTGCACCCCACTTTAAATATATATATATATATTTTAATTTAATGGCCGCCATTTTGAAACAAGATGGCTGATGAATCTGGCCAGCGAACATGGTCAAGGTATTGATGTATACTATCCACATGCCTTCTTACATCGAAATAGGTGAATACGTGTGTTATCGCGTGACAAATACAAGATCGTTTCAAAATGTTAGCCATGCTAGAAATTCAAAGTGCTATAATTCAACCATTTTTTAAGATATAAACAAAAGAACAAATTTTCAGAAACAAAAACTGCTCCGGAATCTTTGTATCAAGGCCAAACGCATAAAAAAATCTTTTTCATTTTCCAATTTTTTAATACCTCATTTTAAATTTTAAATTTAATTTTTTTTTTTAAATGGCAACCCTTTTGAAACAAGATAGCGAATGAAGCTGGCCAACGAACTCGGTCGAGACATTGGTATGTACTATGTACAGACCAAGTTACATCCAAATCGGTTCATAAATACGCCTTTTATCGCGTGACAAAATTCAGGACGTTTCAAAATGTCAGCCACAATAGAAATTCAAAATGCTATAACTCAGCCATTTTTTAAGATATAGACGAAACAAAAACTGCTCCGGAATCTTTGTATAAAGGTCAAATACAAAAGAAAAAATATTTTTCCATTTTTAATTTTTTGGTACCACATTTCAAATTTTAATTTAAAAAAAAAATTTAAATGGCCGCCATTTTGTAACAAAATGGCGGATGAAGCTGGCCAACGAACTCGGTCGAGACATTGGTATGTACTATGTACACACCGAATTACATCGAAATCGGTTCATAGTTACGAGAGTTACAGTGTGACATAGGTCAGCTATATATATCAATTTTGAACGGAGAGTGGTTTCGGGGTCTGGGTGTCATGATCGATGAAAATATACCAAAATTTTTTGAAATCGCTTTCCTCCGAACGGCTGCAATAGGTAGCTTTTTGTAATGAAAGCTACCTAAAAAGAAAACTAACCGCCAAAGATGCGCTAACATTCGTATTCTTTTGGACGGCGCTGTAAAAAAAAAAAAAAAAAACCTTCTACATACACATATACTCTAGATACACACTATTCAGGAGAAAAAAATGCTCTAAGTGATTGTAACAAAACACTAAAATTACATTATAGTAGCGTTCCACAAACTCGGCATTTAACATATATTAGTTTAATCCGAAGTTTCATAAAATATTTTCACAAATTCATGTCATAAAATCGCTTTGTTAGGATTATATACAGATAGATATATCTATCTGTGTATGCATATGGCAGATATCAATTTTATCGATTCTGTATAAAAACGAGCACTTATACATTCCTTGTATTGATGTATAGTTTTCTTCCTTCGAAAAATATTCAGAACTTTTTTTTTTTAAATCGAGTCATTCCGAGTCGGACCAGAAAGAGTCAAAACCTACTCGAATTCGAACCAAATCCAAAATATTTAAAGACAACCTGATCCAAGGCAAGACCGGATATAGGACCCTAGCAGCGATCAAAGGTGATTAAACCAGAAGAAGCTTGAAAAAAAAAAGATAAAGGCCCCAAAGTCAGAACAATACAAGGAGTTTTTAATCAGAAATCCTTCATTAAATTGACTATTTAGATTGAGAATTGATTTAATCGTAAAAAAATAAGCGACTACATCTAGGCCAGAAGAAAAGGGGCCGCTGTGTTAAGATTTTTTCGAGTTTTTATTTTTTTTTATTTTTTTTTTCACATTGAGCTAACATTTAATGCAAAAGAGAAATTATGTGCAGTATTCTTTATTTCACTCATTTATTGAATCTTGAAAATTATTAATTTTTAATTGTAGTCCTAACGCTACTCCACTTTTAATTTCTTCTCTATTTATAAAAAGAAAGTATTTAATTCTTGAAAATTTTCGGCTTTCAGTTTGGGAAAGATTTACACAGAGATGACTATTAGCCACGGCGGCAAGATTTTGACACCTCTACGAATGATATCTTTTAAAGAAGCTTTTAAATTTTAATCAAGTATTTATCTAATCGTAACGACTTACATTTTAGCACTAGTTATGGTCAGTCACCCGACCTCACCCTAACCCCTCCCACCCTTAAAGCTAGACCGAAATTTACATGTTTTGGGATATCCTAAATATGATTTGATTCTATTTGAAAAAAATTATGTGTGTTAAAATTGCGTGAGTGCTGCTATAATTAATGCATAAAATATCAAGAAGTTAGACCGACGACGATAGAAACATATACTTCCAACTGCAAGAAGTTAAGTACAGGCTTTAGATAGGAATTTCTTTTAAAAGGGCCGGCATACATATTAAAATACGATATTTTATACAGCCCCTGCAGGAATAGTACTGGTCCTAAACTGTAAAAAAAAAAAAAAAAAAAAAATAGGACCAGATTTCCTGTAGGAATCGGAAAAATAGTTGCCCTTATCGTACCGGAAAAATTTCCGACCCAGCTCGGAATAAAATCCGTAAAGTACCGTTTTAATGAATGTTTCCTTTTTTACGGATTTTATTCCGAGCTGGGTCGGAAAATTTTCCGGTACGATAAGGGCAACTATTTTTCCGATTCCTACAGGAATACTGTTCGGATTTTTTTACAGTGTAGGTGATATTTCAAGACATACTTCTTTCGATATTTCAGGACAATTTCAGGGTACATTTACCTAGCATAGTACTTTTTTTTTCTTCGACTGTTTGCAGAAATTCGTGATTTTTCCCGCGATCTTTTGCCGAAATACGCGATTTTTCACCGCGATCCTTGCCGAAATTCGCGATCTTTACCGAAATTCGCAATTTTTATTCTGTGATCGTTTGCCAAAATTCGCGTTTTTTCCGCGATCGTTTGCCGAAATTGCAATTTTTTCCGCGATCGCTTGCCGAAATTCGCGCTTTTTTCTTCGATCGTTCGCCGAAATTCACGATTTTTTCCGCAATCGATTGTAGAAATTTGCGATATTTTTCAGAGTTTGTTTGCTGAAATTCACGATTTTTTTCAGCGATCGTTTGCCGAAATTCGCGAATTTTTTCTGCGATCGTTTGCCGAAATTCGCGTTTTTATTCTTCGATCATTTGCCGAAATTCGCGATTCTTCTTCGTGATCGTTTGCTGAAATTTTCGATTTTTTCCGCGTTCGTGTGCCGAAATCAGCCTTTTCCGCGATCGTTAGCCGAAATTAGCAATTTTTCTCCGCGATCGTTTGCCGAAATTCGGGATTTTTTCTGCGATCTTTTGCTGAAATTAGCTTTTCTTTTCCGCGATCGTTTGCCGATTTTTTTTCGATCGTTTGCCGAAATTCGTGATTGCATTCCGCGATCAATTGCTGCAATTCGCGACTTTTTTCGCGATTGTTTGACGAAATTCGCGATCGTTTACCGAAATTCTTGATTTTTTTCCGTGATCGATTGCCGAAATTCGCAGTTTTTTCCGTGATTGTCTGTCGAAATTCGCGTTTTTTCCTTCGATCGTTTGCCAAAATTCGCGATATTTTTCCGCAATTGTTTGCTGAAATTCGCGATTTGTCTCCGCGATTGTTTTCTGAAATTCATGATTTTCCCCCGTGATCTTTTAAGGCAATTTGTGATTTTCTTTAACAATCGTTTCATGAAATTCGTGATTAATTTCTGCACTTGTTCGGTGAAATTTGCGATTTTTTTAACGTGATCTTTTGACGAAATCGTTATGTTTTTTCCACAATCGTTCGACGTAATTCGCGATTTTATTCCGCGATTACTTTCTGCAATTGTTAGACGAAATTCGCATTTTTTTCCCGTGACCGATTGATAAAAATTCGCGCCTTTTTGTACGTGACTTCTTGACGAAATTCGCGAGTTTTTCCGCAGTTGTTTGACGAAAGTCACGATTTTTGTCTCGAATGATTGGCCGGAATTGGCGATTTTATTCATGGATCGTTTGACGAAATTCTGTGTCATGATGTTTTTACATCAACGTGATGTTTTTTCGACTCTGCGGAAATCGCTGAACAACGATTAACGAAATTCGCGATGATTTTCCTTCCTGTCCGGCTGACAAATTCCCGTTTTTTTTTCCTGTGACCACTTGACGAAATTTATCAATTTTTTATCATCAGATGACAAAATGTTTCACTATTTTCTAGCTCATGTTTTTTTTTCTCTCCTATACACTTATTAATTCCAAAATACTGATTTTATGGAATTTTGCAAAAATAAATGATTTGCGGGATTGAGCGGGAATATATATATATATTCGCGGAAAAATCATGACTTTTATTGCTATAGTACATTAGTAGTATCGCGAAATTTCAGGGCAGGTTACCATATTTTAGGAAATTTTAGGAAGTTTTCATTTTTCAAAAATTTTAGGAATTTCAAAACAAGTACAGCCCCTGGGTCCTAAAAGAATGTTATCGTCCATCAAAAAACAGTTTTTATTTTTTTAATCGCATTCTTTTACGACTAAAACTTACCAAATTATAATATTTTGAATTTTATGAAATTTCAACGTTTGCCTGTACTAAATAATATTTCGTTCTGTTTCTAGTGCTAGAAAAAACTGAAATTACATAAAATTCATAATTTGATATGTTTTGGTTGTAAAAGAATAGTTTTATTTTTTATTTTTTTGTTTTGACAAAAACATTTTTTCTAAATATAACCTATAAGGCCCATGGGCTGCATCAAACTTAAATTTAGAATTTTATTAGGTAAAACAAATACATATCTAAAAACTTTACTTAATTTCTATACATTTTGTGAATAGAAGTACATTTCCATCCTCTGTGACTTATGAGTTAATTAAGCAGACATGCATTTTGAATCATTTGGTCTGTATCGCTTTGAAGAAGAGGAGGGGGCTCGCAAAAAAGTCAAACCTAGGGGCCCGAGTAATGGTTAAACCGCCTCTGCATGCGCTTACCATACGCTCTGGAAAAACTCAATAATGGCTGACCTGTCAGACTTTTAAAAAAAGGGATGATTGTTGGAATGCGGTGCGTTGGTTGCTCCGTGACGGAAACAGCCAATTATTTGGGGCGTGCAAGGAGTACTATGTCAGTCGTTATGACAGTGTACACGAAATGCGGTAAAGTGTCGTTTGCGAAGTACAACAATGGACGGAAAAGAAAGCTTTTTGAGAGGGATAAAAGAGAATTGACCTGCATAGCGGTCCGAAAGCGCAGGCAATCTTTATTAGTGATGGGCGATAACGAGATGTTTTTCTCGATTTTCTCGATTGTATGGACATCTCGATACTTTTCGATTGTGTAAATTTTTTCTCGATGACTCCAGTTTGCCAATTGCTTTTATACATCATATATTATATACGTCATACATTTATCAAGAATCGTCTGCGGGTGAACTGGAATGAGTCGGCGTTAATAAAGAGTAGGTGACTTCGCCCGCTAGTGGGCTCCTCCTTTAATCGGGGCCCCTAAGTTATACGTAATCTTGTAATATGAAATCACGAACAGGTTACCCGCTATATACGACACCGTATAGCAGGCGTGGTGTGCACGCACTACAAAATCTTGTAAAAAAATATAATCTCGAAACGAACGAACCTCAAACCAGATGTCTTGGAAGAGGGGTCAAAGTGAGCGGAGGGGCACAGTAGCTGCATAATATGAATAAGTCGTCACAGGTCTTTAGGCCTTTCGAACCATATGCCACATGAGTGGTCTGGATCTGAATTTATAAAAATGCCCTTCCCGTGGGGGCAAAGAGGGGGGAGGGGTGCGGGAGATGGATAACATGAGTAAGTGGTCATGGGCCTTTCCAACAATGTCACATGAAGGGTCTCGGCTAAATTTAGAAAAGTGCCCCCCGTGGGGGGAAAAGTGGGGGCGGTCACCGGAAGTGCAGAACATCAATAAGTAGTCACAGACCTTACCAATAATATCTCACATGTGGGGTCTTGGCTAAATTTGAAAAAAGTGTCTCCCGGGGGGGGGATAAAGTGGGGGGACGGACACCGGAGGAGCATAACATCAATAAGTAGTCACAAACCTTTCCAACGATATCTCACTTGTGGGGTCTTGGCTATATTTTTGGAAAAGTGTCTCCCGGGGGGGCAAAGTGGGGGGACGGACACCGGAGGTGCATAACATCAATAAGTAGTCACAGACCTTTCCAACAATATCTCACATGAGGGATCTTGGCTAAATTTGAAAAAGTGTCCCCCGTGGTGGGGGCAAAGTGGGGGGGACTGTCACCGGAGGTGCATAACATCAATAAGTAGTCACAGACCTTTCCAACAATATCTCACATGAGAAGTCTTGGCTAAATTTTGAAAAGTCTCCCTGGGGGGAAATGGGGGGGGACGAACACCGTAGGTGCATAACATCAATAAGTAATTACAGACCTTTCCAACGATATCTCACATGAGGGGTCTTGGCTAAATTTGAAAAAGTATACTCCGGGGGGGGGGGCAAAGCGGGGAGGCTGTCACCGGAGGTGCATAACATCAATAAGTAGTCACGGACCTTTCCAACGATATCTCACATGAGGGGTCTTGGCTAAATTTGGGAAAAGTGCCCCCGGGGGGGCAAAGTGGGGGGACGGACACCATAGGTGCATAACATCAATGAGTAGTCACAGACCTTTCCAACGATATCTCACATGAAGGGTCTTTTCTAAATTTGGAAAAATGCCCCCCGGGGGGGGGGCAAAGTGGGGGACTGTCACCGGAGGTGCATAACATCAATAAGTAGTCACAAACCTTTCCAAAGATATGTCACATGAGGGGTCTTGACTAAATTTAGAAAAGTGTCCTGAAATTTCATATATTATAAATAATATTTATCGGAGGGCTCCATAAAAAAATCCGATCTAAAATGATAAAAACGGAAAAAACTACCCCCCGCGGTGGGGGCCAAATTGGGAAGGGGAGGAAGAAAGTCTCATAATATGAAAGAGTCATTCGAGAGCTTTCCGAAAACATATCACATCACGGGTCGAAAAAAAGTTTGAAAATTGATCCCCCTCCCCCCCCCCTTGGGTCCACTCTTTCGCCCCGGAATTTACGCAGCCCCCACTTTAAAATTTTTATGTTCAATAAATAATATTTACCGGAAGACTGCACAAAAAAACCACATTTAAAATTATATTTAAATTTATTATTGAAATCGGCTACGGTTTTAAAAATTTGTTCGCCCCCTCCCCATCCCCCGAATTTCACCTTCAGGGGAAGAAAGGTTCATAATATGAAAGAGTTGTCAAAGGACTTTTCGATAATATGTCACAGGAAGAGTTCGGTAAATTTTTTTAATTGCTCCCCGCCCACTCTCACGTCCTCTGAATTCACCCGACCCACCTTCCTCTTTGAAATTTTTATATTTAATAAATAATATTTATCGGAGGGTTCCGGGTATGTGACAGCTTGGTAGGGCTAAAATAAGAAAAAAATTGAAAATTAAAGCTTCATTTCACAGCTCATTGTCATGCCTGTCAGCTCGCCCCTCGATATCTCATCTCGGCCCTTCTTGGCCGAGCGTGAAATGACAATCATCGAGAGTAACATTTCGAGGAAGGACGAAAACTGATTTCTCAATCTCGACAATGTCATATGAAATGTTGAACAGAGACCGAGAGCGAGAAACGAGAATGGCAATGGGAAGCAATGAGTTACAATCAATGAGATATCTCGAAGTAAGCGAGAGGCTTGCCCTCGGGTTTGCCATCTCCTCGAGATAAACGAGCAGTTCGCAGCAGCAGAAAATATATCTCGAAATGCCAGAGAGAGGACGAGAGAAAGGAAGCTTTCAGAAGAGTCAAACTTAC
Source organism: Maratus speciosus (assembly GCA_963932465.1). Classification (NCBI taxonomy): domain Eukaryota; kingdom Metazoa; phylum Arthropoda; class Arachnida; order Araneae; family Salticidae; genus Maratus; species Maratus speciosus. The sequence goes on along the minus strand of OZ010787.1, from coordinate 200,317,508 downwards.
CGCGCTTCTGGTGTAAGTCATGATTTCCCAAAGGAGTACATGTTCTTTTCCATTCGCTTTTGTTATTAACCGATATGGGTTAGGAGGCATAGTGGTTTAAGTTATCAGTTCGGGTTTCAGTTGTTGATATAGAAGTTTTCTAGTGAATTTGGCGGCACCAGTTTGTCTTGATTTTCAATGTTTCTCTTATTTTAGCCCTCATAGCTGTCACATATCTCTTAATATTAGAATGCTACTGTTAAAACAAAACTGTACTGCAAATTATGTGTTTTCAAGTTTTTAAGTCTCGCCTCAGGAAAGAGGATTTTTCAAAATTATTTTCCCCCACTCATGTAATATATTAAAATAAGGGTAATCTCATAACCTTTCTAAATCTACCTTTCTTTTGTCAATCCACCGTTAATTTTAGGCCCCTGGGCTTAAAATACTCTAAAGGAATATACTTAGCGACGGTATTTTTCGTACTCTGGTACGGTATCTTGCACTCATAGAAAAATTATAAGACTAACATCAAATTATGTCTAAAATCGAATAAAAAATATGGACATATGTTTCTTAATTTTAACTCCCTTCTTCGCCTCAAGAGGGCGCTTTAAAGTTTTGTTTCTTCAAAACTTTAGTATACTGTTTGTCCAAAAATTATAAAATTCACAAAATAAAGTCTTTTCACTCTCCCCTATCTTCTCGTATGAATTTTATTTTTACTACCACCAGGGGACGCCGCCCAGTGAAACATTTTACTTTTAGCCTCAGGCTATTGGTATTTTTCATCTGTTTTTCATAATGTTTTGTCTCATTGTTTTTCTTCATTGTAGATACTATTCTCCAAGTTCTTGACCCATTCTGACTACTTGGGCACTCATTCTGGACCAGCTGTGGCCCATCGGGCCCCTCTTCATTTGTCTGGCTCTAATCACACGCTTCACTTGTTCTTTTACCATTTTTCTTTTTCTTCAATTTTTTTCTTATTCAATGGTTTAGTTTTTTTTTTATCATTCTCAACTTCCCCTAGTCCTCTCTTACATGAAGTTAACTTTCATCCTTGGTCTGCCCTACTGTCAATTTGGGGCCTAATGCCCCTTTTTTTGGGGAAGGGGGGGTGCGTTTCTTCTACCTTTTCCAGACCGATCATCTAATACCACGTTGGTAAGGATTGGAAAATTAAAATTATCCAAAATACCAAAAATGAAGTCCATTGAAGTTTTATTTTAGTTATAGAATTCCCTATTAGCGGATATATTTGTCTGTTTACTTTTCTATTTTACGATAACACTCCTTTGTTTTCGATAAATCGACAAATTCAACAGCATTAGACACATTTTAGACATTTAAGGAACTTTAACTTGTATCAAACCTCCTGCCTTTATCGAAAAGAAGAAAATGCTAATCGATTCTAGCTAATGCGCCTAAAATAAAAAATGAGCTAGTAAATGTGTCATAGAAACTAGCTACTTTGGATTTCGATACAGACTTGAAGAATCATGTTGGAATCGCTAGGCACTGGAAAACAATTTCCGTGTTAGGCAGGTTCCCTCTCAGTAGTTATATATGTCTGGTTATCCTTACGTTTTTCGATAAAGATGTCTTGTTTTCGATAAACGGAGAAATTCCACAGCATTTGATACACTTTAGACATTTAGGGAACTTTAATTTATATCAAACCTTTTTCCTTTATCGAAAACAGGGAAATGCTAATCGATTCTAGCTAATGCGCCTAAAATAAAAAATGAGTTTTTAAATGTGTCATAAAGTAGCTACTTTCGATTTCGATGCAGACAAGAGTCATGTTGGAATCGCTAGGTACTGGAAAACAGTTTCCGTGTTAGGCAGGTTCTTTCTTGGCAGGTATCTTTATCTTACTATCCTTACGTTTTTCGAAAGAAACTTTTGTTTTCGATCAATGGAGAAATTCCACAGTATTTGACATTTAGGGGAACTTTAAACTGTATCAAACTTTTTGGAGTTATCTAAAAAGTAGAAAGGTTATTTGATTCATCAAATGCGCCATAGTTACGCGATTTGGACATGGCAGTTTCACAAAGAAGAAAGGGGAATTTATTCCAATGAAAAGAAAATCATTTTAAAATACTGAAATTCAAATGAGATATCTCTATAAATTTCTTCCATAAGATTAGCATTAGCGAGCAGGTCTTTTCACTTGACTGAAGTAACCCCTTAAACCTAAATCAGGAGAAAATAATTGCGATAGCAGAATTATCGAGCAAACCCTATCACTACTATGAAAGTTTCGGCCAGAATAATAGCTAAATTTTCCAACAATTGTTTTTAGCTTCTCTCGTTATAATCGATTGTAAAACATCTCGATTGTACATTCTAGGAATTAATCGATGGCTGTATCGATTGTTATTTTTTACGATGACGATTTTTCTCGATTGTCGAATTTTCGAGAATCGCCCATCACTAATCTTTATCCCAGATAACGTCAGAGATAGATAGTCATCTCCAGAATCCCATTTCAGCATTAACTGTCCAAAGGGAACTTCATGCTTCGCGCATTTATCGAAGAGTTGCAATTCATAAGCCATTGGTGACATCACGTCATGCTTTTCAGTAACGTCAATGGTGTAAAACACACAAAAACTGGACTCCTCAACATTGGCAACAAGTCATTTGGTCTGATGAATCAATCTTTACCATGTTTCAGACAACTGGACGCGTTTATGTATGGAGAAAGTCCACAAGAGCATTTTCTCCTGATTGCCTCTTGCCGACTGTAAAGCATGGAGGTAGTTCCCTTATGGTATGGTATGGGATGCGATATCTTGCCGTGGCCTTGGCCGGCTTTTTACTCTGCATAGGAAGGTTACAGCCGCTCACTATGTTGATATTCTGGGGGATCAGGTACATCCTTTTATTCAGACTTTATTTCCAGGAGAATGCCCACTTTATCAAGACGGCAATGCTCCTATCCACACTGCTAAAATCGTCCAAAAATGGTTTGAAGAGCATGAGGAAGAAGTAGGACATCTTGCTTGGCTCCCTCAGTCTCCTGACTTGAACATTATTGAACATTTATGGGGATATTTGGAGTCAAAACTCCGTGTTCGATTTCCTTCACTATCTATGCTTTTGGAATTAAGAGACTGCTCTCCAGGAAGAATGGCTTCATATTCTTTTAAATGTTGTTCATAACCTCAATAAAACCATCCCACGTCGCATACAATCTGTAATTAAGTCAAAGGGCGGTCCAATCCCCTGTAAATAAAGCTTTTCTCTTATTTCATAAGTGTTCGTATTATTTTGTCACCCATCTGTAAATTGCAATGATTTCGCTTTTTCTTCTCAGTCCGCAGATCCAAAATAGAAAAATTTTCATTTTGTGCTCTTTAGGCTTCGATAGTTGGATTTTTCGGGTTTGCGGGTGCGAAATCGTAAAATTAGTAAAGCGAAAATCGTAGTTTTTTTTTTTTTTTTAATTATTTCTGAAGCCCTAAAAAGAGAATCAATGCCGAAATGGTGAGATTTTAGCTTTATTTTTCTTATATTACATCATTATTTTGACCAGCAGGCAGAGGCAACACTAGTACCAGCCCGGAGTCAAAGTCGTCGTTAAAATATCCCGGAGTCGGAGTCGGCTATTTTCCCTACCGACTCCGCAACCCTGATAAGAAGGAAGTCATAAGAAGGACAAAAAAAAAAAAAAAAAATCCCTTACGAACAAAACATATTGAGTTACGATATTTTAAATTTTATGAATTTTCAGTGTTTTATGATATTAAAAAGTGCCTTTCCTAATTATAAGTACTTAGCGAATTTTTTTTTTTTTTTTTATGAACCCATCTTTTCGTAGCACGGCATGTTGCAAATATGAACTTCTAATTGCGCATCTTCCAATAAATGCACCATAAGCATACTCTAAAACGAATTTTCCTCACTGTCCTTATTCATGTTTTAAATAGCAATTTGATTAACGCCTTTCTTGGACACAGTGGAACGCAAAAAATGCTTTGAGCTATTTCCGTGGGTAGAGGATTTCAACATTTATGTAGGGGAGACTAGGGACGGTTGACCATATGGGAGGCTTGACCCACGCATCAATTTTCATATTTAAAAAATTTCAGAGTTTTATCAATAGGTGCCAACCAAAGCTCCTGGACTGCTCAAACAACAGTCTTCGTTTCATAAAGATAATCGAAATAGGTATGGAAAAATCAATTGTGAGGCATTTTCAACCTAAAAGTTGTGTTTTTTAGAAATATTTTGTAAGCTTTTTTCAGATAAATTATGTCATAAAAATTTAAGTAGGTTTAAAGTAATGCAGAAATATCGAGCTTTCATTCCAGACATAAAGATTGTACAGTAAGTTAGGCTTAAAGTAACATTGTGCTATTCTTTAGAAAAGGTCTATGTAGGGAGGCTTGACCCAGTCACTGTGAGGGAGGGTTGACCAGATGCTCAAGGCTGACTTAATTAAGTGGTTTTGGAAATCATTTTATTATACACTGTGCATAATGAAAAGTTAATGGTTATATATATAAAAGAATGTAAATTTATTCTGTAAAGCTACAGTAAAATGGTGTGATGGAAAAGAAAATGTTTAAAACCGACTAAAGAAAGATGAGAAAAATTGCTAGAAAATGGGAAAGTGGATAGGAACTTTTTTCCATTTAAATATTACTTACAATAGGTAAATAGAAACAGTGGGAAAGACTAGAAAGGATGAAAGCAGCAGTCTTACCCCTTTCAGAACAAATGGTATGTTTATAAAACCACTTATTTTAGTTCCGAAACATCACAATGGCACCAGAATTTTGCTAAAATATTTTCCATTTGCTATGTATGTGAAATACAGACATTTTCTTATTTCCAAATAAATTTGTTCGTAATTTCCGGTGCCAGTCATTTATTTCAATATTTAGTACTGAAAGTACTTTGCTCCTTAAATGTTTAAATAATATTAATGATAAGTTACGTGTTCATGTGGCTACAAAGGAACATAGCATCGATCGAAAAACTTTAGGAAGGTACCCAGCAAAGAAAGAAACAGTGGGCCATCAGCTGGAAAAAGATGGCAGCCAGCAGTGCTATCAGCGGTAAAGTGCAAGGGTGCCATTACTTAAACCTGTCGAAAAGTGTCCAAGCCGAATGCAGCTGGCCCATCAGTGATGGCCAACAGCAGGCCAGCATTGTTATGCCATCACATTACTTCAATCCGGCACTTTTCCTGCAGTGCTAGCACCTATCCCACTGCTATTCCTTTGCTGGCCCAGCACTTTCCCTTACAAAAATTTCTCATAGAATTCTATAAAAAAACAAAGTATTATAGCTCTTTTTTCTATAAGCTAGTTTCACCAAGAGCAATAGAAACATCTATAGAAGTGTCTACAATAGAAATGTCTATAGAAATATTTGAACTGCATGTGGTCACCCTCCCAAGTACTGACCGCGCTCGATGCTGCTTGGTTTTTCGGGATCGGACATGACCAAGTGCTTTCAGCGTACGCTACGATTGCTCTTAGTTTTCAAGCTGTCATTACACTATTTCAAGTTTGTTTCTTTTGTGATTTACGTTCCCAGTCATTAAACTGGTATAGAAATTATTCTATTGTATAGAAATCCTATGTATTTTATACGCTTTTTTTTATTATTGATTTTGAACTGCGTAAATTATGAAAACCGAAATCCTTTGTAACCTAGTAAAACCAGATTTAAGGAGAAAAAAAAAGTGCGTTGAAATAAAGAATTTATTTATTTATTCATTTACTTATTTATTTTGTTGGTGGCAGTGATGCTATATTTTTTACAGTTTAAAAAATAAATAGCTTCACAGCTTAAATTGTGTTAAGATATTCATTTCAGATTTGTGTTCAAATACTCAATGTCTTCGATATTCGCAGCGCCACCTAGCGTAAGGGTTCCCAGCAATAATACTGCAAAAGTTCGTGCATTTCCATGTAGTGGCGGGCCAGCGCATGAGATAAAATGGATGCCCACCAGAAATTTATCTGATGATTTCCAATAGTAAAGTTGACTGAAGCTGACCAGTAGTGGTCATGCAGTGGTAGACCATCAGCCAGCACTTCTCCATCATCGCCAGCACCTATCTTGCTGCTGGCCAGCAATTTCCTCTTTGCTGGGTATGTAGACAAATTTCACCAGAGTGAATACAGTGAGATGAAGCCAAACTATGTGACAACTAGAGTTGTCGGGTCAAGTGTCACAAAAAACTGGATAAGGAGACCAAAAAAAAAAAAAAAAAAAAAAAAAGCGGGACAGTGGCTCCTAAATCCGGACATAATAACATGAAATACTATAAAAATGGAACCTGTCTCTAACAAAATACTGCCTTAAATGTTAAAATTTCATTTTCCCTTCTGTACAATTATACCTGCTCAGACAAAATCCAGTTTAAAACAAAATTTTCCTCCTCGGGCTTGCCATTGCGTCTCAACAGGTTTGTTTGAGCATCATATTTTTAAAAATATTTTTTTTAAATAATTAAAGCATGTAGCATAAAGTTATTTTGCTTTTTTAAAACTGATTTTATTTCTCTTCACAAATATTGCAATATAAAACAAAGTGGACCAAGCCTCTCATATAGTGTGTCAAGACTCCTATATGTGGGGAGCCTTGACCCATTATTTTCTCATGATTAAAATCAATCATTTTTCAAATTTCTTCTATATTACACTTATGTAGCAATTTTATTTTGATAACTGATTTTGCAACGAATAAAATGATATATAAAACTTTATTCTACGTTCAATATTTAAAAAATCGAAAATCATTTTGTAAAAAGTGGGTCAACCCTCCCTAGTCTCCCCTATTTAGCTATTTTATTAAAATCAGAGAACAAATATTTTTAATACTCTGCAAATAATTGAGTTCATGCATAGGTTTGCATTAATCCTACTTTTACTTAGAAGTGAAACTTTCCACTTAAGGACCCACTTACTTTCGTCACGCGAAAAGACCCGCTCGCTAATGCTAATCCTAGGGAAGAAAATTTTTTAAGATATCTTGTTTGCACTTCAATATTTTTAAATGATCTTTTTTGTAATGGATAGTTCAGGTCTATCTCCACAAAAGCCGTTTGTTTGCCGATTTTTTTTTTTTTTTTTTAAGATGCTCTCACTTTCGAAACCGGTTCCGAAAGTGAAAGTGTCCTTATTAAAAATACCTGCAAACAAAATCGAAAAAGTTAAAAATGGCCTTTGTAGAGATCAACCTAAGCTATATCCAATGCAAAAGAAAAGAAAAAAAAGAACTTTTAAAAATATTGAAATTTAAACGAAATATCTTTAAAAATATCTACCATTGCATTTACATTAGCGAACGGGTGTTTTAGCATAAAGTAGCTTCTTCTTTACTTAACAACACAAACTTTCTGAAACATTCAAAGAGTACCTTATATACGTAAAAAGCATGAAATTTGTAGAGTAGGCTCCTAAGTAATTTGGAATCGAATAGCGTTTTTCATTTAATACACTGTTAAAAAATTTGCAGCATTCTGGCAGGTCATTCGACCGTTTTTTGAAAAAACGGTTTCATAACCATAATTTAACTATATTCTGACCATAAAATGGCCAATAATATGGTCAGAATAGTGTTAAAATTACGGTTGTGTAACCGTTTTTGGAAAAAAACGGTCAAATGACCTGCCAGAATGCTGCAAGTTTTTAACAGTGTAGAGTAGATATTGCATCTACTTATAATTGATTGCTGTCTTATGACGACCACTCCTGAGCAGATGCATGATGAAAATTGTCTTAAAATGCTTTGGCAACAATTTTGGAAGGGTCGTTAAACCCAAAAAAGGGAACGTGTTAATTTCTTTTCAGCAATTGAAAAATAAATAAGCACGGAAATAAAATAATGAAAACTGAGTAGTCTGGAAGAACAAATTATTGGGTGGGCTCGGACCCCACGGGCCCATATAAATTGGCGCCACTATTCCTGCTACTGAAATACTCCTATGAACACTAATTAGTACTTATTATTATTACTGTTAATATTATTAGTTTTCTATTATTATTAATTTGCTTTAAAATCTAGTATTAATATATATTTTTTTTTCCAAAACTTAATATTTTTCTCAAAATCTAAAATAAATTTTAGAATTCTAAAGCGGTTGCAAGATGTTTTATAACTGAAACTTAAGTATGTATTTCTTGATAAATTTGAACTTTTACTGAATATAAAAGTCTTATAATTATGCGTGATTCACATATGCATAGGGGAGACCGGGGCTAGTAGGCGCAGTTTTTAGTTATTGATTTTTATTAATTTTTTGTTTAAGTTGTTTATGAAACTTTAACTGTACTTTTAAAGAACAGGCAGAATTACCCAACCGGAGCACCCACCAAATTTGGCATAGGTTCTATTGCTCCGGCGGAAAACCCTATGCACCACCAAGAAAAACCACCGCCAGGAAAACAGGCCCAGAAAAACCAGACGGCAAATAATTAAACATAGACTAGCAATCTGTAGTGAGACTCTCACTAGAAATAAAATCTACATACATAAGGTTACATAATTTGTAAACCAAAATAAAATTTAAACAAAGAACGAGAACACCTCTCGTTAAACACCAACAGAACCAAAATAAAAATATCACAGATGTTCAAGTCACTGACTTGAAAACTTATACAAAAGTGGAATCACACATTGAACTAAATTATAAATTAAATTGACCTGCAAACATACAAATTGTATTAGACTAAAATAAACGAGTCCATCGCCAAAGTCCTACAAAATAATAGTTTGTATCATAGTTCCTAAGAAGGACACCACATACACTCTGAAATACAAAGTCTGTAGAAAGTAGTCCGTAATGTTCGTAAAAAGTCAAAATAATGTTATTAAAAAGTTTTTAAAAGACCATCATATGTAGCTGCACAACATGCCAATCACTCTTAGCACCGAAGATAAAAAGATAGTTCCGACCAGCAGACCAAGTATTTCAATGTCACAATAAGGGCACAGCTTTATAGTACTTTCACCAGCTTGCAGTAAAAACCACAAGAAGTAGACTTTCAAAACACATATTTAATAAATGAAAAATTCTTATTTAGCTTGTTATAGATATTTCGTAACTTATTATAGTTCCCACGACAGGCGAGAACTCTTCTGATATTCCATGCCACTGGACGGTTCCTAATAAAATCAAATTTCTCAGCAGACACTTGGCACGAGCCAAATAAAAAATGACGAACATCGCCCTTAGTACCACAACTGCACTTATCACTCTCTGCTTTTCCCGTTTTTTTTAAGATATGCCGGAAAGGCACCATGCTCTGTGTAAAAATAAACACATATCTGAGAATAACATACATAATCCGAATCAACTTTACTTAATAAGTCATATGTAAAACGACCTTTTTTACTATTATTCCGATCAGTTTGCCAATCACAAATAAGTTTTTTAGACAGACCGGCTTTTAACATGCAGATCGGCATAGGAATGTTTTCTTCAATATCATACTCATCGTTAAGGATCACTGATTTGGCAAGGAAATCCGCTCTTTCATTTCCATAAATGCCAATATGGGCCTTAACCCATCCTATGTTAATAATTTTATCACTCATTAATCTCAGACTATCGTAAATTCTCATTAAAAGATCATCGTTAGGAAAAAGACGCTGGAGAGAGCAATACGATGAAAAACTATCCGTAAACAAATAGAAAACTGAAAACTGTGATGACCTGCACCAATCTATTGCATCAGCAATTGCAACCAGCTCTGCCTGATAGATCGAATTATAACTCTTAAGTTTTATCCTTTTTTCAAACATAGAGTCATGGCCCCTGAACACAACATAAGCTGCTGCAACCCCTTGATCCATCTTCGATTCGTCAGTAAATAGAACTGGCTGACCAGCAAATGTATTATATTTCATCATTGGACGAATAAAATTAACATTATGAGAAGAATAAGAATATTTAAAGAACAGGCATTGCGCTATAAATAACCGGAGTTTTGAGGTTGTAGCTTTTGTAGTTTATGTTTAGTGGAAGCCTAAAGTAAAAGGAAAATTGTGCGCCAACCTACCCCGTCACGGGGAAAGTTGCCTATACCTAAGTGGTAAGTTGGCACACGCTTTATAAAAATTTAAATGAAACTCAAATAAGACACGCAGTTAAGAGAAATCAATTTCATTATTATCAGTAAGTTTAAACAAAGGCGTTATCGCCGTACAATGTAAATTCTAAATTATACAGACATAAAAATAATGAATAAAACATTAACATTGAGTAACTTCTATCCTACTCGATATCATCATCAGAGTTACAGTTGTCACAAATAAAAAACCGAGTGTCTCCGTTTGGGTAAGCCCCGTGTGCCCAAAATCTTGCATTGCAACCACTTTTCTCGGTGTTTGCTGTTTTTCAAGCTACCAGCACACACCAAACACCGAGCCAACTTGCCCCGGGTTCAATGCGCTTACTAGCCCCATAATAAATTTCTTCACTAAAGGACACGTAACCATCTAAGCATAAATAATCCAAGTAAATCGCATATGGGGTAGGTACAGTTAATCATTCACTAAGAAAAACTGCACAAGTTAAATTGCAGTTATTAAGATAAGTATTAGAAATTAGAAAAAGAATGAAGCAACAAAAAATTACTTATGAGTGCAAAAAACCGAAAAATCGTCATAAATGTCCACTGCACTGCACGTAGGTAACGCTGCAAAACTACAATTAGTCCAGGCAATAGAGACCGTATAGGGGCTCTACCTAGCAAAATTCATGGTAGTTCTGGAAAAAGGCTTACTATATGTTGTTTGGGTCGCTGAATCCGAATTTTTAACTTCCCACCAAAATTTCCAACCCCCCTAAATTTTGGTAAAATGCCCCCCCCCCCCAAAAAAAAAGGTTTTTATTAAAAAAATCAATTTTTTATTGTTTTAGGGGAAAAGCTCCTAGAAATTCAGAAAGCAGACAAAATTTGCAACAAATTAGATGTATGACATTATGACTTAGGATGAAGGGGAAGGGGGATCTGCCTTGGAACATGCGCGCGGTGCTGCGTGAACTAAGTTGAGCAATTCCACTTAACCACTCACACGTTTACATTCGCCCTCCCATCTCCCCTCCGAACTTTCTCTATAAGGTTTACTTTAAGTTTTTTGGGTCACTGAATCCGAATTTTTAACTCCCCCCCCCGAACCCCCCCCCCCGAAACCCCCCTCAAATAGTTGTTTTTAACTTAAATTTCTTATTGTTTTAGGGGGAAAGCATTACAAAATTCAGAAACTAGACAAAATTTGCAACAAATAGGATACATGACATTATGACGTAGGATGATCGGGGAGGGGGACGGCTGCCTCTGAACATGCACTGCGGCGCTACGTGCACTAAGTTATGAAATCCAGGCAATAGGGAATTTTACCTGGAAAAATTAATACTAGTTCTGGATTTCGACTCACTTTAAGTTTTTTGGGTCGCTGAATCCGAATTTGTAACTTTCCACCAAAGTTTCACCCGGCAACCCCCCAAAAATTGATTTTTTGAAAAAATTTGGTTTTTGAGGAAAGCGCGCAGGGAATGTTCCGAGGCAGCCCCCTCTCTCCCTGTTTATCCTACGTCATAATGTCATATATCCTATTTGTTGCAAATTTTCTCTAGTTTCTGAATTTCGTAATGCTTTTCCCCTAAAACAATAAGACATTTAAGTTAATAACAACTATTGGGGGGGGGTTCGGGGGGGGGGAAATTTTGGGGGTAAGTTAAAAATTCGGATTCAGAGACCCAAAAAACAGTAAACCTTATAAGGAAAGTTCGGAGGGGAGATGGGAGGGCGAATGTAAACGTGTGAGTGGTTAAGTGGAATTGCGCAACTTAGTCCATGCAGCACCGCTCGCATGTTCCGAGGCAGATCCCCCCTTCCCCTTCATCCTAAGTCATAATGTCATATATCTAATTTGTTGCAAATTTTGTCTACTTTCTGAATTTCTAGATACTTTTCCCCTAAAGCAATAAAAAATTGATTTTTTTAATAAAAACCTTTTTTGGGGGTCTTTTTACCAAAATTTTGAGGGGTTGACGGGGGAAATTTTGGTGGGAAGTTACAAATTCGGATTCAGGGACCCAAAAAACATAAAGTAAGACGATTTCCAGAACTACCATTAATTTTGCTAGGTAAAATTCCCTATTGCCTGGACTAAATGAAGATTGTAAAAAGCAAGAAGAAAGGTACTCTGTGACTGGTTGCGCAATACATCCACAAACAGACCATTTATGAGGACTGCGCCAATTTACCCCTGTAGCCAACTAGCCCCGGTCTCCCCTATGCTTAGAAAATAATAATGATAAGAAGAAGAACATTAAATTCTCATGAATTCAAAACTATAAATTGCATTCTCATTTGGAAAACATGCATCTAAAAGTGGAGTAAAGAAATTAAAATTTTTTAAGCTGTAGTTAAGGTGGTTTCTCAAATTTCCTGATCAACAACATGAAACTTGTCACATTTTCTGATTCATTTTTAAATATAAAAGCATAAACTTTACAGGTCTATTGAAACGATTTGGAATCGAATAGCTTTTTCTATTTTCTGATAAATAAATTACTTATAGAGTTATAAGCGATTATTGTCACGTGACGACAAGTTTTTCTCCTTTCTCGCACTGCTGCGTCAGGAATTCGGTTCATAACGCAAACTTTTACAGTATTTTTTGAAAGATCATCTGCCTTTACCATAAAATAGAAAAACCATTCGATTACATAGTTTCTGAATATGAATATCTTCTTATTTAATGTATTTCTGATTTTTGAACAAAAATGAACTCAGAAATGTGTCAGAAAATAGCTACTTTGAATTTGAGAGCAGCCTTAAGGCTGGTTTCAAATGTAAACTGGTTTCTTTCTGACACTTTTCTAAATTCATATTTGTTTGTACACGCACGAGATTCTCGGAGGCTCTTATTTAGAAATTATGAAATCGAACAGTATTTAGAAATTTTCGTTAAAGGCAATCTTTCAGAAAATACTGTGAAAGCCTTTAGCATTTGAACTGAATTTCCGTACTTCACAGTTCGATAAAGTCTTCATGAAACAAAAGTCCTTCCGGCCAGTGCCGGGAGGAAGAGGTAGCTTTCATTTTCCTTATTTTAAAAAAGCCAACTTATATTATTCAAACACACGAAGCTCAATTTAGTGGAAACCGAATATAGGAGATTCAATATTAATTTTTATCAATACTAAATCATTATGAATGAGAATTTCGCGAAATTAGTCAGCTTTATCCAAGCTGCTTTTATTTAAACTAACTTATATTTGGCTGCCAAATTCGGCGATTTCTTAAAGTTCCTGCCATTTTAAGACAACATGGTGGATGAGGCTAATCAGTGAACTTGGTCGAGACCTTAGTAATGGCTGTGCACATGCTCACTCACATCGGAATCGGTTGATATATACGAGTGCTGTCGCAGGCAAAAAATAAGTTTTTCAAAATGTCACCCACATTAGAAATTGAAACTGCTATATCTGAGCCATTTTTTAAGATAAAGACAAACAAAAAATGCTCGTGAATGCTTATATCAAGGTCAAATACTTATGAAAGAAACCTTTTTCAATTTCTATTTTTTTTTTTTTTTTTTTTTTTTTTTTTTTTTGCACCTCACTTTAAATATAATTTTTTTTAATTTAATGGCCGCCATTTTGAAACAAGATGGCTGATGAAGCTGGCCAGCGAACTTGGTTGAGATATTGATGTATACTATCCACATGCCTTCTTCCATCGAAATAGGCGAATACGTGTGTTATCGCGTGACAAATACAAGATCGTTTCAAAGTGTTAGCCATGCTAGAAATTTAAAGTGCTATAATTCAATATTTTTTAAGATATAAACAAAAGAACAAATTTTCAGAAACAAAAACTGCTCCAGAATCTTTGTATCAAGGCCAAACACACAAAAAAAATTTTTTTTCATTTTCCAATTTTTTAATACTTTATTTTAAATTTTAAATTACTTTTTTTTAGGTAGCTTTCTTTACAAAAAAGCTACCTATTGCAGCCGTTCGGAGGAAAGCGATTTCAAAAAATTTTGGTATATTTTCATCGATCATGACCCCCAGACCCCGAAACCACCCTCCGTTCAAAATTGATATATATATATATATATATCTATCTATATATATATATATATATATATATATATATATATATATATATATATATATATATATATATATATATATATATCTGACCTATGTCACACTGTAACTCCCGTAATTATGAACCGATTTCGATGAAATTTGGTGTGTACATAGTACATACCAATGTCTCGACCGAGTTCGTTGGCCAGCTTCATCCGCCGTTTTGTTTCAAAATGGCGGCCATTTAAAAATTTTAAAAAATTTTAAAACTTGAAATTTGGTACCAAAAAATTAAAAATGGAAAAATATTTTTTGCTTATGTATTTTACCTTTATACAAAGATTCCGGAGCAGTTTTTGTTTCGTCTATATCTTAAAAAATGGCTGAGTTATAGCATTTTGAATTTCTAGCGTGGCTGACATTTTGAAACGTCCTGAATTTTGTCACGCGATAAAAGGCGTATTTATGAACCGATTTGGATGTAATTCAGTGTGTATATAGTACATACCAATCTCTCGACCGAGTTCGTTGGCCAGCTTCATCCGCCGTTTAGTTTCAAAATGGCGGCCATTAAAAATTTTTAAAAATTTTTAAAACTTGAAATATGGTACCAAAAAATTAAAAATGGAAAAATATTTTTTTCTTTTGTATTTGACCTTTATACAAAGATTGCGGAGCAGTTTTTGTTTCGTCTATATCTTAAAAAATGGCTGAGTTATAGCATTTTGAATTTCTAGCGTGGCTGACATTTTGAAACGTCCTGAATTTTGTCACGCGATAAAAGGCGTATTTATGAACCGATTTCGATGTAATTCAGTGTGTACATAGTACATACCAATCTCTCGACCGAGTTCGTTGGCCAGCTTCATCCGCCATTTTGTTTCAAAATGGCGGCCATTTAAAATTTTTTTAAAAATTTAAAATTTGAAATGTGGTACCAAAAAATTGAAAATGGAAAAATATTTTTTCGTATGTATTTGACCTTTATACAAAGATTTCGGAGCAGTTTTTGTTTCGTCTATATCTTAAAAAATGGCTGAGTTATAGAATTTTGAATTTCTAGCGTGGCTGACATTTTGAAACGTCCTTAATTTTGTCACGCGATAAAAGGCGTATTTATGAACCGATTTGGATGTAATTCAGCGTGTGCATAGTACATACCAATCTCTCGACCGAGTTCGTTGGCCAGCTTCATCCGCCATTTTGTTTCAAAATGGCGGCCATTTAAAATTTTTTTAAAAATTTAAAATTTGAAGTGTGGTACCAAAAAATTGAAAATGAAAAAATATTTTTTCTTATGTATTTGACCTTTATACAAAGATTCCGGAGCAGTTTTTGTTTCGTCTATATCTTAAAAAATGGCTGAGTTATAGCATTTTGAATTTCTAGCGTGGCTGACATTTTGAAACGTCCTTAATTTTGTCACGCGATAAAAGGCGTATTTATGAACCGATTTGGATGTAATTCAGTGTGTGCATAGTACATACCAATCTCTCGACCGAGTTCGTTGGCCGGCTTCATCCGCCATCTTGTTTCAAAATGGCGGTCATTTAAAAAAATTAAAAAATAAAAAAATTTAAATGAGATACCAAAAAATTGGAAAGTGAAAAAATTTTTTTTGTATGTGTTTGACCTTAATACAAAGATTCCGGAACAGTTTTTCTTTCGTCTATATCTAAAAAAAAAATGGCTGAGTAATAGCATTTTGAATTTCTCTTGTGGCTGACATTTTAAAACGACCTGATTTTTGTCACGCGATAACAGGCGTAATTATGAACCTATTTGGATGTAACTTGGTCTGTACATAGTACATACCAATGTCTCGACCGAGTTCGATGGCCAGCTTCATTCGCCATCTTGTTTCAAAAGGGTTGCCATTAAAAAAAATTAAATTTAAAATTCAAAATGAGGTATTAAACAATTGGAAAATGAAAAAGATTTTTTTATGTATTTGGCCTTAATACAAAGATTCCGGAGCAGTTTTTGTTTCTGAAAATTTGTTCTTTTGTTTATATCTTAAAAAATGGTTGATTTATAGCACTTTGAATGTCTAGCATGGCTAACATTTTGAAACGATCTTGTATTTGTCACGCGATAACACACGTATTCGCCTATTTCGATGTAAGAAGGCATGTGGATAGTATATATCAACACCTCGACCAAGTTCGCTGGCCAGATTCATCAGCCATCTTGTTTCAAAATGGTGACCATTAAATTAAAAAATATATATATATTTAAAGTGAGGTGCAAAAAAATTAGAAATTGAAAAAGGTTTCTTTCTTAAGTATTTGACCTTGATATAAGGATTCAGGAACATTTTTTGTTTGTCTTTACCTTAAAAAATGGCTCAGATATAGCAGTTTCAATTTCTATTGTGGGTGACATTTTGAAAAATCTGATTTTTTGCATGCGACAGCACTCCTATATATTAACCGATTCCGATGTGAGTGAGCATGTGCACAGCAATTACTAAGGTCTCGACCAAGTTCACTGCTTAGCCTCATCCACCATGTTGTCTTAAAATGACAGGCACTTTAATAAATAGCCGAATTTGGCAGCCAAATATATGTTACTTTAAAGAAAAGCAGCTTGGATAAAGCTGACTAATTTCGCGAAATTCTCGTTCATTATATTGATAAAAATTAGTATTGAATCTCCTATATTCGGTTTCCATTAAATTGAGCTTCGTGTGTTTGAATGATATAATTTGGCTTTTTTTAAATAAAGATTATGAAAGCTACCTCTTCCTCCCGGCACTGGCCGGAAGGACTTTTTAAATGGCAACCCTTTTGAAACAAGATGGCGAATGAAGCTGGCCAACGAACTCGGTCGAGACATTGGTATGTACTATGTACTGATCAAGTTACATCCAAATCGGTTCATAAATACGCCTGTTATCGCGTGACAAAAATCAGGTCGTTTTAAAATGTCAGCCACAATAGAAATTCAAAATGCTATAACTCAGCAATTTTTTTAGATATAGACGAAACAAAACCTGTTCCGGAATCTCTGTATTAAGGTCAAACACATACGAAGAAAATCTTTTTCATTTTCTAATTTTTTGGTATCTCATTTTAAATTTTAAATTTTTTAAAAAATTTTAAATGGCCGCCATTTTGAAACAAGATGGCGGATGAAGCTGGCCAACGAACTCGGTCGAGACATTGGTGTGTACTATGTACACACCGAATTACATCCAAATCGGTTCATAAATACATCTGTTATCACGTGACAAAAATCAGGACACTTCAAAATGTCAGCCATGCTAGAAATTCAAAATGCTATAACTCAGCCATTTTTTAAGATATAGACGAAACAAAAACTGCTCCCGAATCTTTTTATCAAGGTCAAACACATAAGAAAAAAATATTTTTTCAATTTTCAATTTTTTGGTACCACATTTCAAATTTAAATTTTTCTTAAAAATTTAAATTGCCGCCATTTTTAAACAAGATCGCGGATGATGCTGGCCAACGAACTCGGTCGAGACATTGGTATGTACTATGTATAAACGAAGTTACATCCAAATCGGTTCATAAATACGCCTTTTATCGCGTGACAAAATTCAGGACGTTTCAAAATGTCAGCCACGCTAGAAATTCAAAATGCTATAACTCAGCCATTTTTTAAGATATAGACGAAACAAAAATTGCTCCGGAGTCTTTGTATAAAGGTCAAATACATAAGAAAAAAATATTTTTCCATTTTTAATTTTTTGGTACCACATTTCAAATTTAAAATTTTTAAAATTTTTTTAAATGGCCGCCATTTTGAAACAAAATGGCGGATGAAGCTGGCCAACGAACTCGGTCGAGACATTAGTGTGTACTATGTACACACCGAATTACATCCAAATCGGTTCATAAATAGGAGAGTTACAGTGTGACATAGGTCAGATATATATATATATATATATATATATATATATATATATATATATATATATATATGGATATATATATATATATATCAATTTTGAACGGAGGGTGGTTTCGGGGTCTGGGGGTCATGATCGATGAAAATATACCAAAATTTTTTGAAATCGCTTTCCTCCGAACGGCTGCAATAGGTAGCTTTTTGTAATGAAAGCTACCTAAAAATAGCTTTTAAACCCTTACCTGCCAACGAAATCTGCGCGATCTCCAGTGCCTTACTTAAATCGCACATTTCTGAAATTATAGAAGGTGTATATTAGTTTTCTAAAATAACAGTAAGAAAATGCCCGCGTTATACTGTTATATATAATGGCTCAGGTGGTGAAAATTGCCTCACTATAATTGTAATTCGCTATCCCTTTAATAGATGCATGCATTTTCTAAAGACGTATATATACGTCCGGGGCAATTAAGGGGTTAATTCAACATGTAATTAATTTATCGAAAAATGAAAAAGATTATTAGATTCTAAATCAATCCAATAGTCATGTTCGTTTTAAGCTAAAAAATGGGTTATTTGTTAGAGCATTTCGCGGGAAATCCTTAAAACAGCCTTTGAGCCCTTAAATCTTATGAACCGCAATAAAGAAATTACTTTCATACACCTATAAAGATAAATATGCTTTCTAAAAGTATGTGACTTCCTGTAAAATAAAGATATTCTTTAAATAATAGATTACACTCGACATTATGATTTTGATACTCAAAATAGTATTTTTAAATCAAGATTTTGCTGACTTTTAAAAGCGATTTCTGAGTAAAACTAATGGATAAGTTATTTGGTAACTGAATGAGAATATCAGATACATAAATAGATGAAAATTATTTTGTGCAACAAAAAATTTATATAATAATGATTTTAAAAACGTTCTAAATTGAACCATTCTCCTTCATTTAAATACTACTACTAATAAAAATACTAATACTGCAACTAATAATAATAATCTTGTTGATTTAAACATGCTGTTGACAGGTTTATTTTAATATATGCAATGCCAGATGAATGCAGATGACATACTTATAAGTATTATGCTTATTGTCGCCAAGATTTACCATGGCTCGATTTGCACCCTGAAGACTTGTTAGGGAAATAAAACTACTTAAAAGAAACCCTCAATACAATGATGGATTGCTTCAAACCATTTTGTGCAGTTCGTACTGATGGAGTTCGAAGCTGTAAGTGCAGATTATGATTTTCTGCCATCGCCGAGTGCAGTTTATGTACAAGGCGTGCAAAAAGTCCCTGATACATTTTAAAATTCAATATAAAATCAAATAATTGTCGTACAAGTATGCAGTTTGGACTAAAATGCTCCACACGATGAAAAGTTTTCTTCAAGTGAATGAAAGCAACTAATTCCAAACTTCGAACATAGATGGCGCCACTTGTCCTATCTTTGTTTTCAAACATGCGTTTCTTCTTATTTTCAGATTAGTTTTGAGGCTGTGACACAGAAATGACGCATCCCAAAGAAAAAGTTAATTGTGTAGGTTGGTACTGCGAAACCAAATCCATCATTACTGTTCAAAGGAAATTTCCTGCCTAGTCAATTCCACAATCAATGCTAACGAACACATGGATTGAACTGGAATCTGTTTGGATGTGGCTCGTGCTACAAAGGGTGCAACTGTGCTAATGGATGGCACAAATTATTTCTCTGTAACTGCTTTTGATAAAATAAATGATCTGTAACTGATTGTCTTGAGTTTTTGTTGCTTCTTTCTGATAATTTAAGGTACATTGTCATCCATTTGGAAAGTTTGAAAATATTTTTTTTTATTCTCTTGAAAAAAAAAAATTTCATCATGAGAAGCATTTTAGCCCAAACCGCACTCCTGTACAACAATTAATTGATTTTATATTGAATTTTAAATTTGCCAGGGACTTTTGGGACAACCTGTCCATATAACGAATCCATATAACGAACATTCCTAATTTTGTTTTTCAAAATCTTTGAGTATGCACCCATAGAGCGGGCGGCGGCTATATAAAGGACTACGTCATCGAGTTACGAGATGAAATCATGATGTAGGACAACATTATTAGGAGTAGATGCAGGAAGCCTCCGCATTTCTTGGTACGATATGCGCAGCAGCGGGCACCAACTCCTCATTTTGGCATCAATTTACTTTCATCGAGTTAAGGAATGAACTTACTGCCAAATTAAATATTAAATATTGCATTTTAACGATATTTTAGTCTGCCTGGGCATATCCTGGTAGATAACCCCAGCAGAACAAAATTTATAACAGAAAAAGACGTCATATTGTACAATTCCGAGGCTAACGAGAAAGACAAGCTACCGCGGTGGGTCCGATTCTTCTTTTTTTACAGACCACTGGAGTCACGTGATGCTCTTTTCGCACACCTTCATTGGTGCATTCGAGCATCACGTGACTCCAGCAGTCTGTAAAAAAAGAGGAATCGGAATCTGTCTTTTTCGTTAGCCTCGGTACAATTCAAACCCAATAAACATAATATTTATCATTACATTGCTTTATACATTACTTCGCATGTAATTTCAAGATGAATTATTGATTTATGAAAAGCTAATTAAAAGCACGTTAAAGAATGACTGATTCGGCATAACTGGTATAATGTGATAAGAACGACGTGCCAATTATCCGTTTTGGCAGTACTATCAAGTCATCGAGTTACGACCTGAAATTTTAGCACATAAAAGAAACCGATTAGTTATAATACAAGTATTTCAGTCTGCCTCGCGATATCTTGGTACGATAAGAGCAGAACGGCATGTTTTCGATGCAATGTTTTTCGAACATTATTTCTTGACACCTTATGGAGATTATTATGATGAGTTTAAAGTCATTTTATATGTTTTATGATGCAAAGTGCGCCCATTCTTAATTTTGCCAGTACTATCACGCCATCGATTAGGGCCTGAAATTTTAGCATATTAAAGATTCCGATTAGTACTATACAAATACTTCAGTCTGCCACATGATATCTTGGCACGAGATTACAAGAACGGAGCGCCAATGGAGGATATTCCATTTACGTCATGATCACATGGTCAAATCAAAAACTTCTAGCATAAAGAAGGGAAAGCTCCGTAGACACAATGTAAATCCCCGCCAGCCAGTGAAATAGTTCATAGGAAAAGCAATAGTAGCTTCCTTCCTTATCAGCTAGAAGTTCTTTGATTAAATTACCGGTACCACGTGATTTTTTTCAGCCTCGAACCCAGATTTGGAATATAGTCCGTTCTTTGTTTTGACGGCTACTAACACGTCATTGAATTACGGTCGGAAATTTTAGCCCATAAAAGATACCGATTTGTACCATTAAAGATTTCGGTCTGCCTCGTGATATCTTGGAAGGTCATGAAGGAATGTCGTACTTAAATGGTAGATGTAAGGTCAGTTTCAGGCCACCGTGTTTACGGATGAAACTTGTGCCTAATTAAAACTTAAACAATGTATTAAAAATATTTTAAGCTATAATGATTCCGAAGCCGCCGCGGTATCTCGACGTATTAAACTCACAGCCCTACCCAACCCGCTGATAGATGTTTTAACCTCTTCGGTCCCTGGGTCCTCAAACGGGAACCTCTGTTCTTTTCCTTATAAAAACTAAAATGTCCGATTTTTTTACATTTTCACATCACTTCTTAATAGCTGAATGTTTTTTGCGTTCAAAGCAAACGAATAAATGGCAGCATCTAAGCTGATTCCCACATAAAATAAATGTTATTTTCATCTGAGTTCGCAAAATGCCTAAAAATGCCCACAGTATGACCAAGAAAGTGAGAAATTTTTATAAGTATTTAACTTAAATCTTTTTCAATAAAAAAATTTGAGGATTTGTAGTTTATTTGCTTGTGTAAAGCTGTTAAAGTTGTGATTGCGTTAATTTAGGTTAATGGTTATTAAACTGATGTTTTAAGGAGGTTTGTAGTTTTAAATCCATATTTTTGAAACTAAATTACTAAGCGCCTAAAGAATCAATTTCAGAAAAGCTATTTTTTTGGTCATTTACGATGTAATTTTGTTTGGAAAAACCAACGAATAAGCATTTGTATTATTATTTTAGCTTCGGAACTGAAGAGGTTAAACTTATAGATTTTAGCTTTTGAATTTTTCCGGTGAAATCTTCCGTCATCGGGTCTACTGCCACCGTTCGGGTGACCGGTCGCTTTTCCCGCGAATTAGGGGCGGTCTGATTATTATTTCGGTCATATTTTAGCTTTTAATTATTTCTTAATATTTAGAGAATTGTCGGTTATTCTGCTCATATCGTGCCAAGCTATCACGAAACAAAGTGAAATATTTGTATTGTACTAATCGGTGTCTTTAATGTTCTAAATTTCCAGACCGTAACTCGATGACGTGATAGTAATCGTCAAAACATGGAATTGACGCTCCGCTCTGTTCATTTCGTACCAGAATATCACGTGGTAGACTAAATATTTGTATTGCACTAACCGGTATCTACAATGTGCAAAAATTTCAGGTCGTAACTCGATGACGTGATAGTATCACGAAAATTAAGAATTAGCTCCCAGCTCTGCATATCTCGTACGTGATGGGCCCACCGTGGCTGAGTGGATAAGACACCACGCCACTAATCACTTGAGAGAGTAGGTGGGGCGGGTTCAAATCCCGCCGGTTCCGTTGCACACTCTTTGTGGAGCTCCCAGGATGTAATTCTCTAGTCTTGTAAATTTCCTTGTGCTATCTCGTCCCTGTATATCGACGACGACTTATAAGCTGGCCCTGTTGTCAAGCACACAAGTCTGATGTATGTGTTCAACAAAAACAAACAAACAAATATCACGTACGTTGTACCAAGATATAACGAGGCAGACTGAAATATTTGTATTGTACTAATCGGTATTTTTAATATGCTAATTTTTCAGACCGTAATTAGATGACGTGATGGTACCACCAAAATTAAGAATGGGCATTATCCACTGATCTGAGTTCGAGGCTGTAAAAGTCTCATGATTGGGGAAAACAAACCGGCATGTTTCCGTAGGGTGAATTTTCTTTTAACTGTCTGAAACTGAATTATTTCACCATGTGCCAAAATATTGTGCCGGGTATAGATATTACAATAGCTCAATTAATTCGTTTATAGACAAGAAAGTATTTCTTTCCATAATTTTATGCGAATACCAAAGGCAAAAGTTCCGTAATCCGGTTTTGCAGCCAATTGATATATTTTAGTCAGCATCGGTTGGCGCAAATTTAATTTAACTTTCGTAACCAGCTTTCCTTGTGTGTAGCAAACATTTCCATTAGAACTTAAATTTTTAATTCCATTTTTATATAGCCGCAGTTTTTAAAGTTAAATGTATAAACCATGTTTATGCAATTTACACTTGAATATAAAAATTTCGTCCATAACTGCTCTCATACACTTGAAATCACATTATTGCGAACATCGCACGCTTAAACATTTTGGCGTTAAATCACATTTTTTGGCGACAAAAGTTGAATTGAAAGCGTAAATAAACAAATAACATGTATAGTAAGTACAGTTATTTTTACAGTTACATCTGCTAATATCTCCTGTAAGCCACATGATGGGGAAGTGTGACGTAAGGCGGATATTGTCCATTGTCGAGAATTGGCATCCCGCTCTGCTAATCTCGTACCATGATATCACATGGCAGACTGAAATATTTGTGTTTTACTAATCTGTATCTTTAATGTGCTAAATTTTTAGCCCGTAACTCAAAGAATGGAGGATATTCCAAATATGGGTTCGAGGCTGAAAAAAATCACATGGTACCGGTAATTTACCCAAAGAAATGCTAACTGATAAGAAGGAAAACAGGAAACTACTACTGCTTTTTTCCATGAACTGTTTTGTTTCATTGGCTAGCGGGGATTTACATTACGTCTACGGAGCCTTCCCTTCTTTACGCTGGACGGTTTTGCCTTGACCACGTGATCATGACGTAGATAGAATATCCTCCATTGATAGTAAAATGTATTGACATCGTGGGTAAATAACGAATGGCTGACATTGAATAAAACATATTTAATTGTAAAACCATTTAAAATACAAAGCTAAAAACTAGGTTAAAATAATACAACCTGACAATTACATAACTGGCAAAGACTGGCGTGCGCTCCACTGGACAGCTGATAATATAAACATTCTGAACACATCACAAGTTTAGTTGTTTGGTGCTACTGCCGGTTACAATAAATAAATACATGGAGTAAAGGAAACATGGAGTATAGGAAAATAACAGTTCAATACATAACAGTTCGTCCCCCCAAAGTTCAAACATAGTCCCTCAAATAGTCAGGTGCCCTCCTTGCACGTTCAGACCGTCTCAGCACTGGCGGAATGTTCACTGGCTCTACTCTTGGAGATTTAGCTGGAGATCTCACCGCAGCAGTTGGACTCTCAGGCAGCACTCCTGGAACACTCTCTAATCCAGGCGAGGAAATTACCTCAGGCACCACTTCGGAGGAACCACTAGACGTTACTTCAGTCGTGGACTCACAAGGAATTTTAGGACCCGACGCAGCTCTACCTCCCATTGTGGAACCTGGAAAAATTTCCGTCTTTCTAGATCTCAGCTGATCAACATGTCGATGGTGATTTTGACCTTCTGTCGACACAACTTCATATGTAACAGGTCCTTTAGCTGCCGTCACTGTGCCTGGTATCCATTTGTCTCCTCGGGAATAATTTCTAATGTATATTGGATATCCTGTAGAAAACTTCTTTGTCACCACACCTCTGCCTTGCCTTTCGGAAACACAACTGGCAGGATGCAAATGACTCAAAACTGTTTTCAACTTGCGTTTCATCAGCATCTCAGCTGGAGTTATCCCTGTCGTTGTATGAGGAGTAGTACGAAGCCCCAACAACAAACGACATAGTCATGTATGCCAATCACCCTCAGAGATTCGACGTAAATTTTGCTTGATCACCTGAACCTGCCTTTCCACTTGTCCATTTAAAGACGGATGATAAGGGGGAGTAAAGACGTGTCTAATGCCATTTCTCAAAGTAAACTGCTGCAATTCCTCAGATACAAAAGCTCGGCCATTATCAGAAACCAAAATATCTGGTATACCATGAATAGAAAAAAATTTACGCAGCTCGTGGATCACTGTCGCAGAATTCAAATTGGGGATAATTTTAACTTCAGGCCCTTTTGAGTAAGCATCCACCAGAATAAAAAATAATTTGCCATGAAATGGACCTGCAAAATCAACATGTATCCTGGACCATGGTCTAGACGTAGAAAACCAACCGTCAGACATTGTTTTCGCCGGCTCATTTCTGGTAATCTAGCATCTGGGACATTTGTTCACTAGATCTTCAATATCCCTATCCAAACCTGTCCACCACACATAACCTCGGGCAATTGCCTTGGTCAACACAATTCCTTGGTGTGTGGCATGTAAAAAAGATAAAACATTTTGACGAAAACAAGCAGGAACAACCACTCTTGATCCCCACAGAATACAATCCTGAAAAATTGACAATTCGTTCTGCCTGCGATTATATGCTTCAAATGACTTGACTCGTTCACCAGGCCAACCATGTAGTATCCAAAATTTGACCTGCGACAGCTCTGGATCATTCTGGGTTGCACGTGCAATATCCTTGGCCGTCAGAAGACTCTCCCCTTCAGGCACTTCAAACATCAGAACATCATCTGGGTCTGGGAAACCTGACTCAGAAGCGTCAACTGGCAAGCGGCTCAGTGCATCAGCGTTACCCATTTTATTGCCTGAACGATGTCGCAACTCATAGTTGTAACCCTGCAGCATAAGTTTCCACCGTAACATTCTTGGAGAAATCATCACAGGCATGACCGAATTTGGTTTAAAAAGTCCCAAGAGAGGTTTATGGTCAGTCAAGATAGTGAAAGATCGCCCTGCCAAAAACTGATGAAACTTCTGCACTCCAAATATAATCGCCAAAGCTTCTCGATCAATCTGGGCATAGTTCCTCTCAGGCATTCGCAAGGTTCTGGATCCGTAGGCAACCGGCAATTCCACACCGTCCTCCATAACGTGTGATAAAACAGCTCCTACTCCATAAGGCGAAGCATCGCAGACCAAAACCAAAGGCCTCTTAGGGTCATAGTGTACCAAAACTGCATCGGACCTCAGCAAATCTTTCGCCTTCTGGAATGCCTTTTCCTGTGGTCCACACCACTTCCATGCACTGCCCTGGTCCAAAAGTCGGTGCAAAGGTTCCAAAATCGTCGACTTCTGTGGCAAAAACTTCTCATAAAAATTATATAACCCTAAAAATGACTGTAGCTCTTTCTTATTTCGGGGAGCAGGTGCATTTTTGATCGCCAAAATTTTATCATCTGTTGGATGGATACCAGATCCGTCAACTTGAAATCCCAAGAATTTAACTGACTTTGCTCCGATGTGACACTTGGTCCGATTCAACTTTAATCCAGCTTTCTGAAGACGCTCAAGTACCTGACACAAACGTTTAGAGTGGTCAATGGAACTCGATCCCCCAACAATGACATCATCGAGCAAAGTTGCAACCCCAGGAATGTCAGCCAGTACAACATCCATCGTGCGTTGAAAAATAGCCGGAGCTGCCGCTATACCAAAAGGAAGTCTTCTGACTCTATACAACCCTTTAGGCGTGTTCAAAGTCAAAAGATCAGCTGACTGTTCATCCACCCTGAGTTTCAAATAGGCGTAAGACAAGTCTAATTTAGAAAAAATAGTACAACCCGAAAGTTTACTGAAAACCTCATTGGCCGTTTGCAGTGGATAAGACACTTTTTGTAAAACTTTGTTAACTGTGGCCGAATAATCCCCACATAATCTCATCTGGCATTTCTCTTCAAAACTGGAACAATGGGAGTTGCCCAACTTGAAAACTGAACCCTCTCGATGACACCAGAAGCCTCTTGACGATGCAATTCCTTCTCCACCTTTTCCCGTAAAAAGAATGGAACTGACCTGGCCTTTAAAAAAATTGGAGCTGCATCTGAAAGTATGGGAATATTCACTGGTGGACCATTGCAGACCCCAATTCCTTCATCAAAAAGTCCTGGAAACTGGGAAAAGATATCTTCAGACCCCACATGATTAATGTGTAACTCGATACCCAGGGCCTCGAACCAGTTCCTTCCCATCAAACTTGGGCCATTTCCTTTAATTACCAATACAGGTAAAACCACTTTTCGATTACCATGCTTCACCTGGGCCGAAAAAGTTCCCAATACCACCAGTGGTTGCCTTGACCATGTTCTCAAAACTAAATCTTCATTTGACAACTGGCATTTATTTGAAAAAAAATTTTGATAAGTATCTTCACCAATTATTGAATGACCTGCCCCTGTATCAATTTGCATCTCCAATTCTTGACCCTCAACAGTGACCACCAAACTGTACACCCGATTCGCAGGAAAAGAATAAAATAAATCTTCATCCAACTGTGGCACCGACTGGTTGATTAACAAATTCTGGTTCTTATACTTTTGTTTATTTCCCTGCTGCGTTCCCGGTTTTTTTCTATATGTTTTGGTTATACAGGCTCTCTCAAGATGTCCTAATTTGGAACAAAAATTGCATTTAGCATTTTTAAACTTACAAATATCTGCTGTGTGCGCGCCTGAACATCGATAGCATTGTACCTTTTTGAACTTCCCTTTTAAATCAGGCGTATTCTTATGCTGAAAACCAGCCATTTTCTTTTTTGCATCGCTGTACAAAGCCTGTGCATTACTCGATGTATTTCGGACCTCCGTTACACTTCGCTGTGCTACTTCACTAGCGAGAGCCATATCCACTGCTTTCTTAAAAGTTAACGTCGGCCCTTCCTCGAAAAGACGATGTTGTAAACCCTGGTCATGCACGCCACACACAATCCGGTCACGGAGCCTATCTTCCAAATCCGAAAATTTACAGGTGTCGCTCAGTCGCCGTAATTCCGCAATATAATCAGCCATTGATTCATTCGGACGCTGGTCTCGCTTATTAAACTGGTATCGCTCCACAATTGGATTCGGCGCAGGAGAAAAATGCTCATCTAATTTTGCAATTATATCGTTATATCCAGCAGCTTCTAATGTATCTGGTTTAACCAGTGAATCCGCAATGCAAAAAGTAGTGTCGCCACACACTGTCAGAAATATATACTTCTTACGAGCCTCCGCAATATCATTAGCCTTGAAATAAAAATCTAACTTCTGCTTATACAACTTCCACGAAGTACCGATAACGTAATTTTCTATCTGGCCAAATTAAGCCATATTTCCGGAGTGTCCAGCAAAAAAACTACTAAATTCTTCTTAAATACTGGAATAACTTGCTGGGTTACGTAAATACTTCGTATACTGGCACGAAAAGTTTTTTAAAAATTCATCAAAACATCGCACTGCGCCGTCAAAATTAAGCCTAACTAGCTTCCTGCTCGTCGCCATTAAAATGTATTGACATCGTGGATAAATAACGGATGGCTGATATTGAATAAAACATATTTAATTGTAAAACCATTTAAAATACAAAGCTAAAAACTAGGTTGAAATAATACAACCTGACAATTACATAACTGGCAAAGACTGGTGTGCACTCCAGTGGACAGCTGATAATATAAACATTCTGAATACATCACAAGTTTAGTTGTTTTGTGCTACTGCCGGTTACAATAAATAAATACATGGAGTAAAGGAAACATGGAGTATAGGAAAATAACAGTTCAATACATAACAGATAGTACCACCAAAATGGAGTATATTCCAAATCTGGGTACGAGGCTGAAAAAAATCACGTGAAACCGGAAATATAGCCAAAGGACTTCTAACTGATAAGAAGGGAAACTACTACTGCTTTCCTTATGAACTGTTTCACTGGCTGGTCAGGATTTACATTGCATCTACGGAGCTTTCCCTTCTTTACACTAGAAGTTTTTGCTTGACCACGTGATCATGACGTAGATGGAATATCCTCCATTAAGAATTGTCGCTCAGCTCTTCTCATCCCATACAAAGATATCACGAGGCAGACTGAAATATTTGTATTGTACTAATCGCTAATCAATATCTTTAACCACTTAACTGTTTTGCCCGAGTGCCGCTCGGACAAAAAGAGTTTGCTAAAAGCTTTCGGATGCCACTTAATTTTAAATGTAATCTTTGGTTTGTTAAATGGCATACTTTTCTCGATTGTACAAAGCCAAATATTTTAGTTAAAAAAAGTGGTGCCGGGTCCTTAAAGGAAACAGTTAAGGGGTTAATGTGCTAAAATTTCAGGCCGTAACTTGATGACGTGATTTGGTACCGTCAAAACGGAGAATATTCCATCTACGTCATGATAACGTGGTCAAGGCAAAAACTTCTAGGGTAAAGAAGGGAAAGCTCCGTAGACGCAATGTAAATCCCCGCCAGCCAGTGAAACAGTTCATGGGGAAAACAGTAGTAGCTTCCCTTCTCATCAGTTAGAAGTTCTTTGGGTAAATTACCGGTATCACGTGACTTTTCTCAGCTTCGAACCCATATTTGAAATATAGTCCATTGGGGGTCTTCCGGAATGGACTATTATATTCCAAATCTGGGTTCCAGGCTGAAAACAGTCACGTGATACCGGTAATTTACCCAAGAAACTTCTAACTGATAAGAAGGGAAGCTCCTACTGCTTTGCCTCATGCACTGTTAAAAATATCGTGAAAAATTACCTCTGTTTTTAAAGGCTATCTATTTTCTGACCAATAAGAACGCTTCATAGATGTTAATGTAGAGTTCTCATTGGTCAAAAAATAGATAGCCTTTAAAAACAGAGGTAATTTTTCACGATATTTTTAACAGTGTGAGCTGTTTCACTGGCTAGCGGGGATTTGCATTACACGTCTACGGAGCCTTCTCATATTTACGCTAGAAGTTTTTACCTTGACCACGTGATCATAACGTAGATGGAATATCCTCCATTTACTCAAAGAATTTCGAACTGATAAGAAGGGGGGCTATTACTGCTTTCCACATGAACTATTTCACCGGCTGGCGGGGATTTACATTACGTCTACGGAGCCTTCTCTTCTTTACGTTAGAAGTTTTTACCTTCATCACGTGATCATAACGTAGATGGAATATCCTTCATTGTACCAAGTTATGCCGAATCAGACATTTTTTCATGTACTGTTAATAAGCGTTTTATAGATCATTAATTCATCTTGAAAGTGGGTGGCGAAGTAATATATAGGGCAATGTAATGTAAAATATTATGTTTATTGGGTTCGAATTGTACAATATGACGTCTTTTTTTGTTATAAATTTTAGTGTGCCTTGGGTTCACACCAGAATATGTCTGGGAAGGCCAAAATATTTTTTAAATAATTCTAACCTTTATTTTGGCACCTATTTCATCCCGTACACTGCCTCCTAAATACTAGGCTTTAGCGCTGACACAAAAATGGCGGCTACCGTAGGCGGGGTTTTTCTCAGCGATTGTACGGCCGCTTTAAATTGAATACTAATAATTTCTAAAAGTTTCCTCCGAATTATTTTTCTGAGATTCATTAAATCTAAAAAAAAACTTATATAAATACTGGTGTGTAATTTCAGGACACAGTCCAAAAGCTTAAAAAAAAAAATCCGTCTACGAGATTCGCTCTTTTTGTATCAGCGCTCAGGCCTAGTATTCAGGGGGTGATGCCCCGTAACTCGATGGCATGATAGTGATATCAAAATGCCTAGTTGGTGATCGCTGCTGCTTATATCGTACCAAGAAATGCCGAGTCAGACCAGTTATTCCTTTATCTACTCTAATTGGGAATAGGGCATTTTGATATGACGTAAAAAAGGTAGAACACAATTCTGCCATCTGCGCACTCGACTGCACATATTCTTGGCATCTTTTGAGTCAAATCATGTTTACCATATTGGCTTCTTTTTCGCGCATTATGCGATTGTCAAGTGCTTCTGTACAACTTTTTTTTAAAGAAAATGCCGAAGTGTCATTTTTTGCAAAACGTGTATTGTTGCTATCGTCTAGCGTATAGAAAATAAATGTAAACGGAGAAACATATACTAAGTAAGTGTTTTGTATATTTTTTTGTGTTTCATTTTCCTTCAGATTAGTTTTTATTTGGTATCTCGTATAATTTTTTTTTTTTTTTTGGTTACGTCAATGTTAAAAATTTTTTGGTGTTAGATATGATCCTGTCACTTCTACTGCTTTTGCTTAGTGTAATTTTACGAATTTAATATTATAATTAAACAACTTGTAGTCATATGTAGAGTAATATTAACATATATTATAGGTAGGATATATCTTCTGATCAATGGCATACTCAAGATTTTTTTAGGGTGGAGGAGGAATGAAAAGTGCATAACTTTTTCAAAAAAAGTTAGTTCTTTGAAAATAAAAGACTTACCGAATTTTACAGATATCAAAAGCACATCTGTGAAAATATTTTTTCATGTACTTTTATTTAAAAGAAAGTCGTTGTAACTGAAAGCTAACTGCCACACCCGCCCACAACCAGTAAAAAATATAAGTTACGTGTTTGAGTTGAACTCTTTTATTGTTGTTAAATATCAATAACTTACAAAACTGAATGTTTTCAGTGGATATGGTAAGCAGTGTTAGGGGATAAAAGGTTAAAAATGAGGTGGATGAAATTGCAATAATCAGTTTAATCGCAATCATTAACAGCTTTTTATATTTTTTCATCTCTCGGTGCTTTTTAAAAAACTTCATACTTTTCTCAGAGATTAAGGGAGGGGTCGCAATCCTCTCCATGCTTTGGAATTCTAATACACAAAAATGTCAGTAAGGTATCTAGGATTTTGTTCCGAGAAGGTGGAGAGCTGAGCTGGGAAATGGTCTTGTGTACAAAATACAGATTTTGAGGGGGAAGGAGGTACGGCTACTGTAGCCTCTCAGCTCCCTTCTTCTTGAGTATGTCCCTGATAAATGCTATTGCATATGTATTGTCGGTGGTTTTTACTTTTATGAGTGGTCACATTTTATATGTGTAATCCAGCTGATGCATGAGCAATATAAAACGTGGGAAAAATGCATGTATATTCTCACTATTTCAAAATTACTTGCTTTTATTTGTATTTGATTTTTATGTAGCATTTCTAAGAAGTTACAGCCTGAATGTGACTTTCATATAATAGACAGATTATTTTTTTTACTCCCAATTTTTATTTGATTAACTTTTAAATGCTTAAAGGAGCTGAATTTTAGTTACAGTAATGCAAAAAAAAAATTGATGTTGCCTGGCTATGGGTAAGTAATTCATCTAGTAGACTTATTATGACTATGTGATGCAGTGTTTGTATACCATTCTATGGTAAGGATTTGACATAACTATTGTATATTTAACGCCTTTCCGACGAATGTCTTTTAGAGAATTTTTAATCTTTTCCCACATAGCATTTTTAGTTTGCAGAAGTCTTGCTTTGAAAACTTGCAAAGTTGCAGCAAGCTCAGCATGACAAGACTGAAATTTCATAACACGACTGCAGCAAGTTAACGCAAACGCCGAAGTCACCACACTTTGAACTTTCAGCTAACTTGTCGTGCAAATTAATGTCAAAAAAGTAATAAAAAATACTGCAAAGTAATAATCTTTCCATGCCACGTTAACTGTTTAGAACTGTTAAGTTTAACCCCTTCGAAGGGGTCCATAGACCTGACCAGGTCTATTGATGCATACGCACCATTAAGGTGCATGCATCGTTTTTACCACCATAAATAAGTTAGGATAATATTTGTACGTTTCAATTTAATCCTTTTTTGGTATTTGATAAGTATAGTGTTTAATAAAAGCAGTGCCAAACAAATAAAATTTCTGCGTATCTGCTAATTATCTATTCTCTCAACAGAGGGATTTTTGCTTTCGTCACTTTCGTGAATTAAAGACAGTCTTGCCACCAGTTTCACAACAAACTACTCATGTAAGTGGGTGATGGTACAGAGAGAGAGCGAATCCCCTTTGCGGGAGATTTGCTGTGAATTTCTCAATTCAAATTTGTCACGACAAGATAATATATCAGAAAAAATCAAATGTCCATGCTATCTGGGTTATCACTGGTTTTTCAAAACAGAAAACTTTGCCTAATTTAATCGAGAAAATGCCCTGATTAAATAAAGCAAAATTTACAATAAAAAGTAACTGGTGGGAATAATCAAGGATTCTGAGAAATTTATGAGTCACGTATTATCTGATGCTCATCCCCAAGGTGTTAAATTGATCATTAATTTATCTCTCTCTCTCTCTCTAATAGGATATCATAGTTTTGGAAGATTGTGTTGCAGTTTATCTAAAGCCAAGAAGTAGTTGAAGCTTTCATGGTATTGTAGAAAAGATGAAGTTCCCTTGAGAAACACCTCTCTGAAGATGAACAGAAGAGGCTGAGAGCTTTAATCTGCTGTTACCTGAAGTGATTGAAAAATAATATTCATACATTAGAAGCAATTAGCCTGGTGAAAATCTCTGGTGGACAGAGCCCTTTTCATTGATTTCATTGAAATGTGGCCGTTCACTAGGGCGTTTTGCCCGGATCGTTACTCTGAAAAAATGAAAAGAAACAGTACGTTGATTTCATTTCTGTCTCTTAAACCATATTTAAAATAACTCTCCTCTTTAAGTTCTCAAATTCTTATTTTTAAATGCCACTTTCATAAATTAAAATTTTATTACCAATGAGATAGATTGTAAATACAACAATTAGTTTCAACAAAAGTAAGATTCAAATTATTCCAAAATCCCACGGTGCTGAATTTTCCTGTACAACTAGCTTATAGCATCAGGTCATCGCTAGCAACCGTAACTGCGACGATCATTGATGGAAAAGCCGCATCGCTCCCTTGTCTATCTACATAATGGAAAAGATCAATTTAAAATTAAAAAAATGAATAGAATATTTTTATGCTTCTTTAAATTTTGACAAATTTCTTTAGCTATGTATTTTGTAAAAAAAAAATTATGATGGCCGGGAAACAAAATATTTGTAAATTTACTTTTTTCATATAATTTTTTTGTCTTGAAATAAAATTCAGAATTTATTTATGCATTACTTTTTAAATGTAAATTCTTTTTAAAATTTAGGAAATACGGTTCAAAACTGCAGCTTTGACAGCATTTTCTGAAAAATCTTCTGCCTTTACAGAAAAAACAGTTTGATTACATAGATTGATTTAAGTCTATATTTTTAGTTAGAGAAATTTACTTTTTTTAGTCTTTCATTTTTGTCATTGATAAAAGATTTGACGCACACATGATTAGCAGAAGATTACAAAAAATAAACCTTTTCATAAAACGAGCTTGCTTTTCATTATCTTTTCTTTTCCATGTCCTCCTGTTTCTGTAATAATTTTGCACTTTTTTCTTTTCCGGTATTTTGGTAATATAACTTTTAAATTAATATTGTTCAATACAGAAAAAGAAGAATAAATAATTTGTACAATTCTCAATAAGACGTGACCCGTCAGCGTCTGGTGTTAGCAGCGGTTGCATTGTCATTGGACTACCTGGCCGGCAGAGTTTGGTACAAATTGATTCTTAAACTGCCAAAGTCAAAATTAATTACTAGTAGCCTTTCACGATGGAGACGAGTTGAATAGGGGTTTGTTTCTGTCTGTTTTGACTTCCACGATGTAATTTGAGCGGTAATAGCTTCACACAGTTTTGTCAGAAAAAGAATAAAGAAAGCAGACATAAGGTCTGCATGTGAAAATTCAGTGTCCTTTAATTGTTGTTTAAACACAAACTAGACCCCTCTCCCACACCAAGCAGATCCCGGCCTGGGCCTGGCTATAAAAAAAGGTAAAGCTTAAAAAAAAATATTTTTTATCGATGCTCTTTTGCTTGCTCCTTACATCGGTTGGCATGTTTGTGCCCCCTTGGGCTGGCCCTGATTTAAATGTATTTAGAGTTAAAACATCTACAACAATAGACATTTCAATCTCAGAAAACAAAAAATTACTCCATATAACATCTCTTTCAATAAGATGCTTTCAATCTGATGTCAAACTGACTCTAAATAAATGGTTGCTATATTTAATGATAGTGGAAGAAGCACATTAAAGTAAATCATATCAATGCAAAAACCCTTGACGGGTTAAAAGTTTCTGACGCAGCACTTTATCTTATGCTCTAAGAATTTTAAATATGGAACTTAAAAATACTGATATCAAATTTTGAGTGACGTTATGCTATTTCTTAAAAAATATATTTGTATTTATTTCATCATTTTATTTGTAATCGCATGTGCAAAAGTTATGTTCAACATGAAAAGCTGCATAAAATTTTATTCGCTGTTGCTTTATCATTTCTCATAAATTCAAAATATGAGTTTTAAAAGATATGATATAAAATTTAAGTGACGCCTTGATGTGACTTTAAAAGGTTTGTTTTAAAATTCAATTTAAATTATTTTTGACTTGGTTAAAATATATTTTTACATCTACACAATACTTTTAATTTTCCAATTCACTGTTAAATATATCACTTTCATTGAATCTATACTATGCATTGAAATGTATTTATTTCAATAAATTGATTTATCTTTTGTGTCACGCTATTCAAAATTGTGAGTAAGATTTATGTAAATGGTTTCTTTGCGTCATTGTGTCCAAACTACGAGAAATGTATGAAAAAGGATAGTTTGACGCAAATAAACCATTTACATAAATCTTACTCACAATTTTGAATAGCGTGACACAAAAGATAAATCAATTTATTGAAATAAATACATTTCAATGCATAGTATAGATTCAATGAAAGTGATATATTTAACAGTGAATTGGAAACTTAAAAGTATTGTGTAGATGTAAAAATATATTTTAACCAAGTCAAAAATAATTTAAATTGAATTTTAAAACAAACCTTTTAAAGTCACATCAAGGCGTCACTTAAATTTTATATCATATCTTTTAAAACTCATATTTTGAATTTATGAGAAATGATAAAGCAACAGCGAATAAAATTTTATGCAGCTTTTCATGTTGAACATAACTTTTGCACATGCGATTACAAATAAAATGATGAAATAAATACAAATATATTTTTTAAGAAATAGCATAACGTCACTCAAAATTTGATATCAGTATTTTTAAGTTCCATATTTAAAATTCTTAGAGCATAAGATAAAGTGCTGCGTCAGAAACTTTTAACCCGTCAAGGGTTTTTGCATTGATATCATTACTTTTTTGAGGTTAGTGATAAAATGATTAAAAAAAAGATACTTATGGGATTTAATGCAGATTTAACTTTTACTATTTTATTACAATTTTCCTTATTGCAGTTTGTATATAAAAACAAGTGGGTAAGTATGATCGCAGATCGCACAGAGGGTTTCATTTGATATTCCTTTAAAAACACTTTATCCTTAAATTAATAAATCCAAAATGTTAATTTATAATTATTAAATCCTTACATAGATGGTGCACCAATAGTTCCAATTTTCATGGGGCAGGGAACGCACTCTTTTAAACAAACCACCTTCCGATTGAAGTCATCAAAAACCAAGTTGAATAAGCCAAACCCCGTTGTGTTGTTTGACAAACAGCAGTCTCATGTCCCCTCCTTCCCCATTTTTCAAAATTTTTTAGACCAGTACCTAAGAATGGAACCGAAATAATTTTTTCTCTTCAGAAATTACGGTAAAAAAAAATGGTATGCAGTACTCATAAATTTACTTTAATGCTATATAGGGTGATTATTAAGTTAATTATAACGTTTGGAATCTGTTGCATTGATGTCCGAAAGGTAGTTTCTGAGTTATGGAAGCTGGACCCATAAGGCGCCATAGAGGGGCGAAGCCCGCTAGTGTCTATCATAATTATATCTTCCATGTGGACTAATTGCGATATTTAATCAAAATAGTCCCCCCCCCCTCCTCATCCCCGGAAATATAACAAATACAAAATGTGTCTTTATAAACCTATCGTCAAATAGGTTTTTATTTCTTTTTCGCTAAAAAAAACATGATTTTTATATCCGTAAAATAAATAGCGGACAAAGCCCGCTAGTTCCTATCATAATATATATTTTTAATAATTTTATATAGTCTATAATAAAAATCAGACTTAAAATAGTCTAGTTCCATGAGTACTTGTAGTGTCAGTTACATGCTACGATTTTTGGATACCAGTATTTTAGAACGGGAAAATGTGACTTATTTTATCGGAGATATCTCATTAATTGAATAAGGCGAAGCAAAATTTTTGAGAAAAAGCATACAACAAGCATAGCAGTTATCAACTATGTGACTTTATGCTAAAGTCCATTAATTTGATCTGCTTTAAAAAGATTACGGAAGATTGAATTATAGTAGAACCTAGATTAACCGAGCTTCGATTAATCGATGTTTCTGTTAACCGAGCCGATAACAAAGTCTGATTTTTTTTCCCTTTTGAATGAGCCTTAAAAATAACCACACTCTTTAGCTCACTGTCCGTGCTATACAGGCCCTTCTGCCCCCAAAAGCACTCAACTCCAAAGAAACATTGGACCCTGAGAAGTCAACAGCGAACAATGCTTTGTTTCCAGTGGCTGTGTGAACTTTCGTAAATTTTTCAATTTGCATTTTAAAATTTACTACTGGCAGTTGATTTTCTTTTTAAATTTGTTAAGCTGTGAAACAGAACTTTAGATATATTTATTTTTATTATTTAAAAAACGTTCTATATATATATTTTAAAAGAGATGTTAAATTCGCAAGCACGGCGAGTTTTTACACACAGTTTCTATTAACCGAGATTTCCAATATCCGATGTACTAACAGTCCCAATTAGCTCGGATAATCGAGGCTGCACTGTATAATTAAAAAATCAATGGCGATCTTACTGTAAATGGGTTTCCCTTTTACTGAGGGATTTCAAGGCCGAATCAGCTGCTGTTAGTTGCTGTTTCCTTGCTTGATTAAATAAGATTAGTTAAACATTTGAAAATTACCAAATATAAAACGAACTAAGTCAACAGAGTCTTTGCTTTATGGTATTTTTTAACAACGCTATAAAAAAAATGATTTTAAATAAGAGATTTTAAATGTAACGTTTTAAATCTGACATAATTTTCACCAAACTTTCCTTTCTCTTTGTAACATTCAACTGAAAATATTCTTATTATTAGAAAGATAATATTATTATTTGCGCTACCTTAAAATTGGCAACTATAGTTAAAAATATCATCTCGAAATTTGAAATAAATCTCTCATATAAATATATTTTTAAATTTAAACTGTTTTGCAATGTTATTATTTGGCCACTTTGGCCAATATGACGTAATTTCCTCCATTTACGACTTTTAACACATATCAATGAATTTATTATTTAAAAAATTTCTTTTTCTTTTAATATTCACGTGTAAATATAATTTTTATGACGTAATTTTCAATGTTTTCCTGCTTTTAATGCGTAATCATTTAATTCTAATTTGAAAATAATTGATTATTTTATAATTTTCTTTCATTTTAAATAAGCATGTGTAAAAACAATTTTTATGACGTGATGTTTAATATTTTCCTGCTTTTAACACGTTATCATTTAATTCTAATTTAAAAGGATTTTTTTCTGTTTATAATAGTCGCGTGTGAATAAATTTTTAATTTAAAGGATATATTATTCTTTGCGCTGTTTTAACAATTGGCAACAATTTAAAATAACCTTTTCTAAAATATGTAAAAAATATCTCTGGAAATTCTGAAAATTTTAATTTAAAATTGAAATAAACCGTCAAAAAATTAGGCGAGTTAAAAATAATAAATGCACTCTGCAAACTTCGAGTTTCTATTGAATGATTAAATTGAATGAAAATGATTAAATTCCCATGTATAGTTTTTTTCCCTATAAGACTTTTTTAATGAGACAATTTTATCTAGATTTAACATTAAATATCTCTTAAAATAATTCTGCGATTTAAAAACTGTCTACTTCAACGTTTTTACCAAACATTTCTCTACAACACTACCCATTTTAATATTTTTGTATGCAGTAATTTTCTTAATATTTGCGAGATAGACCTCCAGCCACAAAGATTCTTTCAAAGCAGCAATGAGAAGGTTTGTATTTTTTTTTCGAATAAGAGACAAAATGTAGTACGCAATTGCGTCAAAAGATGGCGACATCAGAATTCTGATATGGTTATTATGTAAACTGTAAATATTGCAAAGTTAAATAAAAACAATTGTCTCGGGGTTATCAAACTTCATTGTTATTTATAAATAAAACATTTCAACTAAATTATTTATTATAGAAGAATTATTACATCACAATAATTTTTATGCAAGGAAAATAATAATTATAATAATAATATTATTATGAATGTCAGTGATTATATATTGATTGACCGTCATAATAATAAAAAATGATATAATAAAAAGAAGAGCTGAAATGAATTATTTTTTTACGTTTCTGATCGTGTAATTTATATTCAAATAATAATTATTAATGTATATTTTTTGTAAAGTGATTAAAATTAAATATATTTATAAAATTTATGGTAATATTTTTATTGTTGAAAAATTGCCAAGAAATAATCATCATCAAATTGGCGTCATTATAATTGTAATTTTATTTAACTTAATAACAATTAAAAAATTACGAAGGAACTGAGAATAATGGTCAACTAACAGACTTTAAAAGAAAAAAACATTCACATGTGAAAACAAGTACCAGCGAGTATCGAACTGCCTATCATAAGATTAGTAGACGATGGCCCTTATCCACTCAGCCAGTGGGAGGACAAATTTTTCTCCCCAAAAGTGATTAAAAAGAAAGCATGTGTATGAATACAGTGTCATGCATTTTCGGTGAAATTTCCATAGAATGGCGAAGAAATATAGTCCGATTTTTCATGCGCATTATAAAACGAACAAGAGTCTTGCTGGAAACAAGTAAATTGTTATTTGGTTCATCTGAAACATATTTATTTGATTTTTAAAAAATTTGCCCGTGTCATTTTCGAGAGAAAAAAAAATCGAATTATTTAACGAACGAGAGTTTTCCCAGAAAAAAGAAAAGTATTATTCACCTCGTCTTAATCACATTTATATTATGTATCAATTAAAAGAAAATCGTTACTACCGTTTTCGAGATTTTCAAATTAGGAACTTCTTACATACCGTACCAACGCTTTCGCTTTAAAAATGGCTATTTAGATCTCAAAATATACTGCACGTAGAAATGTAAAAATTTCAGTATACGATTAGACTGCAGATGTAAGACTGTTCTAGAAAAATCAGAACAATAGGACCTATATCTGCTGAGTTATTAAAAGGCGGCTTTTCGCGTTTTCTTTGATGTCGAGTTAGCCGTATATATGATTCCGCCATCTACGAGTTCTACAATACGATTTTAGGCTTAAGGCTGCGTCACTCGGAATACTACCGTCTTCCATGATTTAAGTTCTCTGCATGCAGTAATTTAAGTAAAAAGGAAATTAGCATATGCAAATACATATAATTATACCTTCTAAGTAAGGATGCACCAAATAGTTATTTTGGCCGAATACTGAATATTCGGCTGGACGAATACTTTTACATTTTAAAGTTTAAAGGCATTAAAATGTTAAATTTTAAAACAATCTATTGAAATGGTGGCAACTCAGAAAAAATAACTTTTCTACTCCCTTTCATTCAGCAAGGAGGTTTTTAAATGCATCCTAGATCAGTAACTGGAGTTTGCAATCATTTGTAGAGATTGTAAACAAACAGATTTTTCTTAAAATCTTTCAACAAACATTTCGATCCATTTCTTCCATCAAAATTACAATATATTCAATCAAAAACACTGGGTATGTAACTACAAGCCGAAACGGAATTTTCGTTCACAACTTTATCAAAAATGAAGATATTTTAGCGAGATTTGTTTCATATTAATTTTGCTTGTATTAAATGTAATGATTTCATTTAAAAAGAGCAATTTTTGGCCAGCGACACAGTATAATTACTGTCAACTGCATTCTGAATAAAAGAATGTCCAGCTCATAGTTGTTTAGATATGAATGGTGGCAATATCCAGCACTTCTCATCATATCATATTTCACAGAAATCATAAGCAAGTCTGTTGAAAATATAGTTTGATATCTTCATTATTGTTAAAGGAACAAACAAAAATCCATGTTTGACATCGAGTGAGATGAGATACACTTTTATAACTGTATTTATAACTGAATAAGTGGATTGTGATTTTGATTTCCTGGACAAAAATTGTGCGTTTTGATGTCAATAATCAAAACTCTGAACGTTTTTCTATTTTTAGAAACACCCTTTTTGTGAAAAAACAAAAAACATTATTTACTAGACAATGCTCAAAAACTTGCATTGGTAGATCATAAATGCCTTTGAAAATTCTCATTAATGGTTAATTTTCTTAAGTGATAATTTACAAATAGTAAATAAATAATGTAAAAAGATTATCTTTTATTTAAATATGATTCTGTTTCTGATTATTCTGAATATGTTTATAAGTTGACAGTTAAAAGTAGAAGTTGTGCAAGATTTTTGAAAATGTTTAATTTTTTTAAGTATTCGGTTTGAACAAATATTTTGATATTCGGCAAAACTGAATGAATATTCAGTAACATGGATGAATACTGAATAGATACCGAATATTTGGTGCATCCCAGGGCTCGAAATGGAAAAATCCATGAACCGAAACGCTATTTCAAAATTATCGTCGACTATTTTTTATTTTTTTTAAAGTACAGTACAGTCCCGCTTAACCGAGTTATTTTCTTCTGATGGACTGAGAGCTTCCATTATTAGGAAACAGCCATTATAAATGAAGTGTTAGGTGAAGATGAAAGAGCAGCCGTAAAAAGTTAGAACTTTTATTTTCTGATCAGAATGGGAAAAAAAATGGCTAGAAGCAAATGATCCATTCCAAAGGTATAAGTTCGATTTTAAAAAACTATTTAATACTTTGAACAGAAAGAAGAGGCTACACCTGCAATTTTCATTTCACTAATAGAATGATAGCTGTCAATTTATATGGGTTTGATACCTCTAAAATTGAATACAAATTTTTGCCATATTTAATTGTTGACAATTGTTAGATTTCGGCGACTGAATTAAGCAAAATTTACTGGCAAGTTTTAGAGGGAAGAAAAAAATCTTAGAAATTGGTAGTTATGCAGTAGCGTAATACTGCAGCAAAATTGACATTCAACAAACAAAAAACTATCAAGGACTTTTTCAAATAAACAATTTCATTCTCCGTTTTTCTTAAAAGTAACGGAAATGTAGATCAAAGAAATGTTACTAGTACCATAAAAATGAATTAATTAAGTGAAAATTTATATTTGAGTGAAATTTATATCCGAGTTGGTGACGATTTGTGTAAATCTGGTTTATACGAGTTTTTAGCTTATCCGAGGTGAGATTGGTCCATATTAACTCGGATAATCGGGACTTTACTGGATAGCAAATTTATATTTAACTATAGAAAAACTAATTTAAAAAAAAATGCATTCAAGATTCTAAATACAGTAGAACCTCGATTATCCGAAGTAATTGGGACCGACCCTCTTTCGGAAAATCGAAATTTTCGGATAATCGAGAATGCTTCAATTTTAAGATTAAGGAGAAATATAAG
The DNA here is from genome assembly GCA_963932465.1 of Maratus speciosus. Taxonomy (NCBI): domain Eukaryota; kingdom Metazoa; phylum Arthropoda; class Arachnida; order Araneae; family Salticidae; genus Maratus; species Maratus speciosus. The sequence continues at coordinate 200,274,986 of OZ010787.1, read as the reverse complement.
CAATATTTCTTATAATGGTAACAAGCGCTTAATAAAAATAAAGCAATAGTAAAATAGAAACAAGGATAAATTACCATGTTAATACGTAATTTTAATTTTGGAATTAAGTACCCTTTACATATATCACAAGGGTTTGAAAAAAATGTTTTTTTTTTGTTCGCAGTTTTAATTGCCTTTGCTTTGAAGCTCTATCACTGTGTTCTATAATATTATTAGTTCACCAGTATCACAGTCTTTCTGCTGCATCAGCCATGCCAAACCTTTTGCAAAACATTCAAAAGCTTTTTTTTTTTTTTTTGTTCAACTCCGCAGTTTATGGCAGCTCAAGTTAAATTCAAAGGAACTCTAAGAAAGGGAATTGAAAATATTTATGCGTACTCGTTGTTCGGAAAGGACCGCTTGCACACAAAAAATATGATGGTTTAAAAAAAAAAAAAAAAAAAAAACTTTTAAAATGGATGTTGCACACAAAAGATGTGATAGTGAAAAAAAAAAAAAAAAAAAAAAAAAAAAAAGAGCATTAAAAGTGGATTTCGGTTAACCGAGAGTTTCAGTTAAAAGAGTTTCGGATAAAAGAGGTTCTACTGTAATTAGAAAAAAAGTTACAGAGAGCATAGTAAGCTATATGTATGAAACTGTAATAATATTTTTTAATAATTCCATTAACCGGAGCAATATTATCTTATAGAATATATTTACATACACTTTATGGAACAGAAGGCGGCTGCACAAACCATCACCTCATCGAGTGGATGAATGAAATTCCAGGATTAGTTAAAACTCGATTTGCATATTAAAATGCAACGAGTTTGTGAACTCATATCTTGGTGGTAAACACCTGCAAACCTGATTTTAGTGGCTGACTGGTAGGTTTATCATTGTGTTTTCTTACTCTCAGTCCTCTATGTTTTCATACCTTTGGTTACAGGAAATTGCAGGCAGACAAGTTGCATTTTAATATGTGAATCGAGTTCTGTCTAATTCTGGAATTTCAGCCATCAACTGGATAAGGCGATGGTCTGTTCATCGGCCTCCCGGGCTATTACCATTGCCTAAATTATTACAAAAATATGACAGTGACCTTTTAATAGCCTTAAATTTCGTTGACAATGTTGTGGCTCACTTAAATTCTATTTGTAAAGCCCTTTCAAGGAAATTTTTGATGAAGCTTGTTTGAAAGACAGTAACTTTCATATCGACCTTAAAATGCCAAGAACTGCATCAAAACAAAAACAAAGATCCAATGTTCCAGCCGATTCTATAAAAGAGTATTTCAGGAGAAATATTTTTATTCCATTTGTTGATCAAATGTTGACTCAACTTAATGAACATTTCACTTGGCACCGCAACATTTTGAAAGTTTTTTTAATTCTTCTACCTAATGGAAAAGATGCTCCAACAGCAAATGAAATGAAAGATTTTCTTTAATTGTGTGAATTTTATGCGCATGATTTGCTTTCTACCAGTTCAAAAATTTTGTACGCCAAATTCAAATTGTAGTACAGAAAATTTTAAAAATTACTTGCAGTTTCGAAATGTGAGAAAATGTTGTACCTGAACATCTATAAATTACTAAAAATATTTGCAATGCTTCCCGTTATAACCTGTGTCAGCAAAAGATCATTTTCAACCTTATGCATTTTAAAAAATTACTTAAGATCCACTATGACATAATAAAGATTAAAAATGGGCTGCTTTATGATATATGCAAAGAAATTAATGTAACTGCAACTGAAGTAATTTGTAAAAAGAAAAATAGATTTTATTGTGTAGCAATGTTTTTAATTGAATTTACTGAATTTTTTTATCTGTTCAATTCAACTTGCCTCCATAGTCGGCTGAGCCACGGTAGCAGTAGGAGCAGCTGCCTTTTCGAAGACTAGAGGCAATGCCTTTCAAGAATTGACTGATGCCCAAAACAGATTAAATTTTCTATTAGTTTATTAATTCCCAAAAATTCTGACTGACAAATAAAGTTTAAATGAACTAGCCCAAAAATTTGCATTCAATAATTCATTTCGTCAAGGCTATTTTGGATATTTTCCTTTAAACTACAACGTGTCTCACAGTCAGATAAATATAAATAGGAAATTCTATAAATGTTTGTTTAAGGGCTCTTTAAGTATTTAACTTCTGCGCATTCAAAAATTAGTGTACTTTTAAATTATTAATTTAATTAAATTTTAAATATAATAATTTTCATTTTCATTAAAATAAATAAATTATTATTAAATACTGAATTAAGTACGATAATTTGATGATTAATTAGTGTCTCCTTGTAATTACCTACTGTAATCATAAGCAGAGATATTTTGCCCTCACTAATTTAATTTTGTTTCGCCATCAATGCTCGGCACCTTCCATAAAATAATCGTGGGTGCGCCACTGTATATGGATAGATGTATTTAAAATATTATATTAATTATTTTCTTTTACTAAAGAAAAAATGCTTAATTTTTGCAAATAATGTATGAAATACTATATGATGGTGAAGGGGGGGGGGGGGTGGGGGGTACAACTAAAGTTGTTAGTATTCCAAAATATTAGGTCTCCAGTTTTTTTTTAATCAAGCAGCTAAAAATGAAATCTGTTTAAAACGGAACTTTTTCTTGGTTCCTTGCGATACTGTCTGGGCAGATAGTATATTAGTTTTCTATTAATTAAAAAAAATTAATGATGAACTTCAAAGTAAAACGCATTACACATAATAGAAAAAGTGTAAAAAGATTTAAAACACTTTTCAGTTATGTGATACTTTAAATAACATACCTACAAAATGGATTCAATTAAACACACTACACATAAAAAAGGGTAAAAAATTTTTAAACACTTTTCAGCTGTGTGGTGATACTTTAAATAAAATATCTACTACAAAAGGGATTCAATTTGTTCACATTACTTAATATTTACGAAATATATAGGTATAATAAATATAGTATATACAATATGTGTTTCAAATGGAACATTTAATAAATATGCAAGTAATCGTACGCAGTATGCAAATCAATAGTGATTTTTTTGTAACTACAAATTTTCCCTTTCTTCGTAATAAATAATCTTGAGTGAAAAAAAAATATTTTTTTTTATTACAGCTGCGTATGAAACCTTTTTTCATCCAGCAAATATTTAATAAACATTTCGGCGATAACCTGTAATTCTGATTTTATTAATATTCTTCAATATATTAAATTATATAGTATTTATTATAAATTGTGATACTGATGTTATTAATTTTTTGTTTACAAACTGCCGTAATACGAGGTTGCCAGAAAATCGCCAAGAAAAACACCAAATCTCCCTCTCCATTAGCGGTGATGACGTCAAAAAGGTAGAAAAAAGTGGACGTCACGTGACTCGTTGCCGTATGTCAAAATGCTCTATTAAAACAGCCTACAGAGGCGCTGCTCGCAGCCTTCGGTACAGGATAATTGACCCTTTAATTTCCCTTTAACTAATGCTAAAGTGCCATTGAAATAATTCTTTATTGTTAATGCATTTGAAAGTTTTAGATATTCAAATTCCGATAAATTTACTTTGACTTATAAGACAGAACACAAATATCACATGAAATCTGAAATTGTGCAAAAGAATAATCATTCTGAACAAATTAAAAATTCATGTAATGCAATGTGCTTGCACGGCAGTATCCTGAAGCGAGAAGGTATACTTTTCTCCACCAGAGGGCGTATTCGAGCGCTTGAATCGCCAATAATCTTGTCCTACATCATGTTTCATCTCGTAACTCAACTCAATGACGTTGTCATTTATGTCGCCGCCGCCTCATGGTCATTGGAGACCTTTGTGGGATACATTATTAAGTAACATGTGCAAGTCCAGAGTGGAATCACGCTTATTTCTTTTCACTCTGTAATTATAATAAAAAAACATATAAATTCCTTTTTAAATGGCAAAATATTCTGTTTAGAGCATGTGTTTTGGGTAATGCCATTCATCTTGACCTGAGCGATTGGTACCCTGATCTTTTAGTTTGAGTTTTGTCGTGGAGTAGACACGACTTACCTGGATCTTGAATACATAAAAAATGTTTTTCGAACATTATTTCTTGACACCTTCTGGAGATTATTATGATGAGTTTTAAGTCATTTTAAATGTTTTATGATGCAAAGTGCAAAGTATTATAGTTAAAGATAATTATAAGTTAAGCTTTCATGAAACCGTATGATCCTGGCTCAGTTGAGAATGACAAAATGGCTCATGGTCATATTATTAAATATAATGAATGAAGCTATAGTATTTTCAAATAACTATAATTTTTTTGCTGCTAATATTAATTTTATGCGAATTTGTTGCGTTTAATAATCTATTTAATCGCTCTTCCACTGGTTCCTGAAATTTATTTGGCCCTGAATCTTATATTACGAGCAAAAATTGTGTGTGTATGTAAATTTTATCTTAAAACCGGCTCTAACGATTTTGACTACATTTTGTATTTTACCAATTTCGGGCACGAGAAGACCATTGGACTATGTCATGTGTTCGAGAAAATTCGATTAGTGGGTCATTTTGGGATATAATGGGTCAGGGTCAAGCTAATTATATCTAAAAAACGGCTCAATCGATTTTAACTAAATTTCATATCCAACCGTTTTTGGGCACGAGAAAACTATTCGGCTAGGTCATATGATCGAGAAATTTAGATTAGTGGGTCATTTTTGGATCACTTCGGGTCAAGCTAATTTTATCTAAAACACGGCTCTAACGATTTTGACTAAATTTTGTAATCTACTATTTTGGATTACGAGAATACTAATGGGATAGGTCACATGTTGGAGAAAATTCGATTAGTGGGTCATTTTTGGGGTCACTAACGACTCTAAAGATTTTGACTAAATTTTGAAATCTACTATTTTGGATTACAAAAATACCAATGGGATAAGTCACATGTTAGAGAAAATTCGATTAGTGGGTCATTTTGGGTTACAATGGGTCAGGTGTCAAACTAATTGAATCTAAAAAAAGGCTCACAACATTTTAACAAAATTTTGTAATATACCGCTTCTGGGCATGGGAGGACCATTGGGCTAAGTCACATGTTCGACAAAAATCGATTAGTGGGTCATTTAGAGTCACTGTGGGTCAAGCTAATTGTATCTAAAAACGAATCAAATGTTTTTGACAAAATTTTGTATTATACTGTTTCTGGGCATGAGAAGACTATTAGGCTACTTCACATGTTCGAGAAAATTCGATTTGTGGGTCAAGCTATGGTATCTAAAAAACGACTCAAAAAATGTTGACAAAATTTTGTATTATACCGTTTCTGGGCATGAGAAGACGTGTGAGCTAAGTCACATGTTCGAAAAAATTCGATTTATATGTTATTTTTGGGTCACTGTGGGTCAAGATAATTGTATCTAAAAAACGATTCAAACTATTTTGACAATATTTTGTATTATACCGTTTCTGGGCATGAGAAGACCATTGGGCTAAGTCGCATGTTCGAGAAAATTCTATTAGTGGGGGGGGGGGGGGGGGGTTTCGGTCACTGTGAGTCAAGCTAATTGTATCTAAAAAATGGCTCAAAATATTTTGAGAAAATTTTGTATATATAGTTTCTGAGTATGAGAAGACCATTGGGCTAAGTCACATGTTCGAGAAAATTCGATTAGGGGGTCATTTTGGGGTCATTGTGGGTCAAGCTAATCGGATCTAAGAAATGACTCAAACGATTTTGACGAAAAAATTTATTACATAGTTTCCCAGCAAGAGAAGACCATTGGGATAGGTCACATGTTCGATAAATTTAGATTAGTGGGTCACTCAGTGGCGCGCCGACTCAGTGTGCAAAGTGTGCACTGCACACAGGCGCCAGAATAGTAAAGGCGCCAAATAGTTTAGGCGAAGCTGAAAAATTTGAAACACTTTTAACAAATTTAAATTTATTAAAGCGGTATTTAAATCGAAAGTACGTCATTTCTGATGCATTTATGAGTTCATTTTTACTTATAGAATATATGAAATTTGCAAATGCTCGTCAGCGGCGTAGCTTTAGGGGTAGGGGACGGAGAGAGCCTCAAACCAAAAGGCGCCACGGTGTGGAAAGTTCACTGTCGAAAGGAGCCTCGTTGTCGAAAGGTCACGGTCGTAAGGCGCTACGGAAGGCTTAAGGGCGCCGTCAAGCGCCTAAAATAAATTCACAAAAGCTAGAAACATAAAAAATTCGGAAGAGAGACCGCAAATGCGCCTTTTCACATCATTCCTCTGAATCAGGCCTGTCCAGCTTTTTAGAAAGGAGGGGCGCACTACGACTGGTGGCAAACGTGGAAGGCTCCATTATTCAAATAATTGAAAATATATAACATTTCTATCTTACTGTAGTATTGGTAGTAATACACATACTGACGATATAAAAACGGGTAGTATATTACTATATAGCACAGTAGTAAAGCAACATAAGCCTCCAGGTTATGCATGGTACCCATGTAAAAGTAAATTGACAAAAGAAGCACAAACCAATCATAGCATTTGGCTACATTATAACAAAAAAAATACTAAATAAATAAAATAGGATGTAGTTCAAAATGCAATACATTTAAAAAAAAAAAAGAAATGAAAAACGCCATTCAATTCCAAACAAATTTAATAGTTTAGCCTATCATTGTATGCAACGCATAAAAACGAGCCCATGAGCATATAAGAATGTTTCATGTCATTTAAAGTCGGGAAACATGTTTTTGAGAACAACCTCAAAATGAATTAAATTTTATTGAAATTTTAATTGCATATTTTATAGATTTGCTTCGAATAAAGAATAATCGGTCAAGAGCGAGTTTCACGCGCGTATAGAGAGTTCATACAATAAAATTGTTAATTACTAACTGCAATCTTACAAAATATAGTTGTTAAACGAATAATAAGACTGCAAAAACTTGGAATTATTTTATTAAATATTTTTCAATAATTGCCTTCAATAACTGAATTTAATTGAAATGAAAAACGCTGAATATATATCATTGTGATCCGTCTTACCTAAAACAAAGACCTTGTACAAAGTTTAATTTTGCCATTCTGCTAAGTGCGCTTCGAAAGGAGGTCGCAAAGTTGCATAGCCACTTTCGCCTGTGCCACATTTTTAGATACGTTTTTAATCAATATCTCGGCTAATTACCGACAATTCTTTTGGAAAATCATTATCGACAGTTCTTAGATGATTTCGCGTCGATAGGTACCTCGAACTCCCCGCTGAGCGCCCGCCAAATAAAGTTTATGTATAACGGAAAACTGCGATTTTCTGAAAAACTCTATGACCTAGGATAATCGCTATAGTTTAACTGCAAGATTTAAATAAACTCCAACTACTACTAATTTTTTTTTAATTTTATTTTCAGTAGATTCGAAAATAGGAGGGGGACATAATTTTGCAATACATTTTCGACGAATTTCTGATAATATAATAGTATCTAAGAGTAAAACAAATATATTTTTCAGTTCTGTGTTAAGAGCTTGTTCAAACGATCCCCCCCCCCCCTTTGATGGTTTTTAAATGAACCTTAAATTTATATGATTTTATATCTTTAACTCGATTTTGTCTGAAGTACGAACCCGCTCACTGTGTGAAAATGGGAGAGAAGCTGCTAATTGTTCAGATTTGTTATGTAAATTTTTTTCATGATTTTTGGAAAATTGTATGGGGTAGTAATGAACAAATAAAAACTTTAAAATGACCTCTACTTACTGATGAAAAAATGAGTTAAGAGGAGAGGAGTGAGTGCTTAGTAAAGTACAGGCTAAACGATATGTCACATGAAAAAATTCCTTTTCTCCCCCCCCCCCTCCCACGGAGGAACACACACTAATAACCTGGGGTTAAACACAGACCTTACCAACCGAAGGCACGTGAAGAGTTTCACCTTCGGTCAAGCCTTCAAATGAGGCCGAATCTTGCTGCGGCTTAATTAGGAGCTCAATTAGAAAATTGACCCCAGGGGGGGGGGGATCTGAGCGAGGGAGGTAAAAAGGTTCGGGTGTTTTCAGATGATATATCACATGAGGGTTTAACAGGCGTTCTGCGTACGCACTGCAAAATCTTGCAAAAAAACAAATCTCGAATCTTTTAGTTCCATATTCCAACACAAGGGGGAAAACTCTATTCTAACTAAACTGTTTCTGAACGAAACTCTCTTAAACAACCTACCCATAGTCAGTATATATTAGTCATTAGCCATATATTAGTACATACTAGTGTAAATGCCCGTCCTAGGACGGTGGGTAAAAATTGTGTTTTTCACTTAAAATTTGAAAAACTCATAAAAAATAATTGACAATATGGAAGCGTTTAGATGAGCAAAGTTCGGCTAGTTTATGTTCTAATAAACACACAATTAGCATTTACAATATTTCTGGGTAAACCAGGTTTTCCGGCTAATATACTATACCAAAATTAAGATTTCTTAATAAAACAAAAATTTAACAAATATGCAATAAAACTGTGTAATTAAAACAGTCTGCTGCAACTATTGAAATAATACTATTTTTTTTTTTAATAACACTTAGAAAATTGTATTTTTATCGTTTACTCACCCTCCTTTTCCTCCCCTCCTGCAATTTTTTTTCTATGTATATTGATTAATAAATAGGTATCTCGGGTTTACCCTTCGGCGATACCCTTTCCGAAAAAATGAAGGAGAAGCATTGTTAAAGTGTTCTTCACGCTTATTGGTGTTTTTCTTCTGTTTACTCGCGGCTGACGTCACGCAGCAGGGATGGGACAGCTTCAAGTGATGTCATTTATGTCGTCTCCTTTAATCTTCATAGCTCCATGGTTTAAATGTTTTTTTCAATGAATCACAAAAGGAATGACTCTCTACCACAGCTTCTTATTTACGTTTTACGCACGGAGTTCGCTACGTTTGTTTTCTAAAATGGCTGCGTAAATGATTGAAATTTTGTTAGTTTTGAATCTTTTATAGAAAATTATTTTGAACAGAAGGGATTTCAGGTAGAAAAGATTTCTATTTAGGCAGATAAGTTTTCTCATATACATCTCAAATAAAAATTAAGCCTAACGTGGCTCCATCTTATCGGAGACTGGTAAGGTTGATGGGCTCGTCCCGGATGCGTTACACTGCCTTTTATTATATAGAGATTAGTCAAGGGGTGGCGGACTTAAGCAAGGATTTAAGAAATTTTCTGAAATTACTACTCGAAAATAGTGGTAAGTACACTTTTGAAATTTTATTTTATTAACCGACTTCAAGAAGAAGGAGGTTATCAATTCGACCTGTATGTATGTTTTGCCCATGTTCACGCATAACTTCTGCAAATATGAACCGATTTTGATAATTCTTTTTTTGTTTGAAAGTGTAAGTCACCCATTTGGTCCCATTCCAATTTCATCAAAATCTGATGATTAGAACATTTAAAAAAATAAAAACTTTTAAATTCAAATCCTTTTTGAAGCAGTCGCCCATAAGCGATCATTTTTCATGATGTTACTCTTACAGAGATACGTGATCTTTTCAAGTGCGAAAACTTAGCTGGACAAGGATCGAGATCCAGATAGATTTTTCGCTTTTACCGAAACGATATTAACCAATAAGAAGTGTGCAGTTGTGAGAACTTTTCGCTGTTTGATAAAATGCAGGCTTCTACTTGGTTGATCTCGTTTCGCTAAGAGCGAAAAATCTATCTGGATCCCGATCAAGTTCTGTCATCCACCAAACCGGAAGGACCACATAGATACAAACCGATATCGAAAGCAGGTGTCGAAAAGTTGAAAATCAACCTTTAAAGTTCCTAATATCTCAGAGCACAAGTACAGCGCCTGGAATAAATAGTATGGAAATCTACTATCGAAACAGCGCTAAAAAACAGTATCCCTTAAATGTGCAATGATGCTGAAATCCAATGTGCCGATCACAGCGACATTTGCGTTATATTTTCAAATTTCTATGTAAACATTGCATTAAAACAGCGTCTAGACCAAATGGTCTTGGTGGTTTAGAAAATATCCTTAGATGTCGCTGCGACCGACTCTTTGGATTTCAACATCGTTTGACATTTAAGGGATACAATATTTTAGCACTTTCTAAGTACTACTGCTATAGCGCCTAGAATATATAGTGTGGAAATTGGCTATCCATGTGATACTTAAAAAAGTGCTAAAATATTGTGTCCCTTAAATGTGCAGCGATGCTGCTGAAATGTGCAGATCGCAGCGACATCTGCAGGATATTTTCTACAACTGCAAGATATTGCTAGGTTATGCAATGTAATACGAAAATCCCACAGATGTCGCTGCAATCGACACTTGGGATTTTAGCAGTATCGTCGCACATTTAAGGGATACAAATATTTAGCATTGTTTGAATAGGACATTTCCACACTAGGTATTCTAGACTCTGTACAATTGCGATAGCCGATTTCCACACTGTATATTCTAGACTCTTTAGCATAAGTGCCTGAGTAGGGGTGCAGTTGGTGAAAATATCCTGCAGATGTCGCTGCGATCTGCATATTGCAGCAGCATCGTTGCATATTTAAGGGATACAATATTTTAGTACTGTTTTAAGTATTAAAGAGATAGTCGATTTCCACACTATGTATTCTAGTCGTTATAGTATTGCTATGTGTAGCGACAATGTCTTTAGATTCAGATTCGGTTATCGAATTAGATATCAGAATAATTTCAGATTTTCGTCAGGTAGGATTCCTCGGTAGGAAAGTGCAGTCATACGGAGATATTCTATTGGTTGAGACGAATCTAGACAAAAGCTATTTTTTATCGACTTCCAAAAGAAGGAGGTTATCAATTCGACCTGTAGGTATGTTTTGACCATGTTCACGCATAACTTTCTGAAATATGAACCGATTTTGATAATTTTTGTTTTGTTTGAAAGTGTAAGTCACCCATTTGGTCCCATTGCAATTTCATAAAAATCTGATGATTAGAACATTTTTTAAAAAATAAAAACTTTAAAATTCAAATCCTTTTTTAAGCAGTCGCCCAATTATAAGCACTCATCTTTCATACTGTTACTCTTACAGAGATACGAGATCTTTCAAAGTGCGGAAACTTAGCTGGACAAAGGTCGAGATCCAGATAGATTTTTCACTGGTAGTGAAACGAGACTGACCAATCAGAAGCCTGCAGTTTTGCGAACTGTTCGCTGTTTGGAAAAATGCAGCCTTCTGATTGGTCGATTTTGTTTCGCTAAGAGCGAAAAATCTATCTGGATCCCGCCATTCTGTCATCTACCAAACCAGAAGGCCCACAAAGACACAAACCGATATCGGAAGTCAGTGTCGAAAAGATGAAAATCAACCTTTAAAGTTTCTCATGTATCAGAGCACATGTAAAACGCCTAGAATAAATAGTATGGAAATCTGCTATCCAAACAGCACTAAACAAATGTATCCCTTAAATGTGCAATGATGCTGTAATCCAATGAGCCGATCTCAGCGACATCTGCGTTAGATTTTCCAATTTCAGTGTAAACATTGTATTATAACAGCGTCTAGACCAAATGGTCTTGGAGTTTTTGAAAATATCCTCAGATGTCGCTCCGATCTACTCTTTGGATTTCAGCATCGTTTTACATTTAAGGGATACAATATTTTAGTACTTTTTTAAGTACTACTGCTACAGAGTCTAGAATATATAGTGTGGAAATCGACTATCACAGTAATACTTTAAAAAGTACCAAAATATTGGATCCCTTAAATGTCAAACGATGCTGAAATCCAATGAGTCGATCACAGCGAGATCTTCAGGATATTTTCTATAACTCCAAGACGATTTGGTCTAGACGTTGTAATAATACGATGATGTTTGCTTTGAAATTTGAAAATATATCGCAGATGTCGCTGCGATCGGCTGCATATTTAAGGGATACAACTTTTAGCTCTGTTTGAATAGCAGATTTCCACACTATCTATTCTAGACACTGTACTACTGCGATAGTCAGTCATTATGTTTCGGATATCTGAATCTGAGGAACCAATGAGAACGGCTCAGGATCGGAACCCAGTAGGTATTGTGAACATGTTTACAGCATCTAGAGCTAGAACAAATTACAGCGTTTAGAATACATAGCGTGGAAATCTGCTATCGAAACAGAGCTAAAAAGTTGTATTCCTTAAATGTGCAATGACGCTAAAATCAAGGGTGCCGATCGCAGAGACATCTGCGATATATTTTCAGATATCAAAGTAAACATCGTATTATTACAGTGTCTAGACCAATCGTCTTGAAGTTTTAGAAAATATCCTGCAGTTGTCGCTGTCATAGACTCATTGGAGTTCAGGGGTGGGGTGTTCTGTGAGTAGAGAATTCCGTTGAAAAGCGACATCAACATGACCGGCCCTACTCATGTAAAGGTTTCCAGATTTCGCTCGTTATCGCTTGCTTGGCAGTTTGAAAATGAGGATATTCCTAATCTGGGTTCAAGGCTAAAAAAAGTCACGTGATACAGGTAATTTACTCAACGAACTTCTAACTGATAAGAAGGGAAGATACTACTGCTTTGCCTCATGAACTGTTTCATTGGCTAGCGGGGATTTATATTACACGTCTACGGAGCCTTCCCTTCTTTACGCTAGAAGTTTTTACCTTGATCACGTGATCAAAACGTAGATGAAATATCCTCCATTGTTGCCGGTCGTGAAAAATTTTTTTAAATATACTCAGCATCCACATTATGCATGTGAAGTAGTGCAAAAATATAAACGAAGTAAAACAAAGCAACTTAAAATCTCTTTTAAATTAGTAAAAGAAGATTCTCACTTTAATTTAACGATACGGTAATTTGTTTATTTTCCTTTCGCAAGCATATGCTAGCCTTTGGCGGTAAAAGTCACGTCACTATTATAAACACGTGACTACCATATTGGTTCCAATTTAGGATTACCAAAGCACTCTCCACCCCTATCTCTTCTCTATGTTGGTCTTCACTAGGGCTGGGCGATACATCGATAAAACCGATAAAATCGATAAAAATTATAAATCGCGATGACGATATCAAAAAATCCTATACAACGGTACATCACGATTCTCGTAATCGTGATGTAAACCGCGATTATCGTAATCGTGATGCAAATCACGATTATCATAATCGTGATGCAAACCACGATTATCATAATCGTGATGCAAACCACGATTATCATACTTTTTCATTAAACTGCAATCGGCGCTTTTTCAACTTCGAGTACTCAAAATTCTACCATTCTAAACCGCAGGTTATTACGATGACCATGATACTAATGGAGTATTTTATCCCTGCCTAAACCATGATGACATTAAATACCGAATAATCAGTTTCGATCATCATGATACGTCTCACTACGTCTCACCCTAAACCATGATCACTCCTCAAGATTCTCCCAGCTTCAACCGTGATATTAACCGAACCCTCAGTTTCCGATAAGCATGATACTATCATGGTATTACCATGGTATTACGCTGTGATTTCTCTCAGCGTAAACGGTTTTTCAAAAGGGGAAAAAGTGATAGTTTCGGTTTTCAGGTTCAGATGACGGGCGATAAATATGATACAGCTGGTTTTTCTCATGTAGTTGCCGACAGCAAATGATATTGTTTGTTTTGTTTTATCTTCAATCTGGTTCAGCGGTTTTGAATGAATATTTGTTCGTTGTTAATGAACAATATGCGAATCAGGGAGATAAATAAATGAAATATTACATTATATTTGCAACAGTGGATTTAATTGGACAAATGAAATAATACTTCCATAGCAATATATATTAATGTTTATTCCATGTTCTTTTTTTATGCAGATATTTTTACTTTTCTGAAGCTCGTTTTTTTTTTTCGCCTGGTAGTTTCTTTTGAAAATTGACATATGTGAGTATTTGGTATTTACTGCCTCTGTCATTGTTTGTTTGTGGGGAGTGGGGGAGAATATTTATATGTCAATGTTTATTTAATGTCACTAGAATTCAAAATAACAAACAGGGCAGAAAAATTAAGCAGTTAAAGTTTGTGTACTGACAATCAAAAGAGGAAAGACGTAAATTGTTCGGTGTGTGTGTGTGGGGGGGGGGGGGGTTAGTTTTTTTCTTCATTTAGCGGACATTGGTCGAAACGCAGGAGATCCTCATCCAAGTTCCCCGATAGAACAAGCATAAGAGATAGTCTTAAAGGTTAAAAAAAAAAATATTTTTAAATTCAGAATTTTTAAGTTTAAACTCTTAGGGCTGTTCTAAAAAAAATATTATTTCAGGCAGAAATTTCTAGCACATTCACGGATTTTTTAAATGTAATAGCAAGAAATTAGTTGAAAGTGACAGTAACTCATTAAAATCCTTATCCGCTATTGCATAAAGTTATTTAACCCTTTGCACTCCGTTGTCACCGCTATGACGACACCATCTTTCCTTTCAAAATTTGTTTTTGGCACCTGTAATAAAGGATAATAAAATTTCCTTACTTAATCTTAGCATTTTTGAAATTGTGTACTTGAAGGAAACTTCTTTTATAAAAGTGGTGCCGACCGAATAAAATTTGTGTAAGAGACGCCGGAGTCCAAAAAGTTAATTATTGCGGTTCATGTACACAGCATACATGGACGATGGAAAAACGAAATTAAGGGGAAGGTAAATTTTGAAACACATTTGATTATGATTCGCAGATCACGCAGAGTTTTATTTTTCTTAAAAAAAAAATGGAGAATATAAAAATGAAATAAAATATACAGAGCTTTTGTCGGGGACGCCGACGCATAGTAAGACAATTTTAAGCATAACAGCACAACAGCAATATAAATATTATTTAACAATTATAAAATATAAAAAATTCAAAAATTGACTTTAACCAAACTATTATTTTTCTCTCTCTGTTAACGATTTTTTTTTTATTTTTATTTTTTTAGTTCTTTTACTTTCTACTATCTTTACAAGAAGAAAGTATTGGATTCATGAAAATTTTTTCATTCGGGTTTCCACCAATTTATATGTTTAGAAAGTCTTGAACACGATTTGACTATTTTTAAAAAGCTTTGTCTGTCTCTTTGTAACACAAATTTTGTAGGCGCTCTATCTCATGAACTAATGCACGGAATTTAACAAAATTTTAGATTATTTTATATCTCGTTATAAATTAGTGTAAATTACTTGACAGGTAGGTGCATTTTTTACAATATCCGCAATAACTTTATCTCAAAAACTAATGCACGGATTTTTGTCAGATTTCAAATTCAGTTATACCTTGTAAATTGGTGCTGATTAGTTCTTGGTGTAAATGGCCCAACAAGCGGAGCTACTATGCTGAGTTTTCACGATTTTCGCAATAGCTCTGTCTGAAGAACTAATGCGCTGATATTTATCAAACTTCAGATTCAGTTAACTTAGACGTAGACATAAATTTTACTGATTAGTGTTTGGTGTTTATAGCCCATAAGTGGCGCTGTTATGCTGTATTTTTCAAAATTTCAGCTATAGCTTTTTCTCAAGCATTATCGCACGTATTTTCATAACATTTCAAATTCAGACAGACGTTGACATAACTTGTTGCTGATTAAGTGTTAGTGTTAATCGTACAATAGGTGGCGCTGCTATGCTGCATTTTCCACAATTTTAGCGATATCTGTATCTCAAAAACTAATGCACGAATTTTAATCAAACACCTTATTCTGTTACGGTTTCACATAAGTAGATCCTTCTTAGGCTTGGGTGTATACTGTCCAACAGGTATTGCTTTTATGATTTTTAGATTAGGAATTTTGGATACAGACATCTAATAAGGTTGGTACTGAAAGTCAATGATTTGTTTGAAAGATGCGATGCTTATATTTCCTTTTAACTGCATACAATTTAGAGCACCTATATCTTTAGAATATTCATGATGGGCATAGATTGTTATTTAATTTTGCCTCTGTGATAGCGAATTTTGAAGTAATAACACGTAGAAATAGAAGAAATTTTTGCCATTAACACATCCTACTAGTTTCTTTTAGCATTTAATTATTTAGATTTTCTTATTTATACATAGTTTTTTATTAATCTATTTGAGAATGATATATATATATATATTTTAATTTTAATCCTTAATAAAATATATAATGTATATTGAAGTTATACATATATTATAAATGTACATATATTTTTTTGTTCATATGTCGCAATATCGATATATCGGAATATCGTGATATAAAGCTGCCGATTTATCACGATATTTCATTTTAGACATCGCCCAGCCCTAGTCTCCACCCCTATCTCTTCTCTATGGCTGTAAAAAATCGTCTTGGAGTTTTAAAAAATATCCTGGACATGTCGCTGTGATCGACTCATTGGATTTCAGCATCATTTGACATTTATGGGATCCAATATTTTAGCACTTTTTTAAGTATCACTGTGATAGCCGATTTCCACACTATATATTCTAGACGCTGTAGTTGTAATAGAAAATGCCTAGGTTTGCTATAGTTTGGACATAAGTTTCTCTTAAAGCACTTTGCCGCGGTGTGATGTGTAAACTTTATTGATGGATTTTCAGCTTTTCCACACCCAATATCGATGTGGATCTTATAGTTTACTGGATGCGGTAACTTTCCGAAGTGCGAGATCTTGCCTAGAAAAGATGCCGCATTCAGAAAAACCCAAATGTCTAAAACGATGCTAACCGACAAGGGAAGTGGGTATCAAAAAGCTTACAATTCAATAGAAAAGTGGCCTTATACATCAGAGTTCAGCTACAGCGTCTAGAATGCCTAGTGAGGAAATATTCTATCAAAACAATGCTAAAAATTTGTATCCCTTAAATGTGTGGCGATACTGCTAAAATCCCATGTGTCGATCGCAGCGACATCTGTGGGATTTTCGTATTACTAGTACTACATTGTATAGACTAGTAATATCTTGCAGTTGTAGAAAATATCCTGCAGATGTCGCTGCGATCTTCATATTTCAGCAGCATCGTTGCACATTTAAGGGATAAAATATTTTAGCACGTTTTCAATTATTACAGGGATAGCCGATTTCCACACTATATATTCTATTCGCTATAGTTCAGCAAAGTGTCTCCATTAGTCGGTGCACTGCAAAGTGCATCCATATACAGTATACATAAAAGTGCCTTCTTATGTGTAGCAGCACTGTCTTCGGTTATCAGATTCAGACTAAACACCTAATCATTGACGCTCATTTCTGATGTCTTTACAGCCTAAGGATGGGGAGTATTGGTATGGCAATGGTGGCATACGAAAAAAAAAATATTGATTGATAGATTCTGGACAAAAGCTATCGCCATGAATCTTGAAGAGCTTGCCATTATTGCTAAACGAATGCTTGCTAAATGGAGGATATTCCATCTACGTATTGATCACGTGGTGAAGGTAAAAACTTCTAGCGTAAAGAAGGGAAGGCTCCGTACACGTAATGGTAAACCTTCGCCTGCCCGTGAAACAGTTCATGCGGAAAGCAGTAGTAGCCTCCCTTCTTATCAGTTAGAAGTTCTTTGGGTAAATTACCGGTACCCATATGTCAGCACATACATCAATAAATAAATGAATGTAGACTGTTCTGAACACAATGTACTTGTTTCAAAAAATATCATAGGTATTAAATGCTAATAAAATCAATACTTCTAATGAAATGATAAAGAATTTATTAAAAACTATTTGTTTTATAAATAATTTTTGTAAATTATAATTTATTTGACAAATAATTTACTTATTCAGCCGATGTTGAAATCCAGATAATTATGTGTTACGGTATGAATAACTAAAAAGTAGGAAATAAAATAATCTTTTCAAAAAAAATAAATAATAACCGACTTCAAAAATAGCGCTAAAAAGAACTAAATAATTCTTTAAACTTCTCTAATGACGAAACTTTATCCCTTAACTGCACATCGGACATCATGTATCGGCATAAAAACTTTAAATTTAATATATAGAATTTAATAGCTACCAAACATGGATTTTCTAGAGAATATTTTTTACAAAAGATTAATTTACATATTTATGATTTAATTTACAAATATATACGTATAAAAAGTAATCAATTACTTTTTGAAGTTGGTGCCAAACATTCACAATCGATAATGATTAAACAAATAATTTACTGAAGAAATAGGGGCATATTTTTTAAATTTTGTATAATGATTCCCATCATCACTTTATTCATGGTAATAGCTACAATACAATTCATACATATTCAGAATTTTACTATACTTAAGATAGGTTGGCACCAACTTCAAAAGTTAATTGATTACTTTTTATACGTATATATTTGTAAATTAAATCATAAATATGTAAATTAATCTTTTGTAAAAAATATTCTCTAGAAAATCCATGTTTGGTAGCTATTAAATTCTATATATTAAATTTAAAGTTTTTATGCCGATACATGATGTCCGATGTGCAGTTAATGGATAAAGTTTCGTCATTAGAGAAGTTTAAAGAATTATTTAGTTCTTTTTAGCGCTATTTTTGAAGTCGGTTATTATTTTTTTTTTAAAGATTATTTTATTTTAAAAGTAATATTTATCCCAGGGCTCCGTCAAAAATCCGCATCTAAAACGGTAGAAAACGGTACGATTTTAAATATTTGATCCCATTCTCCAAATTTTTTTAATCGCCTCCCTCTCCTCCCCCCCCCTGAAATTTGATGCCCCCTACTTTTTAAAATGTTTATCATGTATTATGAACTATCTGAAAGTTCCAAATCGTTCGTTCGTCAGCTTTCTTAATTTTAACAAATTCGATTCAACAAAGCTTTTTTTTTCCTTTTTAAAAATAGAATTTTTTTATAAAATAAAAACTTGCGGATCGATGTTTATAAAATTTAGATATTATTTAACAGTGTTTAAAGATAGGGCTATATGCATAACCTTAAAATCTCTAAATGGTGGATTTAAAAAAAAAAAAAACTGACGGCGTTCCAAAGAATCCTAGCATAAAAATCATTTGTGTTTTCGAAATACTGGCTTTTAAATTGAGAGTTTGAAAGGAATCATCCAATTAATGAAATAATAATTAATATCAAAGTTGTAATTGAGCGACCGTGAAGAAATTTAGATATCTGAAATCACCGAAAAATAATACATCTGGATGCATAAAAATTAAATCTATAAATTTATGTTTAAAAAAATTATATTCGTTAGAAAATGTCCACTATTGGAAGACGTCGGTTGTCTGCAATGAACTCCTGGCGTCCGTGGGAGAGATTTCGAACTTTTCTTTCGAAGGAAATAAAAAGATTTTTCATAAAACGATTTTTCGTGGATTTTTTGACTTCCTGAAACCGTACCGGAATAATTTTTAGAATTTCTGAAAAAGGGATTTTTTTTTTTTTTTTTTTTTGCGTCTGGCTGTGCAATTTTCGAGCTGTTAGCCCCAGTAGAATTTAAGATATAGTCCTTTTTAAAAAGGCCCAGTACATTTACCACCTTAGCCTCTCTGTAAATCTGTTAACCCCTCACCATCTCTTCTAGTTTTCGAGGAAGTTGTATACGGTCTGAAAACAATCTATGCTCTTGTTGAATTATGAATACTTTCCCATTCTTTTAATTTGGGCTTTTTAATTAATTTCTCAACTAATTATTAGGGATTTAAAATTCTGAAACTTACGTGCAGGGTGCACCAGGAGAGACTTTTGACTATCCTCATAAAAAGTTTGAGCCTCGTATGTGCCGTAGATTCTGCTAGCCATCGCACACAGACACACACTCACACACAGAGTGAAACTTTGTTTTATTAGTATAGATATTTTAATTTAGAGCTTCGATTCTTTGCACGAAAATTGGAAATTCGAAAAATAAAAAAAATCTGATAGAGAAGGTAGGGTTAACAGTGTGAAAGGTAATGATACGCTTAGCTTCTTAACAATGTAAACGTCGAAATGAATGTGCATTTTTCATAACAATTGCTATATAGCCAGCATAGGGGTTCTATATTTGCTAATACAAAATCAAATGTTCCGGGATTGGAACATTTTCGAATGCACCCCTAGTTATGATCAACGTGCGGTAATTGTTTAAGGCGCATCTTAATTGATGTTACCTTATTTTAAAAGAAATAAAAGTAGTATAACTCGCTCCGGTGTATTACAAACGTCATAATTTGAGAAAATATCTTTCTACTTTTATGTGTATTTACCGTATTACGAGCACCCCTTTCTTTGTGTCATAGTCCTACCATTGATTAATTCAACACAGCTATAATTCCAAATTAAAGTTTATTTGAACTGTTTTAAGTATAACTATAAATAAAGATCAAATCTTAAAAATTCCGGGAGTGATGCAGGTAAAAGAAGCTCATTTACTTAGGAGATATGGCATTGTGGGGAGCGGGAGCAAACAGCTGAAGCACCGACCTTTTAGGAATGTCCGTTATTTGCATTGCTGCCAACATTCCTTGTTTTTGATTCAAACAACAATATTTTTAACCAGAAATTTAATTTAATAAATGAAATAAAAAATAACCCTGTAGAAACAAGAGACATTCCATTAAATAAATTTTCTGGTTCGAAATTCGTTTATTTGATTTGGAGAAAATCGCTGGAAGGTTGTTTTGGCAGCTATGCATTTATACTCATAGAAAAAAAAATTAAAGTTATTTTTTTCTTTATTTTTTTTTCTTGGGGGTGGGGGGTGGGGTGGGGGGGGGGTAGGAATATGGGGCGCCAACTGAAGTTCTGCACACAGGCGCCGAATACTGCTGGCGCGCCCCTGGGGTCACTTATGGGTTACCGTGGGTCAAGCTAATTTTATCTATGAAACGACTTTAACGATTTTGACTAAATTTTGTATTCTATTGTTTTTGGGTTCGAGAAGAGCATTGGTTAGGTCGCATGTTCGAAAAGATTCGGTTAGTGGGTCATTTTGTTCACTGTGTCTCAGGATCAAGCCAATTTTATCTAAACAGCAAGAATTTGCAACAAGAACAGTGAGAATAAAATATAGAATAAACACAAGCTAATTTTGACCGAGCTTAGTTCGGTCATCCCTGTTAGTATTAACTGAAGAGCTAAGTGGAAGAACATGTTAAGTAAAAAAAATTACATTTGAAGAAATTTGATGTGAAAGTTTTTGTTGTCAGTTTTAATGATTTATTTTCTGTTTGATACCATATGTTTAAAATATTAAGAGGTGTGGTACTAAACTCTATCAAAAAAACTTATTCATATTTAATTTTTAAATATTAAAAAATATTAATATTATTTGCATTATTAAATATTAAAATATTAAATATTAATGAATAATGTCTTAAATCTTTAAGGATAAATAGAACTTTGGTATTTTAGCTTTATCATGTGATAGAATACCTAATAACACCTTCGTCCAAAAGATAAAATATTTTTTAAGAAAATGTAGCATAACATGTTCTTCCACTCAGCTCTTCAGTTTATTCTTGAATTATCTTGAAGAGTGGTAAGTGCACATTTTTCCATGGTGCCTCAAACCGAGATTGGACTAAGTTTGATAGAGAAAGAAAACCTCAGATTAATTGGGATTAAAAAATAATTAGTGGATTTTTTAATATTTCCGTGGATTATTCATGTTTTTCGAAAATTGACCTACCTCTCTTGAATAGGTAAGGGATTATATTTCACTATTTAATGAAATATATTCATTTATATTTCAAGAAAAAATTAATATTTTAATTAAATTTTAACTTGAAATGGAAAATTTTGAGAAATTAAAGGCTAAACGTTCTGTACAATGTACAAGTTTCTCAAAATTGATTTAAAAAATACCTACATTATTAGTACATGATATTAATAATACAAAAGTCAACGAATTATATTATTAGAAATTTAGGAAATGTTATATTTAAAAGAATCTACTTTTGAAAGTTTGAACCATGACATAAAAGATCAATTATTGATCTTAAGGAACGTGAAAAAGATATTTCATCTAGTGAAAAATATATTGTTCAATTAATAAGCGTAAAATTTAAGATAAAGGTTAGGTTAAGCAAATATAATAAAGATAATGTTTCATCTATGATTGCAGATTGTTCTGTAAATGATTCAAATAGTTCTGTCATCGGAACAGAATCAAGTTCTAGTTCGGCAATGAATTCATTGATGGAAAATTTTGGGATATTCTTCTTTGGCAATTTAAATTGCCAAAGATGAATATCCCGAAATTGTCTGGTGAAATCAAAAACTGAATAGAATTTTTTTATTGTTTTCAAACGTCTATATACAAGATTAAATCATTTTCTAAAATTGAAAAAATTTCTTATTTTAAATCATTATTATGCAATCAGGCCTACAATGTTGTAGAAGGGTTTCCATTCACAGAACAAAATTATGATGTTATTGATAAATATGAATAATTTGTTAAATATGGAACTTATTAAAAATTCTTCAAACTTAAACGCATTAAGGAAGTTGCATGACATGTGTGAAATTAATTTTAGAAGTTTAAGAAATTTAGGTGTAACGTCCAGTTCTTATGGACATTTTCTAAATCCAATTTTGTTTATATTATTACCCCAAGAATTAGTAATAGAATGTAACAGAAAACTGTGTAATCCTAGTAATGAGTCGGATGTCACAAACTTATGTAGTAATTATAATTACTCTTTTTAATGAACTTTACCCACGAATGGCAACAGCCACGCCTCTGGGAGTATATAAAGACTGTTTGTTGGACGAAAGGAAAGCAGTGTTAAATGTTCTTCCGGTTTATTAGTGTTTTTTGTTCTGTATAGCTACTGATTTGATCAGTGAAACAACTTTGAAATCTCCCAATTATGACCCTGAAATTACAAAATATGTCGAGATTAAGATGGAAGTTAACAGAGCTTATTTGTTGTTTTCCAGTGATAATAAATCAATAACAACTCATGTAAATTGCACGTACCATCAAAATTTACTCTCCCCTCTTCACCTTCCAATCATACAGTTTCATAACTTTAAAACGCTTTATTTTAAAAAGAATCTGCCCCCATTTATTTCTCACTAATAATAATAAATAAATAATAATCTAAATCACCCTAACCCCAAACTCTTAAATTTACGCTTCCCTTTTGCTCCCAGCATAAAAAGAAGTTAAAAAATTTTAAATCTTTGTTTTTCTATTAATAAAAAATCCTGCCCTGTTTATTTCTCTCCAGCAACAGCAGATTATCAATCATATAAATTATTCTATTACCCTTGAAATTTTCTGATCCAGCTTTTCCCCCACCAGTTTCCAATATTTAAAAAAATAATCTGCCACATTCGTTGCTTGCTAATAACAATAAGTAAATAATCATCTAAATAATTCCATAACCTCCAAAATTTACCTTTCTCCTTTCCCTTAGCTTACAAAGGAGTTTAAATTATAACAAAAACATCATAAAAAAAATCTTATGCTCTATTTATTGCTCTCTGATGACGATAAGTAACCAATCTCATAAATGCCCCCCCCCCCCCACACACACACACATTCGAAATTTCCGTTGGCTTTTTTGCCCCCCTCCAGCATACAGAGATTTAAATCTTTAAAATTCTTTATTTAAAAAAAATCTCCAACATTCGTTGCTCATTAACAAAATAAAATAAATAATAATCTATATAACCCCTAAGCTCCCAAATTTACACTTTCTTCCATACCCAATATACAAAAAAGTTAAAAATATTTTCAAATATTTGCGGTAATTTTTTAATGTGTTTACGAATGTGGAATTTTTTTTTATATAAAAATTAATTTTATTTTCATATTAAAAAATTTTGCCACCTTTGTTTCTCACTAATAACAATTACTAAATAATCATCGAAATTGCCACCTAGCTCCCATATAATGGTTAGTATTCTCAGGGCGCGCCAGCAGTATTCGGCGCCTGTGTGCAGAACTTCAGTTGGCGCCCCATATTCCTACCCCCCCCCCAAGAAAAAAAATAAAGAAAAAAATAACTTTAATTTTTTTTTTCTATGAGTATAAATGCATAGCTGCCAAACCAACCTTCCAGCGATTTTCTAAAAATCAAATAAACGAATTTCGAACCAGAAAATTTATTTAATGGAATGTCTCTTGTTTCTACAGGGTTATTTTTTATTTCATTTATTAAATTAAATTTCTGGTTAAAAATATTGTTGTTTGAATCAAAAACAAGGAATGTTGGCAGCAATGCAAATAACGGACATTCCTAAAAGGTCGGTGCTTCAGCTGTTTGCTCCTGCTCCCCACAATGCCATATCTCCTAAGTAAATGAGCTTCTTTTACCTGCATCACTCCCGGAATTTTTAAGATTTGATCTTTATTTATAGTTATACTTAAAACAGTTCAAATAAACTTTAATTTGGAATTATAGCTGTGTTGAATTAATCAATGGTAGGACTATGACACAAAGAAAGGGGTGCTCATAATACGGTAAATACACATAAAAGTAGAAAGATATTTTCTCAAATTATGACGTTTGTAATACACCGGAGCGAGTTATACTACTTTTATTTCTTTTAAAATAAGGTAACATCAATTAAGATGCGCCTTAAACAATTACCGCACGTTGATCATAACTAGGGGTGCATTTGAAAATGTTCCAATCCCGGAGCATTTGATTTTGTATTAGCAAATATAGAACCCCTATGCTGGCTATATAGCAATTGTTATGAAAAATACACATTCATTTCGACGTTTACATTGTTAAGAAGCTAAGCGTATCATTACCTTTCACACTGTTAACAACCCTACCTTCTCTATCAGATTTTTTTTATTTTTCGAATTTCCAATTTTCGTGCAAAGAATCGAAGCTCTAAATTAAAAATATCTATACTAATAAAACAAAGTTTCCCTCTGTGTGTGAGTGTGTGTCTGTGTGCGATGGCTAGCAGAATCTACGGCACATACGAGGCTCAAACTTTTTATGAGGATAGTCAAAAGTCTCTCCTGGTGCACCCTGCACGTAAGTTTCAGAATTTTAAATCCCTAATAATTAGTTGAGAAATTAATTAAAAAGCCCAAATTAAAAGAATGGGAAAGTATTCATAATTCAACAAAAGCATAGATTGTTTTCAAACCGTATACAACTTCTTCGAAAACTAGAAGAGATGGTGAGGGGTTAACAGATTTACAGAGATGCTAGGGTGGTAAATGTACTGGGCCTCCTTTTTAAAAAGGACTATATCTTAAATTCTACTGGGGCTAACAGCTCGAAAATTGCACAGCCTGACGCAAAAAAAAAAAAAAAAAAAAAAAAAAATCCCTTTTTCAGAAATTCTAAAAATTATTCCGGTATGGTTTCAGGAAGTCAAAAAATCCACGAAAAATCGTTTTATAAAAAATCTTTTTATTTCCTTCGAAAGAAAAGTTCGAAATCTCTCCCACGGACGCCAGGAGTTCATTGCAGACAACCGACGTCTTCCAATAGTGGACATTTTCTAACGAATATAATTTTTTTAAACATAAATTTATAGATTTAATTTTTATGCATCCAGATGTATTATTTTTCGGTAATTTCAGATATTTAAATTTCTTCACGGTCGCTCAATTACAACTTTGATATTAATTATTATTTCATTAATTGGATGATTCCTTTCAAACTCTCAATTTAAAAGCCAGTCTTTCGAAAACACAAATGATTTTTATGCTAGGATTCTTTGGAACGCCGTCAGTTTTTTTTTTTTTTTAAATCCACCATTTAGAGATTTTAAGGTTATGCATATAGCCCTATCTTTAAACACTGTATAATAATACCTAAATTTTATAAAAATCGATCCGCAAGTTTTTGTTTTATAAAAAATTCTATTTTTAAAAAGGAAAAGAAAAGCTTTGTTGAATCGAATTTGTTAAAATTAAGAAAGCTGACGAACCGAACGATTTGGAACTTTCAGATAGTTCATAATACATGATAAACATTTTAAAAAGTAGGGGGCATCAAATTTCAGGGGGGGGGGGAGAGGGAGGTGATTAAAAAAATTTGGAGGATGGGATCAAATATTTAAAATCGTACCGTTTTCTACCGTTTTAGATGCGGATTTTTGACGGAGCCCTGGGATAAATATTACTTTTAAAATAAAATAATCTTTTAAAAAAATAATAATAACCGACTTCAAAAATAGCGCTAAAAAGAACTAAATAATTCTTTAAACTTCTCTAATGACGAAACTTTATCCATTAACTGCACATCGGACATCATGTATCGGCATAAAAACTTTAAATTTAATATATAGAATTTAATAGCTACCAAACATGGATTTTCTAGAGAATATTTTTTACAAAAGATTAATTTACATATTTATGATTTAATTTACAAATATATACGTATAAAATGTAATCAATTACCTTTTGAAGTTGGTGCCAACCTATCTTAAGTATAGTAAAATTCTGAATATGTATGAATTGTATTGTAGCTATTACCATGAATAAAGTGATGATGGGAATCATTATACAAAATTTAAAAAATATGCCCCTATTTCTTCAGTAAATTATTTGTTTAATCATTATCGATTGTGAATGTTTGGCACGAACTTCAAAAAGTAATTGATTACTTTTTATACGTATATATTTGTAAATTAAATCATAAATATGTAAATTAATCTTTTGTAAAAAATATTCTCTAGAAAATCCATGTTTGGTAGCTATTAAATTCTATATATTAAATTTAAAGTTTTTATGCCGATACATGATGTCCGATGTGCAGTTAAGGGATAAAGTTTCGTCATTAAAGAAGTTTAAAGAATTATTTAGTTCTTTCTAGCGCTATTTTTGAAGTCGGTTATTATTATTTTTTTTTTTTTGAAAAGATTATTTTATTTCCTACTTTTTAGTTATTCATACCGTAACACATAATTATCCGGATTTCAACATCTGCTGAATAAGTAAATTATTTGTCAAATAAATTATAATTTACAAAAATTATTTATAAAACAAATAATTTTTAATAAATTCTTTATCATTTCATTAGAAGTATTGATTTTATTAGCATTTAATACCTATGATATTTTTTGAAACAAGTACATTGTGTTCAGAACAGTCTACATTCATTTATTTATTGATGTATGTGCTGACGTATGGGTACCGGTAATTTACCCAAAGAACTTCTAACTGATAAGAAGGGAGGCTACTACTGCTTTCCGCATGAACTGTTTCACTGGCAGGCGAGGGTTTACCATTACGTCTACGGAGCCTTCCCTTCTTAATGCTAGAAGTTTTTACCTTCACCACGTGATCAAAACGTAGATGGAATATCCTCCATTTTGGAAGCATTCGTTTGGCAATAATGGCAAGCTCTTCAAGATTCATGGCGATAGCCTTTGTCCAGAATCTATCAATCAATATTTTTTTTCCGTATGTCACCATTTCCATACCAATACTCCCCATCCTTAGGCTGTAAAGACATCAGAAATGAGCGTCAATGATTAGGTGTTTAGTCTGAATCTGATAACCGAAGACAGTGCTGCTATACACATAAGAAGACACTTTTATGTATACTGTATATGGATGCACTTTGCAGTGCACCGACTAATGGAGACACTTTGCTGAACTATAGCGAATAGAATATATAGTGTGGAAATCGGCTATCCCTGTAATAATTGAAAACGTGCTAAAATATTTTATCCCTTAAATGTGCAACGATGCTGCTGAAATATGAAGATCGCAGCGACATCTGCAGTACATTTTCTACAACTGCAAGATATTACTAGTCTATACAATGTAATACTAGTAATACGAAAATCCCACAGATGTCGCTGCGATCGACACATGGGATTTTAGCAGTATAGCCACACATTTAAGGGATACAAATTTTTAGCATTGTTTTGATAGAATATTTCCACACTAGGCATTCTAGACGCTGTAGCTGAACTCTGATGTATAAGGCCACTTTGCTATTGAATTGTAAGCTTTTTGATACTCACTTCCCTTGTCGGTTAGCATCGTTTTAGACATTTTGGTTTTTCTGAATGCGGCATCTTTTCTAGGCAAGATCTCGCACTTCGGAAAGTTACCGCATCCAGTAAACTATAAGATCCACATCGATATTGGGTGTGGAAAAGCTGACACTCCATCAATAAAATTTACACATCACAGCGCGGCAAAGTGCTTTAAGAGAAACTTATGTCCAAACTGTAGCAAACCTAGGCATATTCTATTACAACTACAGCGTCTACAATATATAGTGTGGAAATCGGCTATCACAGTGATACTTAAAAAAGTGCTAAAATATTGGATCCCATAAATGTCAAATGATGCTGAAATCCAATGAGTCGATCACAGCGACATGTGCAGGATATTTTTTAAAACTCCAAGACGATTTTTTACAGCCATAGAGAAGAGATAGGGGTGGAGACTAGGGCTGGGCGATGTCTAAAATGAAATATCGTGATAAATCGGCAGCTTTATATCACGATATTCCGATATATCGATATTGCGACATATGAACAAAAAATATATGTACATATATGATCTATGTATAACTTCAATATACATTATATATTTTATTAAGGATTAAAATTAATATATATATATATATATATATATATCATTCTCAAATAGATTAATAAAAAACTATGTATAAATAAGAAAATCTAAATAATTAAATGCTAAAAGAAACTAGTAGGATGTGTTAATGGCAAAAATTTCTTCTATTTCTACGTGTTATTACTTCAAAATTCGCTATCACAGAGGCAAAATTAAATAACAATCTATGCCCATCATGAATATTCTAAAGATATAGGTGCTCTAAATTGTATGCAGTTAAAAGGAAATATAATCATCGCATCTTTCAAACAAATCATTGGCTTTCAGCACCAACCTTATTAGATGTCTGTATCCAAAATTCCTAATCTAAAAATCATAAAAGCAATACCTGTTGGACAGTATACACCCAAGCCTAAGAAGGATCTACTTATGTGAAACCGTAATAGAATAAGGTGTTTGATTAAAATTCGTGCATTAGTTTTTGAGATACAGATATCGCTAAAATTGTGGAAAATGCAGCATAGCAGCGCCACCTATTGGACGATTAACACTAACACTTAATCAGCAACAAGTTATGTCAACGTCTGTCTGAATTTGAAATGTTATGAAAATACGTGCGATAATGCTTGAGAAAAAGCTATAGCTGAAATTTTGAAAAATACAGCATAACAGCGCCACTTATGGACTATAAACACCAAACACTAATCAGTAAAATTTATGTCTACGTCTAAGTTAACTGAATCTGAAGTTTGATAAATATCAGCGCATTAGTTCTTCAGACAGAGCTATTGCGAAAATCGTGAAAACTCAGCATAGTAGCTCCGCTTGTTGGGCCATTTACACCAAGAACTAATCAGCACCAATTTACAAGGTATAACTGAATTTGAAATCTGACAAAAATCCGTGCATTAGTTTTTGAGATAAATTTATTGCGGATATTGTAAAAAATGCACCTACCTGTCAAGTAATTTACACTAATTTATAACGAGATATAAAATAATCTAAAATTTTGTTAAATTCCGTGCATTAGTTCATGAGATAGAGCGCCTACAAAATTTGTGTTACAAAGAGACAGACAAAGCTTTTTAAAAATAGTCAAATCGTGTTCAAGACTTTCTAAACATATAAATTGGTCGAAACCCGGATGACAAAATTTTCATGAATCCAATACTTTCTTCTTGTAAAGATAGTAGAAAGTAAAAGAACTAAAAAAAAAAAAAAAATCGCTAACAGAGAGAGAAAAATAATAGTTTGGTTAAAGTCAATTTTTGAATTGTTTATATTTTATAATTGTTAAATAATATTTATATTGCTGTTGTGCTGTTATGCTTAAAATTGTCTTACTATGCGTCGGCGTCCCCGACAAAAGCTCTTAGTTTATTTTATTTCATTTTTATATTCTCCATTTTTTTTAAGAAAAATAAAACTCTGCGTGATCTGCGAATCATAATCAAATGTGTTTCAAAATTTACCTTCCCCTTAATTTCGTTTTTCCATCGTCCATGTATGCTTTGTACATGAACCGCAATAATTAACTTTTTGGACTACGGCGTCTCTTACACAAATTTTATTCGGTCGGCACCACTTTTATAAAAGAAGTTTCCTTCAAGTACACAATTTCAAAAATGCTAAGATTATGTAAGGAAATTTTATTATCCTTTATTACAGGTGCCAAAAACAAATTTTGAAAGGAAAGATGGTGTCGCCACAGCGGTGACAACGGAGTGCAAACGGTTAAATAACTTTATGCAATAGCGGATAAGGATTTTAATGAGTTACTGTCACTTTCAACTAATTTCTTGCTATTACATTTAAAAAATCCGTGAATGTGCTAGAAATTTTTGTCTGAAATAATATTTTTTTGAGAACAGCCCTAAGAGTTTAAACTTAAAAATTCTGAATTAAAAAATATTTTTTTTCTTAACCTTTAAGACTATCTCTTATGCTTGTTCTATCGGGAACTTGGATGAGGATCTCCTGCGTTTCGACCAATGTCCGCTAAATGAAGAAAAAAAACTAACCTCTCCCCCCCCCCCCCCAAACACACACACACCGAACAATTTACGTCTTTCCTCTTTTGATTGTCAGTACACAAACTTTAACTGCATAATTTTTCTGCCCTGTTTGTTATTTTGAATTCTAGTGACATTAAATAAACATTGACATCTAAATATTCTCTCCCACTCCCCACAAACAAACAATGACAGAGGCAGTAAATACCAAATACTCACATATGTCAATTTTTAAAAGAAACTACCAGGCGAAAAAAAAAACGAGCTTCAGAGAAGTAAAAATATCTGCATAAAAAAAGAACCTGGAATAAACATTAATATATATTGCTATGGAAGTATTATTTCATTTGTCCAATTAAATGCACTGTTGCAAATAAAATGTAATATTTCATTTATTTATCTCCCTGATTCACATATTGTTCATTAACAACGAACAAATATTCATTCAAAACCGCTGAACCAGATTGAAGATAAAACAAAACAAACAATATCAATTGCTGTCGGCAACTACATGAGAAAAACCAGCTGTATCATATTTATCGCCCGTCATCTGAACCTGAACACCGAAACTATCACTTTTTCCCCTTTTGAAAAACCGTTTACGCTGAGGGAAATCACAGCGTAATACCATGGTAATACCATGATAGTATCATGCTTATCGGAAACTGAGGTTTCGGTTAATATCACGGCTGAAGCTGGGAGAATCTTGAGGAGTGATCATGGTTTAGGGTGAGACGTATCATGATGATCGAAACTGAGTATTCGGTATTTAATGTCATCATGGTTTAGGCAGGGATAAAATACTATATTAGTATCATGGTCATCGTAATAACCTGCGGTTTAGAATGGTAGAATTTTGAGTACTCGAAGTTGAAAAAGCGCCGATTGCAGTTTAATGAAAAAGTATGATAATCGTGGTTTGCATCACGATTATGATAATCGTGGTTTGCATCACGATTATGATAATCGCGGTTTACACCACGATTATGATAATCGTGGTTTACATCACGATTACGATAATCGCGGTTTACATCACGATTACGAGAATCGTGATGTACCGTTGTATAGGATTTTTGATATCGTCATCGCGATTTATAATTTATATCGATTTTATCGGTTTTATCGATGTAACGCCCAGCCCTCTATGTGGAGACCAACATAGAGAATAGATAGGGGTGGAGAGTGCTTTGGTAATCCTAAAGTGGAACCAACATAATAGTCACGTGTTTATAATAGTCACGTGACTTTTACCGCCAAAGGCTAGCATATGCTTGCGAAAGGAAAATAAACAAATTACCGTATCGTTAAATTAAAGTGAGAATCTTCTTTTACTAATTTAAAAGAGATTTTAAATTGCTTTATTTTACTTCGTTTATATTTTTGCATTACTTCACATGCATAATGTGGATGCTGAGTATTTTTAAAATTTTTTTTCACGACCGGCAACAATGGAGGATATTTCATCTACGTTTTGATCACGTGATCAAGGTAAAAACTTCTAGCGTAAAGAAGGGAAGGCTCCGTTGACGTGTAACATAAATCCCCGCTAGCCAATGAAACAGTTCACGAGGCAAAGCAGTAGTATCTTCCCTTCTTATCAGTTAGAAGTTCGTTGAGTAAATTACCGGTATCACGTGACTTTTTTTAGCCTTGAACCCAGATTTGGAATATCCTCATTTTCAAACTGCCAAGCAAGCGATAACGAGCGAAATCTGGAAACCTTTACATGAGTAGGGCCGGTCATGTTGATGTTGTGTCAACGGAATTCTCTACTCACAGAACACCCCACCCCTATTTCTTCTCTGTGATTACAGCGTCTAGAATATATAGTGTGGAAATCGGCTATCCCCGTAATACTTAAAAAAGTGCTGAAATATTGGATCCCTTAAATGTCAAACGATGCTGAAATCCAATGAGTCTATGACAGCGACAACTGCAGGATATTTTCTAAAACTTCAAGACGATTGGTCTAGACACTGTAATAATACGATGTTTACTTTGATATCTGAAAATATATCGCAGATGTCTCTGCGATCGGCACCCTTGATTTTAGCGTCATTGCACATTTAAGGAATACAACTTTTTAGCTCTGTTTTGACAGCAGATTTCCACGCTATGTATTCTAAACGCTGTAATTTGTTCTAGCTCTAGATGCTGTAAACATGTTCACAATAATGCTGTAAACATGTTCACAATAATGCTGTAAACATGTTCACAATACCTACTGGGTTCCGATCCTGAGCCTTTCTCATTGGTTCCTCAGATTCAGATATCCGAAACATAATGACTGACTATCGCAGTAGTACAGTGTCTAGAATAGATAGTGTGGAAATCTGCTATTCAAACAGAGCTAAAAGTTGTATCCCTTAAATATGCAGCCGATCGCAGCGACATCTGCGATATATTTTCAAATTTCAAAGCAAACATCATCGTATTATTACAACGTCTAGACCAAATCGTCTTGGAGTTATAGAAAATATCCTGAAGATCTCGCTGTGATCGACTCATTGGATTTCAGCATCGTTTGACATTTAAGGGATCCAATATTTTGGTACTTTTTAAAGTATTACTGTGATAGTCGATTTCCACACTATATATTCTAGACTCTGTAGCAGTAGTACTTAAAAAAGTACTAAAATATTGTATCCCTTAAATGTAAAACGATGCTGAAATCCAAAGAGTAGATCGGAGCGACATCTGAGGATATTTTCAAAAACTCCAAGACCATTTGGTCTAGACGCTGTTATAATACAATGTTTACACTGAAATTGGAAAATATAACGAAGATGTCGCTGCGATCGGCTCATTGGATTACAGCATCATTGCACATTTAAGGGATACATTTGTTTAGTGCTGTTTGGATAGCAGATTTCCACACTATTTATTCTAGGCGTTGTACATGTGCTCTGATACATGAGAAACTTTAAAGGTTGATTTTCAACTTTTCGACACTGACTTCCGATATCGGTTTGTGTCTTTGTGGGCCTTCCGGTTTGGTAGATGACAGAATGGCCGGGATCCAGATAGATTTTTCGCTCTTAGCGAAACAAAATCGACCAATCAGAAGGCTGCATTTTTCCAAACAGAGAACAGTTCGCAAAACTGCAGGCTTCTGATTGGTCAATCTCGTTTCACTACCAGTGAAAAATCTATCTGGATCTCGACCTTTGTCCAGCTAAGTTTCCGCACTTTGAAAGATCTCGTATCTCTGTAAGAGTAACAGTATGAAAGATGAGTGCTTATAATTGGGCGACTGCTTAAAAAAGGATTTGAATTTTAAAGTTTTTATTTTTTTTAAAATGTTCTAATCATCAGATTTTTATGAAATTGCAATGGGACCAAATGAGTGACTTACACTTTCAAACAAAACAAAAATTATCAAAATCGGTTCATATTTAAGAAAGTTATGCGTGAACATGTTCAAAACATACCTACAGATCGAATTGATAACCTCCTTTTTTTTGAAGTCGATTAAAAAATGGCTTTTGTCTAGATTCGTCTCAACCAATAGAATATCTCCCTATGACTGCACTTTCCTACCGAGGAATCCTACCTGAGGAAAATCTGAAATCATTCTGATATCTAATTCGATAACCGAATCTGAATCTAAAGACATTGTCGCTACACATAGCAATACTATAACGACTAGAATACATAGTGTGGAAATCGACTATCTCTTTAATACTTAAAACAGTGCTAAAATATTGTATCCCTTAAATATGCAACGATGCTGCTGCAATATGCAGATCGCAGCGACATCTGCAGGATATTTTCACCAACTGCAAGATATTGCTAGTCTATACAATGTAATACTAGTAATACTAAAATCCCGAAGATGTCGCTGCGATCGACACTTGGCATTTTAGCAGTATCGTCGCACATTTAAGGGATAAAATTTTTTAGCACTGTTTGGTTAGCATATTTCCACACTAGGTATTCTAGACACTGTAACAATGCACTCTACTATGTATTGAGATATGAAGGTGCTTTGTGACTTCAAAACAACAGGCACCCTACTCAGGCACTTATGCTAAAGAGTCTAGAATATACAGTGTGGAAATCGGCTATCGCAATAGTACAGAGTCTAGAGCCCCTAGTGTGGAAATGTCCTATTGAAACAACGCTAAATATTTGTATCCCTTAAATGTGCGACGATACTGCTAAAATCCCAAGTGTCGATTGCAGCGATATCTGTGGGATTTTCGTGTTACATTGCATAACCTAGCAATATCTTGCAGTTGTAGAAAATATTCTGCAGATGTCGCTGCGATCTGCCCAATTCAGCAGCATCGTTGCACATTTAAGGGATACAATATTTTAGCACTTTTTAAAGTATTACATGGGTAGCCAATTTCCACACTATATATTCTAGGCGCTATAGCAGTAGTACTTAGAAATTGCAAAAATATTGTATCCCTTAAATGTCAAACGATGTTGAAATCCAAAGAGTCGGTCGCAGCGACATCTAAGGATATTTTCTAAACCACCAAGACCATTTGGTCTAGACGCTGTTTTAATACAATGTTTACATAGAAATTTGAAAATATAACGCAAATGTCGCTGTGATCGGCACATTGGATTTCAGCATCATTGCACATTTAACGGATACTATTTTTTAGCGCTGTTTCGATAGTAGATTTCCATACTATTTATTCCAGACGCTGTACTTGTGCTCTGAGATATTAGGAACTTTAAAGGTTGATTTTCAACTTTTCGACACCTGCTTTCGATATCGGTTTGTATCTATGTGGTCCTTCCGGTTTGGTGGCTGATAGAACTTGATCGGGATCCAGATAGATTTTTCGCTCTTAGCGAAACGAGATCAACCAAGTAGAAGCCTGCATTTTATCAAACAGCGAAAAGTTCTCACAACTGCAAACTTCTTATTGCTTAATATCGTTTCGGTAAAAGCGAAAAATCTATCTGGATCTCGATCCTTGTCCAGATAAGTTTTCGCACTTGAAAAGATCACGTATCTCTGTAAGAGTAACATCATGAAAAATGATCGCTTATGGGCGACTGCTTCAAAAAAGATTTGAATTTTAAAGTTTTTATATTTTTAAATGTTCTAATCATCAGATTTTGATGAAATTGGAATGGGACCAAATGGGTGACTTACACTTTCAAACAAAAAAAGAATTATCAAAATCGGTTCATATTTGCAGAAGTTATGCGTGAACATGGGCAAAACATACATACAGGTCGAATTGATAACCTCCTTCTTTTTGAAGTCGGTTAATAAAATAAAATTTCAAAAGTGTACTAACCACTATTTTCGAGTAGTAATTTCAGAAAATTTCTTAAATCCTTGCTTAAGTCCGCCACCCCTTGACTAATCTCTATATAATAAAAGGCAGTGTAACGCATCCGGGACGAGCCCATCAACCTTACCAGTCTCCGATAAGATGGAGCCACGTTAGGCTTAATTTTTATTTGAGATGTATATGAGAAAACTTATCTGCCTAAATACAAATCTTTTCTACCTGAAATCCCTTCTGTTCAAAATAATTTTCTATAAAAGATTCAAAACTAACAAAATTTCAATGATTTACGCAGCCATTTCAGAAAACAAACGTAGCGAACTTCGTGCGTAAAACGTAAATAAGAAGCTGTGGTAGAGAGTCATTCCTTTTGTGATTCATTGAAAAAAAAATTAAACCATGGAGCTATGAAGATTAAAGGAGACGACATAAATGGCATCACTTGAAGCTGTCCCATTCCTGCTGCGTGACGTCAGCCGCGAGTAAACAGAAGAAAAACACCAATAAGCGTGAAGAACACTTTAACAATGCTTCTCCTTCATTTTTTCGGAAAGGGTATCGCCGAAGGGTAAACCCGAGATACCTATTTATTAATCAATATACACAGAAAAAAAATTGCAGGAGGGGAGGAAAAGGAGGGTGAGTAAATGATAAAAATACAATTTTCTAAGTGTTATTAAAAAAAAAAATAGTATTATTTCAATAGTTGCCGCAGACTGTTTTAATTACACAGTTTTATTGCATATTTGTTAAATTTTTGTTTTATTAAGAAATCTTAATTTTGGTATAGTATATTAGCCGGAAAACCTGGTTTACCCAGAAATATTGTAAATGCTAATTGTGTGTTTATTAGAACATAAACTAGCCGAACTTTGCTCATCTAAACGCTTCCATATTGTCAATTATTTTTTATGAGTTTTTCAAATTTTAAGTGAAAAACACAATTTTTACCCACCGTCCTAGGACGGGCATTTACACTAGTATGTACTAATATATGGCTAACGACTAATATATACTGACTATGGGTAGGTTGTTTAAGAGAGTTTCGTTCAGAAACAGTTTAGTTAGAATAGAGTTTTGCCCCTTGTGTTGGAATATGGAACTAAAAGATTCGAGATTTGTTTTTTTTTGCAAGATTTTGCAGTGCGTACGCAGAACGCCTGTTAAACCCTCATGTGATATATCATATGAAAACACCCGAACCTTTTTACCTCCCTCGCTCAGATCCCCCCCCCCCCGCCCCTGGGGGTCAATTTTCTAATTGAGCTCCTAATTAAGCTGCAGCAAGATTCGGCCTCATTTGAAGGCTTGACCGAAGATGAAACTCTTCACGGGCCTTCGGTTGGTAAGGGCTGTGTTTAACCCCAGGTTATTAGTGTGTGTTCCTCCGTGGGAGGGGGGGGGGGGAAGGAATTTTTTCATGTGACATATCGTTTAGCCTGTACTTTACTAAGCACTCACTCCTCTCCTCTTAACTCATTTTTTCATCAGTAAGTAGAGGTCATTTTAAAGTTTTTATTTGTTCATTACTACCCCATACAATTTTCCAAAAATCATGAAAAAAATTTACATAACAAATCTGAACAATTAGCAGCTTCTCTCCCATTTTCACACAGTGAGCGGGTTCGTACTTCAGACAAAATCGAGTTAAAGATATAAAATCATATAAATTTAAGGTTCATTTAAAAACCATCAAAGGGGGGGGGGGGGGTATCGTTTGAACAAGCTCTTAACATAGAACTGAAAAATATATTTGTTTTACTCTTAGATACTATTATATTATCAGAAATTCGTCGAAAATGTATGGCAAAATTATGTCCCCCTCCTATTTTCGAATGTACTGAAAATAAAATTAAGAAAAAATTAGTAGTAGTTGGAGTTTATTTAAATCTTGCAGTTAAACTATAGCGATTATCCTAGGTCATAGAGTTTTTCAGAAAATCGCAGTTTTCCGTTATACATAAACTTTATTTGGCGGGCGCTCAGCGGGGAGTTCGAGGTACCTATCGACGCAAAATCATCTAAGAACTGTCGATAATGATTTTCCAAAAGAATTGTCGGTAATTAGCCGAGATATTGATTAAAAACGTATCTAAAAATGTGGCACAGGCCAAAGTGGCTATGCAACTTTGCGACCTCCTTTCGAAGCGCACTTAGCACAATGGCAAAATTAAACTTTGTACAAGGTCTTTGTTTTAGGTAAGACGGATCACAATGATAAATAGTCAGCGTTTTTCATTCAATTAAATTCAGTTATTGAAGGCAATTATTGAAAAATATTTAATAAAATAATTCCAAGTTTTTGCAGTCTTATTATTCATTTAACAACTATATTTTGTAAGATTGCAGTTAGTAATTAACAATTTTATTGTATGAACTCTCTGTACGCGCGTGAAACTCGCTCTTAACCGATTATTCTTTGTTCGAAGCAAATCTATAAAATATGCAATTAAAATTTCAATAAAATTTAAGTTATTTTGAGGTTGTTCTCAAAAACATGTTTCCCGACTTTAAATGACATGAAATATTCTTATATGCTCATGGGCTCGTTTTTATGCGTTGCATACAATGATAGGCTAAACTATTAAATTTGTTTGGAATTGAATGGCGTTTTTCATTTCTTTTTTTTTTTTAAATTTATTGCATTTTGAACTACATCCTGTTTTATTTATTTAGTATTGTTTTTGTTATAATGTAGCCGAATGCTATGATTGGTTTGTGCTACTTTTGTCAATTTACTTTTACATGGGTACCATGCATAACCTGGAGGCTTATGTTGCTTTACTACTATGCTATATAGTAATATACTACCCGTTTTTATATCGTCAGTATGTGTATTACTACCAATACTACAGTAAGATAGAAATGTTATATATTTTCAATTATTTGAATAATGGAGCCTTCCACGTTTGCCACCAGTCGTAGTGCGCCCCTCCTTTCTAAAAAGCTGGACAGGCCTGATCCAGAGGAGGGATGTGAAAAGGCGCATTTGCGGTCGCTCTTCCGAATTTTTTATGTTTCTAGCTTTTGTGAAATTATTTTAGGCACTTGACGGCTCCCTTAAGACTTCCGTAGCGCCTTACGACCGTGACCTTTCGACAACGAGGCGCCTTTCGACAGTGAACTTTCCACACCGTGGCGCCTTTTGGTTTGATACTCTCTCCGCCCCCTATCCCTAAAGCTACGCCGCTGACGAGCATTTGCAAATTTCATATATTCTATAAGTAAAAATGAACTCATAAATGCGTCAGAAATGACGTACTTTCGATTTAAATACCGCTTTAATAAATTTAAATTTGTTAAAAGTTTTTCAAATTTTTCAGCTTCGCCTAAACTATTTGGCGCCTTTACTATTCTGGCGCCTGTGTGCAGTGCACACTTTGCACACTGGGTCGGCGCACCCCTGAGTATTCTCGTGACGTTACAGTAGGTAAAATGGCTTATTTGTTGGTGATTATTTGTTCATGCTTTGCATTTACGAATGTTTTTCGCTATTTCTCTTAGTTACGTAATGTTATTGTAATACTTATGAGGTCAGAAAACGAATAATTGAAAACAAAAGCATATTTTTTCATTATTTAATTATTAAATAATGAAAAATTTTATAATATTTGCAAAATTTAAATGAAAAGACATTATTGGCTATAACCTAATTTATTTAAATGTTATATTTCTAATAAATTCGGTAATTGCAGCGAAACAGCACCGAAAACTGGCGATATGAAACAATTAATGTAATAAATCTTTGTAAAAAATCACCATAAAATAAAAACAATACATACGACGCATTTCGAGCTAAAAATATTAACAGCTCGTCATCTGCTACAGTAAACGCGTGTCCGTAAGGGGACAAGGTCAAATATGAACTGAAAGGTAGAGACTAGAGCTTGCAAAGAATGCGACAGATGGAAGGAGAACATGCAGAAGACGAAAGTGTTGCCAAAATGATAGAAGAGAAATTGATAGGGAAAAATGGAAATAAAAGAAATAAACAAAATTAAAATAAAATAAAAGAAGTAAATAAAAAAATATAAATATAAATAATAATAATAAATAAAGAAATAAAAAAGAATAAAACAAGAAAAAACAAAAGATCCATTTTTATTTATTTATTTATTTATTATTTTTTACAAAATAAAAAGAAAAGAAACAAGAGAAGAGGGAAAAGAATTACAAAAGTAATTCCCACGCTGGAGAGAGGAAAGGAGATGATGAGAGATCATTGACAAGATCATCAGAATTTTTAGAAATAAAATATGCTTCATGAAATCCAAGTGAGAGGGAGGGGAAGAAATAATTTTGGGCATGGAGAAATTGAAACTATGACTGGAAATTAAATTCGGTAATTGACACAAAATTAATCTGAAATTAAATGAATATTCCTTATTATTCAGATCTATTACACACATTTATATCATTTCAGTAGCAGAATAAAAAAATAAGCGAATTCTTGAAGACCGCAATGCTTTCCAATATTTTCCAAAACAGCTGATTTTCTATAGCCTCGAACCAGGAGGAAGAATAGGGTCCATTTAGGATTCTACCCCTTGCCCCTCCCTATACAAATAAGTTTAAAGCCTTTTTAAATCTTTCAAACTTTTTATGTAAGGGAAAAAATGCCGAAATCTTTGCTGGCAATAAATAAATAATCAATCATCTACAACATTCTTCTTCCTCCAAACTTTTTGACCTCTTCCTCGCCTCCACACCACAGAATTCTTTAAAACTCTTTTAAACAGGGATGAGAGAACTCTGACCGATTGCTACCACTAAATTTTAATAGTATTTTTCGCCTTATTTAATAACAGAATTTGTGAGATTTAATAAAGCAAAGAATACTATTAAAATTTAGTGGTAGCAATCGGTCATTTGGGTCGGAGCGCTCTCATCCCTGTTAAAAAAAATATTCGAAAAAGCACAGAGAAACGTCTAAAGGGGAGGGGGCTTTGAGACATGATCCACAACAAGAGCACAGAAAAAAGATCCCATAGAAGGATAGAAGAGCAACCAGCTAAAAGCGCACAGAGAAAACACAAGTACACTAGGACAGGAATGGTTTCTGCCACCCAAACAAATTAGCAAATTAGCAGAAGAAGAGTAGCCCGAAGTAGAGCCTCTAGAATTCAGGGCCGGAGCACAGGGTTGTGTAAAATTTTAATTAGATTAACGATTGAAAACTAACGATTATTTTTTTAGCCCATTAACCGCTGAAACTATAAAGTACGGATCTTCAACTTTTTTGCTGAAAAACGTTTGCCACCAAAAATTTTGAAAGACATTCTTCGCTTCATTTAATGCCAAAGATTCTATTATTGAATAAGCGAACTTTTAAAACCAAAAATAGTGGTAGTTTGATAATTAATTTAAGAATTCACAGAAGTAAACAAATGTCGCTCGTTATTTGAATTGCAACGAAAGAAAACGATGAACTGTGAGTAACCAAATAATATTTTTATAATGTTTTGCCTGTAACAGATTCAATTAGAGTTGGATTAAAAGAGCTCATTTTAAATGAACTAGAAAAATTAGGCCTCAAAATACAACCTCAATCTTGA
This sequence comes from Maratus speciosus, assembly GCA_963932465.1. Lineage (NCBI taxonomy): Eukaryota > Metazoa > Arthropoda > Arachnida > Araneae > Salticidae > Maratus > Maratus speciosus. The sequence goes on along the minus strand of OZ010787.1, from coordinate 200,233,828 downwards.
CCGGGGTTAAACAACAGAACAAATATGACGGGATCCTATTCAGATATGTAAAATGTCATTTTAAAAGAAACCCCTAAAGTTTCTTATGTCACTTGTTCCTTTTTCCCGTAGGGATTGCACTAAAATTTAAAAGCGTAAAAGCTGCGTTCCCGAGATGGTAATTCTTGTAAAAAGTCCGTGACATGTCAATCAAATTTTGGGTTTCATGGTAGCGTTAGACACACCTTTCTTTTCAAACTTAAGAACAAACATTTATTGACTAATAAACAAAAGATGAACTATTTACATTATTTTGTTGAAATTTGGGTTCGTGACATTATCATCAGTTTTGAAGAGGTGTTTGGGTTAATATTATGAAGATAAGATTGTCTATAAGTACAGACGTACTCAAACACTTGAACTCATTGTCAATGACACTTACAAATAGTTTTTAAAAGCTGGTAATTTTATAGAGTCTCTTAATTTCTCCAAATAGTGATTTTTCACGTATGGGATGATGCGCCACACTCCTCGTATTATTACTCTTCAATGGGTGCTCGTTTCGAGCTCCTCCAACACCGTCTCGATATATTATAACATGCCTCTCCACGGTCATAAAAACTACCCGTGACGTCACGAGAGAAGTGCTTGTATCTCCCTAAAGAAGGAAAAGACTTTCCCTTACCCCTATGAAATTCAGTGGGCTCACCACCCCCGCGTGTGTTTAAATTATTTCCGTTGTGTTGTTGACGCTGTTATGTGCGAATGGATAATTAACGAATATTTGTTTAGAAGATTGTCTAATTGTTCAGAAGTTAGCAGTTTTTATTATCATAGACATTTTGCTAGCTGGAATGGCTGTAGTAATTGTAGTAATAGTATTCAATTGTCCTATTTAGTTCTATGGTCAAATCAGCTAGAATTCCTTTCGAGTTGTGAATGCATGGCCTGCAGATGTATTTCGCACTTTCTTAATTGCGCTAAATTATGCGGTAAGTAATTAAAGATTAATTTTATTTGATTTTTTCTTATTTAGTGAAAGACTATAAATGCTTTAATATTGAAATTTAATTAAATTTCATGTGCAATTTCTTTTTTTTTTATTTGTTTATATCGTAAATTATTTCACTGTTTATATAAACATGAAAGTTATTATAATTTTTTTTATCACAGACTTTATTTATTAATAGTAAAACAAATACTAAACTTAAAAAATGTAAAATTTTAATACTGATTACAATAATAATAATTAAACCCACAATGTACTTCACTAAACTTCTAACATATTGTTTAAATGATATGAATGGTATATAATATATATTGCTGAAATTGATTATGAAGCTGAATGGATAAATTTTTTAAAATATAAAAGTCCTGAAAAAATATTTAATATATTCATCTAAAGTAAAAAATAAAATAAAACAATATGAAATTTGCTGTTGAAATAATATATATATATATATATATATATAATGAATTAGCTTTTTTAAGGGGGGGGGGGGACATATAAAATTATTTTCAACTACTTCAAAATTTTCGAAAATTTTATTATATTTTAATTTCAGGCATTTATTTTTTTTTTAATTTCAGGCTTTTAACAAAGATTACTTATCTTTTCTTACCTTGATTATATAAGACAAAGATTACTATTCATGAATATTGGTATTTATTTTTAAATAATTATTCATATAATGTTTTAGGCTGTATTAAGTGTATTAAAAGCATAAAATTTTATAATTGAAAATTAATATTATAAATAAAAAATAGAATTATTTAAAAGGCATTAATTACTGAATATTAACTCGAATTATACTAAAATGTGAAATATTTCTGTAATTAAAAAAAAAAAAAAAATCAAAATCCGTTTTATCTTAAATAAAACTATGAATGTAGTAATAGTAAAATTTAAAATGTATGAATAGCAAAATTTAAAATGAAAATCAATTTGATAAAATCTTTTGTTTGAAATTAATTTTGTTGTCAGTCGTAAAAAAGAAATTTTTGAATTCATGATTACCAATAAAACTTTTACTATCGAATTATTCTTTCTCGGATACTTATTATGAAATAACTATCTATGCAATGTTTGAAATATATTTGACTGCACTGAAAGAATAAAATTTTACAATTGAAAATTAATATTATAAATAAAATAAACAAATTATTTAAAAGGAAATTTCTGAATATTAACTCCGAATTGATTAAAATGTTAAATATTTCTATTATTAGAAAAAAAAATCAATTTGGTGTGTATAAATATTAAAGGTGCTTACTGCTTTATATTTTGTTCAAATGATATATTTAATTGTAATATAACTATTAGAAATAATATCATAATATTAGAATATATATCAGAAAATAAATAATATATAATTTATTATATATATATAATAAGTTAGCTTTTTGAGGGGGAAAATATAAAATTATTTTCCACTACTACAAAATTTTCGAAAATTTTATTTTTATTTTATTTTAATTTAAGGATTTTAATTTAAAAAGCATAGATTATTATTATCCTCTATGAGAAGTATTTATTTTTTATAGTTCATAGTGAGATGGATAAGACAAAAATTACTCTATTTATATTTCTGTTAAATAAATAAAACTATATTATTTATCAAGGTACTTATATATATATATTTTTTTTTTAACCTGTGATTAAATAAAACAAAGATTATTATTCGTAAACTGTGGTACTTATTTTACCTACTTGTATCTGATGAAACTAAGAAAATATAATAAAGCATATTTGAAAATGTAACCATATATTTTAATTTAGGCTTTTCATTTAATAAGTGTAGATTGTTATTCTCTATGATAAGTACTTATTTTTTACAGTTCATAATGAGATAGATGAAATGAAAATTACTTCTTTTATATTTCTATTAAATAAAAAAAACTATATTCTTATCAGAGTATCTTTTCTTACCTTGATTATGTAAAACAAAGATTACTTATCTTTTCTTACCTTGATTATGTGAGATAAATATTACTCATCTTTTCTTACCTTGATTATATAAAACAAAGATTACTACTCGTGAACATTGGTACTTATTTTTAAATAATTATTCATATAAATTTTTAGGCTGTATTTGAGTGTATTAGAGTAATAAAATTTTATAGATGAAAATTAATATTATAAATAAAAAATAGAATTATTTAGAAGGCATTAATTACTGAATATTAATTCGAATTATATTATTAAAATGTGAAATATTTCCATAGTTAAAAAAATATATATATATCAAAATCGGTTTTATTTTAAATAAAACTGAGAATGCCTTTCCTATTAAAATTTAAAATGTAAATCAATTTGATTTGAAATTAATTTTGTTGTTAGTCGTAAAAAAGAAATTTTTGAATTCATGATTACCAATAAAACTTTTACTATCGAATTATTCTTTCTCAGATACTTATTTTGAAATAATGCTATGTTTGAACTACAATTGACTTGACTGAAAGAATAAAAGTTTACGATTGAAAATTAATATGATAAATTTTTAAAAAAATATTTAAAAGAAAATTTCTTAATATTAACTCGAAATTGATTATAATGTAAAATATTTCTATTGAAAAAAAACAAAAAAAAAAAAACACCGTTTTGTTTTAAATAAAGTTGTGAATGTTATGAAATTTAAAAGGAAAATTTATTTTAAAGACTTAAATTTTCTATTGCTTGAAAAATAATTTTATTGTTAGTTATGAAAACGAAAACTTTTAATTCGGGATTCCCAATAAAAGTTTACCGACGAATTAATCTTTGTTGCATATGTAATTTTAAATAAATATTTATATCAATATTTGAACTGTATTTATTTAACTAAAAGAATAAAATTTTATAATAGAAAATAATTATCATAAATAAAACCATATAATTATTTAAAAGTTATTACTTACTGAATATTAAATCGGAATTATGTGGTTTAATTGTGAAATATCCTCATGATTAAAGAAAAAAAAAAAAAAAATCACTGGATGTTTTTCGTATTCTGTAAAGTTTAAAATGGGAGAAAAAAGTAAAAAAGATTGCTAAGAATTTGAACAAATCTTTTTTTTTTTTTTTTTCGAAAATAATTCCTATTGTTAGGTATAAAAACAAAATTTTTGAATTGAAGATTCCCAGTAAAAAGGTTACTGGCGAATGACATTTTGCTGTATACATTTTCTTCCTAGCACTTCATTCTCCGCCATATTTAATGGGTAAGTAGGCCTGTCTCTTCGAGACGGTATTGGCTCCTCTCCTTCTATCTCCCAGAAGTTTTTATCCTTATCACGTCAACAGGATGCTACATCCGCCGCATCCCTCTCTAGACTCCAGAGCCGCTGCTCTCTCTACAGAGACTTTTTTTGGAACTCTCCCCCGCTTACCTTTTTTCCAACCCCACTCAAACTCGGGAGGGGTTTATCTCGGCCACTCAAATTGTAGAAAAGTGAGGTCACTCATAATCGGACCCATTATTGGATCTCCATCGGGGAAACACGAATTCGTCCTGCATATTTCACCAAGCTGATATTTTGACCACAGCAGTAATTTTTCCTCCAAGGGTGCAGCACCGGAATCGTTTTGTTCAAGGCTCTTCTTAACACAATAAAAGAACAGTTGTATTGAAATCACTTAAAAAATCACCGGCATAAGAAAATGTTCTAGTAATGTTCCTGGTCCAGCTGGTCTCACGATGCAAGACATTTGTCAAGGTTATTCCCACGCACAGAGAAATTTCCCATTTAAGAGGAAATTGTTGCAATACCCGCCCCTTAAGAGGCTTCTTTCGGGAATTGCACGAAAAATCACCAAAGAGTAAAATGAAAGCTGTAAGCTCTATTACATCAGAGTGGCAAAAATAATTAAAAACATTGATACATTATTTTAATTCGCATTCTGATAAAACTGATACTCTTTATATACTATTTTTGGGTCGTTCAAGTATTACGTAAGCAATAAGGGGGGGGGGGGGGTTCCGGTGCCTGCTTATTTTTGCTGACAAGGAGGAGAGGGGGGTCACAAGAATTCTTATGCAAGAATTAGACAACGAAGCAACTATAGTTTAACAACAAAAAGCAAAAGAGCATAATTTGGATGAGCGTTCTGCAGATGTTGAACAACTTGAGAAAAAAGATATGGAGTAGACAAGGACTGGAAACGAGAACATTGCAGCCCACCACTACATTGTTAACTTAATAATAGGCAATGCAGAAACATGAATTCAAATATCTTGGACACCAGACTAGAAATGTTAATGCCAAACACATAATATTCGTATGATTCTTGTTAAAATTATTAGTTATGTCCTTAAAGTTACGGCCTGTTCTATTTCTTAAAGTTTTTTTTTTTTTTTACCCAATGCGATAAATAATAATATATTAAAAACTATTTTGTATTCTATGAATTGTTTAATGCAATAAGTAAGAATATATTAAACCAATTTTGTTTTCCTTCGATACCACAACCCCTATATGTCTATTTATGTAAATTTGCAGGATTATTAATGTAATTTATTGCTAACTGTAGTTTTTTATGGCAAATAGTGTTGATGTTATAATGTCATAAAATTTTATGTAAGAAAAGCTAGCATTTGATTATTTTTCCTTACAAGGCGGGGGGAGGGGTACAAAATGACTAAAAATATGTTTACGTAATACTTGAACAGCCCCTTTGAGAATGATCATACTTAAACAATTCAATACTTAATAAAAAATGTATCTGACCAGACTTTTAATTACACATGATGCACAAACAATTTACAAAAATAAATAACTATATACAATTTTTTATGAGTTTATTCTAGTGATGGGCGATTCTCGAGAATTCGACAATCGAGAAAAATCGTCATCGTAAAAAATCACAATCGATACAGCCATCGATTAATTCCTAGAATCTACAATCGAGATGTTTTACAATCGATTATAACGAGAAAAGCTAAAAACAGTTATTGGAAAACTTAGCTATTATTCTGGCCGACAAATTCATAGTAGTGATAGGGCTTAGTGATGGGCGATTCTCTAAAATTTACCAATCGAAAAAAATCGTTATCTTAAAATACACAATCGATACAGTCATCGATTATTTTCGAGAATCTACAAAGGAGATGTTCTAGAATCGATTATTGAAATCATTGTTTTTACATATATATAAGGCAGATTTTATTAAATATAGGGTAACTGAAAACAGATGGAATAAAAAAACAACAAACCAAAGGGAGGCTATAAAGGACCATAAGACTGGAAAAGTCTTGTAAGGGTGCCCCCTGGTTGAAAAAAGCTGAAAAAACGCGAGTAGCTATGAAGCGGTAAGGGAAGTTTAAGTATCAAAAATTAGAATTTTTCGGCAATTAGCACCAAAATGGCCAAAGAAATAAGAATCAAAAGTACCCCCTAGTGGCAAAAACATGAACTAAAGGATGATGAAAGGGATCAAAAATTTTTATTGATTTTTCTACGTCATTTGAGATTGGATCTTTAATTCCCCCATTTTTAGAAAGACTTCGACTGGAATACATTAAACAAACCCCCGCGGGGAGCAAAGTAGGGGGCAGGGGCAAGGAAAGTGCATAATATGAATAAGTGGTCACAGGACTTTCCAACGATATGTCACATGAGGGGTGTCGGCTAAATTTAGAAAAGTGCCCCCGCGCGGGGCAAAGTAAGGGGAGGGGCGCGGGCGATATATAAAATGAAATAGTAGTCACAGAGCTTTCCAATGATATATCACATGAGGGGTATCAGCAAAAGATAGAAAAGAGTCCCAACTCCCAGGATTCCAATTATCGTGCCCCCGAAATATACCCTGCCCATCCTTCTCTTTGAAATTTTCATATATTAAAAATTATTTATCGGAGGGCTCCGTAAAAAAATCCGATCTAAAATGTTTAAAAAAGCTGCGATTTCAAAAAAGTTCGAAAAGTGCCTCTCTCGGGGCGCCAAAATAGGGAGGGAAGAAGAAAGGTTCATAATATGAAAGAGTAACTTTCCGATGATAACCGAAAACTTTCCGATGATATATCAAATGAGTGGTCCAAAAAAAGTTTGAATTCTACCCTTCCCACGTGGGTTCCCTCTTTTATCCCAGAATATACCCGGAAATCACGCAGCCCCACTTTTCACCCACAGCACCCCCCCACGCAGCCACCAAAATTTTATATTTAATAAATAATATTTATCGGAGAGCTCCATTAAAAAACCTCATTTAATGATATTTATTGTAGAAATCTCTACAATTAAAAAAAAATCACCCCCGCACCGCTCCCCCGCCCCCTTCCGGAATTCAAGTCTGGGAGGAGAAAGGTTCATAATATGAAAGAGTGATGAAAAGACTTTCCGATGGAGAGGTTTGGTAAAAGTTTGAAAATTACCCCCCCCCCCCTTTGTCCACTCTCGCGCCCCCCAGAATTCACTCACCTTCCTCTTTGAACTTTTTATATTTAATAAATAGTATTTATCTGAGTCTCCAGGTATGGGGCAGCTTGGCAGGGCTAAAATAAGAGAAATATTGAAAATTCGGGGCAAAATGACACTAAATTTAACAGTAAAGTTTGAAACTAGGACTATACAGAACTGAATACATAAACCACTATGCTTCATAACCCACATCGGTTAATAGCAATAAAAAGATAAGTGCCAGTTAAACTGATGGCATTGAGCTCACAGGTTATTCACATTAATTGTATATTATACTCTTATTTCAAAGAATAATGTCCCTCAAAAAATAAATGAAGGGAAATATACCCCGTTTGCCCCTTTTATACTTAACCAATGAACCTCCAAATCAAATCAGGGAAACTCCTTAACTATAATAAATCAGTATATCAAATTTGAAGAAAATCAGATAATTCTGCATGAAAAAAAGAAACATATCGCTAAATTAAGGGTGGTCTAACCCCTTTAACCCTTTTATACTTAAATAATGAACCTCCAAATCTAATCAGGAAAGCTCCTTATCAGAACGAACATAGAAAAAAAAATTAATTAAAGTAAATTGAATAATTCTCCATGAAAATCCATTTATCTAAATTAAGGGGAGGGGACTTGCCCCCTTTTCGCCCTTGTATACTTAACCAATGAACCTCCAAATCTAATGAAGGAAGCGCCATATCGGAATAAATCGGTATATTAAATTTGAAGCAAATCGAATAATTCTGCATGAAAAACCCTTTTATCTAAATTAAGGGGGAGGCCAGCCCGACCCCTTTATACTTAACCCATAAACCTCCAAATCTAATCAAGGCAGCTTCTTAACATAATAAACCGGTATCCAAATTTGTAGCAAATCGTATAATTCTGCATGAAAAACCCATTTATCTACATTAAGGAGGGGGTCTACCCCCTTTCCCCCCCCTTTATACTTAAGTAATCAACCTCCAAGTTTAATCAGGGAAGCTCATTAACATAATAAACCGGTATACTAAATTTGGAACAAATCGAGTAATTCTGCATGAAAAACCCAATTATCTAAATTAAGTGGGGGACCAGCCCCCCTTCTTCCCCTTTATCCTTAACCAATGAACTTCCAAGCTTAATCAGGGAAGCTCCTTAACATAATAAACCGGTATACCAAATTTGGAGCAAATCGAATAATCCTGCATGAAAAGCCCATTTATCTAAATTAAGGTGGGACCAGCCCCCATCTCCCCCTTTATACTTAACCCGTAAACCTCCAAATCTAATCAAGGTAACTTCTTAACATAATAAACCGGTATATCAAATTTGGAGCAAATCGAATAATTCTGCATGAAAAACCCATTTATCTAAATTAAGGAGGGGGTCTACCCCCCCCCCTTTCTCCCCTTTATACTTAACTAATGAACTTCCAAGTTTAATCAGGGAAGCTCCTTAACATAATAAACCAGTATACCAAATTTGGAACAAATCGAATAATTCTGCATGAAAAACCCATTTATCTAAATTAAGAGGGGACGGGCAGCCCCCCTTCTCCCCCTTTATCCTTAACCAATGAACTTCCAAGTTTAATCAGGGAAGCTCCTTAACATAATAAACCGGTATACCAAATTTGGAGCAAATCGAATAATTCTGCATGAAAAGCAGATTTATCTAAATTAAGGGGGGGGGGGGTCCAGCCCCCTTCTCCCATTTTATACTTAACCCGTAAAACTCCAAATCTAATCATGGCAACTTCTTAACATGATGAACCGGTATAACAAATCTGGAGCAAATCGAATAATTCTGCATGAAAAACCCATTTATCTAAATTAAGGAGGTGGTCTACCCCCCTTTCCCCCCTTCATACATAACTAATGAACCTCCAAGTTTAATCAGGGAAGCTCCTTAACATAATAAACCGGTATACGAAATTTGGAGCAAATCGAATAATTCTGCATGAAAAACCTATTTATCTAAATTAAGGAGGGGGGGGGACCAGCCCCCCTTCTCTCCCTTTATCCTTAACCAATGAACCGTCAAAACTAATCAGCGGAACGCCTTATCAGAATAAACATAAAAAAAAATTGAAGCAAATCATACATTTTAATCAAGAGTTATCGCGTTACGTACATACGTACGTACGTACGTACGTACATGCATACACACAGAACCGACGGGTACATTAGCTCTCAGGCTTAGATAGCCTGTGAGCTAAAAAGAGATTGGATAAGCAGATGGACTCCTTTGAGAAATGATGACTTAAACCAACCGGTAAGTTTGACTCTAAAAGCTTCATTTCCATCTCGCATTTCGGCAAATCTCATCTCGATGATTTTTCCAGCATTTCGACGCTTCCAGATGGGAAGCTGCTCGATGGTTTGTTCTCTCGCGGTTTTAAACCTTTCGGAATGGGAAGTCTCTCGAGAGTGTCTCTCGCCCTTTTCAACCTTTCCCGATGGGAAGCCTCTCGCTGGTTTCTCTCGTTCTTTTCGAAATCTCCCAACGAAAAGCCTTTCGAGGATTTCGCTCGCGCTTTTCAACATTTCGCTATGAGAAGCTTTTCGAGGATTTCTCTCGTCCTCGGCAGAGAAGAAAAGTAATAAAATTTATCGAGAGTACCAAGGGACGAGATAGAGAAAGAGGCATGACAATGCGCTGTGAAATGAAGCCCTAATTTTCAAAGTTTCTCTTATTTTAGCCCTACCAAGATGTCACATACCTGGAGCCCTCCGATAAAAATTATTTATTAAATATAAAAATTTCAAAGAGGAAGGTGGGTCGGGTGATTTCGAGGAAGGAGGACGTGAGAGTGGAATCATGCGGGGTGCAATTTTAAAAATTTTACCGAACCCTTCCTGTGGCATATAATCAAAAAGCCCTTTGACCACTCTTCATACTATGAACCTTTCTTCGCCCAAAGGGGGATGGGGAAGGGGCGAACAAATTTTTAAAACCGTAGCCGATTTCTATAATAAATTTAAATATCACTTTAGATGTGGGTTTTTTATGCAGTCTTCCGGTAAATATTAATTATTGAACATAAAAATTTTAAAGTGGCGGCTGTGTGAATTCCGGGGCGAAAGAGTGGGCTCACGGGAGGTGGGAGAAGGAGCAATTTTCAAACTTTTTTTGGACCAGTCATGTGATATGTCATCGGTAAGCTCTCGGATGACTCTTTCATATTATGAGACTTTCTTCCTCCCCTCCCCAATTTGGCCCCCACTGCGAGGGTAGTTTTTTCCGTTTTTATCATTTTAGATCAGATTTTTTTTATGGAGCCCTCCGCTAAATATTATTTATAATATATGAAATTTCAGGACACTTTTCCAAATTTAGCCAAGACCCCTCATGTGACATATCGTTGGAAAGGTTTGTGACTACTTATTGATGCTATGCACTTCCGGTGGCTGCCCCCCCACTCCCCCCCCGGAGGACACTTTTCCAAATTTAGTCAAGACCCCTAGTGTGAGATATCGTCTGTGACTACTTATTGATGTTATGTACCTACGGTGTCCCCACCACCACTTTGCCCCCCCCGGGGGCACTTTTCCAAATTTAGCCAAGACCCCACATGTGAGATATCGTTGGAAAGGTCTGTGACTATTTATTGATGTTATGCACCTCCGGTGACAGTCTCCCCCAATTTGCCCCTCCCGGGGGACACTTTTTCAAATTTAGCCAAGACCCCTCATGTGAGATATCGTTGGAAAGGTCTGTGACTACTTATTGATGTTATGCTCCTCCGGTGTCCATCCCCCATTTTGCACCCCCCTGGGGGACACTTTTCCAAATTTTGCCGAGACCCCACATGTGAGATATCGTTGGAAAGGTCTGTGACTACTTATCGATGTAATGCACCTCCGGTGACCGCCCACCCCCCACTTTTCCCCCACGGGGTGTTTTTCTAAATTTAGCCGGGACCCCTCATGTGACATATTGTTGGAAAGGCTTATGACCACTTACTCATGTTATCCACCTCCCGCACCCCTCCCCCCCTTTGCCCCCATGGGGAGGGCTTTTTTATAAATTCAGATCCAGACTTCTCATGTGACATATGGTTGGAAAGGCCTAAAGACCTGTGACGACTTGATCATATTATGCAGCTGCTGTGTCCCTCCGCTCGCTTTGACCCCTCCCCCAAGAGATCTGGTCCGAGGTTCATTCGTTTCGATATTGTATTTTTTACAAGATTTTGTAGTGCGTGCACACCACACCCGCCTGCTATCATATATCAGTGCCGTATATAGCGGGTAACCTGTTCGTGATTTCATATTACAAGATTACGTATAAATTAGGGCCCCCGATTAAAGGAGGGGCCCGCTAGCGGTCGAAGTCACCTAGTCTTTATTAACATCGACGCATTCCAGTTCACCCGCAGACGATTCTTGATAAATTTATGACGTATATAATACATAATATATGATTCATAAAAGAAATTTGCAAACTGCAGTCATCGAGAAAAAATTTACACAATCGAAAATTATCGAGATGTCCATACAATCGAGAAAATCGATAAAAACATCTCGTTATCGCCCATCACTAGTTTATTCTACCCTGCTAAGGCAGTCGACATGAGCAATGTCTTTGCCAGACCGATGTTTAATCGCGTAATGGTATGGTAGCAGAGTTAGAGCACATTTAAGTAATCTAGGATTATTTCCAGAATTTGTTTACAGAAAAACTAATCGGATTGTGATCTGTCTCGATGGCAAAATTCTGTCTGTCAAATTAGTGCCTTTTATCGCAAAAATAATTCCGGCACATTCTTTTTCTGTTGCACTAAAACTTTTTTCGGTCTCAGAAAATTTTCTGTTTAAGTAGATAACGAGATGTTCTTCGGAACCTTCTATTTGCGCCAAAATTATTCCCACCAATTTTTCGGAAGCATATGTCTGTACTATAAATTCCTTTTGGTAATTCGGAGCATATAATATTAGTTTCTCGATAAGCTTTGTTTTTAAAGTTTCAAATGATTTACTCATTTCATCGCCCCATACTATGCGTTCCTTTTTATTTTTTCTTTCAATGCACGCGTCAATGGTTCTACGATGATAACAGAATCTTTTATGTAACGGGCGTAGCACCCCGCCATGCTTAAACATCTGCGAATTTCAGTCTTATTCTTCGGAATTGATAATTCTTTTATTGCTTGTATTTTTGCTTCCGCCGGGCTACTGCGCCCCTCCCCCACTACATGTCCAAGACACTTCACTGTTTTTTGAGCGAACTCACACTTTGCTAATTTAATTTTCAATTTCGTTTCATTAACTCTTTTAAGAACTATTTCCAACTGATTTACATGACTTTCCCAATCTTCTGAAAAGATAACCATGTCATCTAGATAGGACAAACAAAGTGGGTTATAATCGGATCCCCCTTCCACTATGAGATTTAGATCTAACGTTCTTTTCATTTCGTTACAAAGTATTTCCGTCTGTCTTGGTGACATTCTGTACGGTCTCAATTTAACAACTTTATGCTCTGACAATTCAATGTCGTGTTCGATTAAATCTGTGCGACCTGGATCGTTTGAGAAAACTACTCTAAATCGATTCAACGAATTTTCCAATTGCTGTAGTTGTTCCGAAGTGCATCTAGATTCCAAATTACTTTCTTTTACGACTTTATCGAACTTATAAATTTCAGAATCCGCACTAGCAAATGTGATTTTTAGATCTTGATTTTCCACAATCTCATTTATTTCTCGCGTCAATTTTTTTTATAATTATATCCATTTCCCATAATGCTTTAACAAATTTATATGGTAAATCTGTGACTTATCTCACCTACCTGGCATATTAACAATGCAATTATTTTCGGATATCTGCGCTTCTATTTTACTAGGCCCTATCAACTAACTGACATCTTATTCGGTTTATTAGTTACTAAGATAAGGACTTCAGCTCTCACATTGAATTTCCTTTCTAAGGCCTTTTTGCCATACCAGACTTTTCTTTTGCCCCTTTCTAAAGTCATATTTTCGATAGCAAGAACCTGACATCTTTTTAATCTATTAAAAAGATTAAAAACATACTCCGTTACGAGTTCATTTGTCTCCGTTTCTTTAATTATATTTGGCCAAAAACAATAACGCAAGACCTTATCTTTAGTTTTTGATTCACCTAAGTGTGATGCAATTCTTTCATGACCCGCACTTAAAATATCTTTTCTGTATTTTAATGGAACCACCAATTGCACTCTCTCGTTTTCGCGATTATCTATTGTGCTTCGTATCACGAGTGAATTTCTGATTTCATAATGCGATTTTTTTTCTTTAGCCTTTTCCCTAATTTCTTTAACTGAGGGCTCTAAGTCTTGTTCCCTTTTGAATTAATTCCTCCTGTAACGCCAATAAAAATCTAACTTAAAGAATTAATCTTAACTAAAATAAAAAGAACTTTGAGTTCATTTTCTATAAGTTTTTTTATTGACGACACACGGACACACACATCAGAAAGCACACATACAGTCTTAACACATAAAAAAATTGATCGTTTTAGGAGCGAATAGCTCCTCCAGCAGAACCGATAACCGACCGCCTTCGGTCGTGTCAAAGCAGCATCTCTCCCACGGGGCCTTTTCCGAGAGTTCAGTCTATCTCCTAGCCAACCCACGTGGTATATTGAGTCATCTTGGTCAAAAAAGTTTCAGTTCTTACAAATGCTACGCAGCACTTCTCAAGATATTTACATCATTAAATCTGTTTATACGTTACATCTGGATTTTCTGAAGCATTGACATGTAAATTTATAGTTAGGCATTTGGAGGTCCCAATTAAAAATGTTTATTACGTTATGGTCATCTGGTCTCTGCGTGAGCTCACATAAAACGTCAGCTCCTCCATGCCCCATATAAATTTTCCTTTAAGGGAAACTTTTTCACACTAGGGTGCACAATCACAGTGAAATTCGGAGTATGCTATCCCTAACAATGCTATCTACTCCAAAATTAATAAAATTTTAAATTTCAAAATCAAAACATTTATCAGAAAGTACTCCGTTACCATGGAAGGGATTCAGCATAACACACAATAAACACAGTTATATAATAATACTAAGATTAATAATAATATGCACTCCGACAATTTTATAACAAACCAGTACCTTCATTACGAATTGACTTTTAACATACTCAGAATAGATAAAAAAAATTTAATATCACAGGTACTTCCAATAAGAGTTACCTCTCTCAAGTTCACATGTATAAACATCGATAATTTTTATATATGGATAAGTTACTTTGAAGAATTTTAACACAATAATAAAACAAACACTTAAACTATTCTTAAATAAATATAATCTCTGTATTCTACACAGACATGTAGTAATTCAATCCTGCGTAACTGATTTAAAACCTTTTTTTAACATAAATCAGTAACCCAAAATTTTCAAGTAATTCTATCATAAGGTTCTTCTTAACCTTTACTTGTTCAAAACAATAGGTTTTTTTTTCAATTTAAAGTAATTTAAAAGAATAATATTAACAATATTAACATTAAGAACCAAAATGTGTATTCTAACTATTCTGTATAAAATACAATTACTAAGTCATAATACAATTTCTAAACTTCAACTCTATTAATTTTCTCAATTTAATTTTTTTTCCTATTTATCAAGCCAAAATAAAACAGCAGTTATAATATAATGTCTAAGACATCCAAGAATAGTTATATTGTTAAATACCTCTTACTTCTTAATACTGAAATAACAGTCTTTCATAAGAACAATTAACTCTTCTGGTTAATATATTAAATCCTTTCATTTTTACTTTATAAGGTTCATACAATGGACAATTTTTTTGTGTATAAAAATCACTTTTCAAATAAACACATATTCACACACTATAAAACGAAATAACACAATATGCAATTCACTCTTAGCAAAACAAAACAAAACAAAATAAAACAAAACATCCCTAATCTCCAATCTCTGTTTATCTCTTACAGCTCTGATAAACAAAATTGTTTTCCGAAAAATCGAAAACAGATTCTGGATTTCTCTTTTCGTTTTTCGTTCCCGCACGAAAAGACTTGTTGACCTAATTCCGCGATCGGAACCCATCTTTTCGCCGCTCGCATTTCCCGCTCTTGAACCGGGAGTGTCGCCACAACACCAACAGAAAAATCCTTCTCTTTAACAAAATTAGAGACCTCAAGGGTGTTTTCGGGTAATCTGCTACTCGATTTATTACGTACAGGAAATTTTAAAATTTGCTTTCCTTCACCAATTTCATCGGGACTAACCTCTAAGTTATTCATCTGTACAATGGGAATTTCACTTACACTTTTTTGAACAATTTTTTCAAAACCTGTTAATTTGGAATTATCGTTTATTTTTTTTACCTTCACGCGATTTTCTAACGTCTTATTTATCACTTCGGATTCATTCTTCTCACTGCCTTTAAAACTCTCTCCAGTTTTAATTTTACATAATCCTGCATCCTCAACTTTACTCTTTTCTTGCACCCGGGTATTTGAATTACTCCACCTCGCGTACCTGCGATCCGACTTTTTCAATTTAAACAAACGCCTACAAATACAAGGTGTCAGCAAAGCTTCACAATTTACTTCTGGCACCACCGCCGCCGTTTTAAAAATCCTGGGTGAATTTTCCTGGTTCCCGTTCCACAAAGAAACTCGAACCTTCGCCAGGTCTGCTCTGCGAATTTTTCCGATGACCGGAACTAACTCGATCTGTTTACCCGTTTTATACTTCTCTGGAATTAATTCATTTCGGAAAATGGATAATTCCGTACCCGAATCATTTATTCCCTTAACTTTTCGGCCCAAAATATTTATATCAATGAGTGGTAATTTACGTTTGCCTACGGCCTTCCATTGTTTATCCCAGACACATCTAGAATTTAACCTCTCCACTCCTACATAGCTTACTCTAGCTTTCGCTCCCATTTCAACATCTTCACCCAAATTCCTAGATCCTGAATTTTTATTCAATTCTGGACAGAAATTACGTAAATGGTTCCTTGAGTTACAATGGAAACATCTACGCTCCACTCTTTTTTTTAATGCCTTCTCCCGACTCATGGTACCGCGTTGGGCTGACGCACTAGGGAGGGGAGTTTTATTCTTCGTTTCTGCCTGTTTTTCATCCAATTTCGGACGCGTATTTCCATCCTCTGCGTACCGATTTTTCTTAAACGACGCTCTGATACTGTCATAACCATCCAACAACTCAACTATTTCTGCTTCCGTCTTAAGCAGTGGCTATTTGTCAATAAAATGTTCGCGTATTTCAAACTTTGCGCGCCTTTCAATTTGATCGGTGACCAAAAGGTCTTTTAATTCGTCAAGGGAAGTTATTGATAAGCCCGCTAACCATTCGTTTAACCCCTTAATTCTCGCTCCCATCAATATCTCGGGCTGAGGTGTCGTTCGTTATTTCTCGTGCCCATCATATTCCCGGGCTGGAGATTTAATTGCTGGAAAAAACTTCTGAAACCAGAAAAATTGAACTGGAATTTCCATTTGAAGTCTTTGAATATTAGCACTCAGGTTTGATTTGTACGGTCTATAATTTGTCATAGATTTGTAATATTTTTGCCATTTTGATATGGATTCTGATGAATCAAGCCTTTCTGATGATAACTGGAATATTAGTGAATCCGGCAGCGATTCGGAAGAAAGTGCATTATATGTCAATTCTGATTCAGATGATGAATTTGATGATACCAGTGATGAAGCGGCACTGTTACCTGCCCATACATGGCAAGAAATTTTGGATGCTGTTGTCGACCGGGCTCCTCAACATTTTAGATTTGCGGAAACACCTAAGTAAAAGTAAGTTTTGATTCAAGTTTGGGTGTTTTGCAATATTTAGAGTATTTTGTAAATGATGAGTTAATTAATCTTATTGTGTCAGAAGCAAACATATATGCCAAACAACGTCAGGAAGCACCATGTTTTCGCTTTTCAAAAGGTAGAAAAAGTTGGACACCTGTAACTAAAAACGAATTAATGGTATTTTTGGGAATAAACATCTTACAAGGCATTATAAAAAAACCGGAAACTAAAATGTATTGGAGCAAAAGGCATTCCATTTCAGCACCTTTTTTCTCTAGCATTATGGCATGCAACAGATTTTATGAATTACATAAATACATTCATTTTGTAAACAATGAAACTTATGATCAAAATAATCATCCAAATCCTAAATTAAACAAGGTTTGGCCAGTATTAGAGCATGCAAATAGTTACTTCCAACGGGCTGTAACTCCGCAACGTGAGATAACTATTGATGAAACACTGATGCTTTATAAAGGCCGTTTGTCGTGGCGACAGTATATCCCCACGAAAAGGTCACGTTATGGAATAAAATCTTATATGTTGTGTGAGTCAAGCTCCGGTTACATATGGTCACAAATTATATATACCAGGAAAGGTACTGTATTTGATCCGGAATACAAAGATTTACACCAGTCCATACAAGTCGTAATGTCTCTTATAAAACCTTTATTAAAAAAAGGATACTGTCTAATAACGGATAACATTTATACGTCACCACAATTGACAGAGCTGCTTCTGGAGAATCAAACTGATACATATTGGACAGTGAAACAGAATCGGAAAGAAATGCCACCAGATCTGATGAGAAAAAAAATTAGGAAGAGGACAAACTATCGCTTTTCGCCGAGGTAAAGTTCTTGCCAGGAAATGGAAAGACAAAAAAGATGTTACAATACTGTCAACGGTGCATACAAACACAATGGCTGATGTAAAGTATCACAACAAAGAAGTGAAAAACCAACTGTGATAATTGATTACAATAAAAGTACGGGGGGTGTAGATATTGTCGATCAGTATCTTTGTGATTATTCAATTGAAAGAAAAAGGGGAAAAAAGTATTATAGAAAAATATTTTTTCATCTTTTAGATCAAATGATATTAAATTCTTTCCGTATTTACAAAAAGGAAGGTGGCACAAAATCTCATTTGATGTTTCAATTGGAGTTGGTAGAGTCTCTTCTAGAAAAATATCACTCACCCGAAAATGCTCGAAATAGAGGACGTCCCAGTTCAGAAGACAATCCCAAACGTTTGACAAAACGCCACTTTCTAAAACAAATACCTGCTTGAAGGAAGAAACAACCAACTAGAAAATGCAGAGTATGTTGTTCTAAAAGGGATGTAAATAATAAGCATATTCGAAAAGAAACTCGATATTTTTGCGCTGATTGTGATGTTGGACTTTGTAGTATTGCATGTTTTGAAATATATCACACTAAAAAAAATTACTGATAATCAAAGTTTAATGTATATATGTTATTTCAAATAATATTATTTTATTATTATTAAAAATTTCTGAAGATGTGAAAAATAAATCTCTTATTCGCATTAATTTGTATGGTGTAAAGCTAACATTAACCCCTTAATTCTCGCGCCCGTGATTTTCACGGGCAGTGTAGACTACTATTTTTTAATTCAGATTGTTTGACTCCCACCAGTTTTTTTAAAATAGTGTAAATGGCTTTATTTTCGCATCACTTTATCTGCCGTAAACTACGGTGGTGGGAATCAAACAATCTGAATTATAAAAAAAGTAGCCTACATTTATCGGGGGCGGAGCTTAAGAGGTTAAGACACATAATTCTCACATGATGGCTTTTATATAAATATGAATATGGCTATAAAATATTGTTTTTTCGCCTTAAAAATAAACTAATTGCATATTTTATTTAGAAACCTTATAATTATTCAATTTCTGTAATAAAAAAATAGGTACACTTTTGATGTTTTTTTCAAATATTAAGCGACCGTGAAGGGGTTAAGTAATTTCGGATTTCGAAACCGAAATCTTGCCAATTTAAAGATTGCGATTTTTGATGGCTCATAAATTTTTGTGGAAAACTCTCCGGGTTTAATTTAAATTTTTTAACAAGATACTTTTAATGTTATCATAATCCTCTGAATCTGTCTCGGGTTGTCTAGCAATAATTGAAATGATATCCACTGGTAGAAGCCCAATTAAATTAGAGACCCAATTTTCTTTCGGTATTCTAACCCTTTTAGCTTGGCGTTCAAACAAAACCAAATACAAACAAATGTCTGTTTTCTCAGGATTAAAATATGAGATTAATTTTTTTTATTTTGTTCCGAGAAATGCGAAGGTATATTCTTTGCATTTTCCGGGGCCGGGGGAATTCCTTTCTCGATTCTTAGTTTTTCTAGCTCAAATTTATTTTTTAATTCCTGTTCTTTTAATTCTTTTTCTTGCTGCAATTTTTCCTTACGAATTGTCTGATCGCGATCCCATGTCTGTTGACGCAACATGTCCTCACGTTCGATTTCCTGTAACCGGGCGCGCTCAATTTCTTGCTTTTCTAAATCTTCCTGAGCTGTCACTAGTATAGTCTCATAAAGAGCCTGAATGTATTCTTCTTCATAATCCTCATTTTCCAGCACTAAATGCTTTAATTGAATCCGGGTTTCGTTTCCCGTCCTGGCAAGTTCCAGTTCATCAGTTCAGTTTGTTCTTCAAATTTTCTTTTTTTCCTTTACCCAGGAAAGCCATATCTAACTCCCTTTTTTCAACCCAAATTTCTCTATATAAAAGGTACTACTCTACTTCAATACAATAAACAAAAAAATATACTGTTTTACATACAATATAATCACAATCAAGCATAACATTTATTACAATAACAATATGTAAAATGCTGACTCACTCCCATGTCTAGATGCACCTTCAAATTTTGTTATTCAGTTTTAGAATTTTGCATAAAATCAGCAATTTTAAATTAAATTAAATTAAAAAAATCACCATACATTAACTCCAAATTCAAAATTGTGAGTTACCCCACTTGAAGCTTCAGACACTAATGAACGGTAATCCAGATCTTTCACTGATTTCTTTAGCCGGATGGCCCACCAAACACACGAACAACTTTCTGACCCTAAGGTCCACTTAAACGAAATATATCCACCAGGAAAACAATTCACACTTTTCTCTTCGCACCAAAAGATCCACCAACACCCTCTTCTTTCTTCTTCCGGCCGTACCACACCCAAAAATCTTTTCTCTTCTTTTTTTCCAATCTTCCGCAACCCTTTCCTATCCGAAACCACTTTCCTCTGAGGCAATGACCTTCTAGACGATCCTCTCTCCCTTCCAACGGCTGACCGGGGGTGAAAATCCGAAACTAATTTTCTTTCTCCCCGAACCGAAACCAGGCTTTCTCTTTTCCCACGCCGGACAAGGATTTCAGAACTGCACGGAAATTTCACGTTTTCTTTCTCTTCCAACACACGGGACTTTCCTTTATTTTCTTTTTCCTGGTCAGGACAGCGACTTCTCTACTTCTTGAAAGAACAATCTTCAACTGATCATTACGTGGGTAAAAGTACAGGATTACTTAAGCTAGCTAAGTTTTTTTGTGTGCGTGTGTGCCCAAACTTTCTTCAAACAACTCGAATCCGACTTCTGACAACCAGCTGTAACGCCAATAAAAAATTAACTTAAAAAATTAATCTTAACTAAAATAAAAAGAACTTTGAGTTCATTTTCTACAGGTTTTTTTATTGACAACACACGGACACACACATCAGCAAGCACACATACAGTCTTAACACATAAAAAAATTATCCTTTTAGGAGCGAATCACTCCTCCAGCAGAACCGATAACTGACTGCCTTCGGTCGTGTCAAAGCAGCATCTCTCCCACGGGGCCTTTTCCGAGAGTTCAGTCTATCTCCTAGCCAACCCACGTGGTATATTGAGTCATCCTGGTCAAAAAAGTTTCAGTTCTTACAAATGCTACGCAGCACTTCTCAAGATATTTACATCATTAAATCTGTTTATACGTTACATCTGGATTTTGTGAAGCATTGACATGTAAATTTATAGTTAGGCATCTGGAGGTCCCAATTAAAAATGTTTATTACGTTATGGTCATCTGGTCTCTGCGTGAGCTCAGATAAAACGTCACACTCCCTATTGTAGCTAAACTCACAATCCCATATTTTTGTACTAAGGGCAATAATTCCGGTTCTATAATTTCTTCGTCCACTTCACACGTAAAATTTTATCCCCTTTTTCAAAGGATCTACATTTAAACTATCTTCAATTTCTATCGGCTTAGCGCATTCTTCCCCTTTGTCAATTTTCTGCTCGCTGTCAGCATCTGACAGGTCAAGATTTCTTTTTGTTTGCGCTCGCGTAAATACAGCGTTTAATAATTGGGGTTTCTGTTTAGCTCGCTCCAATAACTTTTGAATTTCATTCCCCAACAAATAATATTGCATATCTATTTTGCTATTAGTTAACCTGCCATGGTTTCAATAAGCCCTACTCCTCCAATCTCTAACGTGATTTCTTCCATAGGTAGACAATGCAATCTACAATCCAAGGGAGTTTTTACCCAGATGTATTGTCCATTCATTTGATCATGAGTGACAAAATCACATGGAATAATATCTAAACAGGTACCGCTGTCTCTCAAAATTGTTGCCTCCCTCCCATTCACTAATCATTTACTCAAATAAGGGGAGAAAGATCCCTCGAACTCTGGCTGTTTGCTATGATTGACACTCGCAATATCTGTATCTTTCTTTTTAAGTTCCGGACAATTATTTCTATAGTGCAACGAGGAATTGCATGCGAAGCACCTGTTGACACGCCTTTTTTTGAAAGCTTTCTTTCTCTCTTTGTTTTTACTACGGTCCCTCTAATTTAGGTTTTTCTTTCATGGCTCTTGTTCTCACTATGCGCTTTGTCCTAAGTTTTAATCCTTTCCGTTTTACTCTCAAGAAGGGGTTTAGAATTCCATATTCTTTTAGGTGGGCATTTGGTTGCCTCAAAGGAGCCTAAATGCTTAACTAATTCTCCCGGATCTTTGAAATTTGCCTAAATATCAATAAAATGCTCTCTCATTTTCTGAAACGCTCTTTTCTTAATCTTGTCGGTTACAAGCAGTTTTTGTAATTGCTCAAAGTCCGTAATTTCTAAATTTGCAAGCCACCCTTCGAAGTAACCGTTCAATTCGAAAACTAAATCTTTCCAAGGGGTATTTGGATTGCTTGCGTGTTTATTAAATTTCTGCCTACATGCCTCTGTAGTCATTATAAAACGCTCTAACAACTTAGTTTTTACAAAATGATAATCGTCCACTTTATCTTCTAGTTCTCTCAAGATCAGCTCAGCAATTTCTACTGGTAAAAGAGCTAACAGGTTAGTCACTAACTCATCTGGTTGTAAATTGCACTTTTTTGCTTGACTCTCGAATAAATTTTGAAACAAAGAAATTTCTGAATTCTTTTCATCAAAACGATGCATAATTGTTTTAAGGGGTAATTTATTCATTTTTTCAGAGGTACTATTTGACGTTGTGCTACGTATCTCTGTTTCCTGAGTTAATCTTAATTTAGCTAATTGGAATTCATGTTCTTTTTCTTTTTCTAAACGCTCTTTTTTCTTTTCAATGCGCACTCTTTCCGATTCCTCACGCTCTAACGCTAATCTTTCCTTTTCTTTCTCTTCGCATAATTTTTTTCACTATCTTTCTTTATAAATTTAACTTGAGTTACTGCGAAATCCTTATTGTAGTCATCCATCGCCTCTATCTTTCCTATTATTTCCTTTATTGTATCGCTTTCATCTATCTCTACTTCAAGTTCCTTAGCTAACATTTGTAAATCAGGTTTCCTGTAATACTTTAATTCCGACATTATTTTTTTAATTTAGAATTTTCACTCACACAATTTTAAAAACAATGAAACAAACTTTAGGATTTCACCTACTATACGATTTCTCATATACCTGATTTCACCTCAATCATATTCATGCATGACAAAAATACTTTGGAAAAATCAATATAATCAATCAATAAATAATATTTCTCAATTTTAACCTGCCTTTAAAAGTCACTGGAGAATTTGGGCACAATACATATATGGTCTAAAATGTCTCTCTAATAATACAACTAAACAGAAAGTAAGAAAGAGAAAAAAATACATAAATATTTTATTTAAACAATTTTCCCCTGTTACTAAGATACTTTATCTCTGCAACCCCAAATGAGATTTTGAAATGTTGATATGCTTTTTGGCTTAAACGTGAGAAAAATAGCAAATTTTTCAACCATAAAATCACTTATTAAATTTAAGCAAAATTTACTCAATATGTTTTATGTAAAACATTAGAATTCTCAGCATGCATCATTTATTGTTATTATTATTTTTAATCTGCGATTATAGCTCGACGTAATTTCTTAATCCTAGCTAAAATTTAAAATATTGTTATCTTCCAATGCACAAAAGAAAAATAGGCATTCATATTACCTTTTCAACCTAAGCATTTCAAAATAACAATAGTTAAAAGATAACCCTTCTTTTTTTCTTTGCAGAAAAAATGATACTATAACTAACATACAGTTACTTTCTTTACTTTTTGCCCAAAAACAACACAACCAAAAATTTCTAAGCCACTCTAAATATAAAAAAAGAACTTACCTTTGATTATTCCGTCAAAACTTGTTGTCCACTAGATTTTCTTCTCATAAACTATGGGATCGGTCACATATTTATCCTGGACTAGTATGATGAGTCTCGCTTGTTGTTATCTAATCCTTAATTCCTTCATTCAGATCAGGCTGGGGGATTTCTTTCAACTTGGAAGTTCTTTTTAATCACACTTCAAAAGAATATCTATTTCACAGAGCTGGGTAGGGGAGATTAAGCACTTTAACAAATAAACCTTTCTTTGTTAATCTGGCGATCTTTGTCATACAACATCCATGAACTGCCACCATTCTGTAAAAGGTCCGTGGCATGTCAATCAAATTTTGGGTTTGATGGTAGCGTTAGACACACCTTTCTTTTGAATCTTAAGATCAAACATTTATTGACTAATAAACCAAAGAAGAACTATCTACATTATTTTGTTGAAATTTAGGTTCGTGACATTTTATCACTAGTTTTGAAGAGGTGTTTGGGTTAATATTATGAAGATAAGATTGTCTATAAGTACATACGTGCTCAAACACTTGAACTCATTGTCCAATCATATTTACAAACAGTTCTTAAAAGCTGGCAATTTTATAGAGTCTCTTAATTTTTCCAAATAGAGATTTTTTACATATGTTGCGATGTGTCACCTTCCTCATATTATTACTCTTCAATGGGTGCTCGTTTCAACCTTCTCTCCTTCTATCTCCCAAAAGTTTTTATCATTATCACGTCAACAGGATGCTAAATCCGCTGCATCCCTCTTGTACGTTTACGGTGGAACGTAACTTACTTTAGTTAAATGATATTATGAGAAGGGTTTAAACAACTAATATTTAATTTATTGACATTTCAAAAATACACGCAAACTACATCATCGGAAGGGCAATCCATACTAACACTCGTGAACTGTTGCCAAATTACAAAGAGAAAAGTTCTTGTGATGAAATCAGTTCAATTCAGTGATTTAGCCAAAAACGGATGTTGCATGTTGCCACATCACCCCTTCCCAGTGACGAAGTGGCGTTAAGATAACGGGGGTTAAATTTGACTCAGCGACCAGATTTGGTAAAATATGGCTGTTGACTGGTAGACGGATCAGAAGACAGCGGTTGGCTGGCTGTCAGGCCAGAAGGAGACTGTGGTAGATCAGGCGTTACTGAAGGGAAAAACACAGTCTGTTCTGGAGGCACTGCATCAGGAACTACATTGATAAATGCCAGCTTCAACCGATCAATGTTCACAGTTGATGTTTTGTTATTTAGTTGGATGGTGAAAGTTTTATCACTGCGGGATAACACCCGAAATGGTCCAGTGTAAAATGGTTGGAGATTTCTATGAGTAGCATCCTGTCGTAAAAAGACATGACTTGAGAAAGAAAGTGCATTATGCACAAAAATGGAACAACCAGTGCGCAGTCTGGTTGGAACAGGACGGATTGTAGATATGTGGTCTTTCAAGTGATCGACAAATGTAGCTGGATCTACATAGTCCTTGGATGCGGAAAAAAATTCACCAGGTAAGCGAAAGATTTCACCATAGGCGAGTTCAGCAACACTAGCTTGCAGGTCTTTGATGGATGAGCGGAAGCCCAGGAGAATTGTAGGTAGTATCTCAACCCAGCGTTCTGTGGCATAGCAGCGAATGACAGCCCTTGGATGCAGAAAAAAATTCACCAGGTAAGCGAAAGGTTTCACCATAGATGAGTTCAGCAACACTAGCTTGCAGGTCTTCTTTGATGGACGAGCGGAAGCCCAGAAGAATTGTCGGTAGTATATCAACCCAGCGTTCTGTGGCATAGCAGCGAATGGCAGCCTTAAGACTTCTGTGAAATCGCTCGACAAGTCCATTCAATGTTGGATGGTACGGAGTCGTGTATATATGGTGGGTGCCAATGATTTTAGACAAACTTTCGAACAGCTGAGATTCAAATTGTCGTCCACGTTCTGTGGTGATTCAAAGAGGTACACCAAATCTGCAAATCCACTCAGAATAGAATTTGAAGGCAATAGTGTCAGCTGTTATATCCTCTATTGGGAAATCCTCTGGCCAACGTGTGAATCTGTCCACTCTGAAGACATTGTTCCGTTTTTTTATTGGTGTAATGCTGCACCAGTAGCAGTATCAGATGCATCTGCATACAACACTAATGTAGCAGTTAGATCAGGATCATTGTGGCCCGAGAAAGTTTTTTTTACATGTTTCAAAAAGCTTTTGTTGTAGCATCAGTCCATGAAATCTGTCGTTTGTCATTTTTCTGATAATTTTGCAGTAAGTGATTTAATGGCATTTGAATAGAAGCCATCTCAGGAAAAAAAGTCTGTAAAAATTTAAGGCACATAAGACTATGCGGAGTTCTTTTACTAATTTTGGTTGTGGAAAGTTCATAATTGCCTTGACTTTACCTGGAAGAGGTTTACAGCTATGCTCAGAGACAAGGTGTCCGAGGAACTTAATTTCATCCTGGAAAAACTCCATTTAGATGGATTGATAGTCAAATTATATTTGTAAAGGCGACTTAACACTTGCTGAAGGTGTGCTTCATGCTCAGCTAGAGATTTACTGGCGAATAAAATGTCATCCAGGTATGGAAAACAGAAATCACGATCATAGAGCACTTCATGAATGTACCTCTGAAATATTTGGGCAGCAATGGTAAGCCCAAATGGCATAAAAACAAATTCGAATAAACCAAATGGGGTAGTAATGGCTGTTTTGGGAATGTCAGTAGGATTTACAGGGATATGATGAAAAGCTCGCACAATATCTACTTAAGAGAAAATTTAAGCACCATGCAAATTATGAGTAAAATCTTGAATGTGTGTATAGGATATTTATCAGGACGTGTTGCCTTATTAAGTGCTCTGTAATCCCCGGTTGGACGCCAGTCACCCGAACTCTTACGAACAAGGTGCAAAGGAGATGCCCTGCCCAATTAGATTTAGATGGCAGACTGATACCCTGTTCTAACATAAATCGGAACTCCCGTTTAGTTGGAGCAAGTTGTGCAGGATCTTCGCTAAAAACAGGTGGGCCACAAGTTTCAATGAAATAATAAGTATTATGCGTAATTTTGCTTTTAAAAGGACGGGGACGTGTAAGGTAAGGAAATTGGTTTAGAATGTTACGAACCGTTGAATCCTTACAGATACTTTTGACAGATATAAATATACCCTTTATAAACTGGCCTTTACTAGTTTATTTCATTAGTGGATCGATAAGACAGTGATTTTTAAGATGAATTAATAACCCGAAATGAGATAAAATATCTGATCCAATAATAGGACACTAACATCTGCCCAGTTCCAACTTGAAGCTACGTCTAAGGTTTAGCTCAATTTCAACAAGTTTTTGCCCATAAGTGGGTATCTTAGTATTGTTGGTAGCAAAAAGACAAAAAATTAAAGGGTTTGATTTAGTGGTGTTGGGAATTACAGAGACATCTGCTCCTGAATCAATTAAATAATTTGACTTAGTGGCTGGATCATAAATACATAAGCGACTGTTGTCTGGAGGTTGTGTGCGATCACATGCCGCTACTGTGATGCATTCGTGTCGTTTCCCGTTTGGGAAAAAGAACAAGGTTTGTTGCATTTTCGAACTTGAGGGCCAAAACGTGTATGATAATAGCAAATTTCAGAATTATGTCTGCGGTCTTTTGAGAAAGTATGGTTTCTATAAAAATTACCACCTCTGTTTCGATATGGGGAACGAGAGTGATTTTCTGAAAAAGATGCTGTTAATGCATCAAGCTTTTTAGATAGTTAAGAAACCTGAAGACGCAGAATTTTTATTTCATTGGTCTCAGACATTGCAGCTATTGTATGATCATTGTGAGGGATGCTGATCTCAGAGACTTTATCTGCAAGGACAGCAAGTTTGTCCAATTCATCACCCCCTACCGCTAATAGGGTTTGATGTTGCTTGGCAGGTGTTGCAGTCAAAGATTTATCAGAAAATCGTTTGTAACGTGACCGGAGAAAAGATCTTTCTGAGCAACACACTTGGTTTTTGGTTCCTAAGGGTGAGCTCTTGCAGGAGTGCCTTCGTTTTTTGGGCTGCTGAGTTTTCAAAATTGTTAGCAATTTGTCTTTCAGAGCAGTGAAAGGATTTTCTTCGGGCAGTTTGAATATGAGGTCGCTAACTGAAGAAAAAATAACTTGATATTGTGTTTTGAAAATGCTGGCATTTTGGCTTGCACGGCTAGAACTCCTGTCTCTTGATCGACAGACATATCTTTATTTTATTTTTGAAGGACAACCAAATAAGAAATAAAAATTACTAGATATGAATGATTGAAATTAATAAAATATATTTACATTACACAATAAATTTGTTGCAATTACGATACGTTTTGCAATAATACGAGAGAAGGAAAAAAATATACATATCAAGGTGCAAGTACAAAACAAAATAAAAATGATCTAAAAAGATATTAGGTGATGATGAATATTTAGTAGAAGTAACACTACGCGATTGACACAGAATGGGGAATAGCCATTACGAAAAGATTTTTTATAAAAAAATTACTTTAACCATACCTGGAGACAGCGCATTTATTTACACTGTTAGCGTTTTATAATTAAGCAGTTGCGAAGCATAATAACTTGTTGCAAACTTATAATAGAATTGGAGATCTTGAAGCATGTTGCTTGGTTGCATGGGGTTAGGCCTAAGTAGCCATCAGTTGATCGATCACGCTGTTTTTTTTTTATTTATGGATGATAAACGTTCAGAGTCCGGGTCACCACTGTACGTTTATGGTGGAATGTAACTTACTTTAGTTATTATATTATCAGAAGGGTTTAAACAACTAACATTTAATTTATGACATTTCGAAAATACGCACAAACAACATCATGGGAAGGGCAAGCCATGCTAACACTCGTGGTCTGTTGCCAAATTACAAAGAGAAAAGTTCTTGTGATGAAATCAGTTCAGTTCAGTGATTTAGCCAAAAATGGATATTGCATGTTGCCACACCTCTCTAGACTCCAGAGCCATTGCTCTCGCTACAGACTTTTTTTGGAACTCTCCCCCCTTACCTCTTTTCCAACCCCACTCAAAATCGGGAGTGGTTTATCTCAGTCACTCAAATAGTAGAAAAGTGAGGTCACTCATAATCGGACCCATTATTGGATCTCCATCGGGGAAACACGAATTCGTCCTGCATATTTCATCAAGCTGATATTTTGACCACAGCAGTCATTTTTCCTCCAAGGGTGCAATACCGGAATCGTTTTGTTCAAGGTTCTTCTTAACACAATAAAAGAACAGTTGCATTGAGATCACTTAAAAAGTCACCGACATGAGAAAATATTCTAGTAAATTTCCTGGCCCAGCTGGTCTCAGGATACAGGACCTTTGTCAAGGTTGTTCCCACGCACAAAGAAATTTCCCATTTAAAAGGAAATCGTTACATCTTGTCCTTTACCATTGTTCATCCATTCATTGAATTTACTTATAAACGATGATGCTAAATAATCTGCAGAATTATGCATTTTTGTTTCAATTATTCAAGAGTTCTTACTTTTTTTCGGTGGTGGCTTATTTCTTTTTGATGAATGGGAATAAACCCATTGAAGGCCGGTGGGATATATTTTATCACAATTTTAGTCATGTTTTGTACCAGAATTTCTCAATAAAATTTTACTTTTATAACTTGGTGAAAAAAAAGCTGTAAAAATGCATTCCTTTATTTGTAAATAATTTTTTTTCAAAAATTCCGGTGTGAATTCAACATTACAGAAACACGATTACCTGCTCCTGAAAAGGTTAAAAAGGGCTCTTCTTAAAAAGATAATTCTTGTGTACTGTTAAAAAAAAAAAAAAAACGTATTTTGAACTGGTTTGTATTAAAGTCCCCGATTTCAAATGCACTCGTTTATAAAAATATAGCAGTTTGATCCCATCTTTAAATGATAATGTTTACTCAACTTTCCATTTTTAAGGTTTGTGAACACGGATCGATCCAGAAAAATCTGTGACCAGCAAATTCAGATCAAATCCAGCTACTCAGTGCCTCTTAACAAAAATTCATTTAGCAAAACGTATCCTCCCCCCCCCCCGGACAAAATTCCTCTTAAAACAGTTCTGTTCACTCCTCATAAAATTCCTCCTTATAAAATGGGCCTTTCAGGAAATTCCACTCCATAAAAACATACTTTTCATTAATTATTTTTACTTACTTCATTAATTATTATTACTAGGTTTTAAAATGTTGAATTTGTAAATAAAACAAGTTCAGAAGAAAAAAATAAATAAATAAATAAACTTTTAAAGAAGTTATTAATAAATGCTTTGATCAAATCTAATAAGGAGAGAGCCAACCTTGGTAATCACAGATTTTGATTATTTTAATATGTGTTGTAAGGTAGAGACCCCTTAGTCTCATGTTCAACGGATTTTATCCAACGCTCCTTAGTTCTTCAGAAACCGGGGGGGGGGGGGGGTCTAATAGTAGTACACAACTTAAATACTTACTTTGTAACAAAAAAGATAGGTTGATCGTAGCTCAGTTGGTACGGCGTTTGCTGGCTGATCTGCAGGCCCGGGTTCGATACCCGGATGCGCTACATTTGTTTTTCTCATTTTTTGTTTTATAAATATACTTGTAATTATAATTTAATAATTTAAATAAAAATTTTTAATATCATACATTAATTATAATGTTAACAAACTTAAATTTATCATTTTTTATTTTTAAACTATTATTTCTCATTTTTTAAAGAGGTTTAAAAAGAAATTGGATCTATTGTTGAATGATAAAAATTCCAAAATCGTAATAAAACCTGTTGTGGCGCCATCTAGTTGTGATAAAATAAAAGGATATTCAAATAAAATAAAAATAAAAGCAGAAAGAAGATAAAGGGGAAAGCAAAATAATTGCAAGTGCAAGCATACGTATTACGAATTTAAAAATCTTTAATATGCAAAAAATCGGTTGTAATTTAATTCTGATGCTAATTTTTAATATAACTATGCTTGTTACTTTAAAAACAGAATAATAGTATTATTGCATTGACTTCCTTTGTTAAAGCAATGCGTAAATGATGTTTCTTTAAAATCACGAATTGACACAATTGCTCAATATCACTGCATCGATAAAGAATATATGAAATACATTTTTAAAGTGATTAAAAAAAATTAACAGTTTTATGATGTTTTATACAACCATTTAGTTAAAAGTAAAAATTAAATAGGTTAAAATTATAATTGATATACAGTATTATAAATTTTAATTGACAATGAGATTATTTAGTTATACTATGTTCACACTGGATACCTTAAGATATCTCAGGCCACCGAACTCTCTGAGAGAGTTTCACAAACTCTCTCAGTGAGTTTTGACTTACTTCGGCTAGATACAGGAACGACCACTCACTCTCGTTGGCTATGAAGCTTCGCTTTTACTGATTGGCTGTTGCGGCCGTTTTTATTCTAAGCGCATGCGCATACTTTACTTTTCTTCACATCACAGACACAGTGACGCTACTGAGATATCTTAAGGTAAGTTTTTCGATGTGAACAGGCGTCCAATTCTGGGAGGGTACCACTTCAAAACTGGCGGTCTAAGATATCTTAAGTTTCTAGTGTAAACAGGATATTACAAGTATATTTATAAAACAAAAAATAAGAAAAACAAATGTAGCACGTTCAGGTCCGCGGATCAGCCGGCAAGCGCCATACCAACTGAGCTACGACCAACCTACCATTATGGTTGCAAAGTAGGTATTTAAGTTGTGTACTACTACTAGACCCCCGGTTTCTCAAGAGCTAAGCAGCGTTGTATAAAATCTATTGAACCTGTCACTAAGGGGTCTCTACCCTATAACATATATTAAAATAATCAAAATCTGTGATTAACAAGGTTGGCCCTCTCCTTGTAAGTAAATGGATTTAAATTTTCCACACAAAGTGATGTTTAAAAAATATGTCTAATAGATTTCATAAAAATGAATTATACTTTTCTCAAAATTGACCCCCCATAAAACAACAACAGCAACAAAAAAACGCTGCATCGACCCCTGATATATTGATGGGTGTGACCAAAAAATAGAATGATAAACCAAATTATATTTTGGTCGTTCTTTGTTTTAGAAAATCTCACATTTTTTCCCACGATTCGTTGACGAATTTCGCGATATCTACCGGCTACCGATTGACGAATTTTATGGTTCTTTCTTCAGACCAATTGGCGAAACTCAGATTTTTTCACGTGACTATTAAACAAATTTCGCAATTTTTTTTCTTAACCGATTGACAAATTTCGAAAATTTTTCCCATGACCGGCTGGCTATTTTGCGTTTCTCTCTTCTGATCACTTTGCGAATTTCTGGACTTTTTTAACAACCGAATGAAGAACTTCGGAATTTTTTCCTGCAGCCGACTGACAAATTTCGTGATTTTTCTTCAGGAAACCATTGGACGAATTTCTGAAATTTTTCACGCTACTGAGTGAAGAATCACGATTTTCTCCAGCGTCCGATCCTCAAATTTTGAAATATTTCACTAACCAATTAGCGATTTTCTAGGTATTACACTGTGACAGATTGACCAAATTCACGTTCTTTCCGTGTCAGATTAAAAAATTGCTTTTTTTTTTACCGCGACCACCTAGATTTCTAGATTTTTTGCATGCGGCCAAATGACAAATTTCGAGATATTTTTCACGCGACCGATTGACGAATTTCGCTTTTTTAGTTTCGGAATTTTATCTCACAACAGAATTTATTAACTTTTTCATGGAACAGAGGAATGAATTTTGAGATTATTAACAGGGACCGGCTGAAGAATTCCGTGGATTTTTTTTTTTCTAGCAACCGACTGACTAAATTTTGCTATTTTTTTCATGCAACCGACTAACAAATTTACCGGTATATTTCCATGGTCGAGTGACGGATTTTTACCATGCAACAAAATGACTAAATTTACGATTTTTTCTCTCTCTTCTGATTGTAAAATTTCGCGATATTTGCCAGACCGATTAGTGAATTTCGTGTTTTCATACTGCGACAGACAACCAAATTCAAGTTTTTTCTAGTGTCTCACTGATAATTTTTCGATATCTAGCCACGACTGACTGACGAATTTCACGATATGTTTCTTGCGACTGATTCATGAATTTCACAATATTTTACATGCGACTGATTGACGAATTTAGCGACATTTTTTTCATAACCAATTGACAAATTTAGCATATTTTTAATTTCACGATTATTTATTATAAAAGACTGATGAATTTTGAGACATTTTAATGGGACAGAGGAATAAATTTCGAGATTTTTAACTGTGACCGACCGAAGAACATCATTATTTTTTCCAGAAACAGACTTTCTAATTTTGCGATTTCTTTCATGCGACCAACTAATAAATTTCACGATATATTTCCGTGGTCGATTGATGGGTTTTGCATTATTTACCATGCGACAAAATGACGAAATTCACGATTTTTTCTCTCGCATGCGAATCTAAAATTTCGCAGTGTTTCCCAGCCGATTAGCGAATTTCACGCTTTCATCTTGCGATAGAAAACCAAATTCAAGTTTTTTCTCGTATCTGGACAGAAAATGTTTTCGATATCTACCTGCGGCTCAAGGCCGTAGCTAGGAGGGGGATCACCAGGATTTGATCTCCCTCCGAAATTTCTCTCAGGGTGATTAAAGATATAAGTATTAATGAAAATTTGCGCTAGCAACTTTTAATGTTTATTTCTTGTTAAAATTATAACAATTTCTAGGATTATTTAAAACCTATCAAATTTTGTCGGAATTATAGGCCGGATTTTAACGTTGTCAAACAAAATGGCCACAACAGCCTGTTATAGGTAGTGCAACTTATTTAAATGAAATTCCTGAAAATTTCAGTTAGAGATTTATTTCGAAATTATCACGAACTTTTAACAATTTTGGCTAACTTTGTTGTTATAACTTATGCCCTTGGTAAAACATGCTTAACAATAAAACATTTGAAACCTTCGTGCAAAACTCCTTAAAACATTAATTTGGTTGATACCAATGTTAGTACATCTGTGAAGCAACATGAACACAAATGAGGTAAACTTGTTTTCAATGAAGAAAGCTCAAATATTAAAATTCCTTTGATAATACCTTTATTATTGAATTACTCTTCACAATAAAACTTAATAACTTTTAAAATCATTCACCTGTATTAAAAATTATTTCTAAAAAGCGACTCTTCAATAAGGAAATAAAAATAAAATTTTGATCCGAAATCCCCTTCCGAAATATTTTTCTGGCTACGGCCTTGCCACGACTGACTGACGAATTTCGCGATAATTTTCATGCGACCTACTGACGAATTTAGTGATATTCTTCACGCAACCAATTGACGAGTTTAGCGATATTTTTCACTCAACCGATTGACGAATTTCAAGGCTTTTTCCATGAAAATAAGTGATGAATTTCGAGAATGACTTTGTCAGGTTCTGAGAAACATCTGCTATTAGAACTAGGGTTCTATATTATTTTTGTCTTAATATATTATATATTGTATGGCCTGTGTACTGGAATTTCAAAGTAGCATTCTTTCCTTATCTGAAACTGGATTGAGCCGGTGAAAATGTACAGATGAAATGAAGGAAAAAAAAGATGGTTGGAGAGGGGTGTGCCCGACCTTTTGAGATGTCTGTTGAAGATGGGGAGACAAAGGCATTCCACGAATGAGGAAAAGAGCTTGGAATGCGAGCCTGGTAGAAACCCTGGGGGGTTACGTTGAGTAAAAGCAGAGGGTGCAGAAAGCAGTCATTTTTGGCACAGAGCGTGGCAGTTGGAGCCGAGAGCACAGAGTGGACAGTAGTTCCTGCGTAGAGCTCTTAGATAGAGCATAGGGTTGATTTGGAGCCTACAGCGCGAAGTGCAAGATGAGTTCCTGTGGATAGCTCTTAGATAGAACATAGGATTGAGTGAGGCTCACAGAGCTTAGGCTTAGAGCCCATGTGTTGGGAGATTGAGATTGATCTCTGGAAAAGCTAATTTAACGCGTATGGAGTGAGAGTGATATAACATAGTTTTAACAGTACACAGCCAGCTTTACTGTATTTAATTTA
Organism: Maratus speciosus; assembly: GCA_963932465.1. Taxonomy (NCBI): domain Eukaryota; kingdom Metazoa; phylum Arthropoda; class Arachnida; order Araneae; family Salticidae; genus Maratus; species Maratus speciosus. The sequence continues at coordinate 200,198,951 of OZ010787.1, read as the reverse complement.
AAGTTGAACCAGATCACCTACATCCGAGTTTTAAGAGTAAATAATGTTTTGTATTGTGTAAATAAACTGTTAATTTAGTTAATTGAAAGCAGTGGTTTTAATTTAAACAATCCTCTCAGTGCGTGACCAATATCACGTAATCATATCAGTGGTAGCAGCATATAAATAACACGGAATTTCTTCAAAGTTGTGCGGACTAAGAGGAAACTCTGACAAATTGATGGCAGCGACGGGATAGAATTGTCTCAGACCAGTGACCAGCGAACCGTGCTGCAGTGTGTTAGTGCCAGAGCACCCAGTGGAATTCTTGCGTGGAAATGCCGGATCGTCAAGCAGAATTTTAGAGAGATAAAAACCAAGCGTCAAGCAGAAATACAGAGAGTGTGCGCCCTATCATCGTTACAGTGAACCGAACTAAAGTGTTGTGCCCTATCGTCGTTACGGCGAACTAAAATAGTGTTTGTGCCCTATCATCGCTACAGTGAATCAAATTACAGTGTATTACAGCCTGAGTGTTGAATATCATCAAAGTGACTTTAAAGTGTGAAATATTGAATTCATCGTGAAACTACGTGTGAGCAGCGGAGTACCCCAGCAGATAAAGTATAAGGTAAGGTGTTTTGATCATTTCTGTCTGCTGACATTCTCGAACCAAATGTATTTGTTGTTGTATAATTGATAGTAATTTAAGATAAATTGTCTAGATAATTTATGTGCAATCAAATAATTGTATTCAGATAGGTAGGAGATATTAATAGCCATATTTACTATTGTTTTAAGAAAGGGTCATAATAACTTATACTAATATTGATTTTCTATTTTTAGGTAGCTTTCTTTACAAAAAGCTAACTATTGCAGCCGTTCGGAGGAAAGCGATTTAAAAAAATTTTGGTATATTTTCATCGATCATGACCCCCAGACCCCGAAACCACCCTCCGTTCAAAATTGATATATATATATATATATATATATCTGCCCTATGTCACACTGTAACTCCCGTAATTATGAACCGATTTCGATGTAATTCGGTGTGTACATAGTACATACCAATGTCTCGACCGAGTTCGTTGGCCAGCTTCATCCGCCGTTTTGTTTCAAAATGGTGGCCATTTAAAATTTTTAAAAAAATTAAAAACTTGAAATGTGGTACCAAACAATTAAAAATGGAAAAATATTTTTTTCTTATGTATTTGACCTTTATACAAAGATTCCGGAGCAGTTTTTGTTTCGTCTATATCTTAAAAAATGGCTGAGTTATAGCATTTTGAATTTCAAGCGTGGCTGACATTTTGAAACGTCCTGAATTTTGTCACGCAATAAAAGGCGCATTTACGAACCGATTTGGATGTAATTCGGTGTGTACATAGTACATACCAATCTCTCGACCGAGTTTGTTGGCCAGCTTCATCCGCCATTTTCAAACAAAATGGCGGCCATTTAAAATTTTTAAAAAAATTTAAAACTTGTAATGTGGTACCAAAAAATTGAAAATGGAAAAATAGTTTTTTCTTATGTATTTGACCTTTATACAAAGATTTCGGAGCAGTTTTTGTTTCGTCTATATCTTAAAAAATGGCTGAGTTATAGCATTTTGAATTTCTAGCGTGGCTGACATTTTGAAACGTCCTGAATTTTGTCACGCGATAAAAGGCGTATTTATGAACCGATTTGGATGTAACTACGTTTATTGATAGTACATACCAATGTCTCGACCGGGTTCGTTGGCCAGCTTCATCCGCCATCTTGTTTAAAAATGGCGGCCATTTAAATTTTTAAGAAAAATTTAAATTTGAAATGTGGTACCAAAAAATTGAAAATTGAAAAAATATTTTCTTCTTATGTGTTTGACCTTGATAGAAAGATTCGGGAGCAGTTTTTGTTTCGTCTATATCTTAAGAAATGGCTGAGTTATAGCATTTTGAATTTCTAGCGTGGCTGACATTTTGAAACGTCCTGATTTTTCTCACGTAATAACAGGCATATTTATGAACCGATTTGGATGTACCTTGGTGTGTACATAGTACATACAAATATCTCGACCGAGTTCGTTGGCCAGCTTCATCCGCCATCTTGTTTCAAAATGGCGGCCATTTAAAAAAATTAAAAAATAAAAAAATTTAAATGAGATACCAAAAATTTGGAAAATGAAAAAGATTTTTTTTGAATGTGTTTGACCTTAATACAAAGATTCCGGAACAGTTTTTCTTTCGTCTATATCTAAAAAAAATGGCTGAGTAATAGCATTTTGAATTTCTCTTGTGGCTGACATTTTAAAACGACCTGATTTTTGTCACGCGATAACAGGCGTATTTATGAACCGATTTGGATGTAACTTGGTCTGTACATAGTACATATCAATGTCTCGACCGAGTTCGTTGGCCAGCTTCATTCGCCATCTTGTTTCAAAAGGGTTGCCATTTAAAAAAAAAATAAATTTAAAATTTAAAATGAGGTATTAAAAAATTGGAAAAAGGAAAAGATTTTTTTATGTGTTTGGCCTTGATACAAAGATTCCGGAGCAGTTTTTGTTTCTGAAAATTTGTTCTTTTGTTTATATCTTAAAAAATGGTTGATTTATAGCACTTTGAATTTCTAGCATGGCTAACATTTTGAAACGATCTTGTATTTGTCACGCAATAACACACGTATTCGCCTATTTCGATGTAAGAAGGCATGTGGATAGTATACATCAACACCTCGACCAAGTTCGCTGGCCAGATTCATCAGCGATCTTGTTTCAAAATGGCGGCCATTAAATAAAAAAATATATATATATTTAAAGTGAGGTGCAAAAAAAATTAGAAATTGAAAAAGGTTTCTTTCTTAAGTATTTGTCCTTGATATAAGGATTCAGGAGCATTTTTTGTTTATCTTTACCTTAAAAAATGGCTCAGATATAGCAGTTTCAATTTCTATTGTGGGTGACATTTTGAAAAATCTGATTTTTTGCATGCGACAGCACTCCTATATATCAACCGATTCCGATGTGAGTGAGCATGTGCACAGCAATTACTAAGGTCTCGACCAAGTTCACTGCTTAGCCTCATCCACCATGTTGTCTTAAAATGACAGTACTTTAAGAAATTGCCAAATTTGGCAGCCAAATATACGTTACTTTAAAGAAAAGCAGCTTGGATAAAGCTGACTAATTTCGCGAAATTCTCATTCATTATATTGATAAAAATTAGTATTGAATCTCTATATTAGGTTTCCACTAAATTGAGCTTCGTGTGTTTGAATGATATAAGTTGGCTTTTTTAAAATAAGGATTATGAAAGCTACCTCTTCCTCCCGGCACTGGCCGGAAGGACTTTTTTTACTAATAATGGTAGTGAATAAAATTAATGCATTGTGTTAATAATAGTTGGAAGGAATAATTGAATTTACTTAAATTTAAATTATTATTAAAGTAATATTTTAATGGAGCAATACTGTTTTAAGTTTGAAGAGTTGATAACAAACGAGTAATGAACATTTGCATCTTAATTGGCTAGAAGTAAATTTCAAAAAAAAAAAAAAAAAAAGGCTCACAGAGGAAAAAAAGGCTCACAGTGGAAAAAAAAAAAAAAAAAAAAGTGAAGGTTTTGATTGTATTTGTTTTAAGTGTGAGAACCAGTATTGAATTTGGAAATATTTTATTGAGGATAATTGTAGAAATTTATATGTGTATGTTATACAATTTTTCTTTATGTGGATGTTTCTATTGGCATCGATACTTTTATTCAATTTGCAACGTATCAGTATTATTATGTAAATTGTATGTTATTATCTAATGTATAAATTGGAATCTGTATTGCATAGTAATCAAATGGAAATTATTGTTTTACCTTTTGTTTTATTGGAAGTAAATTGTGTGATATTAATGGTTGAGGAAAATCAAGATTATACAGTAGGTTAAATTAGAAATAGAATACATCGATTATCTGAAATGTATTAATTAGTATAATAAGTGGAGGTAACTGTGCTAAGGTAGAAATTCAGTAAATATTAATTTGGTAGGTTTAAATATTATTATAGAGGAGCAACAGTAATCGGTGAAGGTATGGCTTTCTTATTGAAACTAAAAAGGGTGGATCTTCAGATGATAGCCGAAGAATTGGGGGTTGAATTCACGGAAGATGATACCAGATTTCAGCTTAAGAAAAAGATAATGGACAGCGATGAATATGACGAGGGGGCTATTATGGACTTATCTAACACTATTGTTGCGGAATGATTAGAGCGTGAAAAGTTAGAAAAACAGGAAAAATTAGAGCGTGAAAGAGAAGAAAGGGTTGAACGGGAAAAGTTAGAAAGAGAAGAGAGGTCTGAAAAACTGAGGATGGAACATGAATTAGAAATGGAGAGGCTAAGGATACAAGGTTCGACAAATAACTCTAATGGGTCTAGGGAATCTAATAATGAAAGTAACATAGAAAAATTCATCAAAAGTGTTAAAACTCTGTCTATCAAAGCACCAGAAGGGACTGAGGGATGGAATTTATTTTTCAACAGTTTAGAAAGGGCATTCAAAACTAAAAATGTACCGGGAAACCAGCAGGCCAAAATTCTACTAAATATGTTAGGAGATAAGGCAGATAATTTGTTAATTTATACCACTAGGGAACAAATTGAGAGTTATGAGGAATTAAAGGAGTTAGTGTTTGGAAAATTTTATGAAGGCTAGAAAAAACCAGAATGAAACTCATGTATTATTTGTATTGCGTTTAATAGCAACATGGGAAAATTATTGTAAGATTAGGGGACTCATATGAAAAGGTCAACCAGTTAATAATTCCGGATAAATTATTAAACATGTTAGATGAAGAAACCGCATCATATATTGGGTTAACTCAGCAGAGTAAATGGCTAGAAGCTTCTAAAATTGCTAAAGAATGTGACAATTATTTTGACACTAAACACAAGTCTTATGCGGTTATGTATAAAAGTTTTAACGGTAAAGATAGGTATGTAAACAGTGAAAAAGTGAGACCGAGGGAGGACAGTAAATTTAGTGGTAATTCGAGGCAAAACAGGAGTAATGAGATTAATTCTTTTTCGGATAGAAAAACTGGGTTTAAGAGATATAGCCCTAGATGCTTCAAATGTGGTTAAAGAGGTCATTACCAACGTTTTTGTAATAAAGTGGGTAATGAGGGAAATAATAATGGTAGTAAAGGGTGTGAACAGAAAGCGGGTGTAAATAAGATTGCCATGAAAGGAAACAAAGAGTTACCTAAAGGAGCTATTCTGGCGAGGATATCGGCAAAGGCCGAACAGCGAACTACTGTTATTGGTGAGAAGTTAAATAAACTCGAGAAAATTGAAGTTAGTGTAAATGGGCAAAAAGCAAAATGATTGGTTGATTCCGGATGTGAAATTAGTGTTATTCATAAAGATTTGGTACCAGAAGAGAAATTAAAAGGAGCGGGTAGTATTTATTTACAAGGATTATTTGGTAAAGCAGTTAAATCGCTGTTGGTTAAATTACCATTAGCTATTCCGCAATTTGGACAAACTAATATACAGTATGGAACCATTTATCCAGAAACCAGTTAACCGGAAAACCAGTTATCTGGAATAATATTTCTGATAGACTGATTTCAGAATCTTTGCAGAAAAAGGTGTCATACACTGCCAGTTTGAGATAGGCTTTACTTGAAACAATTGTATAATTTGATGACAACATCTAGTATTTGAAAAGAAAACATATTTAGTTGTATTTTAGATGTTTTAATTTTTATGCAGAGGAAACAGAAAAATTTTTGCTCCTAAGGGATTCCCATAAATTACCTTCTTTTAAACTCTGGCTAACTTTTTATCTTTCTTGCATTGATTTTTAATCCAAGTAATCTAATAATTTAAAATCAGAAATAATGCCACAACCACACATATTCCACAAAACTTATCAAATGGATGCTGCTTTAATGCCAGTTAACCAGTTAAACCAGTTTAAAACCAGTTAACCAGAAAAATCAGTTACCCGGAATACATCTGATCCCAAGCATTCCGGATAAATGGTTCTGTACTGTAATTCATCAGGAAGTACTTTGCGCGGTGACCGATAATAGTAATGAGCAGGTAATTTTACATCCCGAGGTGATTAATGAGTTATTAGGGATCAATCGCGAGGAGCCATTGCTAGAGTCCCGAGAATTAGAAAGTTCGGAAATTAGTATTGATAACTCGAGTGAAAAGAAAGATATGAGTAGCTATAATTGTAATGTTTACGCAATAGAAACGAGATTGGGAAATTTACAAAGTCAGAATGCAGAAAAGACGGAAATAGAGGAAAGTGGTAATGCTACGATAAGCAATTCAGATATATTTAAGAAATCCCAATTGGAATGTAAAGAGTTAAAGAGAGCTTAGGAATTAGCTAAAATTGATAAAGGGGGTTATTATATTGAAAAGCACTTATTGTATCATAAAGATAAATTTGTAGGAGAAGCTATAGCTAAATTAGTAGTGCCTAAGGTCAAAAGAGAAGGAATCTTAAACTCAGCGCATGTGTCTAATGAGGGAGAACATCACGCAGCAAAGAAAAACCTTAGAGAGAATTAGGCAATCTTTTTATTGGGAAGGTATGGCTAAAGAAGCTAAAAAATTCTGTAAATCATGTCTAGAATGTCAATTATCTAGAAAAGTGAAAATGCGTGATAGAGTCTTAGTTGAGATGGCGGATGGTAGCAAAAAGTATGTGTATCAAAATAAAAGGGAATTTATTGCTAAGTGTAATATAGTGAATATTGTTTTTGAAGGCGATGAGGAATTTGGAGAAGTTGGGGAAATTCCTATTTTAAACCGGGAGCAAGAGGTAGAACGGGACATAGAAAAGTTCGGAATAAAAGGGTAGTCAAGTCAAGGATATAAAGTCCATTTTGAGGGAAAATAAAGAGGTATTTATGGGTCCTGTGCGACCAGCGGAAGTAGGGGAGCACCGTATTGATTTGAAACCAGTGTGGCAAGGAAAAAGCCAAGGTTATATAGTGTACCTGTTGCTTATAAAGAGGAAGTAGGTAAACAGATTCAGGAGTTATTAGAATTAAATCTAATCGAAGTGTCAAATGCAGAAATTAGTCATCCAATTGTTTGCGTGGCGAAAAAAGATGTAACTGTTAGGCTTTGTATAGATTATAGAGATTTAAATTCAGTAACACAGGTCCTAACATTTCCCATGAAAGATTCGCAGGAAATCATGTATACTGCTGGGCAGCTAAATATTTATTTTCGATTGATTTATTGAGGGGTTATTGGCAGATTAAAATGGCTGAGGAATGTAAACATTTGACAGCATTTACAACTCATAATGGGACTTATCAGTGGCATACTATGCCTTTTGGTTTATCAGGGGCTGATGCTACGTTCCAAAAAGATATGAATGAGGTTCTTCAAGGTCATCGGAGGTATGCACAAGCATATATTGATGATGTCATCATTTTCTCCGATACCTGGGAAGAGCATTGTGAGCATGTTAGGTCTGTCATAGAAGAACTTAAAAATAGAAATTTTACGATTAGGCTGGATAAATGTAAATTTGGAGAGAAATTGATTAAGTTTTTAGGTCATGTAATTGGGTGTGGAACGCATGCACCTGATGAGGAAAAATAGGAGCAATAAGGGACTTAAAGAGACCGAAAACTAAAAAGGAAGTTCGATCTGTTTTGGGATTAATGGGATTTTACCAATCTTATATTCCAAATTATGCAGAAATTGCTATACCTTTAACTGAATTAACTAAAGGGAAGGTTAAAAATACTGTACCATGGGATGAAAGGGCAGAAGAAGCATTTAATACCCCTTAAAGATGAGTTATGTAATGTGACGCGTTTGGCTACACCTACCGTAGGCCGGGAATATCAGCTTCACGCCGATGCTTCAGACCTGGCAGTAGGATGTTGTCTTACTCAAAAAGATGAAAAGGGTCAGTTTAAACCGATAGCTTTTGCCAGTCAGAAATTATCAGGGGCTCAGCGTGCTTGGCCAAGTATAGAGAAAGAGGCTTGGAGTGTTCTCTTTGGGTTGCAGAAGTTTGAAAAGTGGACCTATGGATCTCAAATTGAGATCATAACGGATCATAATCCATTAAAATTTCTCACTGAAACAACCCCAAGGTCCCCCAAACTCGCTAGATGGGCTCTTGCCTTGCAACGCTGGAACCTGGGTATTTCTCATCATCCAGGAGCGCAACATTTGAATGCTGATGCAATTTCTAGGCTACATAGGAAGAGCTGGGAAGAACAGCCAGTTGCTAGCCCATCGGCATCAATGACTAAATAGTGGACAAACCTGAAAGGGATGTCATCTCGTTTCAAATTATTTTTTATGTATGTGTAATTGTATTTAAATTTTGTGTTTATAACAGTGTATTAGCATGTGTAGTTTTTCTGTAATAATAATATTAGTACACGGTTCATTAGAGATGTGAGTAGATAATGTTTAGACACCTTGAAATATATATGTAATAATAATAATGAAGAAACCTGCAAAGAGACTATTGAACTCTTCTGTGATATTACTATATGTTTGGGGAAAATTAGCCGCTAAATGGCATATTTTTCGCTAAGACAGGGGGGTGTCAGGTTCTGAGAAACATCTGCTATTAGAACTAGGGTTCTATATTATTTTTGTCTTAATATATTATATATTATATGGCCTGTGTACTGGAATTTCAAAATAACATTCTTTTGTTATCTGAAACTGGATTGAGCCAGTGAAAATGTACAGATGGAATGAAGGAAAAAAAAGATGGTTGGAGAGGGGTGTGCCCGACCTTTTGAGATGTCTGTTGAAGATGGGGAGACAAAGGCATTCCACGAATGAGGAAAAGAGCTTGGAATGTGAGCCTGGTAGAAACCCTGGTGGGTTACGTTGAGTAAAAGCGGAGGGTGCAGAAAGCAGTCATTTTTGGTACGGAGCGTGGCAGTTGGAGCCGAGAGCACAGAGTGGACAGTAGTTCCTGCATAGTGCTCTTAGATAGAGCGTAGGGTTGTGTTGGAGCCTACAGCACGAAGTGCAAGGGGAGTTCCAGTGGATAGCTCTTAGATAGAGCATAGGATTGAGTGAGGCTCACAGAGCTTAGGCTTAGAGCCCATGTGTTGGGAGATTGAGATTGATCTCTGGAAAAGCTAATTTAACGTGTATAGAGTGAGAGTGATATAATGTAGTTTTAACAGCACACAGCCAGCTTTACTGTATTTAATTTAATGTTGAACCGGATCACCTACATCCGAGTTTTAAGTGTAAACAGTGCTTTGTATTGTGTAAATAGTGTGTAAATAAACTGTTAATTTAGTTAATTGAAAGCAGTGGTTTTCATTTAAACAATCCTCTCAGAGCGTGACCGATATCAAGTAATCATATCGGTGGTGGCAGCATATAAATAGCACGGAATTTCTTCAAAGTTGTGCAGACTAAGATGAAACTCCGACAGACTTTTTTCGTGAAATCGAGTGAGGAATTCTGAGATTTTAACTGGCCACCGACTGAAGAATTTCGTAATATCTTTCCTGAAACCAACTGAATAATTTCATATTTTTTTTTTCTTGAGGTGGATTGATAAAGTTCAGAATATGTTCCCATGGCCTACTGTCAGATTTTGCATCATTTTCTATGCGACAAAATGATGAAATTTACTAATTTTCCCCTTGCAACCGATAAGCAGATTTCGCGATATTTCCCTGGTCGACTTGCGAATTTCACATTTTTATCCTGCGACAGATGGCTAAATTAAAGTTTTTTCCCTTGTCTGACTGAAAAATTTTGCCATATCTACCTGCGACTGACTTACGAATTTACCAATATTTTTCTTGCAGTTGATTGACAAATTTTGAGATATTTTTCCAGCGATTGATCGAGGAACTTTATGATTTTGTTCCGATGACTGATTGATGTATCTCACAATGGACAATATCCGCCTGACACCACACTCCCCCATTATGTGACTTACAGGAGATATTAGCAGACATAACTGTAAAAATAACTGTACTGTGATTCAATTTTTGTCGCCAAACAATCTGATTTAATGCCAAAATGTATAAGCATGTGATATTCTCAATAATATTGTTTCAAGTGTATGAGAGCAGCTATGGATGAAATTTTTATATTCAAGTGTAAATTTTATAAACATGGTTTAGATATTTAACTTTAAAAATTGCACCTATATAAAAGTGGAGTAAAAAATTTAAATTATAATGGAAATGATTGCTACACACAAGAAACCTTGTTTCAAAAAGTTAAATTTGCATCAGCTGATGCTGACCAAAATATGTGAATTGGCTGCAAAACCGGATTACAGAACTTTTGCCTTTGGTATTCGCATAAATTTATGAAAAGAAATAATTTGTCTATAAACGAATTAATTTAATTTTTGTAACAGCTATACGCAGCACAATACTTTGGCACGTGATGAAATAATTTACTTTCAGACAGTTAAAAGAAATGTCACTATACTTTACTACGGAAACATGCTGGTTTGTTTTCCCCTGTCATGTGACTTTTACAGCCTTGAACACAGATCAGCAGATAATGTCCATTTTTTTTCTGCGACCATTGGACGTGTTTCACGATTTGCTTTTTGGGATCAAAAAATGAAATCTTCTAGCGGCGATGTCTGTAAGATGATGTTTTCCGCAACAGGGGGCCGAATTTCACAATATTTTTTTGCCCTGCAACTGACTATCAAATTTCGTGATAGTTTGTGATATGAGCGATTGACTGCTGAATTCCATGGTTTTATCCTGCAACAAACTGGCAAAACTCATGATTTTCCCAAACATTTCTGACTGAAAATTTTCGTGAATATTTTCCCGCAGACAGATTGGCGAATTTCGTTTTTTGTTACGCAAACGAATTCTAATTTCTTTACCTTCTGTAATTAAGATTTCTTTCTGATATTCATAAAGCCGATACAATAAATGCTTTTTTCAAAGGAAAAAGGAAGGTGAGTGAGATTTTGAACTCTTCAGTAATATTCTTGATATGGGGCATTCTTTTAAATATCATTAGTATTTGATAATATTTTTATTAATTTAACATCAAGTTAGCTGTAGTTATTTTTTAAGAGATGCAAAATTTCTTAAGTAATTTTATTATTTTAAAATTTTAAATGTAAATTAATTTATATTTTTGTCATCTTTTAAATAAATTATACTCAGTAAATTAACTTACTTATTCTTAAAAACATTTGAGTTGTAAAAAGAATAATTACATCACAGAGGCAGCAAAATAATGGTCGCCTCAGGCAGCAAAATTTCTAGTGCCGGCCCTGCTCATGAGTTAATTTTGTAAAATACAAACAGCAAAAAATTATTTACATGTTACATTATCAACGTCATATTCAAACTGAAAGAAGTAACAGAAGTTTCATAAAAACATTTAAAATAACGTCAGTGGCACCATCTCTTATCCAAAAATAAATTAAAACAAAATTACTGGAAATATTATGCAAAAAGTCAAGTCCTTTCAAAATACTGACCCAAACTTCTGGAATAGAAAATGAAACATTTTCATTATACATTTCTTGAATTCTTAAACAAATCTCTAAATATTCCAAGATAATTGCTTTAAATGGATGGTCTTGTTTTCAAAGTATCCTGGTATTGTCAAAGTCAATAAAGGAAATGCTTCCTTTAAGGAAAGTTCCTGACAATGCAGTTTAAAGTTTATTATATTTTAAACCATTTTTATGTTCTTTCAACGGCTCAAAGAACTGATGCTTTGTCATCCCTATATATGAAGAATCTGTACCGTCAGTAAATTTAAAGGTTCATAAACCACAGCGAAAAATGTAGGTGGAACAGGTTCAATTTTTCTACTCATAATATTAAACAAAGTCCTTGAATTGGATGCCTCAAGTTGAATATTATATTTATTGAAAATCCTTTTTAACTTTTCAAAGAGGATTGGGACATATGGAACTTTTCTATAAACTTCATATATTTCAGGAGAACATTTATCGGTAACCTTGTATTTATTTATCTTTTCAAGATAGAAAAAATGCTCCTTTGTGAACATTAAGCTTCCAATTTTACATGGTTTGTAATATTCAATTTAGAATATTTAGAACATTTCTTACTCTACACATTGAACCATTTTAAAAAGGTTTAATTTAAATTAGTACATATCATAATATATATTCCAAACGGAAAAGTTAAAACATACATTAAAATATTTATTTGCTTAAAAGACGTTACTAAAAACACATTAAAAGTATATTAAAAACCTATATTGACATGTTTCAACTCCTTCACTGAATTGCCACCAGAATGTATAACAGAAATTACAAATACAATGCTCATGAAAACTGGAAAAAAATCATTAAATACAAACAAGTAAACATATATCTACATTTTCAATATAGCATGTGTTCTTTCTATGTCGTGATTCTGCAAGTTGTCCAACCACTCAATCGATATATTCGGGATGCGAAAAGATAACGTATCATTACAAAACACTGAACCTCTTAAATAAATCTCAATGGACTCCCTTATAAATAACTGTAAATAAAAATTAGACCTGTAGATTAAACTACTCTCGTTAAAAAATATGTTAATGCTCTCTATTTGATTCAGCCAGGGTAAAGCAGTATTACCTCTGCTATATTTTATATCTGCCATATGTTATTTACATCTGATATTGAATTTTCGTTGGGTCATACCTATATAATGATTTTCGATTTCCCCCTCCCTAATAAATGGAATCATATAAACTCCTGAGAGGATGACTCAGTGAAGGAGTTGAAACATGTCAATATAGGTTTTTAATATATGTTTTGACTTTTCCATTTGGAATATATATTGTGATATGGTTATTAGTGGACGTAATTAAGACATTACTCTTATTTATACTTACATTTAAATTAGTACATTTTTATAACTTTAGTTTTGTCAAATTTGATTTATTGATTTTAACAACTTTATCATATAGTTTAATGCAAATTTTAAATTTGTAAGACTTTCTTTGAAACTCAAAATTATTTTTAAAAACATGGGTTAAACTTACCCAACTGCGAATTTTCTAAAAAACTTGAAATAGAGGGTTAAGCAAGAATAATACACTAGTGTACAAAACTTAAGCAACAGTCACAAAATGCTAATTTCTGAACACGTGAGTACTCAAAAGAAAATTCTACAAACATTAAGTGTAGAAAATAGGTACTCCCTAATAGCACAGCCTGTCCATGTGAACTCACCTTGATGTCACAAATGGTCATAAGCATCACAGTCACTACAATGAACTAAAATTTGATATCTTTTATTCATTTCATTCTTACTCTCAATTGGTCACTCCACTGAGAAGTCACTATGACTGCTGTTTTATGACGAGTCAACAAGTGACTTTAAAATGAAGGCATCTAGTGACTCATGTGACCGTCATTTTGAGACTCCATTGTAAAGTCATCATGACAGCTGTTTTGTGATGAGTTCCCAAGTGACAGAAAATGAAATTATCAGGTGACTTTTCAGAAAGGAGTGTAATGGTGACTTCACAGAAGAGTCTCGCTCATCAAAGCCACCACGTGACTTCACTGTGACATTATATGGTAACTCATTATAATGCAATGCTCATGATTACTTCAAAATTAAGTCTTCAAATGTTAGTCACATGAGGATCACAAGGTGACTTCATTGTAGTTTTATCTGGTGACTCATAAAACAACAACAGTCACAGTAACTTCTCAGTGGAGTCATCATATGGTGATTATTTGAGGGTAATAATGAGACGGATGAAAGCTCCCACATTTCGTTTCACCGTAGTGACTACAACACTTGCGATCATGTGTGACGTGAAGGAAATGTCACATCGACTAGCTGTGCTGTAAGGATAGTATATTATATTATTTTGTTATGAGTATTCACGTGCTCGAAAATTAGCATTTTATGATGGTTGCTTAAGTTTTGCATACCAGTGTACATCATTCAAATTGGAAATAAAATAAACGTTGTGCCAAAGAAAATTTTTTTATTTAGTCTAATTTGAGGAGGGGGATTGGTCATAAATAAGGAAGAAAAAAAATACACAAACACACTCTATTGTATAGAAATACATATTAATACTGAAAAAATGCTTCATTAAGAGATAGGCCAACACATACTCTTTACACTTTCATTAGTATTATTTAAAAGTTTTCTGAACCAGTAACTTCATTCAATCAAGGAGATACAATCTAAAAAAAAAAAAATTATGTTCTTCATGCACATTAACATGGTTTACATATTCATATTTTAAAATTTCGGTGCAGTAGTTTTTAAATTCAGTTTTATCTACCATAACATTTGTTCTTCTCATATTCGTTAAATAAAATCCAGAAGATACTATATATGTTGATTCTGAAATATATTGCTATTATTTTTTAAGTATCCAGATAATTATTTAATTTTCCAGATAAAAAAATGAGTTCTAAAATGTTAACTTGATTACATGTTAATCTAAGTACCTATATGTAGCTTGCATAATAAAATATACATATTAATTTTTAGGGTTCCGTGCTTAAAAGTGAAAACGGAACCATTATAAAATCACTCTTTGTGTCTGTCTGTCACAGCCATTTTACTTGTAAACTATGGAACGTGGAAAGTTCAAATTGGAGGAATTAATAAAGACTATTGACCCACATATTTACCGATTATTAAACATTCACAAATATATTTAGGAAAAATCTAGAGGAGCCAATTAAGTTACTCGAAAAAAAAAATCTTTTCTTTGTGTATCATGTGGGGTATCGTGTAAAAGATTTCATAATGCTGTACTCAAAAATACATTTCATTTAAATATAGGTATTATATTTTCAGCGATATCGTTGAAAATGTAGTATAAAAATATGTTCTCCCACATCTATTTCCGAATCTACTGAAACTAATATTATGAAAAAATTAGAGGTAGTAGACGTTAATTTAAACCTTGCAGGAAAATTATAGCGATTACCCTAGGTCACATAGTTTTTGAGAAAAGTCCATTTTTCCGTTACACACAAATTTCGATTTGTGGGCATTCAGCAAAGGTGTTGAGGAGTGCTGGTGGTACCTATCATAGCAGAAGTATACAAGCATTGTTGATAATGATTTTTTAAAAAATTATCCGTAATTAGCCAAGATATTAACCCTTAAAGACACGGATGGTTTGGACTTAAATAATGACAGGGGCGGCATGCTCTATTTACCATCAGCTTTTAAAGCCTAGATAACACCTTTTAATGATATCTTTGTGCAATGCAATGCCCAGTAGAAGTATAAAAGAATAAACATCAAATTGTTAAAAACAGACAAATTTTATTAGAATTAATCACATAAATACTGTGGGATTCGAGATTAGTTTGCATCAAGTATATCTTTCAATAAGCCTCCCGTGTCTTCAAAAGTTAATTAAAAACTTATCTGGAAAAACACAGCATGGACCAAGGCACCGTAGCAACTTTGCAACCTTCTTTTGAAGTGTGCTTCGCACAATGCCAAGTTTAAAATTTGAACAAAGTATTTGTTTTAGTTACACTGTAAAAAGAAAAGATTATCACTACGCTGAATTTAGTTTTATGAAATGCCAAATGAAGTTTAAATATGCACAACTTTTATTGTCACTACCGAATTAATTTCATTTTAAACAGATTAGGATAAAAAAAAAAAGAAAAAGAGTTACACAGAATAGCAATATTTTATATTATTTAGGCTTCATATCTCTCTGAACTTTTATGGTATACCCATTCATACTTTTCTAGTAGATACAGCTGTGCATAGTTTTTTAAAAAGTCTTACTCTTTTAGCAAAGAATTTTTTTTTAATAATACAGTTAATAATTCATATATTTATTGCATGGAACCCTCTCAGTGCGAGTAATACTCTCACTTGACCATTTATTTTTTAATTATGATATTAAATAACAAATATACACAACTTGCATGAATTATAGTATAACCTAACACAGAAAACAGTAAAATATTTCATTGTTCACATTTAGATTCAGTTAGCATTGCAAATTCAATCATGTGCATTTGACAAGAATCAATCTTTTTTACCAAATAGCATGGCACTTATATCATGTTTGAGCTAAAAACATAATAGTTTATAGTTTTACAAATTTTCTATTGAGATTTTGCAGATAAATTTAGCTTATTTTATATTAGGTACACATGGAGAATCATCAGCATTTTTTTCAAACATTCTGAGTGAGAGCTGTAAAGTGAACTTACTTGTGATTCATTAATATTTCAAAGATCATGTTATCCATCCTCATTTTGTGTTTTTTATATGTTTGTTTTCAGATTGTTTTGTGAAGCTTCATTTGAACAGATAAGAATATGCAACTGCAGTTTCATTATGTACCTTTGGAAAGAAGACATTGGTCATACCTGGCCTCTTCAACCTTTTATGATGTAAAACCATATGTGATGGAATAGTAACATTTCTAAAATTTCATTCCTTAGTGTTTTCTTCTATATAAAGCGTCCTTTAAGAAGAATTTTTTAAATCCAAATTGTGCAAATTAGAATATTTATCTTATTTGTTTATATTTTATAAACTTAATGTATTTATAAGAATGCAAATCAAATTGATAAACATTTTTTCTGAGAGACTAGGTTTATACTTCTAACAGTTGATGCACATGTTTTATTATTTATTAACAGTGGCACAGCAACTCTATTCAGAGTCTGATTTGAAACTTTTTGTTTTTCTACCTATTACTAGTGTATTGGAAGTGAAGTGATAACTGATAAAGTGACCTTTTTGGTCTAGTGCTGGGATACTACCCTTCATGTGGCTCTGTTTTTGAATTATCTTTTTTAAAGTGATTAAGTAAATTTTGTGCAGTTAAGAAAGAAAGCTACAGAAGGATTGTCCAATAGAAAAAATGCCATTTCTGTGTTCTACTTCACAAGTGTGTTTAAAAATGTATCATGATGATTATAAATTCAGTTGTGAAATATTTGACTGGAAGAGAGTGTATATAAGTGACTCCCTAATCCCTCTTCCCACAAAGAACACAAACTATTATTTTCTTTTGAACTATAGTTTTTTATTATATTTCATATGAAAAAACAAGTAAAGTTTTTAGATTTCTCTGTTTAATTATACAGTGCAACAATGAAATTGCTTTTGAAATGAAAGTGTGCAATTCCATATGAAATTAACCCACTGAACATGGATATCATTATAAAAAACCCTTCATTGGCTCATGTTTCAGAAATACAGATGGGCAAAGCTAATATATTATTTTTAATTAATATTAAAATAAATATGAATTGTAACCTATACATTTTTTAACAAAAATCAATTTGTAGAAGTTTCAAATATGCAAATCTAAAATTACAGCTTATGTTACAAGTAATTTTTTAATAATGCTTAAAATATTATCTGCATTGCAGTTTGTTTTGCAACTATATAAAACAAGTTGGAAATTGTATGTCAAATGTGGCAAATGAGGTGCATTTGTACTATAACTAGTTTTATAAATATTCTTTGCACTGTATATTGTACTGAATGCATATTTTAGTGCACTTCATAAATGCATATCAATTTCATTCGGTTTGAAAGGCTGTAACATCATTAAAATGCACTTGAAATAATTTTTTCCCAGTGATCGTAATGTAATGGAAAATTTTTGACTGTCCCTGTAATTAAACTATACGTCCGATTTTCATAAAATTTGAAATGACTCGACAAAATTTTGCAACAATTATATATTTAAAATTTCAGACCATTCAGTGTGGTAGTTGTTGCTCTGGTATATGCAGATGGATGGACAGACAAACAGATGGGCTGAATGATGACTATAAGTGTTACGTATTTATATAATTATGAACACACCTAAAAAGGAATTTAACATCAGGAATTCCAAATGTTACATTTGCTTAATTCCTCAACTACTTCACTAAATGACTTCCAGGTTGGTATACGAAGGTAAACTTTACCAAAGAATCCAAATATGATGCCAAAATTAGGTCTTAAACCCTTATTCATTGCACCCAACACATTCATAGGCAAATTGCACGAGAAATGAAAACTACGACGATTAAGTGGTTAATACTAAAAATTTCAAAATTTGTTACAACATGGAGATGATCCCCTAAACGTGTTTTCCTAACAAAAACTGAAAGAAGACATGATTCCCAGTTGGATGGCTATTCTTGCTTTAAACTGAAACAATTTTGCAAATTAAAAATATAGGGGTTTCACTTTCTCTCTCTCTTTTTTTTTTTTTTCCATTTATTTATCTTTTCTTGATGAGACTATACCTATCTCAAAGCTAAATTTAATAAAAATGCGAAAAAATGTATTACACTACATAATTTTAATTATATCATGATTACAGTTATTGCTTTTGATAAATTCATTTACATTTATTTTTCTGATTGAACTTATTTACTAAGAAGTGTAATGTAACATACACAATATAATCAGAAACAGAAGTCTTAAGTTATACATGTAGCTGTATATTACAAAAGGAAAAAAAAATGTAGCCAATTCAGCTTTTTTATGATCATATTCATGTTAAGCATACTGAATTCATTAAGACTTAAGTATTTTTATATTGGAAGCATTAACTTCATTGATATATTTCTTATAACAGATTACAGAATCGTTTTGGAGCTGTTCTTGAAAAGAAAAGTGTAGATTGAACAACCTTTTACAGCTTGATGAAGGAGGATATTCAAAGTCCAAAGAAATTAAGCTAGTTGAAAACATGTAAAATGTCAGTAATATTTTATATTATTAATCTTCTAAGCACCATGAACTGATATATACATTCACTAAGCTGCAATTTTCACTGCAATAGAAGTATTATTTAAATTAATATAATTCTACAGATATAATGCTATTTTAAAACATTGAGCAACAATTATCGCCAAGGGTTACCATATTTTCTTGCATATAATCTGCTAAAAAAATCTTACAATTTTTAAGTGTGGATTATCTGCTGAAATTATTTTTAAGCAGGAGTTCATGTCAGATATCCTGTTTCTACTGGCAGTCATAAAATAAAAATACAAACAGCTACCACACAATTGCCTGCTATCGACCATTTGCAGAATTGCTAGTGATTGGTTCACATATGACGTGAACGTGCTAGTGGGAGAGGCTTCTGATTTTTATGCTATATATTTTTAGCCTTTTGGCAACATGCTTCTATCCGCTTTCATCACATAAAAGGTGTCATTTTTTGGTGATGATCCCTTTATTGGAAACTTTTTGATTTCATTCCCGCGATAAAATAAACGTAAATATAGAAGCGGCCCTCTGCTTTTAGCCAGATATCCAGCAAATCAGCACCATTTTGAAAGCTAAAACAATAAGTTCTTAAAAGAACCGTTAAAAGGCAAAGCAAAATTCCAGTCAACTCAAGGCAAATGCCAATGTAATAAAGTTTCGGCAGGATTCTGGAGAGAGATTCAGAGGAGATTTTGGCAGGAGAAAAACCAGTTTGGCGTGCTAACTTAAGTATTTGTATTTTTTAACTTGTAATTATTTTATAATTAATTTTATTTCATTTGCAATTATTTTATTACAATTATTTTTTAAATAGAGCGACTAAATAAATAGGGAGGTGGTTTATTAGTAGTACTTTGGAATGTTGAAAACAATGAGTAATCCTCGTATAGTGCTTCACATTATTTGAGGATTATCTGCTGAAAATTTTTTTAAAGGGCTAAAATTTGCAGCAGCAGATTATATTCCATTTACGTTATAAATATGTGAAACATTACATAACGTAAAGTCAAGTTATAAATATATAAAAGTTACTGGATGAGGTTGATTTTTTAAAAATGAAATCCAATGATTTTTTGTTAATTTTAAATCTTGTTACTATACTCGTGATTGATGGCTTGATTTGATGGCTATTTGATGCATAATCTGAAGTCACAGAAGTAGAGAAAAAAATAATTCACCACCTAAACATGCGAGATTTTATCAGTAAATATATTAGAACAAAACTGTTAACATACAACAGAGGAAAGTTCAGTATAAAATTAAACATAGTGTTATGTTTATACATCATTTGGATAAATGGGAAATATTACCAACAAATAAAAATATATAAAAGTTTTTGATATATTTGCTATAGCATGCAGATTTTAATACTATCCAAAAATTCACTTGCCTCATTAAAATAGCCACTTGCAAGTAGATTAATATAATTCCCTATTTTTGGCGATATGTCATCATGTTGGGCATGACTGCATCCATGATTTCATTAAAATTTTTACAATTTTTTATCAAGTCATAGATACGACTGACTTGAAAATTTTTTACTAAAAACTAATTTTTTTTCATTTTTTATAGAAATCCATTAAATATTACTGGCAAGTAAACTTCACTAAAAAATAGAAAATGAAAAAGAAAGTTTGAATAACATCTTCAAATGATTTCTTCAAAAGGGTTTTCATTTTTATAAAACTGGGACAATCAGTATATGTAATCTGGCGACTGCCTTTAGACTTTTGAATACATTCATAACAAATAAAGAAATCAATTAGGAATGGAAAAGACAACACAATTTTTTTTTTTTTACATTCGAAGCACCAAATGTCAATAATGCCTACTGAGTAGGTAATAATGCTGATACATAATATTTTGAGAAGATAATATAGATTTCAGATACGAGTGATGATTATATTGAATTTATATTTATGCTGGGTGTATAAACGAATTAATAGACATAATTTTCATCAAATATTGGTTAGCATACATGTGTGTAAGTTATGTGATTATACTAATTCTATAAAATACAAGTGCAAGAAAAGCATGATATTGTTTGATTTGTTATTTGGGCTTTAACTAATGACATTACTTATTTATTTACACATTATATTATTTCTAGAATTAATTATAATTCATTGCTTAAAGCACAAAAACATAGATTATGTTCTTTAATATAATATAATTAAAGGTTTAATTGCTTAAGAAACTTCCAATTTTTGATAGCCATTCAATATCTTAATGCAGTAAAAAAATCATAAAAATCTGATTTTAATAAAAAAAATTGTGTTTATAATTTTTTTAGACCACAGTCTTCAGTACTGATGAGCAAAGTCTTATCTAATGTAGAATAATGTTGTTAAATCAATAATCAATATTAACATGGTATTATATAGCAATTTTTTTGTTACTGGTTTTTAAAACAAGATAAATTCATTAGATTTTTAAAAATATAAAATAATTCAAAATATTATTACAAGAATATTTTTAAGTATAAATAATGTCTCCCATAAAAGAATATATTTTGATGTAAATTTATAAAACTACTATACTTTCAGAAAAATAAATAACAAAAAATAAAATATATAATACTTTATTTACAAATATATAAATATAAAATCTTTCAGGGTGATTGGAACATATCAGCACTAAAATATGAATGGTTTAAACATAAAAATGATCACAATCTTTAACAATGAGTATGTAGCAATTGCAAGACCAGCACATTCATTTAATCGTCCTCTTTTTGATAATACCTGAGTCACATTTTAAACGTGATCGCAACAGAAAATTAAAATCATGAGCAGGATTAATAGCATAATATACATTAGCTGAATCAGGAAACACAATTTCTGAAAAAAGAAATTAAAAGGTTAATCACATATTAAATTTAGATGTATGATAAGACAGTTTCAAGAAATGTAATGTTGTTATTCAGATTTTCAGATAAACAGCAATTTCCACTGACTCATCTTTTTGTGACAATGAAAATGCCTATAGCTGCCAACTTCTGTGCTTTCTTAAATCATATATTTATGTTTTCAACTCCCCCCAAAATTGATAAAATTAGTGCTTCATTTTTTAAAAATGTTATGCACATTTTATTTCTTTCTTAGGTAAAAATTCTAGTTCAACTGTGTTTGTTTGACTTTAAAAAAATGTAGAAGTTGGCAGCAACATGCTTTAAGCCATGGAAAAATAAAGAAAAAAAATTAAATATAGTAGGAAAAATAAGAAAATTTTACTGCATATTTTGTTATAAATTAACTGTAAGCATATGCCTTGGGATGACAAAATACAGCAATGTGAAAAAAGAACTGCAACAGAAATAAGATTTGTATAAGCTTCATCTACTATATTTTTAAAATAGCAAAATCTGTTGTTTCTCTTTTGAAAAAGTATAAAGAGCCTTTAAATAATTCAATAGACTTAATAAATGAAGAGAAGGTTTGCTGTTAAATTACTACAGAAAACATGATTGTTCAGCTATAGTTCAGAGGATATCGTCATAATAGTAAAAGCATTGAATATTTTATATTAAGTTCACCATAGATATTATTGAAATAGACTATAAATATATTAAAATTTTAAGTAAGGATCTACTCAAAAAGAAGAAAAAAATACAAAGAGATGGAGAGAGAAGATTGAAAGGCATAAAAACACAATTTACTGCTGTTGAGATTGTTTTTGAATAATTTATATATTTTTCTGTACTTTTGTATATAAAACCCAGAAATAACCCTGAATTACAGAGAATTTGGAGGAGTAATTATGTCCTTTACCCCTTCTATAAAACTGCCAATCTAATGCAACCACAAAAGACAAATAATTATGCATAGTATAACAATTATTTTTATGTTAATATAACATCAATGTTAATTTGTTTCATAAAATATTTATCTCACATTTTTATCATTCATTTATTGTTATCATTTTCACTTGGAACAATTACAAACATATTAAGTGGTGATTACTGTTATTATATGATTAACATTATTAAATATGAAAACTAACAAGTTTATACTAATCTACTAGCCAGTCTTCAACCATCTAGATAATCACTTCCGTGTGGACCCAGATGCCTTTTGTAGTGTATAGCCTGGGGCCCAAAAAGTGCATTTTACATGCAAACAGAAAAATATAAATAAAATACTATATGAAAATAACTAATAAAAATATCAGAAAAGCATGTAAATAAAGATTTTGTGATATAAATAATAATTTTTTTCATGAGCCCGCTGACAAAGACCCTCTAGACCCTGTCCGTGATTATCTAGGGGGAAGAGAGAACTTTTAGGTAAAATAAACAAAAATGGGAAAAACCTAACATACATGGTGATCATTATAAATGGGCACTGTGGGTTTCACATCCATAAATTGTTAATATGATGATCAAAATAACAGGGTCCTGTATATTTTGCCTGTCACAAATCATTAAAATGACAAACACTATAATTGGACAGTGATTTTTTAACACACCATTAAAATGACGATTTTAACAGAGCCCTGTAGGTTTCAAGCCTATAAACTGGTTATATGGCAATCACTATAACTAAGCTTTGTGCACTCAAGCCCATAAATATGGTGATCAGTATTTGAATTATAAATCTTTACTTCCAAAAAAAGTTTTTTGAGAAGAGGAGGAAATATATTTTGTATAAAGATTGAAATCCAATCACTAAAAAATGAAAAACGTGAAAACAATTTATAAAATATGAAATTTAAAAAAAAAGAATAAATGACATTTTACCTTGGAAAAATGTCTTGCACAAGATATATATATATATAAAAATTAGCAATAGATGTCCTATTCACCTAATCTTCCATAATCGAGTTCATAGCCAAGGTTGATGACAAAAATCACTAAAATAGCTTTAAAATCACTGAAATACATGTTTAACTATATTTTTAGTAGATTTGTTATTCTAAATTTCACACTCCTACCTAAAACTGCTACTGAGATATGGCCAAATCACCTAAATCTTTTGACCTCCCCACTTAATCCCCCTTAGTGGTTGAATTTCTAGAATCGATGAAATACATTTTTAACTATTTTTCTAATAGATTTACTATTCTGAATTTCACACTTCTTTGTGAAACTGCTACTGAGATATAACGAAATGATCTAAATCTTTTGACCCCACTTAAACCCTCTGTGGTGGAATATCTAAAATCACTGAAATACATGTTTAATTATTTTTTAATAGATTTGTTATTCAGAATTTCAAGCTCCTACCTAAAACAGCTACTGAGATATGGTGAAATGACCTAAAACCTTTGACCCACCGTTTTACTCCCTTAGGGGATGAATTTTCAAAAATCCTTTCATAATGGGTGCTAAATTGTATAAAGAAGGAACATGCCTTCCAAATTTCATTGTTGTAGGGGCAACGGTTGAGGCTCGGCATTGACAGTCAGGACATATTCTTTTATAAGTATGGATTAGGGTCTCAGAAAGCTTGACACCTTTTAAGTTAAAGTATGTACTTATTTCAATAAGAAAATGAAAATACATTTATTTAAAGTAAGTGTCTATGATATTTGTGATCTTTTCCATTTTTCTGGCAGAAATTGGAATTTTTGTACATAAAGAGAGGTTTTTGAGTGGATTTATTCAGCAGCGCATCCTTTGACTTCTTTAGTATTGAAGTGCATACCTTGAAATTCTGTCATATTAAGCAAAATAGATGATTATTTTGTTGTAGCCAAGTCCAGTAACTGTGCTGGGTGTAAGAGAACATCTTATTCAAGCTCAAACATCTTTTATTTTAAAATTGAAGCAATATAAGGCTAAGCATAACTATGGAGAAGATACTTTTCAGCAATTATATGCTATATAGATGGAAATTTTGCATTCATATGCTCTAAATATGATCCAGTTTGACACTGACAGTTTATCATCTTGTGAATCGGATTTGAATTCAACTACTAGTAATACAGTGTAACAACAACAACAAAAAAAACTTCCTCTGTTTGGAAACATCTGTAGCTAAAACTAATGAATGAAATAGGACCAAATTTTACGTTTAGACTTTTAAAGAGATAGGAAGATGACATTTGAAACAAAATCAATCTATGAATATAGGTTGCGCATGAATGTTTTAATTACTTTTCCTCTTCCAACTCGGCAACTAAAATAATGCAGCATTTCTCCATTTATGGTGAAGAGGGTAGTTATGAAAAATCTAAAAATGAGATTTTAAGAGAAAACATGGAGAAATTTGTAAAAAAGCTATTAAAAATTTTTTGAAGGGAAAAGTGAGAAGGATGAATATCGATCTGCTATTGTAAAATTTGTAAGTCATGTTTCATTAATTTTGCAGGATTTACTAGTAAAACGTTAGTAAATGCGAATACTGAATGCTCTATTGGTACATGCATGTACCAGCTTGCTTACAAAACCACATTATATATCCATATAAAGATGTCAGAATGAAAGTCAATAAAAATTACGCCATCTTGATGCAATCATAAGGAATTTGTTTAGTTTTATGAATGAAAATAAATGTTTCTTTATTTTTTACAAAATATAATGCTTTTAAATTGGAAAGTGCTTTTAGCACAGAATTTATACTCAAAGACTGGTGATTTTTATTTTTAAAAAATCAATAGAAATATACACAGCAATATTTTCAAAGCAAACTGAATGTTTCTAAATTTAAAAAATTGCAAAGCTTTGTAAAGAAGCTTTTGTGATAAGTTACACTTAGATCTCAATAAAACAGGATTAAATTCACATATTTATAAAAGTTTGAATAATATAAATATGACATACATACCTCCACCAGGAATCAGTTGCACAAGACAGTAATCATCTGGATCACCTTCAATTCCATGTTTGGTCATTGCATTTGTAATCACAGTACGAGTACGATCACTATTATTGAGCTGAAAGGAAAAAATCCTTTTTAGAAAAACATTGAACTTGAATCTAAAAGTAGTCCAGAAAAAAAAAATACTACATCATGCTATTTCATCACCAAATTGTTGCAGAGAGATGTATGTAGTACCATTCAACTGGAAGATGTGTTTACTTTCTGCATGTGAATGCAATTTTTTAAATAGAGGACATCTACATATAAAAATTGTATTAACTTTGAATTTTCAAATAGTAACACCTGCTTATGACTCCGTTAGATCAAGGTAGCCCAGAAAAAGGCATAGTTTATATACTTTTACTCAAATCTTCATACAGTAAGAAGAGCTCAAAGTTTCATGATACTAATGTTAAATTCATGTGACAAGATTAAATTTGTATCTTCCCTAAAAAATTATCTGATTGAATTTTGATTTTTTGAATAAGATTCAAGGAATAGACACAAACAAATTCTAAGCATTTTTATTGATTCAAAAATGTATTTTTAATTATGAAAATTAGTAAATTAATATAAAAAAAATATGAATTAGGACCTACATTAATTTTTATAAAAAAAAATAATGACAATCAACAGAAATACGAGTTTGAAAGTTTGCAGCTAATTTTTATTGTTACTTTTTGGATATAGATAGCTTTTAATTTTTAGTAGTCTAAAGAGACCATCTACTGCTATCAAAGCATCCATAGAAAAGAAAATCTTAGAAAGTATCAGGATATTATTTTAAATAAAGCAAGTTTATTTTATAGTTAAAAAACTATAATTTTTCTGATAACTAATTGTATGTTCCAGATACTTTACATTTTAAGATCTTAATTTTATTTTTCAAAATTCATAGATAAATCTCTAACACATTTTCTTTTATAACTCTGAAATGAGATTTCAAATTATACTAGAAAATAAACGAAGCATGCAAGAGCAAAATAACATTTTTCAAAAACCATATATCACTTGAACTATAAGCTACTTTAGTAGAACATTGAAGGGGTTATTGCTATGAATGATCATAATAATTATAAATGTGAATCAGTTTATCAGTTGTAACATGTTAACATTAAAATAACTGATACATGAAATAATTCCATCTCATGGGATATTTAAAAGTGGGACATAGTGTAGTATTGTTGGATGTTACTATTTGAAAATTTAAAGTATAAAATCAGTTTAATGTGGAGTGATTAAACACTTTAACCCATTCGCGGTTAAGCTGTGTCCATTTTTTTGGTTCAGAGATGGTTTCACAGGGAGAAGCTTTGTGTGTTTATAAATGGTTAAAGATTTAGTTTTCAAAACGTGTAGCAATGTATCTGCGAAAACTGCTTTCCCCCTCCAGTATTTCCTAGCAAACAATAACCTACTGAAAGCCTTTGTGTGTACTTCCAAAGGATAGGCCTTCCCACATTCATGATTGATTACCACCCCTACCCCTGAACTAATCCCTTTTCAAAGAACGAATTCTGCTAAAGAGGTAAGTTTCTGTTAGCAGTGAAATAAGCAAAGGAAATATTTTTCTGAGACGATTTTTAAAAGTTTAACGATTTTTAAAACTTTTTTTTCGGGGGGTGGGGGTGGGGGGGGGGAGAGGGGCGAATATCCCGCATACTCCTACCCCCTTAGCGAGGGTCCTGGATGTATGGAATATACTTCCTCTTGCATTTTACTGGAGTAAAATTATGGAAATTGAATTAATAAATTAAAATTAAAATTCAATTGAATTATAATTGATATAAAATTCAATTAGAAAATGCCTGTTTTAAAATCTCATTTTTCTCCCTCATATCAAGAAAATATATACATATAATTCCAAACCGATTGGGGTGGGGAGATTAGAACACACTACACACACACATTTTGTTGCGCTTATGCATATAGTGCTAGGAGCACGACCGCGGGAGGGATACATATTTAAGTTTCTGTGCAATGATGTACAGGTATTTCTGTGGGAAAAAAAGCCACATGATTATTTGTAGGCTATACTTCAGTTTTTAAATTATAACTCAATATACACTGGTGTCCAAAATTAAGGACCAGTCACAAAATGCTAATTTTTAAGTAAGCGAATACTCAAAAAGAAATAATATAATTTAAATAATTACTATCTCTACAGCACAACTAGTCCATATAGCATCTCATTCATGTCCCACATGATCAGAAATGTCACAGTCACTATGGTGAAACAAAAAATACGAAATTCCACAAGTCTCATTATGAGTTTCAAATGATCCCTATATGTGACTTCACTGAGACGTCAATGTGACTGCTGCTTCGTGACGAGTCACCAGGTGACTTTACAATGTAGTTACATTGTGACTCTGATGTGACTGTCATTTTTAGACTCAATTTCAAAGTCATCATGAACGTGGCATTATGATAAGTCACCAAATAATATCACATTATAGTCACATGGGGACTCTTCACAAAAGAGCAGAATGGTGACTTCACAGTAGTCTCTCTGTCACCTGAAAGTCATCATGTGACTTTAATGTGACATTATTTGGATACTTATCACAACGTAGCTTTCACGATTACTTTGAAATTGTGTCTGCAGATGACAGTCACATGAGAATCACAATGTAACTACATTGTAAAGTCACATCGTGACTCGTCACAAAGCAGCAGTCACAGTGACATCTCAGTGGAGAGACATATAGTGATTATTTGAGACTCATAATGAGATGTATGGAATTTCATATTTTTCTGCTTCACCGTAGTGACTGTGACACTTGTGACCATGTGTGACTTGAATGAAATGTTATATGGACTAGCTGTGCTGTAGAGATAGTAATTATTCGAATTATATTATTTCCATTTGGGTATTCGCGTATTTGTAATTGGTCCTTAATTTTGGACACCAGTGTATTCTTACACGTTTTTATAAATATAAATTATGAATCTAGAAAGAAGTCGCCATTAAAAGCTATTTCTATAATTCAGCATTTTCGCCATATATATTATTAAATTTTGATTTGTTAAAAATTGATGAATTTGTTAAATCATGGATCAAATGTTATAATTTGCCATTTTGACGAATATAGATAAAAATGCCGAAGGTCAAAAAGTCAATGGTAAAAAGGCAGCAGAAAAAATAGTAGTAATATTTATAAACGAGTGCAATCGGAATTATTTAAAAGATAAATACGTTAAGATCGAAAGAACTCTTTAAAACACCATTTCGTTAGTCTTGCTGCTGTTTTCAAAGTAGTTCTCTGCGCCTGATGAAGAAAGACTAGTTCGTTCGAAGAACTTTGCGCTTCTATTAAAATATTTATGGTGTTTTAAAAAATTGTTTTTATCTTATCATTAGACACCAACGTATTTAATTATTTAATAAATACATTACTCCACAGTTTTAAGTAAAGCATGTGCTAAGCACATTGAAAGTAACATGTACATATCATTATACTAAAGCATATAAATAAATAGGTATTGTGTATTGAAGATGTATTCGCTCATTGGACATGTCCACTATTTGTTGATAGAGATACAAACACTGTATTTCTCATTGCCTCTTATCATCTCCTGTCATAAAACCTCATTTCACAAACTTCATTTTATTTTTAAGTTCATTGTCATTTATTTACTTTATTTACATTTATTTATTTCTTAAATAAAGACAGTAATAAATATTTCTTAAACTTTTACTTACCCTCTCTATTGATTCTAGACAGTATCCAGCTGTAATAAAAGTTTCCTGACCCTTTTAACATCCATAGTAATTCATACCATTTTGCCGTTTTTAATTTCATTTCATTACCGTACTTCACCGGCAAAAACTTTCTTTCGACTACGTTTCAACTTCCGTGACGATATTTCTCCCGCCAGATGGCGACTTAGAATATCGTTTTCAAATCGAATCTTTCCATCGAATCTTGCTTTGCATCGATTCGATGCCGTTCTCTGATTGGTTCGTTCATCTGAAACGACGTTTTCAATCCGACCATTTTTTTATAAATACGCGATTCCAATCTTAATAAGGTGCACTTTTATCTTCCTCTAATGGAAGAAATATTTCAAGTTACTGAACGTGGCTGGACCACGTTCTGGATGTTATATGTTAGCTTTTTAATTATGTTTTATCGTAAAGTTTATTTCTGTGATATTTACAAACAACAATGTCTGTTCTGATATGTAAAACATCGTCATCAAGGTCTACAAGATGTCTGCTTAAAATGAATGCTGCTTTTTACTATTAATGTCAAGTCTGTGTTTGGAATCAAAAATAAACTGTCTTTATTTTGTTTAATCTGCATACGTTTTTACTTTGCCTTCATAAAGATCACAATACCATTTCTACATATTCACTTCCAGGATAATCCTTTTCCCAGCCAAAAGTTTCCATATGCGTTATCTGCTTCATTTAATTACATTTTTAACGTGCATAATCATCATATATTTTAAAGTGTTATGATTAAAGCACATTAAAGGGTTATGGTGGAAAGAAAAGGAAAGCCTGAAGAAGTTTGAAAAAGTGGAAGTTTTCAGTCAAGTGAGCGATCTTTACGTTTTGTTTACATTTTTAAGTTGCAGTTTAATTACGAAATATGTTGGTTTTCAGTTATTATTTGCAATAATCAAGAATAATTATGCAGTTTTATGAAGATTTAATTTAGTTTGATAAATAATTGGTTTATTTTTACGAACTTTTACTTTCCTGATTTACGAACTTTGCCTTTTTGTTTTTGCCGACTTGTGATTCAGTTTGTTTTGAAATAACTTTAATTTGCAGTTTTTATAAAAGATACCAAGAAGATTTATTTTAGTTTACTGAAATTTTGAGTTAATTTTGCTGACCTTTCACCTGTTACAGCTGAACTTTAATTTTTGATTGCTGAACTTTGTATTATTTAACGAATAGTTTTGCTGATTTCCGAACTTTTTTTTTCCGTTTTTCATTACAATTTATTATGACAATAGATTATTATTTTTATGATTTAACATTATGAAACTTTTATGTTAAAATTAGTAATTTTTTTTGTTTTTTCCAAAAACAAGTGCTTGACAGAGGAAGAAGAGCTGATCATTAAGTGGGGGGGGGGGGGGGGGCAGTCATACTGTGGTTACTAAAAGTTTTTTTTCTCATTAAATTTTAAAAATTTTTCCTCTTTTCCCAAAAATGGCCACTAACATAATTGATAAGCTGAGCTCCAGAAATTATTCCACATGGAGCTGTGATATGAAATATCTACTACTTGAAAAGGGCCTATGGGAAATTGTTGAGAAAAAACAGAGTGTCCCTGAAGTAAGTACCACAGTCACTGCTGAAGACGTCGAAAAATTTAAAACCCGTGCAAATAAGGTTCTATCGCTGATTTACCTTAACATTGAACCTGAGTTCAAGCGATTAATAGCAGATTGTTCTGAACCAGTAGATGCATGGGAACGCCTTCATAAAAACTTTCATCCAGACTCCCGCACCCACCATATGACAGTCTTCAATAGTTTGATGGAGGAAAGGATACGACATGGGGAAACAATGAATTTATTTGCAACAAGGCTGAAGAAAATATTCATGGAAATTAAACAAATTGATAAAAATTTTTCCGAGAATTATCTCAGCTATCAGTTTCTACGTTTCCTTCCATCAAAATATGACACATTAGTACAGCAAGTTTTGGCCAGGCCAGATGATAGTTTTAAATTTGACCTCATCGTCGACGAATTAGTTGCTGAAGAGACCCGTCAAAAATTACGTGACAAAGATGGTGCAACATATGTTAACATTTCCAATACCCATAAAACGGCTGAAAAGCAATCTTCCGTGAAACAAAAATCTATTTTTCGTAAGATTCAACGTAGAAGATGCTGGAGGTGCGGCAAACCAGGGCATCTACAAATAAATTGTTATGCCAGAGTCCCAGGTAGCCCTCAGCGTTCAAGAAATGTTTCTCCTGTGCCTTATAGACGTCGCAGTTCTACAGAAAGATCGGGTTCTCGTCATCGTCACCGGTATTGCTCATCAGAAAGACGTTGCATTGATTCATCATCTGACCCGTCTGCTGACTCCTTCACCGACTCCTTTGCTGATTCCTGTGATGACTCTCCTGACATATCACCTGTTGCTCCCAGAGGATCCAAAAACCGGAGTGAGATCATGTAATATTTTTTCATTGTCTCGGGGGGACTTTTGGCACAGTGGAGCTGCACTGGGCCCCAATGATTCTGTCCCTCTCTTCTAATGCTGAGGGTAATCGAGATTATGTTGTAGAAGTTGCACCTGAGGTTATCTCAGGTCCTTCCAACAATTCTCAAGATTCCCCGCTTACGAGGGGGGGGGGGGGCAGGGATTTGGAGTCCAGATGCATTTTGTTTAAACCACTTTACCGAAAGTTTCCTTGTTATTAAATGTTAATTCGGTTTCTGAGTTTGGAATGTTGGTGAGATGAGCTTCTTAAAGTTAATTTTTCTGATGTAATATTAATTTTAAGCTAAATATCTTTTAAGTTTAAAGTATCTTATTCATATATAAATTTTTTATAAATCGTACCTCATTAAATGCTATTATGGTGAATTGAATTGTAAAAATTGTTTTTTTAAGCTTTCTGTCGCTACACTGTACCTTATGAAATTGTTATTCACAAGTGTTAAGGGATTAGTGTAGACGCTTGCTACTTAACTTTGTTAATTTGCCTATATGCATTTTTTTTATATCATCAGCATCACTTGATCATGCCATAAGTTTTAAAGAATTTTTTTTTTAAAGAGGTTTATTTTACATAACAGTTTTTAATATTTGAAAGACCTCCATTATTGTGATTAACTGTGCTTATACATTGAAATTTATTTTATGCATATCATTAATTCTTGCTTTGTTCATCCTAGGCATCTAGAGCGCCATCCTTTTTATGTGGTTTAATTGATTCTGGTGCACCAGAAGACTGCGAGTTGTATGAATGAGCCCTTTATTCATTTATGAATACGTAAGCTAGTTAGTTTGTAAGAGCCGTTAGTTCCTGTCTTTCGAGCCTAGATGTCTGGAATATGAATCATCATTAACTGTTTAATTATCTACATAACTTTTTTTTATATAATTGTAATAAAGAATTGTATTTGATGTAATATAGTGATCAAGTTGTCATATTGAGCTGATGCCGACATTTCCAAATTGGAAATTGTTAGATTTTTGAATTGGTACGTATTCATCTTTTTCTTAACTGTACTTTCTTAACTTTTTCTTAACTCTTTAGTAACTGTGTGAGAATTTTGCATTTAACATTGTTGGACCTTTTTTAAACCTTCTGTCTGGATTACGTCGACCTCTGGTCTTGGACTTAGAAGGTGTACCTTATAGCCAACAAGCTTTCATTAAATTGGATCATTTTCTTTTATCCAGCAAGTTCTCCATGCATTACTACTTCATTTTTCAATTTAAATCGTTGAGATCATCAATTGTTAAACTTTTCTAGTTAAATTGTTAAAATTTGTTAAATTTTTCCTAGTTAATCTTTTTGAAGTATTTAAAACTTCTCTTTAAACTTGTTAATGAAGTTCAAACTTCACTTTTTCACCCATTTAGGTTGTTTCAATTTTTGAGGTTCAAAATTGAACCATTTTTCAAGTCCTCATATTGGGGGGGCATTTAAATTTTTTTGGGGTGTAACGTTTCAGGTTTGCACTTTAAAGTTATAAATTTTCAAGTTTAAAAACCCTTCCAGTTTATTGTCCATTATTATTACCCAGTTTTTTTATAGTTTTATGTTGTTAAACTTAAAATTTTGTGAAGATGCTGTTTGGTGATAGTCTTTGGATTTTTTTTTTTTAAAAATCCTTCGTCTTTGAGTTTACTTGTTTTCACAAGTTATCTCTTTTTAAGAGACAATGAGAGGGGGGGGGGGGGCATTTGATAGAGATACAAACACTGTATTTCTCATTGCCTCTTATCATCTCCTGTCATAAAACCTCATTTCACAAACTTCATTTTATTTTTAAGTTCATTGTCATTTATTTACTTTATTTACATTTATTTATTTCTTAAATAAAGACAGTAATAAATATTTCTTAAACTTTTACTTACCCTCTCTATTGATTCTAGACAATATCCAGCTGTAATAAAAGTTTCCTGACCCTTTTAACATCCATAGTAATTCATACCATTTTGCCGTTTTTAATTTCATTTCATTACCGTACTTCACCGGCAAAAACTTTCTTTCAACTACGTTTCAACTTCCGTGACGATATTTCTCCCGCCAGATGGCGACTTAGAATATCGTTTTCAAATCGAATCTTTCCATCGAATCTTGCTTTGCATCGATTCGATGCCGTTCTCTGATTGGTTCGTTCATCTGAAACGACGTTTTCAATCCGACCATTTTTTTATAAATACGCGATTCCAATCTTAATAAGGTGCACTTTTATCTTCCTCTAATGGAAGAAATATTTCAAGTTACTGAACGTGGCTGGACCACGTTCTGGATGTTATATATTAGCTTTTTAATTATGTTTTATCGTAAAGTTTATTTCTGTGATATTTACAAACAACAATGTCTGTTCTGATATGTAAAACATCGTCATCAAGGTCTACAAGATGTCTGCTTAAAATGAATGCTGCTTTTTACTATTAATGTCAAGTCTGTGTTTGGAATCAAAAATAAACTGTCTTTATTTTGTTTAATCTGCATACGTTTTTACTTTGCCTTCATAAAGATCACAATACCATTTCTACATATTCACTTCCAGGATAATCCTTTTCCCAGCCAAAAGTTTCCATATGCGTTATCTGCTTCATTTAATTACATTTTTAACGTGCATAATCATCATATATTTTAAAGTGTTATGATTAAAGCACATTATTTGTTAGGGAGTTCCTGAAAGTTATGAGTGGGGTTGGTTGGTTGGTTGTATTTATGACGGCCAATTATCTGCACGAGGGATATAGGCCCAGGGGGGAGTGCCCTTCGTGGGGGCCTAAGGGAACCTAACCCGCATTAACACTTGGAAATCCAAGGTTCGAAGAAAACCACGAAAACTCCGAACGATTAGGCCGACGAGCGCAATTGGGTTCGAACCCAGCACCTCCCGTCTACCAGCTTCGAGAGCAGAACCTCTCAGCCACTAGTGGGGCTATGATTGGGGAAGGTGAGGGGGGCTTCAGTTTTCAAAAGAAAATACAAACTGTAGATTCTTCCAACTCGCTACATCTATCGCTAATGTATAAGGACAGCAACTTACATGTATTTATAGAAACTTTGACCAATAGTTGCTTGAGGGGAATGAGAAGATGTGATAAATGAAATTAACAAAAGCAAAATTTACCATACAGATCTTTTGAAGAAGCTGAAAAAAAAATCAAATTTGAAATGTTCGCATTATTTACAAAGTACGGGTTGAGGGAGGGGGTGGGGGGAGCAGAGTTAAGGTGGTTAACAGAAAATGTGCCTCAGTTTTTTTTTAAGATTTGGTACAAGAAAACATAATTTAAGCAACACGCAGTCAGTGCTCGAAATATTCCGGAGCAAACCGGAATGATATTCTGATTCGGGGAATTATGACAAATATTGTTCCGGTTCGTGATTGATATTTCCGCTCCAACGTTCATCCGAAAAAAAAAATGGATAGAATGTTCGGCGATACACTTACTATCACTGTGATAAACACCACACACCACCCATACCACGGCCATGAAGCTATTGTGATAGTTCCTTACCAAATGAAAGGCTCACGACACAAATGAGTATTAAATTTTAGTGACCAAATAAATGTGATAGACCACACATCTAAGCTTTTTAAATGTCATCTTTAACGAAGATGGAAGCAGATAAAATTTAGGCTGTACTGGAGACAGTATCGTAGCAATTTAAAAATCATATGGGGAGGGGGGGGGGGGGGTGCTCAAATAGTTTTTAACTCAGTATGCTCAAAATAACTAAGTAACTGAGAAAACCAATTAATGATAAAGCACCTTATTAATAAGTAATTATATAGATTAATTAATTATTTAATTTCATTCATAATTAAAAATGTGTATGCGAAATATTTCAAAGTAAACAATTATGGAATAAATTAAATTTTACAGTTTAGTGAAATATGAAAGTAGAGTTCGAAAGAAATATTTCTATAAAAAAGAAACAAAATGCACTTGCAAATTTTGCCATCATAACACAAAGTAGTGCGCTTCGCTGACATTGTGTTCAAAATAGATTCGGCATCTACTTGTATTTCTCCGCAATTGTTTTTTCTGCGATTCTTTGTGAAAATTCGTGTTTTTCGCGATCCTTTGACGAAATTTGCGTTTTTTAAATCATCTGACGAAATTCGCGTTTTTTAGAGATCCTTTGACGAAGTATGCGTGTTTTCGCAATTCTTTAACGAAATTAGAGATTTTTTTTCATTATTCTTTGACGAAATTGGGGATTTTTTTCTGCAAACGATTGACAAAATTCATTTTTTTTCTTCGACCACTTGTCGAAATTTGCGATATATTTTATGTCTAAATTTTCGGACTAATGGCTGATTTTTTTAAATTTTCGGAACCGAAAGCCTTAAATTGTCAGAAAATTCGGAACAGAACTCCTGACTTTATTTCAAATGGGGGAGGGGGGGGGGGCTTGATCCCCCTGAGCCCGCCCCTTTCCTACGCCACTGCCGGAGACAATATGTAGCTTATTGCGTTATCTGTAACTTTTTTTCTTTATTATTTAGAATCTTGAATGCATTTTAAAAATTACCTTTGCATGGTTAGAATTGAAATTGTCTATGCTTTCAAAAAAAGAAAAAAAAAATTAGAAAACAGGAATTTTGCTTTTTCAGGATATAGTGTTGGACCCGATGAAAAAAATAATATATTTATATAAATAAAGATACAATAGAGTCCCGCTTACCGAGTTAATATGGCCTAAGCTAACCTCGGATAAGCAAAAAACTCGGATTAACCGGATTTACACAAATCGTCAGCCACTAAAGAGATGAAATGTAAAATTTCACTTAATTCATTAATTAGTTCTAGTTTTTTTCAATCGAACTTATACCTTTGGAATAGATAATTTTCGTCTGATGGACAGATGGCTTCCATTGTTATGAAATAACTATTATAAATGAAGTGTTAGGTGAAGATGAAAGAGCAGTCGTAAAAACTCTGATTTTCTGGCCAGAATGGAGAAAAAATGGTAAAAAAATTATGGACATTTTTTTTTCCTATTCTGATCAGAAAATCAGAGTTCTAACTTTTTATGGCTGCACTTTCATCTTTACCTAACACTTCATTTATAATAGCTGTTTTATAATAACGGAAACCATCAGTCCATCAGAACAAAATAACTCGGTTAAAGCGAAAACCCGGTTAAGCGGAACTCTACTGTAGTACAAAACATATTTCAGTTGTAAGACTTAAAACACACGCTTTTATTTTATATAAAAGGACGTCATTCGCATCCTCTGAAGAATTCTTCATTTACCATGTTAACAACTTCTATAGACAAGTATTCATATGACGTCACTAACGCTAAATAATACCCCCCCCCCACCCAAAAAAAGACCAGAAACTCGACCAAAAAAAAAAAAAAAAAATCGGCTATCTAATGATTCACATGGCTTCATTTGTTTGTAATATAGATAATTAAATTAAATTTAGTTTATAATAGCTCCATGTTTTATCAGAAATCATTCATTTTTTTTTTTCAAATTACACGTATTTTAATCATTTTTTCAGTTTTATGAGAAAATGGCAACAAAAAGATATAATTGCTATTTTTCCACTATTATTCCTTGATTTTCGACAGAAATGGAATACTTGAGTTGCCAAAATTAAACAAATGGTGGAAAAAACCTAAAAAAAAATTAATAATTTAAAAATAAATGGGGATGCAGTTTTCAAACAAATTGCAATAAAAAGTACATTTTTTTCGAATACGACGGTATAAAAAGTGAAAATGTGCGATGCTTAGAAATTTAAAAAATGCAGTAGTGTATTTAACAGTACAATGATACATCTGCTTTGTTTTACGGCTAGCTTATACAACGCAACATTATTTTTTGGAGACGACATAAAATAAACTGAGAGGAAGAAATAGCATTCCGGGGCTAAAAATAAGCAAACAATAATTTTGAAATGGTGTTCCTTTTCGTGAAATTTTCCGGTCCTGCATGAAGCAAAAATAAAAATGTTTTTCCAAAGGTGCTTTGATATAAAATTTGGAATCTAAAACTTATTGGTTAGAATTGTTTGGGGTAAGAAAATGTGGATAAGTTATAAGTGGTCGTTTTCCTATTATGACTTTTGTTGGGCTGTCGAGTACAAAAAATCGATTCTAATCGCCAATTTTGACAGCATTTTCTAAAAATTATTTATCGAAAAATAGAAAAAAATGTTCAACTTAATTCTTTCTGAATAAGAGCACCTGCCAATTTCATGTGTTTACGAAAAGACATGAATTCAGGAATATGTCAAAAAATAGTCACTTTAGATTCCAACATAATTGAAAAGACTGAGAAGTGCAATTTCTGTCTGGGCAAATGGGTCATTTGCCCAAACAACCATAATTTAAGGTCCCAAACTTAGAAGCAGTTACAGTTTTAATAGGTATACTTTTTTCTTTTTTACTTTATTCAAAAGTATACTTAAGAACCATATCTTAAAAAAAAATCATATCTCCATTATTAAATTTGTTTTAATCATACTGTTGTGTGTTGGGGGGAGGGGGGGGGGTGTAAATTAATAGTTAATTTTTCGTGGTTAAACTATTGATTTTTCCAGCATTTGAACATTAAAAAAAAAGGGTTTTGATTAATCACTGTTAGAAGTTCTGTGGTAGAAGTTCTGTGGTCTGGTGGCATTGATAATGTAGACTTTTATCCCAGGTTTTCCGGCAAAACAAAATTTTGGTGGAGGTACTACTTCAGCTGTTTTGCCAATCTTACACCAGTTTCTTACATCCTCTATATCAGGGATGGCGAACCTATGGCATGCGTGCCAAACTTGGCATGCGATACAATATTTTCGGCACAGCGGTGAAATCATCCTAAAACGAAATAGAATTAAGTTAAACAAAATACGCAAACTTTTACGATCTGGGCTTTTCTTTCTTTTTATTATATTAGAAAGCAACTAATTGAATTTATAAATTATTTCAGTGTCAGCTCAATAAGTTATCAAATTTAGAGAAGGTTTGTAGCATATCAAAATAAAAATATCACACATTAGAAGCAAAATTCCTAGTCATGAAACTAAAGCGACTTGGTATAAAATATATAATCTTCACAATTGTTCGCTCTATTTATTCCTGAGGGTCATTATTTTAGGAAATGATACGAAAATCTTAGATACTAGAAACCCAAACCACTTGTTAGATAACCCGAATTCAGCTAGCATCCTATTAAAAGTGAGTAGGTTGAACACTGTATTAATATTTGGCATAACCGACATCACATTCAGCCTTTTATTACTTTAAGATATTTGTTAGTCTAGATATTAGATGTATATTGCTCCGTATTTTTAAATCCCAATGAATAAAAATCTAGAAATTTTTATCTACTAAATTACTTTTTGGTGCTTGGCACGTCATGGTCATGTAAAATCTTTTTTGAAAGAAAATGGGCACGGGGATGTAAAAAGGTTCGCCGACCCTGCTCTATATCATCCTCACCCTCAGAATCTGATGAAGGGGATAAAAATGCTTCATCTGAAGAGTCAATCAAACTTTCTTCTTCTGAATCAGAATGCATTTTATAGCGATATCACGATATTATTATTATTATTTCTTTAGTTAAGAGAAAAAAGATTTTTTTCAACGTTATAGCTGGAAACAATTTTGTGCATTCATAAACCGTGTAAAAACTGAACTATTGTGAAAGTAATACTGACTCGTTTTTTTCTCAATACAGTGCAATAGCTAATCTGAAGAAAGGCATTCTTAGAAGATCTCTTCCCTGTTTACCTCCCTTATTTATTTTGTCATGGATGGGGCCTCCTGAGAAGTTTATTGCTTTACGGTATAGTACCTTTCAAAACACGGGAGTTGGGAGGCATGTAAGACACCCACACTGTCAGTTCTATGGAACAAAGTGTCACTATGTTTTAAACACTACCCCCACTTTTGTTTTTTGAGGGTGGTTTTTTGTCAGATGCAGGTTATTTTATGAAAGAATTACCGCTTTCCTACTAAAAGAGCTACCCTAGATTGGTATTTTAGTATTGTTTGGTATATAGTATCATTTGACTATTTGATCGTTGCAATTTCAATCTGTGTTAATACCATGATTTTAAAATTTTCTCCCACAGGTGAATTATAGTAATAACACCATTTTAATCCTTTTATATGTGAATTTCTCTAAAAAAACATGTACCGTAAAGTAAGCCCCCTTTAGCAGACAAGATATTTTAATGATTATAGGAGGGGCTTATAATTGGAACTGTAGAAATTGAAAGAATGGGGGAAAAGGCAGGCCAGGGGGGGGGGTGCGGTATATTTGGAATTTATGAAATTTCACTGGATCTTTACAATTTTCAAAATAAAATCAGATCAAATTAATATTGTTTGGTTTTAATATCCCCTCCCGTAGGAGCTAAATAGTTTCCATTAATAAAATTAATAAATTAATAAAACAAACTCGTATAAAATAATTAAATTAGATATCAAAGAAATATGAACAGAAATTATAAAACTTAAACTCTATATAAATATTATTTATTAAATCTTAGTGCATAAAAATGAAGGAAAAGATTAATAGTACACTTCGAAAAAAATATTCTTTTCAAAGGTATTGTAGCGTGCATAGCGAAGTATGCCATTCAATGATATTTCATAAGATATATTCATTAGGGAGATATGGAAACAAAAAACTTAAAGAATTTCCAGTAAAAAACTTGAAGATGAGGTCTTATAAATGGCACTTTTTCAAAAAAGGAATAATTAACATATATGAGGAGGGCCGTTTTCGGACTTTCGGTATTTCGGCCGCTTACTTTCGGTACTTTACGATATATATACACGGTATAGTTTTAAAGTTACACTAAAATTTGAATAAAATTTGAGCAGCAATTATAAATTAGAAAATATTTTTAAAGTGTAATATTAATTTGGGTTTTTGATATTTTAATTATTATTACACAGCAAAAGTGATGCAAGTAAGAAAAAAGAAATTAAAAAAACGCTTTTAAGTATTTAGTATTATAGTTAAATGAAAAAACATTGAAATACTTTTTTAAAAAGAAAAGAAAACTAAAAAAAAAAGAAAAAGAAAAAGAAAAAGAAAAAGAAAAGAACGCATGTATTCATTTAAACAATAAATGCAACATTGCAAATTTTTTGAAATACTAATAATTATTATAATGGAATATAATCTTATGGCAAAGAATGATAAAATAAAATAAGTAAACACTGATATTCTATGAATTTTTCTAATTCCACACAAAAAACTATAACTCTTGTACTGTATATATTCTATGAATTTACCATAGTATCTGTTTTGAAATATAATGCTATTCTTATCCATTTACAAAAAACGTAATTCTCTAAGGCATTTTTCAACCAAATCTCTAAAAGCATTCGACTACAATAAACTACTTGACAAATAGTCCACGCCTATTATGTAGTGGAAAGAAGGAGTGGTTGATAAACGCCTTCTTTAACTCCCAGTCTCCAACAATGGGGGGGAAGCACAAACGCGTATACGCGACGGTGACCATTTAGAGATAACAAATGCCGACCGTCTATACGCGTTCATAACGCTTTTAAAGCAGATATTTCTGGGCGCGTATAAGCGGCCGTAACCCTTTAGAAGCACTTTATTTTGACTGCGGATATGCGTCTGTGACCACCGAAGGGTTAAACTTTACAAGGTGATTTAAACATCAGCCTGAAGACATTCCCTCTTAAAAGATGTTAATGATATTAAAATCTACCAAATACTTATTCCCCCCCCCCCCCCTTCACAGTTATTGTTAAACTTCACTTT
Organism: Maratus speciosus; assembly: GCA_963932465.1. Lineage (NCBI taxonomy): Eukaryota > Metazoa > Arthropoda > Arachnida > Araneae > Salticidae > Maratus > Maratus speciosus. The sequence goes on along the minus strand of OZ010787.1, from coordinate 200,157,523 downwards.
AAGATGCCATGATTAACAATAAATATGAGGAAAAGAAGTACTTACTCGATTTTAAGGTGGATTTGTGACTTTTAAGGGAGAATGACTGTTCATCAATACATAAAACACTTGTCCTCAAAAGGTTACATAAGTTTTTAAGAGATTAATTAATAGAACACAATTTTATTCTTTTGGATGTTACTTGTATCATTGAGCTATTATTACTTGATGAAGAATTAGTAGGAAATGCCTATACCTTTCTATTGTTTGAAAACATTTTTTTTTTTTTTGTCTCAGGAGGACGATAGTGGGATTCAGGGAAATGACGGCAGGCTAAATAATTGTCAGTACTACTAAATTTCAAATTTTCAGATATGTTCAAACTGATTCTTTTGATAAACGTCAATAATTTATGAATTTTTCCACCTTTTCATATTAGTCCAGGCAATAGGGAATTTTACCTAGCAAAATTAATGGTAGTTCTGGAAATTGACTTACTTTATGTTTTTTGGGTCGCTGAATCCAAATTTTTAACTTACCCCTAAAATTCCCCCCCCCCCAAAACCCCCCAAAATAGTTATTATTAACTTAAATTTCTTATTGTTTTAGGGGAAAAGCATTATGAAATTCAGAAACTAGACAAAATTTGCAACAAATAGGATATATGACATTATGACGTAGGATAAACGGGGAGAGAGGGGGCTGCCTCGGAACATTCCCCGCACGCTTTTCTCAAAAATTAAATTTTTTTAAAAAATGAATTTTTTGGGGGTTGCCGGGTGAAATTTTGGTGGGAAGTTACAAATTCGGATTCAGCGACCCAAAAAACATAAAGTGAGTCAAAATCCAGATCTAGTATTAATTTTTCCTGGTAAAATCCCTTATTACCTGGACTTCATAACTTAGTGCACATAGTGCCGCAGTGCATGTTCAGAGGCAGCCCTCCCCCTCCCCGTTCATCCTACGTCATAATGTCATCTATCCTATTTGTTGCAAATTTTGTCTAGTTTCTGAATTTCATAATGCTTTTCCCCTAAAACAATAAGAAATTTAAGTTAAAAACAACTATTTGGAGGGGTTTTGGGGGGGGGGAATTTTTGGGGGGAGTTAAAAATTTGGATTCAGCGTCCCAAAAAACTTAAAGTACACCTTATAGAGAAAGTTTGGAGGGGAGATGGGAGGGCGAATGTAAACATGTGAGTGGTTAAGTGGAATTGCGCAACTTAGTTCACGCAGCACCGCACACATTTTCCGAGGCAGATCCCCCCTACCCATTCATCCTATGTCATGTCGTATATCTAATTTGTTGCAAATTTTGTCTACTTTCTGAATTTCTAGATACTTTTCCCCTAAAACAATAAAAAAATTGATTTTTTTAATAAAAACCTTTTTTGTGAGGCTTTTTACCAAAATTTGGGGGTTTGCCATGGGAAATTTTGGTGGGAAGTTAAAGATTCGGATTCAGCGACCCAAAAAACATATAGTAAGCCTTTTTCCAGAACTACCATGAATTTTGCTAGGTAGAGCCCCTATACGGTCTCTATTGCCTGGGCTAATATCAATACTCTATACATCTTACAAGATGGATTGAAGGCTTTAGAGAAAGTATTGACCATAATCAGCTCTTCCAAATGCTGAAATATGTCAACTACACTTTAAAATTTTAATATAAAAAATACTTATTATTACTACTTTTAAATAAAAATATTATTTTGTTAATGATTGGTGTTTTAGAAATGGATAGAAATAATTTTAAAGGGTAAAAATATATAAAATGAATGTGTAAAAATTCAATCTATGAACCAAATCTGTAGAAAATTAACACTGATTTGAGTTTAGGGATTTAAAGTTAAACCATCCTTAAAGAATAAAGACAAGCAAGACAAAGAACATTTTTGTTGTCATAATGATTGATGACCAATAATTAGTCATTACAACAAATCAGCATCATTACAACAAATATTAACAACAATTAGTCACAGCAACATATTACAGTATATTGAGTCATAATTCATTTTTTAAGTAAAATAAAACTTGTTAAAAAAGAATCTCAAAGTCAAGGGAGTGGTAAGAATTCTATTTTAGACACAAGTAAACCATCTATTAAAGTAGTATTTTTACATCAGCACCATGAAATTTTGTTTAAGGCAAAAAAAAAAAAAAAAAACATATTTTCGGGTGTATAGCCCGCGGGTTATACAAGAAAAAAACATTTGGAATAGCCGCTGCGGCTTATACACGGTGCGGGTTATACAAAGATTTTTTTTTTTTAAAAAAGGAAATGGAAATCGTGATTTTCTACAATTTTTATACCCCAAAAAATTTCAAAAATCGTCGAAATTTTTGAATTTTTTTCGCTATGCCGCGAAATTTAAAGATTTTTTCCATGTTTGAAATGTTTTTTTTACTGTTACAAAGCATTATAAATTGTTATTTTTATTTATTTAAAAATGAAGAAAGTTCATTACGTAAAATCCCGATTATAAGCCACCCTCCCTCCCCTTTTTTTTTTAAAGAAAAAGCAGTTAAATTTGGGAGGGGGCTTATAATCGAGATTTAAAAAAAAAATTATTTAAAAACCTGTTTTATGATTAATTTTGAAGTAAATAACGTAAATACAGGGGCGAGTATCTTCTATATTTTGACAGCTTTCCGATTTGTAAAAAAAAAAAAAAATCTACCCCCCCCCCCAAAAAAAAAAAAAAAATCCCTCCAAAAAAAATCTAAGCAAAATTTTTAAAAATTACTTTTTTTTATCAAATGTGCTTCTTTATTTATTATTTTACTGCAACAATATTTAATCAATCATTTAACCCCCTTTCCAAAAAATATTGCTTCCCCCTTTACCCCTCCCTCTGGTACCAAACATGCATAATTTAACCTATAAAGTTCTTTAGATTTTTTAATACACAATATGCTATACAGATACACTATACTTACAGTAAATAATCTATCAGCTAAATTATTGTCTCTCCTGACTCTCATATCATGATCCCCCTTCCCCTCCCTGCATCTCATGCAGTTTAAAATCAGTAATTTTTTTTAACATTTCTGTTTGATTTGTGATTTTGTCGTAAAATATTTAAATAACCACCTAAATTATTTCACCCCCTCCCCCCCAAAAAATGTTTTCCTTTCTTTTTTGTTCCCTCCCCCAACACACGCAGTATATTTAAAAACAAATTGTTTTTACTTTTTTTTTTAACTCCAGTGTTGAATTCAGGGGGGTGGCCCGGAGGGGACTTCACCTCCCCTCCCAGAAGATTTGACATTTTGCATTTCCAATGGTCAAAAAGTGCGATTCTGCCCCCCCCCCCCCCCAGAAACACAGAAATTTCTCACAGAGAAAAGTGTCTGAATTCAACACTGTTTTACTCTATTTAATCATAAAATACACATGTAATTCAAGGGTTAGAACAGCTAAACTCCAGAAAAATCTTTTGCTTTCTTTCTGCATACTTAGATCCCCCCCCCCCCCATACACACACACACACCACCACCATTTGGGGAAAAAGGATGGAGAAAAAATTTCAAAGAGGATGAAGATTTTAGATGAGTGATACTTGTAAGAAATTATGTAGATGAGATTTTAGATCAATCACCTTGCTACAAAATACAGTTGAACCTCGAAAATCTCGGCATCCAAATTCCGGAAATCTCTAAAATCCGGACATTTTTCTGATTTCAGTTTTATTACTTTTTAAAATAAGACTGCTGTATCTTTCATATTTCTGATCAAATGCAGTTAAATTCTTTCAAATACAAACACTAAATAAATAAATATAGTTATATTCTGGTAAATGATTGACCATTAATTAAATACTTTAATTGTTACAAAAACATTGTAACTGGAAAACTGTAACTGAAAAGTTAAAAAACGGCATAAAATTGAAAGACGTTGATGACTCGAAGCTTCATATATTTTAATTCCAATAAAATCACTAAAGTAAATATTTATAACTAAAGAAACAAGCATGCAATTTCATTCTCATTTGATTGAACTGAATAGATAAACACACTTGATAGCCACTCTTCTACTAACACCTGCTCTTCTGCAACAGAATGATCAACCGAGTGACACATTGCCCTCTGACCTTGACTCATGCATTTGCCGATCTGGATGTGTTTGTTTCAGTTTCGTTTCTTCGAAAAGAACTTAAAATGCAGTAGAAAATAAGAAAACGAGGTTGTTCTTTTCTTTTTGCGACGTTTTGACAAAATTCTCGTTTTTTTTTCTTCCCGCAATCCTTTGCAAAATTTGCTTTTTCTTTTTTCAGTTCACGATCGTTTTATAAAACTGGCAATTTTTTTGCGACTGACTGACAAAATTGATTTTTTGGGGGGCGATCGTTTGTCGAAATTCGTGATATTTTTCTGTGACAGACTGACAAAATATAATTTTTTTTTCCTCACTCTTTTGACGAAATGTGCGATATTTTTCCTTGATCGTTTATCGAAACTGTTTTTTTTTTCCCCACAACCTATGACAAAATTCGCGATTTTTCTCAGCGAATGGTAGACAAATTTGATTTTTTTTCTCCCTTTAATTGATTATTGAAATTAGCAACTTTTTACAGCGATCAGTTGGGGAAAAAAATCTCTAATTGTTTCTTAGATATGTGACGAAATTCACGATATTTTTCCATGATTGTTTGAAGAAATTCTCTAAATATATTCTCAGAAGAATCGCGCAATTTTACATGTCATCTCAAAGACACCCCCCCCCCCCTTCTTCATGAAACTCTAGAAATGGCACTAAACGTTCTCAAATAAAGATTTTGTGATCTAACTGCACAATTTCACTCATATTTAAGATCCATTAAGCGATTTTACGTTAAGAAGTTTATTTTCTTTTCCAGATTTTTTTTTTTTTTTCTGAGGCTTTTTTTCTGTTCGATTTTTGGACTGGTGGCCGATATTTCTTTAATTTTCGGAACCGAGTGACTTAAATTTTCAGAAAATTCGGAATAAAATTTCTTCTGTATTATCTATTGTGTACTATATTTTAATTTATTGTGTTATAATATGTATATTTAATTTCAGTATAAGTGTTATGTTTTAGTGTACCATTCCTATTTTATAACTTAATTCGGCAATTTGATCATCGTTTATTGCACTAGGGGAAAAATGCATTTTGTATGTTATATTGCCATGAAAAATATTTTTTAACAGACCTCCAAAATCCAGAAAATTCGAAAATCCGCAAACGCCGCGGTCCCGCCGATTCTGAATTTTCAAGGTTCAACTGTAAGAAATAGGGCAGGATTTTTTTACAAACTAAATTTAAGGATTTTAAACTTTGCAGGGTGGGGGGGTTAGAGGAGAAATAAGAACTTTTGGAGAAAGAGGCGTAATTTAAATAATCGATTATATATTTGTTGTTATTAGCGAGCAACAAATAAAACAATAGAATTAAGATTGCCACGATTTTAAACTTTTTGTACTGAGGAGGGGGAGGGAGAGCAGAGAAAGGAAGCGGACACTTCATGCAGAGTTGTGGGTGGGGTTCATTAATATTATGTGAAAACATGTAGAAAATCGCCAAAACAGTCAAAATATTCCCTTAGATTTTTAGATAAATTTTTCACTACAAAAAATTTTGTGAAAGGAATGAGGGGGGGGGGGGGGGGACTTACAATCGGGATTTTACGGTAATGACCTCTAATTTAGAGCCCTGATTGAAATATACATTCGTAGATGGTGTATAGCCTGCGGGCTATACAACAACGCAGCTCCGCGGCTTATACACGAACTTTTTTTACTGTTCTGCTCTATTTAGGGGTGCGGGCTATACACCCGAAAATACGGTATATATATAGACATTTTTACATGTTTTACTGTAGTATACATATGAAGAAGATAAAAATTATTTTGGAGAACAATAGATGTCACTATATACAGTTGACTCTTTCAAATCCACATAGCTTGGGACAAGGGTTTGTGCAAATTTTAGAATTTTGAAGATTTCTAGTCACTGTGTTGTTTACATTTTTAAAACAGTAATTTGAATGTACTAATGTACTGGAAATCATAATGAATGCTTACAATAAAGTAAAATATTAAAATAATTAAGTAATAAAGTAAAATAATAAAAATTAAGCAAATTTCAAAAATGATTACAATTTTAAAAGTAAAGTTAAAGTAAAAAATAGGGCATAACATATGCATAATAATGATGAGATAATTTTTTCATCAATTATTCAATAAAACTCACCCCCAGAAAAGGTACTATAATAATTTACATAAAAATCATAAGATAATGAAGTTTTATTTCATATTTAGCCAGTCTTATTAACCAAAGAAGCTTGATTAACAAATAAATGTATTTGGTAAAAAGATCACAATTGCTATTGATATCAGTGCTATCTTGAATTTTTTTAGAAGTAAATTTATACTTCCTTCAAGAAAAAGAATGAGTTCAATCATATTAACCACAATTACATATTAAAATGTGTATCAAATGATATGAAAAATTGCTTTTGAATTTTCCCCCTATATCTCAACCCCCAAAGCAGAATACTCTGCAATGTTCTGCAATGAAATTCAGCTAATTGAGAATGTTCTGTGGGAATACAAAAGAAAGACACAGGGGGATTTTCGTATATATGAAGAAGTGTGATTGCATCTTTTATAGAAATACAAAAGACATTTTGTAAAATGCTGACATACACACCTGAAAGAATCTACTGCCAAATTTTGTGATTTTACACCGATCGAATGATGAATTATGCTGTTTTTTTTCTGACAATTGGCTGACAATTTTCTCAATATTGCAGATTTTTCTCTCTGTCAACTGGCAATTTTTTTTTTCCTCGGGCACAATCGTCGAATTTTGCAATATTTTCTCTCTCGGCTGATTGAAGAATTTCAAGATATTTTCTCTAATTCACAGAAGAATTTCACAAGAATTCTATATTTTTTCTTCAACCGATTGACAAAAATCAAAGTTTTTCACATGAGTATGTGACTGATCCACGAATTTAGTGTTTTTTACCGACAACTGATTGGCAAATATTCTAGCTTTTTCTTGCAACAGATTGGGAAAAAAGCATGAACTTTTTTCCACAATGGATCAAATAATTTCCTGATTTTTCTGACAATCTTCTGATTTTACACATGACTGATAGATGAATTTCATTATATTTTCTTTTTACTGATTGGCAGCTTTTTTCTCTTTCTTGCAGCTGATTGGATCAACGAATTTCCAATTTTTTCCAACAATCCACCAAAAGATCTTGCAATTTTTTAGCCTCAAATGATGGTTGACTTTAATGATATTTACTTTTTACCGATTGGCAAACTGTCGCTTTTTCACAACCAGCAAAATTGGAAAAAATTGTGGATCTTTTTAACGGCTGATCGACAAATTTTCGATTTTTTTTCTGACGTTATACTGACAAATTTCACTTTTTTATCTCACAACCAATTGGGAAATTTTGCGAAACTATTCTTGTACCGATAAGCAAATTTTGTAGCAGTTTTTTGTGACCAATTGTAGAAAATAGTGCATATTTTTCCACTACTGATCGACGAATTCCACAATATTTTCTTTCTGTTGATTAGCAAATTTTGATTGATAAAAATTCTGCTTTTTTTCTGTGGATGATTGACTAATTATGCATTTTACCCACAACTGATCGGTGAACTTCGCAATATTTTCTTTCTGTTGGTTAAAAAACTTTGATGCTTTTTTGCAACCAATTGGCCAAATCTGTTTTTTTTTTTTTACGACTGATCGACGAATTTTTGATTTTTTCCCGACGATCAACTGACAAATTTCGCTTTTTTTTTTCTTTTAAAACTTGTGACCAATTTTAAAATTTTGGGATATTTTTCTTACCAATAGGCAAATTTTTTAAGCTTTTTCTTGAGACCGAATGGAGAAAATTGTGAGTTTTTTTCTGCTACTGATTGACAAATTTCGCAGTTTCTTCTGACGATCCCCTGACTAATTTCGTGATTTTTTTAACTGCAACAGATTTGCAAATTTCGTGATTTCTTCCTTGTAGTGTAAGCAAATTTTGAACCTTTCTCTTGCAAATGATTAGAGAAAATCATGGGTTTTTCCACAGTTTCTTATAGCGATGCACTGATGAATTTAGCTTTTTTAAAAATTATTTTATCTGCGACTGATTGGTGATAATCGTCAATTTTTTTCTGTGACTGTTCATCGAATTTTCTATGTTTTTCCACAGCAGGCTGAAGAATTTCACGATTTCTTCATCATGATTGAGTGAAGAATTACGTAAGTTTTTCTCGCAACCAATTGATGAACTTTACAATCTTTTTAAATGGACAATTAAAGAATTTAGTGATTTTTTTCCCCCTGACCATTGAGTGACGAATTTCAAGATTTTTCCTTCGATTGAATGGCGAATTTTCTTAAAAATGAGAATTTGAAATGTTCTGCAGAGTAGTTCGTTGTTCTGCAACGTACGTCGCACTTTTAAGCACATTCTGCTTTGGGGATCTCAACTGTAAGTTTCACTGTTTACATCTGCAATGATATGCAGATTTTAGAGTAGCGGATTTGAGGGAGTCTACTATACAGGGTGTCCGATCTCAACGGTGTCCAATGGCTAATTCCTAAACCGTTAGTCATAGACATATAGTTCCAATTACAAAAATGTTTTAAATCAGGTAAAGAAACATTTTAAAAGTGATTTGGGTCAATAAAAATATTTCTTAAAAAATTACGAAATTTAAATTTTTATACGGTCCCCCGGTCCTATAAGTTACATTTAGTAATTTTTTCCTATTGCACTGACAAGGAAGACAAAAAAAGTCCCATTCATATAACGCTAAAATTGAGCGAGTTATGAAACTTTAAAAATGCATGACTTATGCCACTTTTCTACTCTGAAAACAAATGAGTTCAGCTTGGCTTTGAGGGATCATATACCAAGTGTTTAAAGTATTCGAAGATCGTGTATCTGCACTTTGAAAAAAAAAAAAATCCTACAAGTATTATGATTAAGTCTCAAATTGGCTAAAATAACATATGTTTTATTTTGTCAGGATTTGAGACTGTTTCTCTTATGATTTCTTTTAACAAAAATTATGTTTTTTTTATAAGTTTTTATGTTACTTCAACAATCGTATGTATGTTTTTCCAGTTCAAAATTTGTACTCGAACTTTAACCCACTTTTAAATATCCGATCGAGATTGCATTTTACATACTGGTGCAAATCCGATAACAATCTAATATTATTAAGATTTTTGGTGGTTACCATTTATACTTATTTTACAGGATAACACAAAAAATTTCGGATAGATTTCTGCCAAGAGTTTAAGAACAAGACTGCGATTGTTGGGTTTTTTAATTTTTATGTATTTTTTAGCACTGAATCCGAAAATTACCTTAATTTTTAACCATCATGTCAGGATATTTCGCAAATCATAAATTTTTCAAATTTACAGAATAACAAAAATTGAATACTATAAAGTATAGGAGATGGTTGTGTTTTTTAACATTTGATAATTGATTTTTACACACTTTTTAGCACTGAATCTGAAAATGACCTTCATTTTTAACCATAACGTTAGAATTTTTTTACAAATCGCAAATGTGTAAGTTAAAATATAGCGAAAATCTCATACTATAAAACATATGTAAAACATTTTTTATTTTATTTGATTTGATTTGATTAAAAAATTTATTCGATATTTTTGCTTATCCTGGGATTCTTACTGCTATACAGCTGAGTGGTCCGATGAGATAGGGGAGGAAATTCAATTTTAACATTGAACTTCTTAACTTTGAAATTTGCAATTTGCGAAAAATCCTGATGTGATATTTAAAAATGAATGTCAATTTCGGATTCAGCGGTACAGAATATATAAGAATCAATTATCAAAAGCCAAAAAACATGACATAACCCAACTTTTGCAGGCTTGTGCAATCTAATAATATTTTAAAATGCGTATCATTTTGTAAAGAATTGAGGCTGTTAATTTATAATCATTTTATTTAACAAAAATTCTGTTTTTTCTTTCTTCTTAAAATGTTTATTACAAATTGTATATTTTGCATTAATATGCCAGAATGATTAAAGATCTCAAATTTATATTGCAATGTTAATTTTACTCTCAGCCATTTTTTATATCTGACGAAATTATATTTCGACTAAATTTGTGAATGACCCCCAATTTGCAGCAAAAAATATGCTCCAACTTTAAACAGCTATTACTCGGTCAATTTTAATCGTAGAATAATGGAACTTTTTTTGTATTACTTGTCACTGTAATAGGAAAATTTCACTAAATATAACTTATAGGACTGGGGGACCGTATAAAAATTTAAATTTCGTAATTTTTTAAGAAATGTTTTTATTGACCCAAATTGCTTTTAAAATATTTCTTTACCTGATTTAAAACATTTTTGTAATTGGAACTATATGTCTATGACTAACGGTTTAGGAATTAGCCATTGGACACCGTTGAGACCGGACACCCTGTGTATCATACTTCAAAAATGTATAGCTTGAAAACAAGAGTCACAACATGTCCATTTGTGTTTGTATCTTTAAAGTATTCATAAAAGGGTTTCCAATCATTTTATAAACTTTTTCTTCTTTTTTTTTGTAAAATGCCAAATTTTATTATTTAGTTTTTTTTAATTTTACTTCTATTTATCCAGTTCAAAAGATAAAAAAAAGTTTATCTATATACTAATCAACTCCAAATAGTATTCATGTAAAATCAAGAATTATTCTAGATGATTTTAAGATCCATTTTGATATATTTTGGACTTTTCTTGAACCTTGTAACAAATTCAGTAATTATAACAAAGTAAAATATTTTGTAAAAAATAATAATAAAGTTATTGCTATATCTAATAGAATATTTACCAACAAACCTTACAAAATACATAACTGCTGAGAACTACAGGTAAAAAATTTTAAAGTTAAAGGAAATTCAAAATTGCAATTAATGATACAGATACTGTGAAATATCTGGAAAATTGAACTTTTGAAACTGGTGTTTTTCAAAAAATGCATATACAGTAAAAGTATTTATATCATGGATGCTTGAAAAATGAAGTTCATATACAAGATTTTGATTTTTGAAAAAGAATAAAATAGAACATGAAAAATCAACTTTTAATTTCTTTTATAAATGTAAGATGAAAGTATCTGAATTGTGAAAATTTTTCACTTCCATTTTCTGGCTGATTTACAAGTTTTGGAATGCCCTGATTACAATTCAACTATATTTGTAAAATGTCTGCATACGAGATACAAATTTTTTGGCCACATTAACTCAATAATTAATATACAGAATTTCATAAAACTGCATATTTAGTAGACATAAATTAGTGCTGATTACATTTTGGTATAAGGGGTAACTGAACCCATGAGGTAACTGGGCCATAGGCTGTTTTATAAAAAAAACATTGATGTTTTTAAGTTTTAGCTTTTGTCAACATTGCAATTCTCTACTTCTTAAAACAATGTGTGTCAACTCAACCATAACTCTACCTTTGCTGTGATAGGTTGCCGAAAATTTAGGTTTGTTTTTTTAAAAACAATGTCCATTTGGTTGAACTCCCTCGGCTTTTTATTAAAATATGGTAAGTACTTTTAATTTATTAAACAATCTTTTTATTTAAAGATTCAACACATAAATACATTAATATTATCAGGTATCTATACATATTTACTTCATGTTTCAAATATAAGGCTGGTGTTTCAGTCACCCCATAAATTTTTCTTGAATGAGGTAACTGGGACATGTATGAAGGGTAACTGGACCATATGGGATTCAGTTAGCCCAACAGTTATAAATACCTTTTTGAGTTTCTCTTACTATGGGAAATTAATTTCTCCATTTTTTTTTTTTTTTTTGCTTGCAATAAAGAAAATTACATAATGCCTTATTAAAATTATATAATAAAAATTAAAAAAATCATGTTGGGGGTATCATACCAAATTTCTTAAGTGTGATAGCTATAACTCGAAATTTTACAATACAGATGAAGAGATGTACATAAGGCAAAGTGAGATTATTAGAAAACTATCGAAACAAATAAAAAATAGTTCTGTTCGATATAAAAATAAGGTTACATTCTCCACAGGTTTGTAGGACATATCGAACTTCCATTGTGGTAAATAAAAAAGAGAATGAGATAGGGGAGGGTTGATACATTGGCAATTTTTCTCAACAAATGGCATTAGCAGCCAATCTAACACATGTAAAGGGTTCTTTTATTTGCAAAGACCATCATTAGCTGGACTAATCAGTGAAGAACTGACAACTTTTCTTTTCTTTTAACTTTGAAGGTTCTTGGAATGTCAATGTAAATTTTTTCAATTGCTGATTTTCTTTCATAACTCTTATTATTGTGAAGATAATATCTTGTAATTTTTTTTAATTTATGAAGCACATTGTTAGTATTAGTTTTACTAGAAAGTAGATTGCCATTTTGCAACTGCATTTAAACAAAGTGATTGAAAATCCAATAAGGTATAATAGGGAAAAATGATACATTAGTACTAGGGAGAAATGACACACTTGTATATTTGAAATTTAATAGTTTTTCTTAAGTTGCAAACTAATATAAGACTGTAATATTCATTATTGTTTTACAGCAAGAGCTACGGAAATTGGTAAAGAGGATTAATTGGTAAAGCTTCTCCGAAATCATTTACTCTAACAAATATTTTTTTTTATCTGGATTTAAAAAGACTGAAATTTATCCTTTTGATCTTAATTGTTTCGGCAATATCTGTTTTTTTACCCTCAACATCTTCTTGTGTCAACATCGTCTCCACAAAACCAATGAGTTAAATATGAATCAGTTATCTACTGACAATACACCTAAAAAATCTTTAGATGAAAATACAGGGCCTTCACATACCACATTTACAAGTCTCCCAAGGTTCCAAGGATATTAGACCTTATCCCAAGAAAACAGCTTCAACCACAAAGGGTGGAAAACGTAAAATAAAATCTTTAATATTGATTGATATGATTGTCAAAAAACGTTTAATAAACAATTTAAAGTTAGTGATTTATTTTCGAAAAAGTGTGTTAATAAAATCTTTAATATTGATTGATATGATTGTCAAAAAAAAGTTTAATAAACAATTTAAAGTTAGTGATTTATTTTCAAAAAAGTGTGTTAATAATTTTTTTGGAATAAACATTTCTGAAACAAAAATATGTCCATGTCATTTCTTTTTAAATTTTATTAAAATATTTCAAGATTTATCATAAAAAATTGCATGACACAAAAAATTGAATCGTCTACATAAAAAAAACAAATTTACATAACAATGTATCAAATCTCCCTTGCAAGTGTATAAACTCTCCCCAGTAATGGGGAGATTTGATACAATAGTAACCATTCATAATAATTGAGATATATTTTTTGAATGATTATTTTTTAAATTAACTATATTTTTAATAAATAAATAAAAGGTCACTTTATAAGAAAACCCAAAAAATTTTATTAAAAATATCTTTCTAAGGGTTATAAGAAATTAGTAAAAAGAAAGTGTATCATATCTCCCCTACCCCCCCCCCCCCCTATTTAAGTACTTACATAGCTGTTTGTTCACAGATTTATCTTGTTATTTTTTTCCTTAAAATACCTATGTAACTTTTATAATTATTACTTATACTAAAGTACATAAGTAGTTACTTAATTTTTATGTTTTTTGTATAAATAAATTTAATATTTTCACTTTTAGTGCCTTTTTTTAGACATATTGACAGTAAAGTTTTCCCTTACAAGACCCTTTAGTTGATATATAATGTACATGATTTGCCTGGTTTAAATTTTTTTTAGTTGTTTACACTTTTTCAAACAGGACCTGATACCCAATATTAAAAAAAAAAAAAAAAGTGTGTGGAACATAGACCCTCCTAGTTCACTTGCCCCATTTTTATGGAGCGACTGGACCCATGAGGAAAGAAAGATGAAATATATATATTTTTTTTTATTTTTAGATATTAAAATGTAAATTTGAGCATTTCTGTCTGATAGAGGGAACCTAACTGAACACATTTACAAAAGTTCAGACTTTAATTCAAATGAATATTAGCCTTTTGAAGCTGAATTGCCAGAATCTCCAGAGTCACATTGTAAAATCATGGCTCAGTTGCCCTTCATAACCTTATATTGTTTGACAGGTAGCACTGTTCAGCTGTATTTTTCAAGATATCTGTGATAGCTATATCTCAAGAACTAAGGCAAGGGATTTCATCCAACTGCATGCTCAGTTGGACCTTAACATAAATTGGTGTCGATTCCATTTTAGTGCATATCACCCAACAGGTGGCATCATTATTCTGTTTTCACGATTTCTGTGATACAGATATTCCAAGAACTAATGCACAGAAATTTACAAAACTTCATATCTAGTCAGACCTTACATAAATTTATGCTGATTACATTTTAGTGCATATCACCCAGCAGTTTGTGCTGATATGCTGTATCTTTCACAATTTCCATGATAGCTCTATCACAGTACCTATTGAATGGAAATGTACCAAACATAATATGCAACATGCTCATTATGGAAACTATGCTGATCCAATTCTGGATTTGATCAATCAACAGGGAATGCTGTAATGATATGCTTTTTACTATGAACATTATAGCTGTATCTCAGTTTCTATGACATAGAAATGCAACAAATTTTTAATTAAAAATATATATGTTAATCTAATTTTGAATTTGAATGCCTAGCAGGGGACGCTGTTGTCCAGCGCTTTCTTTTAATCCACTTATCACTGTAAATAGGTGTTAAATTCAAGGAAATGTACTACATTTTATATTAATAACTGAGATATTTAAATTATACATATAAGAATAATATGGAAGAAAGTTTTCTGATAGCCACAGCATACAAATGAAATATTTGAAAATAGAATTAACTCACCATAATACTTTTGTACATATTTATACCTTCTATATCACAGTTCTTTTGCTCTAAGGACACTTTAATAATATAAAAATCTTGTAGAGGTGGACTAAGGCCATTAGAAACTGGACCATTAGACAAATTTGAGAGAGATAAGCAGGAATATGACTTAGACACCTAAATAATAAAGAAATAAATAAGTAAACACAGACAAAAAAAGGTAATTTATTATAAGGAAATATTCAAAACATAGAAAACTCCAGGTACCATTTTATAAAAAATAACTGATTCTACATATAACTAGGTCAAGAGAATAATAACTATAGTACATAACATTCCAAATTTTAAAACCTATAGAACTTGAAATTTTTGAAATGCAAAAACAAATTTTGACATCTTAGAAAAATGTTATACTTTATAATTTAAAGCATAAAATTTAATACTTCATTAATATTATACAGAAGGAAAAATTACAAAATAGGCTAAATACTGCAAATAAGAACTTTTTCAATAACCATAGATGCCAATTAGTACATCTCCTGGGCACTGTGTCAATTGACCAATTGAAATGAGCATATTTTGAACCAGAAAATTTATTTAATAAAATGTGTCTAGTTTTTATACTGTACATATCTAACTTCTTTTTAAGTAAAATTTCTCATCGTGTTAAAATGCATTTTTAAGTGCTAGAATGACAAACAAATTAATCATTTTTCATGTAATACAAGATGATAGCATAATAACTTTAAACAGCATAAAGTGTTTTAAATTAAAATTAAATTAGATATGATTAAAGACCTTTTTTTTTTAAAATAGGCATATCAAGGTTATATATTTCTCCATCTTGAGAGGAGACAACTATAGCAATGTTGTACTTGATGACCAGGGTAAACTATTTTTTTAGACCTCATTTGGGAGCAGGGATACTTATTTGTTTGTAGATCGAGTAATATAAACTATATATAGATCTATTTACAGTCTATTTCTTTTCAATCGACATGTCTAGGTCACAAGTTCATCTCTCTGCTTCAACTAATTTCCACAACAGTACAGAATGCTAGTTTATGAACTATTTTTTCTCACCATACTTTGTTCATAAACTAGCATTCTGTACTGTTGTAGAAATTAGTTGAAGCAGAGAGATGAACTTGTGACCTAGACATGTCGATTGAAAAGAAATAGACTGTAAATAGATTTCTTAACTCTTTGCAATCTTCATTTTACACATAAATTAACTCTTTAAATTTAATAATAGATGCCACAGATATTTAAAATGAATTTAAAAAAATAGTACCTATTACTAGGCTTGCATGGTTTTAATTTTGAGTACCACTATTTTCAAACAATATTTGCTTAAATTATTTTCAGAATTTCTGCCATTAAATACGGTGAAGAATATACTATTGAAAAATAGTGAACTATGTAAAGTAGGAACTATGCAAACCCTGAACATCCTATTGGGAAGAACATCTTTTTTCTGGAAGACAGAGGTAAAACATCTCCCCCCCCCCCCCACCATGGTAGGAGACATCAAAGCTTATCCATACTCACTTATATACTAAAACAATACTAACTATAATTAAATCCATAGCTTTTGTTGACAATTACAAAGTTTAATAAACAAACAGTACATTCAAGTTTCCAGGACCACGATTTGATTTAAAGGCTGCAGATTCTTCACAAAAATTATATTTGCATAGCTTTATGATTAAGATTATTAATAAATGTTATTAAGCTGATGTCATCATTATTATAGATGTCATGAATTTTTAATAGATATGTTTTAAATATTTATTAAATTAAGTAATGAAAAAAAAATCAGAAAACTGTGCCCTCATGGTAAAAGCAACATTTGCTAAAGCAAAAGTGTCAAATTGTAGCCAGCAGATACAACTAATTTTAAATAGTAATATTTGTCTTATTTATTTGCAAAATTCTGCTATTAAATAAGATGAAGATTACAATTAAAAATAGTGGTATCCTATGTGCTATAGTTTACCATCCACATGTTAAAAACATCGAGGCTAAATTAAAAATTTAGATTTTTCATGTATAACTATGTATTAACAGTATTTTATTAGGTTGAGCAAAAGTTCTGGGAAATTTTTAATCTAATAGTTACCAGAATTTGTATCGTATATAGGAGTACTAGTGGTATATCTATAGGAGTTCAGGAATTTCGGCTCCAAAATGCCTATTGAACAGTACGATTTGCTTTTGTTGATTCAGCATTATTGGAGAAAAGGTCTAATGATTCTGAAAGCCGTCAATGAGATTAATGAGGGTGAAGGTGGTGGTACAGCAACAAAATCGACTGTGGGCAGATTATTTAAGCAATTCGAGGAGGGCAATTTTAATCTCAAAGACATGCCTCATTCTGGCTGGCCATCTGTTTTGGATGAAAGTGACTTGGTAGCCGCTGTGGAAGAAGCATGTCAAGATTTTTTCCATTCCAAGGAGCCGCCATGGTACTTCCAGCAAATCTGGAATCTGGCAGAAAGTCGTGGACTATGATGGCCTCTACTTTGAAGAATAGTCATTGTTTCTTTTGTTGTTAATTTGCACATAACAACGGAAATTTTACAAATTTCCCAGAACTTTTTATTCAACCTAGTAATTTAAAAGTTATATCTCACTAATGAATTTTGCAATGTAAAAATTTAATTATTCTATGCTTTGCTTAAATAAATAATCAACACATTTACATTACCTTTTTTATAATCCTTTCCACTTTATGTCTTCTTCCTACACTCAAATGACAAAACTTACTCTTTTTTTTTCCGGATAACCAGATTTTATTTACAAAGCTAAATTTCAGGTGTGATTCAGAATTAAAATTTTTTTTCTGAAATTCACAGCAAATTTTCAAGGTTACAGCAGAGGGAGGAGGATCCCCTCTCAGTGCTAATTATTTTTGTTGCAGTTCGGATTAACTGTTTTTCAAAATTCAGTTCAGTATATTATTCTAGATTAAAAACTATATAATAATCAACATAGATGCTCGTGTGTGTGCAGTTTTCTAAAGAGACTGCTGCATTTTTTGCCGATCTCTTGATGAAATTCGCATTTTTTCCATGATTCTTTGACGAGAATCGTGTTTTTTCCACGATCCTTCGATGAAATTTGAGGAATTTTTTCGCGATTCTTCGATCCCCATACGACCTTGCACAGAGACTGAAATTTCTATGCTTTCATAGGGTGAAAGGTGGTGCAAGTTATGAATTTTAATTATCAATATGTCAGCAAAATTTTCAAGTGCTAAAGGGTAGATTTTTTACTATATTAAAACAAACCTTTTTTATTTTAGTTTGAGCAAATTAAAAAAAAATTATGTTACCTTAAATTATGCTTGAAGACAACTATCATAACTCAACCCTAGAACTGCCCTCTGGAGGTATTCTGCATCCCAGGTAATTTTCACAGCCCTATCATTTTGATGGCTTGGAAGAGAGCATTTTTAAAAATTACATTAGGAGAAGGGATTATTTACAGGTTTATAACCTAAAAAACCTTAATTGTTCCTTTAATTCTGCAAAATTGGCATTGTTAGAGGGCTTGGTGTTTACATAACACCAGAATGAATCACAAAATTATTTATTACAAGTCTTAAATTGTTTGTACTATTTTTTGTTCAAATTTATATTATATTCACTTACATATTATATTTAAAAGTTTTTAATAGGTAAAATCAAGGTCACATCTAACAAAAAAGCATAAGAGATTAAATATATATTTTAGCTACTGAAGATTCACCACAACTACCAAATGAATTATCGAATGACTCGGAAATTGATAATGAAGAATTAGATGGTTAAGATGAAAATATATTCAGTCCAAATAAATATTAAATTTCAAGTCATAAAAATGAAGTTGATGATAAAATAATTATATGCAAAGCTGAAACGCAAAAAGGCTGAAAATTTCAAGAGATAGTGTTACATGTACACATTAGGGAAAGATGTTCTGTTTATTGCCTTCATGATAAAGATAATATATAGGAAATTGCTTCCAATCATTTTAATTTAATTGAATGTTGTAGTAATGAATCAGTAATAACACAAAGACTAGTTTGGCTGAGACCTGACTTTTATTTCTTTCTTCAGTTACACGATAGTCCTTTTAAGTCAGGCATGATACTCTGAGAATCTGAGAGTCGATAATTGATTTTCTATAGTATGCATTAAAATAATTTAGCATTAAAATTTAAATAATATATAGGTGTTATATATACAGTGAAGCACCGTTTATGCGTTTTTCAAGGGTCCAAGAAAAGAAAACGTATAAATGAAAAAACGTATAAACGAAAATCACAAAAGTACAAACATTTCCGTAATTACCATCAATAAAAAAAATCATAGATAAATTAAAATACACGAAATACAAGAGGTATGTAATACTAAACTTCTTATTCCGGATATAATTTACAACTTACTGCTATTCATATTCATTCATCATGTACAAAATATTTTGTTATTTTAGGTTGTACGGAATTTTTGGAATGCACAGAAAAAAGTTCATTGTTCAGAGTAGTGATGGGCGATTCTGGAAAATTCAGGAATCGATTAAAATCGACATCGTATAAAGCTGAATCGATCACAATAAGAATCGATTCCCAAATTCTAGAATCGATACTTGAATCGATATTTCGATAGTCACAGATTCGCACAGATAAGCTCAAAAAAATTAATTTCAAAACTTAGCGAATCAGCAGAGCCGTAGCGACCACCTCCCATACCTCACATTTAGAGGGTGGACAAAGTCAGGGGCCCAGTCGTAAGCCCAGACCTTTGAGTCAAATAATAAAGTTTTTAACTTTTAAATTATTAGTTTTAAGATGTAATTTTACTAATATTGTAATTTAGATTTTAATTAAATTTATTTTTTAAGAAAGATCTCGGTTAAATATAAGTTAGAAATTGCGCGTCAAACGTGGCAAATGTGGTGCGCTCGTACTATAACAGTGCACTTCATAAGTGCATATCAATTTCATTCTGTTCGAAAGTCTGTAACATCCTTAAAATGCCCTTGAAATAATTTTTTCCATTGGCCGTAATGTAACGGAAAACTTTTGACTGTCCCTGTAATTAAATCATTGTGATTTCTTCCAGCCTGAATTAAAATTTAAATTTTCAGGGACATGATTCACGTTGCCATAAGAACCGATTTAGTATTCTTACAATTTGAGTTTAATAATGTAACTAGCAAAGTTTATTAAAGTTCATTTATTTAAAAAAAAAAAAAAAAAAAAATCGTCGCTGCAAGACGTGAAAATTTAGTTTTCTCAGAAGAAATAAAAATCAATTAATTTTACTGTCTTAGAAGGATAGTGGACGCACATGTATATTGCTTGGAAATCTTTAACATTATAGCTAGTAACTAGCGGGTTCCCCCTAATATGAAATCTCGAAGCGAACGAGCCGCGAACCGGGTTCCCGCTGCCTACAGCACCGTATAGGTGTACCCCCCACCCCCCCCACCAATTTCTGACATTCATTATTTAATAATTTTTTATTATGTGTTATAAACTATCTTAAAATTTCAAACAAATCGCCCTGTTATATTTTCTAATTTTGTTCTGCCCCTCCCCTCTATCCCCCCCCCCCAAAATGTGACGCGCCATTCTTTTTTTATAATTTTTTATCATGTGTTATAAACAATCTTAAAGTTTAAAACAGATCGCATTGTTAGATTTCCTAATTTTAACAAAATCGCGTTATGTTAGTTCCAGATTCCACCACCAGGGTGCGCACTCTATTCCTAACAAAACTGTGAACGAAACTCCGTTAAACAACCTATCAGTAGATATATTACTCAAGAGTGTGGCAATCTTGATCAAAAATTTAAGCTATTTGCCGAAATTACTTTTCGGAAATAGTGGTAACTAAACTTTTGACTTTTTTATATTTAATAAGTAGCATTTATCTCAGGACTCCGTCAAAAAGCCCACCTAAAACGGTAAGGAACGCTAAGGTTTAAAAAAAATTCTAGCGGCCTCCCCCCCTCCCTCCTCCCGAAATTTTCGCACCATTCTTTTTTAAACTTTTTCTTATGTGTTATAAACTATCTTAAAGTTTCGAACAGATCGCCTTGTTAGATTTTCTACTTTAAATGAAATCGCGGTCTGTTAGTTCTATATTCCACCACCAGGGAGCGCAGTCTATTCAAAACAAAAGTGTATCTAAACTAAACTCTTGTATACAACCTATCCGAAGATACATTAGTCTAGGGGGTGGTAGTCTTAAGCAAGAATTCAAGATATTTGTGAAATTACTATTCGAAAATAGTGGTATGAACACTTATAAATTTTTTTATATTGAAAAGGTAGTAATTATCTCAGCCCGCCGTCAAAGAACCGCACGCTAAATGGTAGAAAACGTTAATGCTGCTATAAAAAATCACGTGACTGCCTTTAAAAAAAAGCCTTTAATAGAAATAAACCAATTAGTGAAATAATAATTAATATCTCAGCTTGTAATTAAGATAATATTTTTTCGAATTTCTGAAAGGAGAATTTCTTTTTTTGCATCGCCCTGTCCAAGTTTCGAATTTTTACCCCCCCTTACATTCTAAGATGTGGTCCCCTTTTAAAACAGTACAAAATTCTTGGGAATCACTTTGTTTAAATTGTTAAATATATTATTTAAAAAAAAAAGGATTTAAAGCATTTTAGCACGTATTTTCATACCTACACCCTTGAAAAAAATTAATAACATACAGGGGATCCTTTAGTTTCGGAAAGCTCCGAAATTTCATAAAATTCAAAGTATCATAAATCAGTAAGTTTGGTTGTAAACGACTGGAATTTTTATAATACAACTTCCACAAACACTTTGACAAACTTGTGAAATACCGCTTAACTAACGAGAACCTTGAATCACGTGGCTTTAAACCAAGAATGATAAGTTTAAAATGGAAAAGAGACGAAATTTGTTATTACCATTCATAAATAGTGCTCACCAAGAGCTGCAGATATAATATCAGTGTTTAGTTGGTAAACAAATGACTTGGGAAGAATGTCAAAAAAGGTCCCATTGAAATTGGACCATAATTAAGAAAATTGGGATGGGGGGGGGGATGTATTGGTGACGAACTGGAAAAGTACAGCTTAATTAACTAGTAACACAAATAACTTGGCTCCTAAACTAAAAATATAACAATTTAACCTAGAAAGAAAAAGGTTCTTATGCGAAATTTGACAGCAGTTCTGCCTTTAAAACAATAAATCCGAAAGAATAAATATATATTCCTTTGAAATTACTATCAAAAATATCAATACAAAAGTTGGAGCACGATTGACCCTTACCAAAAAGAAGGAAGG
The DNA here is from genome assembly GCA_963932465.1 of Maratus speciosus. NCBI lineage: Eukaryota > Metazoa > Arthropoda > Arachnida > Araneae > Salticidae > Maratus > Maratus speciosus. Next base: position 200,135,355 of record OZ010787.1, on the reverse strand, counting down.
CTAGAGACAGAAAATAAAAGATCACATTAAAAGCTTTCCAACGATATGTTATACGACATGGTTTGGAAGAAACAAAAAATACCCCCCCCCCCCCACCCCGAGGGAGCAGGTAAGCCCCAAACGGTCGGAGGGGCGACCTCAAAAGTATCTTTGGTCAAGGTTTCAAAATGTGGCTTTATAATAAAATAGAACAAGAATTGGACATTTTAAAAATTGCATGCAAATTTTGAACGGCCCTGTAAATTAAGATTAGCTAGGAAAAGGGGAGAGGGGGTGGAGAGATTAGAAGGGACGAACTTGAAAAATACAATATAATAAACTAGTAACCTGAATAACTAGGATTCTAAACAAAAGTATAACGATTTAACCTAGTGTTGAATTCAGGGGGTAGCCCGAGAGGACATCCCTCCCGGGACATTGAAATGTCTCTCCCGTAAGTTTTGAGATTTTATGCTTTTTAATGGACAAATGTGCACCCCCCCCCCCCACTATGGAACTCTGAAATGCACCCCCCGCCCCACCCAATCCCGACCGGAGTCGCATAAATCCCTCCCTGAGAAAAATACCTGCATTCAACACTGATTTAACCTAGAAAGTAAAAAAAGGCTCTTATACAAAATTTTACAGCAATTCTCGCACTAAAACAGCAAAATTGGAAGAATTGATTCAACCCGAATCGTGGATCGACCGCGATGCGATTTGAATTGAAGTAAATCAAAACATAACGATTCGACATTGCATCTAAAGAATTGAAGTAAATCAAAAAAATAACGATTCTGAAGATCGCATCTGAAGATCGACATCGGCATCGAATCTGAACTGAATCGATTCACCGTTTCTGATCCAAGGGCAGAATCGATGCGTTCATCTTGTCTTGCTTTCTTTTGTCTTTAGAAAAATAAAGTGTTGTTTTCGTGAAAAGTTTCGACTTCCGGTTTCTAAGGATTTATAGTTTTAGAACTTCTTGTCTGGAATACGATTTGACTATTTTTATAAATTTTTTGTCTGTCAGTCTGTCTATTTGTTTGTCTCTGACAAAAAAATTATGAGCGGTCATTTCAAGAACTAATGCATGGAATCTGTTGAAACTTTAGATTCAGTTAGACCTTCATATAAATTGGTGCTGATTACTTTTTGGTGAAAATCGCTCAACAGGTGGCGCTGCTATGTTGCATTTTTCATGATTTCCGCAAGATTGCTATCTCAAGAACTAATGCACGAATATTCACCAAACTTCAGATTCAGTTTGACGTTGACATAAGTTGTTGAGGATTAGGTTTTGATGTAAATCTACTGGCAGGTGGCGCTGCTATGCTGCATTTTTCCCGATTTTCGCAATAGCTCTATCTCAAGAACTAATACACGGATTTTCATAAAACCACATTCAGTTAGACGTTGGCATAAATTGCTGCTTATTAGGTTTCGGTGTAAATCGCCCAACAGGGGGCGTTGCTATGCTGATTTTATCAGCAGAGTTGAATTCTGACATTTTTCTCCGGGAGGGACAGTTCAGAGGGGGAGGGGATTGGACTTTCGTACATTTTAATGTACAAAAAGCATAAAATCTCAAACTTTCTGGGGGGGGGGGGGCATTTGAATGTTGCGAGGGGGGGGAGCAATGTTACCCTCCCGGGCCATCCCCTGAATTCAACACGTTTTTCAGGATTTAAATAATTTTAAGGATAATATCTCAAGAACTAATGAACGAAATTTCATCAATTTTTAATGTACAAAAACGTATTGAATTCAGGGGGTGGCCCGGGGGGGGACATTCTCCTCCCCCCGAAACACTCAAATGCCCCCCAGAAAGTTTGAGATTTTATGCTTTGTTGCGGGGGGAGGAATGTCACCCCCCCGGGCCACCCCCTGAATTTAACACGTTTTTCAGGATTTAAACAATTTTAGGGATAATATCTCAAGAACTAATGAACGAAATTTCATCAAACTTAATACTCTGTTAGACAATGCAGTTATCCATGATTAGGTTTTTGTGTAAATGATATAACAAATTGTGCTGCCATGCTGCTTTTATCAACAGTGTTGAATTCAGACATTTTTCTCCGGGGGGAGGGATTTCTATGGTTATGGCGAGAAACATTCTAGAGTTACGAGGGGGGGGGGGGGGGTGGACTTTCGTCCATTAAGCATAAAATCTCAAATCTCCCTAGGGGACATTTCAATGTTCCGGGGAGGGGGGGGGGTGTCCACCCGTACCAGCCCCTGAATTCAACACTGTTTTTCAGGGTTTACACAATGTTTGCGATAACATCTCAAGAAGTAATGAACGGAATTTCATCAAACTTAATATTCTGTTAGTCATTGACGTAAGTTGTTTCTGAGTCTTTCGTGTTAATCATGTAATAGGCTGCGTTGCTATACTGCTTTTTTCATGACATTCATGATAGCCATATCTCAAAACTAATGCACGGAATTTAATCAAACTTCATATTCTGTTACACTGTCGTATAAATAGATCCTTATTAGGCTTGGGTGTATGCTACCCAACAGGTGTCACTTTTATGCCCTTTGAACTGGGATTTTCCGTTGCGGACATCTAAGAGGGTGTGGGTCGAAATTCAATGATTTGTTAGGAAAATGGGATTCTTACATATATTTTTTAAATACACATATTTCAACGAACCTATAGTTTTGGATCCTCATGATGGGTATAGGTTATTTAAATTTGACACTGTGATAGTGAATTTTGAAGTTTTAACATTTATGAGACAGAAGAAAGTTTTACGATTGGACATCCAACTACTTGACCTTAAATTTTTGAAGGAAAATGAAAATGATATGACCTTTAGAGACATCGATTAAAAAATTTATAGTATCGATTAAATCGAGTTGACCATAGTATCGATTAAATCGATTAAAAAAATCGAAATCGCTCATCACTAGTTCAGAGTTAAAAGTGCCATCTTAACATTATCATTCAAATCACTGCTAATGAGGTATTCTTGCATGGTGTTAAAACCTGCCAAAGCTTGATGAAAACTTGGCAGTGGCTTTTCGGTGCAGTTATCCTCTTTTTCACTGCTAGTTTCCTCATTTGCAATCATTTCATCGATTGTTAGAAGAGAACATGTTGCAAGTTCCGAATCACATTGCACAAAATCTTCAAATGTAGTAACATCACTTAAATTTGACCAATTTTCTGGTGGAGCAGAATGATCAGGTTCAGTGTTTTCAATAGGATTGACATCCACTGGTGTTAAAAATCTGCCAATGGTGAAGCAGTTTTTTATTGTTTTGGATAAAACATTTTGCCAAGCCATCATTATGAAATTCATAGCTTGTAAGATGTTAATGTTCACATTTTCAAAGTCACTGTGGTCTAAACTGCTGATAGCAGCTTTCACCAAAAGTTTTCGATAATGTTGTTTTAGGGATTTTATGACTCCAAAATCCAGTGGCTGCAATTTGCTGGTACAATTTGCAGGGTAGAATTTAACAGTTATGTTTTTTAGAAAGTCTGTATTAGGTGGATGAGCTGGACACTGATCAATGAATAAAATGATTCGCCACTTTTAGTTTCGCATTTTATCATCTAATTCTTTTAATCAATTGGTAAAGAAGGACATTGCCATCCATGATTTTTTATTGGCCTGGTACATTGTTGGTAATGTTTTCACATTTTTGAAGCAGCAGGGCTTTTTTGATTTGCCAATAATCAAAGGAGGCAATTTTTCTGATCCATCTGCATTGGCACACAATAACACTGTTAATCGCACTTTACTCTTTTTTCCACCATGACACGTATCCAATTTGATTGCAAGAGTTTTAGATGGCAGAAGATTATAAAACAAACTGGTTTCATCTGCATTGAAAATGTCTTTTTGTTCATATCCTTATATCAGATCTGGCAATTCGTTTTGAATCCAATCATCCACTGTTTCGCAATCAACATCTCCAGACTCTCCACTTATAGCTTTGCTTGTTATGCCATGTCTTAATTTAAACTTGTGAAGCCATCCTGAAGAAAATGATGCATCACATTCCACATTCAGCATCTTCAAAATTTCTTGCGCTTTCTCTGTAAGCAAAGGGTCGCTGATGGGAATTTTTACACTACGACACTGATTAAACCACTGTAAAAGCAATTTTTCAACATCAGCGAATTTTCCGCTTTGGATTCGAAGTTTTTTTTAAGCACTACATCCACTTTGATGATGGCTTTCCTCGATGACCTTACGCTTATAAATTAGCGTGTTTAAAGTTGAAACCAGTAAACTTAATTTTTTAGCAAGATCTACTCTTTTTAAATGTTGGTTTTCATCCACTTTTTTTAAAATGCACATTTTTTCCTTCAACGACAGAGATTTTCTATTACACGAAGTCATCGTGAACCGCTAATGAATGATGCATATCCAGACATTGAAGCTGCCAGGAAAAGAACTTGCCCTGCTGGGCCTGGGGAGAGCACAACAACAACCCTTATCTATAGAAAGTGGGATGTTCACATTCCTTAGGGGTACAGCTTTTGTTCAACTGGGCAGGTGTTGGTGAATGTCACATGCCTTTTGTAAGACTGGACAATCGGGAGTTGGGAATATGAGGTTGAAATGCATATTTTTTCTCTTCTTGACTTGTTGAAAAAAACGTATAAATGAAATTATTTAACGTTAATATCCATTTTATTTTGTCGGGACCATTAAAAAAAATTATATAAATGATAAAAACGTATAAACGAGAAACGTATAAGTGGTGCTCCACTGTATTTTTTCATCACATGTACAAAGTGATTAAAAAAATGTATTTGTATTTTTTAATTGTATTTTTTACAAATGAAAACAAATATTTATTTAATGTAGGTGTATAATAATTTTTATCAGGATTTTTATATGTGATTAAGTCCCCCCCCCCCCCCCCTCATCAAAATTATAAGAATTATTTCAACAGCATTGATTTAAAATCTTGAGATGTACTAGTCCCCATAGTGTATTTCCCATTACATACAGGTATGGTGTAGCCCTAGTCCTAGAGTAAAATTTCTCTCCTTTTTTACTTGTTATTTTTATTCTTCACTTTATTTATACAAGTAATAGCAGAATATTTATTCTTTTCACAGCACTTTTGTGATACAGCAAGTATAGCGAGCATAGCTTCAATGAAAGAATATAATTTAGAAGAAAAAAAATCCACCCTTCTTTTTCACTTAATGCATGATTAGATAATCTAAATTTATTTTAGTGGCAGTAAAGAATTAAACATAAATGCAGCATATAAGATTCAAAGCAGGCAGTTGGAAAAAGACAAATTATTAAGAAAAAAATTACATAGAACAACTAGGCAGGTTCATAAAAAAGAGCATAACAAATTAACGTAACATACTTTAGCACTACAATTATCTTTGAATGTGTAACTCAAAGAATCATTTGTATTTTTTTCTGATGAAAATCCATTTGATGAACCCGTAGAAGACAATGAATCACACTTTTGGTGCCCCCACTTGAACACAGAACTAGCAAGGAAGAAAGAGAGAAAAAAATTTAATGCATGATTACATAAATCACATAAATGAGTAAGACAGTACCAGAAAAGAAACTAGTTATTTTGGAACATTAATCTGCACACATATATATATATAAATGCTGCATATAATGCATAGCTTTAAACACAAGTCAGTTGAAGAGCTTTCACCCAAAATTATGCAGTTTGTTGGATACACTATATGACCAAAAGGTCCAAAACCAATAATATTTCATGTAAAAACTATATAAAAAAAGAAATTTGTTTCTGTTAGTTTTTTTAGTAGTTATAACAGCTGATTAAGTTTGAAAAGAAATGGAAAAAATGGACAAAAAAACGAAAAAACAACCACAACCACAACCAGACCTTAGAACTGGGAAACAAACACCTGATGAATATATATTAAAACAGAAAAATCATACATGAAACACTTATTGTTATTGAATTTTGTACCAGTTCTTATCATTTATTGTTTAAAAAAAAATGGTAAGAAATAAAAAATTAAAGGTTATTCAATTAAAGATAACAGTCTAGACACAAACTGTTGGCCAAAATATTAACCATTTATGACATAAAAGGTCACAGCTATTAATAAAATATTTTTTGTAAAAAAAAAAAAAAAAAAAAAAAAAAAAATACACTTTTACTTTTCAAACACTTTTCAGATAATTACATGGGGAAAACTTTCATAGTTTGGTAACAAATGAGAAGGTTTGCCAAGTGCAACTTTTATAAAGATTAGGATATTTATTATTTTTGACATATTGATAATTTATAATTCTTTAGAAGACAAGCTTTCACAGAGAAAAAAAAGGAAAAATAAATGAGTTGAAAATGAAAAAAGGACAGAAAATGAAAAATGAATTTAAAAAAAATCCTTCAGGTTTACATTTCAACTTACAATAATCAAGTTATATATTTTAAAAACTAAGCAAAGAATTTTTTAATCTAAAAGGTTTTAATTCATCATAATGTAGGGCCACGGTGTATAACATACTGAAAATAATCCTAAAAATTAATCATACAATGGTTCAGAATTCATAAGTTTAAGGTTAATAGGCAGTACCTTTTTACATTATCAAAAATGTGCTTCTTGTTATTGTTGTCTGGTGGTTCAATCATGCATGAGAGTTCATAACTGAAAAATATGAATAAAGTATTTTAAAAATATAATAAGTATTATTTCATTTTTGAATAAATCAAAATTTTAGCAATATATATAAAAGAATGTGTATGTTTATCTCTGTTTGCTCAGTTTGGATTTTAGGATAGGAAGTAAGACATAGAGCAACCATATTTGACATGGAAGTAGATCTGAACTCAAACAGATGCACATCAAATCAGAAAATGTAATTATTATTTTTTTAAATAAGCTTTCTTAACTGTTTTAGATTGACCTATCAATTAAGATTTCAGTAAGAATGTAATTATAGCAATACATCTGTAACAATATGTTTATCCACATGTAACAATGCATACATATAGCAATTTTTTTAAATATTTATTCTCCATGCCCTCCATATTACAGTTGAACCTCGGAAATCTGGACATCCAAATTCCGGAAATCTCTAAAATCAGGACATTTTTCCGATTTCAGTTTTATTAATTTTTAAAATAAGACTTAGTTGTAACTTTCACATGTCTCATTAAATGCAGTTAAATTCTTTTAACTGAACACTAAATAAATAAATATAGATATATTATGGTATATTTTTATAATGCCTGACCACCAATAAAGACTTTAATTATTACAAAAACCGGAAAGTTAAAAAACGGCATAAAAAAAAGAGGAAGACTTGACCTGATACATTGATGACTCAAAGCTTCATATAATTTAATTCTAATAGAATAACTCATGTACATATTTATAACTAAAGAAACAAACATGCAATTCATTTTCTTTTAATTGAGCTAAAAGATAAACTCACTTGATATTCACTCTCCTGCTCCTTCTCCAATGAAATGATCGCCCTAGTGACACATTGCCCTATGAACTTGACATGCACGTTGGCCGATATGTCATTTGTTTCAGTTCTGTTTCTTTCAAAAGAACTTTGAATGCAGTAGGAAAAAAAGAAAACAAGATGAGAGTGGGTTTTTTGTGACTTTTTCATGAAATTTGCAGGAGATTTTCTGCCATCCTTTGCAAAATTCATGTTTGTTTTTGCCCTCAATCCTTTGCAAAATTTGTTTTTTTTTTTCGTGATCTTTTGACAAAATTGTTGATTTTTCTGCTATCAATTGATGAAATATTTTTTTGGCAATCATTTGTTGAAATTTGTGATATTTTTTGGTGTCAGACTGACAAAATATACTATTTATTTTCTCAATCTTTTCATGAAATTTGCGATATTTTTCCTTGATCGTTTATCAAAACTCTTGATTTTTTTTCCACAACCAATTGACAAAATTTAAGATTTTTCTCAGCGATCTATGGACAAATTTGATTTTTTTTGTGCAACTGATTATTGAAATTAGCAACTTTTTACAGTGAACTATTGAAGAAAATCTGTATCTGTTTCTTAGATCTGTGATGAAATTTACGATATTTTTCTATGATCATTTAAAAAAATTCACTTTTTTTTGCAACTGCTTTATGAGATTTTGTGATATTCCAAAAAATCACAAGTTTACAAAAAAAAAATGCGAAAGACTCACACAATGCACACGTTATTTCAAAGAAAACTCCCCCCCCCCCCTTCAAGAAACTTTAGAAATGGCACCAATGCTTCTGAGAAAAATAATTTGTGATGTAACTATTTACAGAAACAAGATTCACTCAGGGTTAATATCCATTAAGAGTGTTTTATGTTAAGAAGTTTGCTTTCTTTTCTTGATTTTATTTCTGATGCTTTTTTTTATGTCCAATTTTTCAGACTGATGGCCGATTTTTAAAAATTTTTGGAACCGAATGCCTTAAATTTTCAGAAAATTCAGAACAGATCACTCCTGTATTATATATTGTGTATTATATTTAAATTTATTGTGTTTTAATATGTATATTTAACTTGAGCCTAAGTGGCTAGTTATGTTAATATGTTTTAGTGTATCATTTCTATTTTATTATTTAATTCATCCATTTGATCATCATTTATTTACACAAAGAAAAAATTGCATTTTGTATGTTATTATATTGTCAGAAAAAATATTTTTTAACAGACCTCCAAAATCTAGAAGGTTCAACTGCAATGGAATGAGGCATTTCTTTTTGATGTACAAGCTAGCTGCTGAATATAGCTAATTTTCCATAAAAATAATAAATATCTGTTATATTTTAAAATCCAACCAAGAAATTTAAACATTTTTCTGTAATACAATAAGTAATTATATTTGTCTAATAAATACCAGCTATTGCATATAAAATATTAAACAAACATACTGTTTGTAACATATAAATTTTTTATTGCAATATATTGATAATCCAGCAAATTGCTATAAAACCAATGGGACAGGCCTCTGGGAAGCTTTATTCTATTATCTGAAATACAGTAAACCCCATTAGATGCAAAAACATAAACTCTCGAGGTTAGTGTATGGCTGTCCATGTAATACAATAAAACCTGTAGTGTTTAAAATTCAGGAAACCACTAAAAAAAGTTATATTCTGTATAGCTTTCAGCCATATGATCACATAAAAAGGAAGTACCTTTCTTTCTCATTAAACACTTGAATTGAATTGAACCATTCTTGAAAGTACTCATCTACTTGAATATCATAATTATTTGCAGAACTCTGAAGAAGTTTTATTTGAGCAAGGATTTCAAATTCTTTCCGTCGTTTATCAAAATTTATTAGTCCATTTGGAAGATAATCTGGAATGGCAACATCTATCATAGTCAAATCTGTCAGAAAAGTTCCTAAATAAGGGATGGTTCCTTGCATTGTACTAGTCTAAATAATAAAAGAGAGATAAGCTTTTTTAAAATGGGAAATAAAAACAACAGAAGTCAAAAAACGAAATCTGATAATAAAATGAGCAAATAAGTTTTCATGCAATTAAAATTTAAAAGAAACTTCAAATCAGAAAAAATAATTAAAAAAAACAAAAAACACAGATGATGTTAACATGTCGGTATGCAACTTTCTGAAGTTTTAAATAAAAAGAAGAGATTGGAAAGCTTCACCTGAAAAAGATAAGGCAGGATCAAATTCTGCATGATTATAGCATACCATTAATGAATTGATTTTAAATTACTCAATTTACACAATTTTGAAATACTGTAGAATGTTTATAAAGCAAATTAAAGTTTATGGAAACTCAAACTAGGAAAATTTTACCTGTGAGGAAGGTGAGGCCACTAGAAAATCAAATTAAAATTTTAGCTACATATCCTTCAGTTTCTTTTTTTGCCATTTTTTCTTTAGTCTTTTATTTCAGAAAAGAGTAACTTTTCCTGTTTTGCACTCTACATGAAAAGTTATACAATATTTTTCTCCTTTATTTAAAGAAAAAGTTAAAATTAAAATATCATTCATTTATTTATTACTTAACAATATTCTTTTTGGGGTATTATTTTTGTTTTTAAAAACAAATTATCATTATCATCATTATTATTATTTTGGTATCCTGTGTTAGTTATTGAAGAGTTTTTTTTAATTTAGATACATATTCAGAAGACATACTATAATTTTATTAAATAAACTTGCAGGCTTAAAAAAAAAATAAATAAAACATATGTGCAGAAATGAAACAGAATAGAAAGGATTTAAGATATCTATTGTTTGCTACAGTTGAGTATTGCTAGAAATAAGACCAAAATCCAAAGCATACCTAGCATTTATATTTTGAAGTTTGCTATGATATTTGAGTTCTTTAATGTTTCTTTGTTTTTTCAAAAAATATATTGAGAAGTAAAGAAGTTCATATTTCCTTGAACATTAAAAAATAGTTTCCTGAAGTTTCAATCCCCAGCAAATCTTTAAAAATGTAGAAAATTAAAAAATGCAGCTGTGTACACTGAAAATTATTAAACGCATTAGGAAACGGCTCTATGATAGAAATGCTACGTGAGATAATTTGTAATAAAAAATCAATTTATTCACCTAAATAATATGTATTAAAAAATAAATTTTGAACATGTATGAATTACTTCTTAAAGAGGAAAAATCTGACTGTTGAAAAGACACATTTCCTTTTTATATGCAGTTATATTAAGATTTAGATTAAGTTTAACATGAAGGTTGATATTCACAAAATAAATCTTGAGATAATTTTTAGCAGCAGATAGTGAAGTTTTTAAACCCTTTGGAACAAAAAAATTATGATCAACTGCCAAAATTCATGACTGTCTTGATCAATAGACAAAATTTGTGTATTGACTATTTCAAAACTTTTATAATTTTCTTGGTCAGAAATCAACACTTTGCTTTTTCTCTTTTTTAAAATATTATCATGAAAAAATAATCATAGTTCTATTGTACAATGGATATGAAGATAAAAGTTAAGATACAAGCTAATTCATACTTTAAATTCTAGTACTAATGCTCTCTAGTAAAATGATTTTTCCCTTTTTTTATTTACTTATTCAGGTATAATAAAAAATGATTGGAATAAAACTAAATGTCTTACATAGTCTCTTGGCAATTTATCTACAACTTTTTGAAGCTGCTTAGTACTTGAGCGGAGAGTATCAACAAACTTGGCAGATCCCTCCTGTAATAGAAAAACTATATAAAAGAAGCTAGAACTTTTATCCATTTAAAGTTTTATCTGATAATATAAATAAAATATGCTATACAGAACTCAAAACTACAGAATTGCAAATATAAGATAAAAAATTGATGGTTCCATGTCTACTGATGACAATAAATTGCAAATGGAAAATATAATCTTTACAATGAAAAAAAAAAAACAATCCCAACAGCAAGCAATGTTGAAGTAACTATACCATTTAGAAACAGGATGTCAACTTATCTCAATCCATAATATTCACCAGATTTATAATGTGGTAATTTCAATGTGTGATTTTAAAACTAAAAATGTAATGAATAAACTTTCTTACAATAAACTACAAAAATAGTTAAATACATTTTTCTTATTGGACTAAAATATTTACACTTTAAAACAGGAAAACTTCACTTTTATTTATTTTCTCTATGTAGGAGAGCACTGGTCGCCATTCTTTGGCTGGCTAGGATTTGAGAATATAAGCTTACCCATCATGTGCTACTGGCAACTTCAGTTCAGTTTTTGTTGAGAATCGTGATGGATGTGTAATAAATGTAACATCCTATTTTTCTTTTATGATGGAAGTTAACTCAGCCAGTTTGGTCCGACGATGTTGTGAAAAAGGTTTTCTAGTCATCTTATCCAGCTATGAAGGAGGTGTAAATGAAACGCATAATGTTTATGCAACAAAAATTGCTGGAAAAGAAATCATCAATGTGCTTATTCAATCAATGCCAGTGGTATTTTATTCATAGTTTCATTTTTTCATGAAGAATGTACTGTGATGGATTACACCATATTAGATATCTTTTAGCTGTATTATCAGTAAGGTTTTTCCTTTAAATTTTATGAATGCATTGATTGCAGAAGTTTTAAGAGGCCAGTTTGTTTTAGAGGATGAATATTGAATTGTTAGATTGAGTATATCTCTGGATAATAAGTAACATGAGAAATTCTTTAAGTCTTTTATCACAATGTTGTTTTATTTAAAGTTGTTCAGCATTCATTTATGGTTCAGTAAATCAAATTTCAATGAATTGGGTTCAGATGATGTGCTGGGGTAATAGGCTTTTTCTTTATTTAATGACTCCTTATTGGTCCTATTTAAATAGTCTTTGACATTAATGGTTTATCTAAACATAGTTTACTTCACATTAGGGATTATTCCATCAGAAGTAAATGTTTCTTTAGAAATTAATATGTATCTGATAATGTTAAAGACTTTCCATTTGTTTACTAAAGATATAAAACTTGTAATAGCTTTCCTAATGTTAAAATCTTAATTGTTGTAATAGCTAAATATAAATTTTCTAAATTTAAAGTTCATATTATATTCATAATGATTAAAAGTAAATATCAGGAGAGTTAAATTGCTAAAGTTAAATGTAAAGTGTTTTATCTTTGCACTAAAGTATTTTAAAAATTAAAACGCAAAGCTTAAACAATTAAAAACACAATGTTTTCTTTTTTGTTATTCACTTTAATTTTTTTTTCTTAAATACTATGAAAGCCAGTTGTTACTAGATATCCTTTGAGTTCCAGCTTTTGTCATTTCATTGTATTTAACCAAGACTTTGTATTGGAGAGAGATATTTATCTAAATGATTGTTTCAGATGTAAAAATGCCCTCCTGCCTACTTTCATATTTTTGAACAAATGTTTGTTTTCTTACCATTACTCAAATATACATATCACGCATATGATTAGCATTTTTACTTTTCTCTGTTTTAACAAATTTATACGTTAACCTTACTTTTATTGAAACAGGTTTTATCAGCAATTGCATTTTCATTAGCACTGTATCAGATAGATCTATTTGCTAATTTTAAGATATTCTGCACTACTCATGTAATTTGCCAACTTTTATTGGCTTGGATTTCTTGCAAAAATATGGATTAGGTTCCCTTAGAAAGACTCCTACAGAGGGCACCCCCTCCCCTTGCAGGTCCATATCTCTCATGTAGATAATTGGATGTCATAAACAACACCATTAACACACCAACTTTTATTGGCAAATATTTGGAAAGAATATTCCATTTTAATTACACTAATATAAATATATTTTAACAGTATACAGGCACACACACTCATACATATATACATAGAGAGAGCGCAAGACAGTCAATTTTGCACTCATAATGGTAGCATATTTTTTTGTATCCAAAGAAGGAAAATAATTTTTTTTCAAAACATACTGCACTTTCTACCCTTTTATTAGCACATTTAAAAATCTTTCAATCTTCTAACTGATTTTTCATACCTATAACAACTTTAAGTTGACATCTAAGTGAAAATATGTTTTGTTTCACAATGGTCAGCCCCTTTAAGCATGATATTCTTTAAACAATATACTACTCAATGGACCTAACTGTGTGTCGTGTGCATGCACACACACACATTTACAGATGAATATAAATGATATATACCACAGGCAGATATATACCATATTTCACACTTATAATGCTCATCCTATTTTTGATAGGGAAAAACAGAAAAAGTCATATTTCACATATAAGACACAGCATACTAATTAAACAACAGAACATATAGGTATCTGAAATAAAATTCTGCAGGTGCACATCGATGACAGTCATCCTATATAAAGATTCTTAAAGTGTGGAAAAGGGGTATTTATAGGCTCAGAGCAATTTTCTTTTATCAGACTTGGAACAAGCCAGACGCAAGCTCAAATAATAATCTGCAAGACTTTGGCTTACCCAGGCCACAATATTCTTATTAGAATGTGTTAGGTTTGTAATTTACACATAGCTCTTCGTGGATATTGTTTTTTAATAAATTCCCGGATTCAATTTCATAAGATGTTCAAATATATGTGTGTACATTTATCTATTTTATAATTTTTCTATGTCATACTATTTTACTTTTTATCAGCATAATGTTCTAATAATATATATATTTTTTTATTTAAGAGAATACAAGAATAAAAAAGTCTTTCACACTGATCTTTCATGAATATGATTTGATTCAATTAAATCAATTATATTTATATATTTTCAAGGTGATTATTACTATTAAAAATGATAAGGCTTGGAAAATATCAGAATGAATTACTTCATAGTATAAAAATAGCAATTAACCACTTAAATGGCTGCTCCGAGATAAGTTGAGGGCACAAGAATGTGCAATTTTCAGAAGCTATACACTTTGGTGAAGGGTTTTACAACTAAACCTCGGAAATCTGGACATCCAAATTCCTGAAATCTCTAAAATCCGGACATATTTCCAATTTCAGTTTTATTAATTTTTTAAAATAAGACTTACATGTAACTTTCATACTTCTCATTGAATGCAATTAAATTCTTTTCACTGAACACTAAATAAATAAAGATATATTCTGGTATATTTTTATAATGCCTGACCGTTAATTAAAAACTATTATTACTACAAAAACTGGAAAGTTGAGAAACAGCATAAAAAAAGAGGAAGGCATGACACGATATGATGATGGCTCAAAGCTTCATATATTTTAATTCTAATAAAACCACACAAGTTTTATACCTAAAAAAACAAACATGTAATTTAGCTTTCTTTTGACAGAATTAAAAGATAAACACACTTGATGCCTACTCCTTCTATCACTGAATGATAGACCTAGTGACACATTGCTCTATTATCCTGATGTGCATGTTGTCTGATATGTCGTTTGTTGGAGTTTTGTTTCTTTCAAAAGAATTTTGAACGTTGTAGGAAAATAAGATAACAGGATGAGTTTTTTTTTTTTTTTTTTTTTCTTTTTTTTGCAATATTTTGACAAAATTTGCATTTTTTTAATCTTTTGACAATATTTGCTTTTCTTGCGTTCATTTGTAAAATTAGCTTTTTTTTTCATGATCCTTTAACAAAACTGGCAATTTTTTCTGTGATTGATTGATGAAATTAATTTTTTTCAGTGATTGTATGTTGAAATTCATGATATTTTTCTGTGACAGAATACACTATTTATTTTAACAATCTTTTGATGAAATTCACGATATTTTTCCACGATCGTTTATCGAAACTCATGATTTTTTTTCTGCAACTGATTGACAAAATTCCTGATTTTTCTGAACAACCGATGAACAAATTTGATTTTTTAAACCTGCAATTGATTATTGAAATTAGCAACTTTTTACAGCAATCGATTGAAGAAAATCTCTATTTGTTTCTGAGATCTGTGATGAAATTCAGGATTTTTTCCATGCTCATTTAAAGAAATTCACTTTTTTTCCTTGATCGATTCACAAAATGATTTTGTGAAATTGAGGAAAAAAAAATTGGAAATTTACGCCAAAATTTCAAAAATATTTGCTGAAGAATTGCACAATTCCACACATTATCTCAAACCCTAACCTTCAAAGAGAACTCCTCCCCCCCCCCACCCCCCACCTTTCAAGAAACTCTAGAAATGGCACCAATGATTCTGATAGAAAGAATTTGTGATTTACTATTTGCAGAAACACGATTCACTGATGATTAATATCCACTAACAGGGTTTTATGCTAAGAAGTTTGTTTTCTTTCCCAGATTTTATTCCACTGCTTTTTTTATGTCCGTTTTTTTTAAGATTTTGAAAATTCAAAGCAGAATCACCCCTTTATTATCTATTGTGTATTATATTTTAATTTACTGTGTTTTAATGTGTATATTTAATTTCAGCATGAGTGTTATGTTTTAGTGTATTATTCCTATTTTATTATTTAATTCACCAATTGGATCGTCATTTATTTGCATTAGAAAAAAAATTGCTTTTTGTACATTATTATATTATCATAAAAAATATTTTTTAACAGACTTCCAAAATTCATAAAATTTGGAAATCCAGAATCACTGCGGTCCCGTCGATTCTGGATTTTTGAGGTTCAACTGTATTAGCTTCCTTGTATATCAACTGACGGTCTTGTAACCAGACTTATAAAGGAGCTGTCATTGAAGTGGTTAATGTTTTGTGATAATGCACATTTCTTCGTGGAACTTTTATAATTTTTTATTCTGTTGTTTTGAAATTGATCTTGACTTAATAAATTACAGTGATATAATTTAGAAAATCTACCTTTTCCTTTATAGAACTTCAAAATTATGATTCTTTTTAATTACTTTTATATTCATAAGAAGAAAATATTGGATTAGTCAAAGTTTTTGATTTATTTTTTCTAACAGATTTACATATTTTGGATGTCCTGAATATAACTTGACAATACTTGGACTAATGTATATATGTATATAAAAAGTTTTTGAACATTGCACTAATGTATGGAGCTGATTATATTTTTGTACATCACCCAATTACCCATAATGTAGTGCTGTTATACCATGTTTTTCACAATGTGTGTTATAGCTATATATAAGCATTTATTTGATGGAATTGAATCAAACTTAATCTGTAAGATACTTTGTTGCAACAGGTGACATTGCCTTATTAATCTCAAATTATTTTATTTGTAACTCATATTTTATAGGCAATTCCCTTCAATTAACAATGAGTTGAATCAGCAATATTTTTACATATGTCAGAGAGAGATCGAAAAATAATTTGTCAACAAAATGTACTTATAAAAAAGCATGACCTATTATGTGAAAAAAAATTAATTATACAAAATTAACTTAGGATACAAAAACAATAATTAAAAAGAATATGACAAAACAGAACAAATGACATATGTTCAAAAATATAATTTTTAATATCAGAAAAAATAAATGTAAAACAAAGTCAATACAAATTTTGTTTCAACATTGTCATATTTTACAATGAAAATATTTAATTACCTTTATTAAAAGGTTTCTGCAATTTGTTTGATTGTTTTCTTCAGAAAAGATTTTTGCTACTTCAGAAAAAAATTCAACCTTATCCCTGAAAAATAGAATTCATATTAAAGATAAGAAATTATTAATTACAAAAATGCATTTTTAATTAAATATAAAAATATACATAAGATGCAAGAAGTGCAAAAACAATGAAATAGTTCATGTTATTGCATTTAAAAGTAATAATAATAAATAAATAAATAAAATTTTCCTTATTGTAGATTATAATAATTTTATTTAAAAAATTCATAATACAAATCTTTTTTAGAGAAACAAGAATATAAATGTATATATAACACAGGGCTGCGGAGTCGGAGTCAAGCCCATTTTTGAGCTAAAGAGTCAGAGTTGGAGTTGGAGTTGGACCTGTTAAAATTCCCGGAGTCGGAGTCGTCCATTTTACCAGCAGGTCTGCGTTATCGGAGTTGGCCCATTTTTGAGCAAAAGTGTCGGAGTTGGATCTGTTAAAATTCCTGGAGTCTGAATTGGAGTCGTCCGTTTTTCTCACCAACTCCACAGCCCTGATATAACATGCTTTTCAAATATTCAAACATATTATAAACATATACAAGTTTAATTAGTTTTTCCAATTAATTTTCAGCAGTGAAATTATGCTCGAAATTGTTGAATATTTAATATTTGATTAATCACATTTCTAACTGAGCATAGAACCAACAGAGTTAAAAATGTCCAAGCCGGGAATCGAATCCGGAACCCTTGGAATAGCACTCCAAGTGCTCTACCATTTAAGCTATGAGGATGATACCCAGCTTAGTATCTCTCACTCATATATGTTGGTAAGGCTGCAACTGCAGCACAAGATGGTATAATGTTCATGAGCACATAATCTTGCAGTGAAATGTGAGACACAAATAAACACAGCATCAGTAAACACATATATAATTTTAATTAATCTTTCAATTAATTTTCAGCAGTGAAATTACGTTTAAAATTATTGAATATTTAATACGTGATTCATCACATAGCTAACTAAGTGTAGAACCAACAGAATGATATTATACACTCTGTTGGTTCAACATACGTATGGTCATAGCAAATGTTTTATGAGTTTTTGTTTTCTTTTAATAAAAGGAAAATACAAAACATCAATTGCACACTATTTCATGTATAAAATATTCCATAATGCAAATATTTGTTAAGTTTATTCAAACTATTCTTTCAGCCACAAAAAAATAGATCTTACTACAAAAGGTGAAAAAATAAATAAAAACCTAGGGATAATAGAAGCTAATGTTACTAATTTATACATTCCAAGATTATTTTGAGAAAATAATCTCCTTTCACTTCAAGCATTGTTGAAATAAAGAAATGTATGCAAATATACAGTATGTCCAAAAAAAGGAATTTGAATAATAATCATAAATCAAATTCTAAAAGCTGTAGAATAAAGCTGTTTGCACCAAATTTCCTTGTTTATGAATTTTACAACCATGTTCAGTGGAATTTTATTGATTGGTCATACACATATTTATTTTTATACAAACTTAAAAAATCTTAATCTGAAGCCCTATATTTCTTTACTGCATTCAATTTGTCATGCCTCAGTTTCCCTGAATGCAAATTTGTATTACTGCCTTCAAAAATACACAAAATATGATTAAAAGTATGTTTGTGGACTGTATGACTATTGAGAAACACATTTTGAAAATTGTGTGATATTGCAACTAAAGGTGTTAAAATAATGATATAACAATAATTTGTTAATGAGAGCAACAATACTCAATAAAATATCCATAAAAATACTGTTTAGTTGCTAATTTACCATGTATGAAATAGCTGTAAAGATATTTTCAACTTTAATCTTAAATATATGACCTTAAAGTTGCTGATTTAACATATCTACTAATAACTTGACAACTAATGGCCAGAAATGAAAAAGATTTTTCAACCATGGGGATTCTAGAAGTGTCTGTGTGTTTCTATTTATGAATTTTTAATAATTGCATTGTTATAAGCATAAATAAAACTTTGTGCGAATTGTAATAAAAAAGCTAAAATCTTTAACAACGACCTTTATGCACAAATAACATACAGAACAATAAAAAAAAATCCCATACGATCGTTCCGAGGATTCCTGGATCCCCTTCCTTAGTGAGGGGAAAAAAAAAAGAATTAAAATGGGTTTGAAGAACCTCTCGGTTATAGCTCCGAGTACTGGCTTATGGACTGATTGAAATGGTGGAAACAAGAGTTTATATATTCTAAACGTCCTATATCCTATTACGTCATTTCTTTAGGATATATAAACTTTTGTTTCTGCCATTTCAATCAGTCCATAAGCCAGTACTTGGGGTTCGTCAAACCCAATTCTTTTTTTTCCCCTTCACTGAGGAAGGGGATCCAGGAATCCTCGAACCGACCGTATGGGATTTTTTTTTATTGTTCTGTATGTTATTTGTGCGTAAAAATTGTTGTTAAAGATTTTAGTCTTTTTATTAATTGCATTGTTAATTAATCACATATAGC
This sequence comes from Maratus speciosus, assembly GCA_963932465.1. Lineage (NCBI taxonomy): Eukaryota > Metazoa > Arthropoda > Arachnida > Araneae > Salticidae > Maratus > Maratus speciosus. The sequence continues at coordinate 200,115,926 of OZ010787.1, read as the reverse complement.
AATATCCCTGTTCTATGCACATAGAAAACACACAGTGATGAATGAGGTATCATACAAAAAACTTTTAAACAGACTTTTGACATAGTACACTTACATTTCATTAAACAAGTTGTTTGATTAAAAACTTCAGTTAATTAAAAATTAATGAAAAAATTTATCAGGAAATAATTGCAAAAGTTTTAGTACCAAATCCCGATACGGATCCACTGGTTGTTAATATTAAAAAAAAGAGTATGTTTATTATGTTCAGGCATTAACAAAGTATCATATAAAATAAAAAGTAATAAAATATATAAATTATTGTTCAAGTTATGTCTAAATAATTGATGTTTCATTTTAATATTGAGGGGTTATTTTCAATAATATATACCTCATTAACTTATTCCAAAACTGATGCCAATTTGTGTTTCCACATTTTTCAGCTTAGCAAACTTAAATATATAAAAATATTTTGATTTTGCTATTGAACTTTTAAAAGTTAGGTTCAATTTTAATATGTAGATGACCTCTTATTACAAAATAAATTAAAGAAAATTACGTAAGAAAATAGAATATATATTATACATATTATATAGAAATTAAAATGATATATTTCTTTTTAGAACTGAAGTTATAGCAATCAATAAAATTTTTTTAATCTACTGTACTTCAAAACAGGAAAAGCTGCATACAGGAAGTAGACATAAAGAAGGAAGGAAAGTCATGAATAAGAGAAAAAAATGGACCTAGGAATAATATAGAAAAACAGCGAAGAGAAAATAAAATAGGAAAAGTAGCAATCCTTCAAATGGTAATTGCTGAAAAAAAAAACTCTATTAATTAAATAGACATATACAGGGTGATACATAAATATAGAAACAATAGGCTAATTCCTTAAATATTACCCCTAGACCCATACTTCCAACTGCAAAGTTTCATAAAAAAAGGTGCAAATTTTAATGACATAAGTTGCAACTCCATAATAGGTCTATTTGAAAAAATACGAAAATTAAATTTTTATACGGCCCCCGTAGAGTAAAAATTCCAATCAGGAAAACTTTCCTTATCCATTTCTGTATTAAACACAAAATATTGCATCTTGATATCTGAAAAACTCGCAGAGTTATGGCCGTTTAAATAATTCATCAGGTTTTAAGGGATTAGACACAAATTGAAATGTGTGCAATCCAAGAAACAATGTTACTTTAAGAGTTCTAGGAAACATGCAAAAAATATATTTGTTGAGTTAGAATTTTGATTTTTTTTCTTTTTTTTGTGATGGTTAACCATATAATTTGCAAATAAAATCACATTCTAATGTTTCTCATAAAGTTTTTAAAAAAATAAATGATTAGTATTTTTTAAGCGGATCTTTATAACTCGAAACTTTTTTTCATTTAATTAAAGAGGAAAGTATAATTTTAGTTTTGTTTCAGGATTTTTTTAAATATTAATTTTAAAAATATTAAAAATATTTATTTAAAAAATTATCTAATTTAAAAAAATCATATTTTCAAAAGTAAAATTTTTTTCAAATTTGCCGAAACAAAATTGATGTAAAATAACAAAAAAAGGCAAGGCATGTTCCAAGTTTGCACCATTTTTATTTACGATTCTTGACTTGTAATAATTTAAAGACAAGAAATGGCAAAAAGAAAAAAACATCATGCAGAAAAACGCATTTAAAATTTTAAACATTGATTGGCCCCTAATAAAATGTTTAAATGCTTTTTAAAAAATTGCACTTGAAAAAGTAACTTCTTTCTCTAGCTTAAACTTCTGATTCAATTTAGCCCCACCAGTGGCCGAGAGGTTCTGCTCTTGAAGCTGGCAGACAAGAGGTGCTAGGTTCGATCCCAATCGCGCCCATCGGCCTAATCATTCGAAGTTTTTGTGGTTTACTTCGAGCCTTGGATTTCCAAGCGTAAATATGGGTTAGGTTCCCTTAGAAAGACCCCACGAAGGGCACTCCACCCGGTCCTATATCCCTCGAGCAGATAATTGGCCGTCAAAAATCAACCAACTGATTCAATTTAACTTTTACCGTTTCCACCTCCTTTTTGTCCTATTTAAATGTCCATAAATAAATGTTAAATGTGTAATTTGAAACAATGCTTTTTCTAACATGCCAATTAAGAGTTTTTCATAATTTTAGCCCTCACAAATTCAGGCTTTTTATCATCCCGGTGAGGCCGTTAAAAGAGTCTGTATTCTGGGGCCACGCCGGGCCAGACCCAGGATTGGCGACTTTTTTTTCTGGACTCGGCCAGGCCGGACCTAACGTATTTTTTCATACTGAACCGGGTGTGGGTATGATTTATGATGGCCAATTATCTACACAAGTGAAATGGGCCCAAAGGTGGGGAGTGCCTTCCGTAGAGGTCTTTCTAAGGGAACCAAACCCGTAATTACGCAAGGATGTCCAAGGTTCAAAGAAAACCACTGAAAACTCCAAACGATTGTGTGCTGAATGGCGCGAATGGGTTCGAACCCAGTACCTCCTAGCTACCAGCTTTGAAAGCAGAACCTCTCGGTCACTGGTTACCAAACCGGGACTGGCTTCCTTATTCCTAGGTCTCCCCTGGTCGAAATTTTTAGTCCTAGTCTCGAGACAACCTGTATTAAAATCAATATCTCTGACTGACTTAATCCGTGCAAAAATAACTAAAATTTGGCTCAGCCCCAAAACGTTTACAACAAATGCATATATTTTTAAATGGCCATTATTTTACAATAAAACTTTAAAATTCATATTTTAAAAGGATACTACATTTTAAGGCAATAAAATTAAAATACAGTAAAACTAGTGAAAAAAATCTGCCTATGACGGAATCCTTTCTTAAATGGAAAAATCTATTGATCCATGGAAATTGAATATAATAATACCTGAGAAAAAATAGACTACATTTACAACTCCTAAGAAGGGAACTTGCCTATAATGCTTTTTTTTTCTTTCCTATGTGATTCCATCTTAAAAGATTTTACTGTATAGCATTTTTCATTGTCTCCAACACATGGAATATGGATTAACGATATTAAAGGAGAAGTGAATCATTTACATATAAATAGAGATTCGTTAATAAAACAAATAATCTCAGCATTTGGCACTTCTTTAAAAATAATAATTATAAGCATGAAAAAAGAAAATATATAATAAGTATTTTTGGTCAGAACTCCTCCATACGAAACAACTTTTAACCATATCGATGTAAAAAACTATGCAGAAATTCAGTCAGGCCAGGCCAGGCCAGGCCAGGCTACGATTTGAACTTTTTTCCAGGCAGGGCCAAACTTTTTTCCCTATGGGTCGGTTCAGGACCAGACCTAGATATTTAGACCCATGCAGATCTCTAGTGCAGGCCACCAGCATACTTTGAAAACAGGTTTAACGTAAAATCTATATGCTGCCTATTTTATGTCCAAAGGAGAGGAACTGTCTTATATTGACTTTTAATAATGTACAATTCGTGGATGATCCCTATCTTGCATTCAAAATGAGTCAAAAACTCGTCGTTCAGAGGCATGGATAAATGGTGTAAGTTACGAATTTTGGATTGTGATATCTCAGCGAATTTTGAAGATATCGAGATGAATTTTTTTGTGTTTAATTCTGGAATGGATAAGGAAAATTTTCCTAATTGTGAATTTTACTCTACGGGGGCCATATAAAAATTTAATTTTTGTATTTTCTCATATAGACCCCACATGGAGTTGAAACTCATCTCATCAAATTTTGCACCTTTTTTTATGAAACTTTGCAATTGGAAGTATTTGCCTAGGGGCAATATTTAAGGAGATAGCCTATTGTTTTGATATTTATGAATCACCCTGTATAAAACGCACACACACATTGAAAAAGAAAATGAATATATGTAAACCAGAAATCAAAAACAAAATTTAAGTTCATATAAAAATTATTAAAAAAGCAATTTTTAAATCTAAGTGAAAAAAAATGGTTTAAATTGGACTGCATCAAAGCTAGATTTAACAAAGCAGTACCTGACATAAAATAAATAATAAAAGAGAGTCAAGGATAAGAGAAACAAAATGGACATAAGCATAATGTAGAACAGTAAAAAAAAAATAAATAGGTAAAGTGGCAATCCTCCAAAGGGAACAGCTAAAAAAAATAAATTAAACAGACATATATCAAAACGTATACACACACATAATTTAACCTTATATATATATATACATGAGGGAGGACCCGAAAATAACTGGAATGGCAGTGCTGTGTGCAGGGTTTAAGTATTCTGCTAGATGCACATCACACAGCTCGTTCCAAGTTCAGTGCACTCAGTGCTGTTGCTGGTGAAGATTGTATTTGATCACAGTGCAATTTTGTAAAAGCATTTTCACTTGGTCATCTTTTTTGTAATGTCAGACTTAAATGTATAGTGTGTGGCTGTAAAATTTTGTTTTCTGATCAGGAAAAATGCTGTAGAAACAGTTTTGATGTGGCAAACAGCTTACAAAGATGATGCTACATGAAAAACTCAAGTGTATGAGTGGTTTTCTTGTTTTAAAAAAGGTGAAATGTCGAACGATGACAGACCTTGTTCTGGATGTCCTTGAACTTCCAGAATGGATGAAAATGTCGGGAAAGTTTGTGCAATTGTGCTTGAAGACCTTTAGGCACAATTGAAGACACAAAATTCAAGCAAAATTGACAATTGAAGTAATTGCAGAGTTATCTGGCCTGATTTGTTACAGACTAGAGACTGGTTTTCCACCATGACAATACACATGCTCAGACAGCCTCAGCAGTTCTTGGCTAAAAACAGCATGACTCCTTTGTCTCATGTCCCCCTACTCACCTGATAATCTGTGTGATTTATTTTGTTTCTATGAATGAAGTGGGACATGAAAGGACATTGTTTTAACAGCATGGCAGAGATAAAGAAGTGTAGTGATCTCATTGCACTTGATAAGTATAAAGCGGGTTACCAGTGTTACAGTAGAAATGTTTAATTTTTAATTACTTTGCATATTTATATTAAATTTATTCATAATTAAAATTGAGTGCACAATCGGTGTTTGTATTTTTCCATTCGTATCTCAGTTATTTTATTTTTATGCAAGAGAATTCTGATATTAAAGTGTCATGTTTATTTTATGACTTGCATCGGCCCACCCTGAGTGCAATTAAAGTGGAGACAGTGTCTGTTCAGTAATGCTTCTTTGGTGCGCCGACCGTGACACAGGGATATATTTATGACCCTGTTTTGAACGAATTCGGTAATGTGCAGCTGTGTGCTATGTATTTAAAGGTCCACACACAGGCACAGTCTGGGAAACACATCTCTGTTTTTGCTCAAGAAAAAGCCATCATAAAACTGCAAGACTCATTCTTACATTTTGAGATAAACATCGTTTTTTTCTTTGTACGGCAGGGACAGGAGTCTACAACGGCAAAAGCGAGGCTCATTTATTGTTTCTTTGTGATGCTTGCTTTGGTCATCTTCGTTTTGAGATAAGCATCTTTTTTTTTTCGCCTGGTCGGGGCAATAAAGTTTTAGGGTGTTTTTCGATGTACAGCTGCATAATGTGAAGCTCATAAGTAGTTACAAGAGGATGCATCTCATGTCTTGTAAACAAGAGACCACGTGTTTTTGATAAGGAAATGTCTAAGGGGATTCTTTTACACTTTAACCAATTATGAGTGAGTGCCGTCGTTTGGTGGTGAGAGGCATGAAGGGTTGAGATTACAAGAGTTTTTATTGGTCAAGGAGAGCGTTGTTTGATTTTATGTTGTCAAGGGGTGTGTGTTAGGTGTGGAAATTGACTTGGAGTTAAGAAAAAAATATAATAAGTAAGATTCATTCTGGCTCTGATCTCTGATCCTGGTTGACGACAAGTCGAGTTGAAATGAAAACAAGAAGAGAACGACAGTCTGGTCCTGGATTTGATCGGCAGTAGTTAAGAGATGCAGTTAAGGGAGTTCCCGAGAACGATGCAAAATTCCGTGAGGAGGTGTGAGCGACTTTAGTAATCCAAGTCCGATTTACCCAGCGGCTCAGCTACAACTAAGGGATGCTCTTCTTTTTATTCGGAGGAGAAATCCGTTTGTCGCTTATTCTGAAGTCACCAATTATCCGAGTCCAGCAAAGATTTAGAGGAGCAGAAATAGGGAGGCCACGATACAGTGTGGAGGAGTGAGCGCAGTCTGAGATATGCATACCGCCTGACTCCTGTGATGAATTGCTGACTTGAAGAGATTTCGATTTCCAGTGCCACGTTTATCCCAGATTTTGTTATTACAGTGCCACGTTTTTCCAGCCCTGAATACTCCAGGATTCGTAACTGCCGAGTGTGTGGGACCCTTGAACTGTGTGTGTGTGTGCCAATATGAGGAATACCTTTCATGGAAGCCAAACGGAGGATTGTGGTGAGTTGCCAGAGTTTCTTTAAAAAAGTAAAATTATGAAGTCATATAGGATGCTAAATGTTGAGTATATACATAATTTCTGTTTGTCTTACATTATAAAGTGAAGAATGCTAACTTTTGAGTAAATGAGTTGTCTGATTAAGGGAGTTATTTCACTTATTTAACAGTATATTTATCAGTATAAGAAAAGTAACTTGTATTTATGTGATAACCAAAAATGCTAATGATTGTACACCTATAATTTTATAAAAGTAAGATATAGTAAATTTTAGCGGAATGCACAATTCCAAATATATTTTAATGCTTATCTTAGTGAATTTTTACTTAATTGATCAAGACTTGATCTTGCTTAGCTTGTGGTAAATAATTCTAAAACTAAAATCTATCTTATGTCTTTTTCAAATAAAATTTGTTAAGTTTTTTAGTTCTGAGGTTCTCTTTATTTTCAAAGTGTCCTCTTATTTCGTTCGTCTAACTTATAACGTTATATACCAGGAAAATTAATACTTAGTTTTTTTTTAATTAATTTAATTTGTAAAATGCTTAAAATCATATCGGAATGGTAAGTTCATTTCAGAAGTGTAAAGTTAATTTAAAACACAATGCAATTCTTTTATTTTTATGAGGATTCAGTATTTCTAATAAGTTTATACGATCACAGATTGGTTGTTTCAAGGGAAATTTGGCATCCTTATTCGTTACTATCATTTTCGGTTCCCCTTAGCTCAAAATTCACTGAAGAACTTTGAAGAAGGATGTCAAGTACTCATTGAGACATAGCGAGTTCTTCCTGTAATCTTTTCTTATGTTTTTTTTGAGCTTATGATCATGGTATGCATTTATTATTATTTCTACATCTAAAATTGCGTTCAAAATTTATGGTGGGTGTAGTTTTTGCTGGTTTCGGTTTGCAATTTACACACCTGATAGTAGAGGTATGATCATAAGTGCATTTGTTAAAATGGGGACGCATTGTGCATTTAAAAAACAGGAGAAACCCGCAACACCAGTTTAGAGTAACTGGCTTAGCCTTTTGCTCAACGCTAACATTCTCACCTGTTGAGCATGAGATCCCTCGTTCATATCTCACTGGCAGCAATCCACTTTCTTTCTAGATTGGTGACCCGGACAAACACACAACTTTCAAGAACAACAATCATCTCTTCTCATAACTAACAGATGGCAGAACTAAATAAATCCTTCCCTGCACCCAAAGTCTGTGAAACGCTCACAGCACAAAGCTTGTCATCCCACACATTACACATGCATACGACAGCATCATTCATAAGTGCATATTGCTCATCTGACATCAGCAATATGTCTTCCTCACTAAGGATGGTATGTGTAGCGATATCAAGTCACTTGATCAATATAAAGCGAGTTACTAGTTTAGAGTAACCGACTTGGCCTTTTGCTTGGGATGCTAACATTCCTGCCTACTGATCATGAGATCCCTGGTTCAACTCCCACTGGCACCAATCCATGCTCTCTCCAAACAGAAAAAGAAGCTATACGGACTAACAACGGATACTATACTAACAATGGAATCATTGATTAGATAAGTGTATAAAGTTAATTGGAGAGTACATTGAAGGTGTTAAGGTTGTTTTGTAACAACAACAAATGAATCAATACAGGTTTTTATAAAGAAATTCCAGTTATTTTTTCCCCTCCTTATTATTTCTCCTGAAATAAAAACTAGCAGCATTTAAACAAATTAGTTCTTACACACAAACTTGAAAACAAGGAATTTGATGCAACAAAGGTTTTATAATACCACCTGATGTGAGGTTAACATGCATGAGAAGATGCAGTATTTTAGTATAACACAACTTTAGCACATATCTTTATGAGATTCAAATTTATTTAATTATTATAAAACACTTCTTAGAACATTCTTTAAAAAAATCCTAAAATATAGTTAAACTTAACACATGAATGGACTCTCTAGCTAGTTGCTCAGTTGAAATTTTTTTAGTGACTGAGTTAAACATTTATAGGAATATAACATACCAGACTTGAAAAGTCAAAAGTCAAAAACAATAACTACCTAGGGACAGCAAGCCAAACTTTAGTTAACCTATGAATGGAATTACTCTGTAATGCAGCTGTTATGGCTTTCAATGAAGAAAAATTTTTTAAAAGTCTAAGATCCTGAAAATAAATAAAACTTTCTCATACAAAGGGATAAACATAACATAACATCTGCCACTTAAAAATTCACAGAATTAAGATTTAAAACAGGATTTTAAAATAAAAAAGTACACATTAAAATTGCAAAAATAAAACACATTCAACTTGTCTTCAATTAAATAAAGGCATTTAAACACTCCAACATTAGAAACACAACCAGCATTAGAAAACAAAAATTACAAACAAAACACTGAACAGTGAATCTTGATATAATTGATTTGCTTTTCCAACATCAGAAAACAAAAATTACAAATAAAACACTGAACACTGAATCTTAATACTATTGTTTTGATTTTATCAAAAGCTAGCTGACATATCTGGCATTGCTGGGGCCTGGATAGTGACCTGAAATCAATGTTGAATTCAGACATTTTCTCCAAGAAGCAATTCTGCAAGAGGAAGGAATACACTGTGGCGTTACGGGCAGGGGAGAGGGGGATAGCATTTAGCTCTGCAGTTATTAAATTTGGATATTTTTAACATGCATCTTCCTGTATTCACATAGTGACAAAAAGTTATCAACCTTCCAACACAAAAATAATACAAAATGATACATTAGAAGACACCCAGGATTTTTTTTTTTCAAAGTCCTTGGTGAATGGAATTGCAAAAAATATGAAAACATACATAAATATATTTTATTTTGAAATAGTAAATATTCATAATCTTTTAAATGAAAGAAACTGTTGAAAGAAGTGAAAACTTTTGCTATAAGTGGAGGTACTTTTTGTATTGCCATCCAGGCTACACAGATGGCAGTTTAAAACTGCATAAAATATGAAAAATAAGAAAATGACCTCCAGAAAATATTTTTCATTTGACTATCTCACCTCAGTAAAAATTTTAAAGAGTACAAATGTTTTTTTAAAAAATCTATTTTAAAATAAAACTAAACAAATAAAGCATTATTTATGCTAAACTATGCTCACAGAATACACAGAAGAATGTATTTTACATAACACAGCATAGAGAAGAGAGGGATGGAGTGTTCTATTAATGACTCAAAATATACAGCATAAACATGCCAGTCTCTTCAACAAAATATTATTTTTTTTAATAAATACCATAAATATTAATTTACTATTATAATATCATAAAGGAAAACTCATAATATTCCTAAGGAAAAATAAGATACTGATAAAATACAAAACTTACATTATTTATGGAAACATGTTTCAAATAAATCTTCAAAATAAAATGTTCATACATACATAAACTATGTATTTTGAAAAAGAAGCCTTTAGGCAAAACTGAAAAAAATTAATAATTTACAGTGAACTTTTCATTGTAAAGCATTCAGTGTTTATATCTTAAAATGTCTTTATATTTTCAGCATTCGAAATCATTGGTGGTCTGCTAGTCCGAGACCACTAAAAATTCAATCAGACCATTAATTTAAAAAATTTAGTGGTCCACAAGACCAGTAACTTTTTTCTCTCTCTGACAGATAATTATCCCATACCTGAGAAAACCGCAACCAAACACAAACCACAGAATTTTATTTTATTTTACTTAAAAAAATAAATAAAAAATTGCGTTAAAACTTACAGTCAGTTGAAATAAATAATTAGAAATAAAATACATAATTAATTATTTTATAGTTTTTGTTTATGTACTGTTTATTTAATTTTTAACAAATTATAATTTTACATTTTATTATGCAGGAAATTTTGGGTAACTGAAAGGAAGTTTGGTTTATATTCTAGAAGGAGGAGGGGAAGAGTGTCACTTAAAGGGTTAAAGGTATTTAATAGAATTTTATGTAGCGGGCCAGTGACGATGTCTGTGGATCAGTAAACTCTGATGTTTACTGGTCTTTGGGACCAATGACTTTTTTTTTTCTACCGCTGGGATTGCACTAACACTCTAAAGTGAAAGCTGAGTTCCTGAGGTGGTCATCGCTGCCCCTTTTAATAATATGTAAAACATAAAAACTTCTTGATTATTTTTGGTGCTTTCTGTAACATTGTGTGTATTTTAAAGGTAAGAAATGAAAAATGATAGAGATTTAAAAAAGTTTTTATGATGATATTTTTGATTTACTTATATGAATTTCACACGGATGGAAAATCTGCTTCAATTTTGATTTTCTGCTACATTCTGCTCCAAAACCAGCAAATTTTGTTAATTCTGCTCCAAAAATGGAAATATGTGAAAAAAAAATCATATGAATCTTGTATAGGCTTGGATACAAAATGCTATTATGATGCATGCAGCATCATGAAAGTTCAACTGAGTAATAGATTATGCTACAGGTTCATTGTCTTAAATTTCAGTTTTTATATCATCACGTATCTTAATGCAAAGGAGATGCTTACTCCAAATCACAGGTGATATACCATCTATGAAAAATAAGCATTATTGAAAAGATATTCAGCCTTAAGGCTGTTCTCAAACAAAATGTTTTTATCTCCTCAACAATGCAAAACTATTTGCCACACACACAAACTTTTTTTAGATGTAAAAGCATGAAATTGGTAAGACATGAATACTGAAGTAATTTGGAATTGAATAGCATTTTTCAATAAATGTCACATCTTGAGTTATAAGGGATTTTTGAAGCATAAAGACTTTTCAAAGACTGTAGTGTCCTAAAATTAAGTTAAAAATGCCCACTTTGATGATTTTTAAAAAAACATCCTTTGTTTTTATTGAAAAATAGAAAATGCTATTTGATTTTAATGCTCTAACATAAGTTTGTCCTACTACAAAACTGTCCTCTCTGATATGTAAACGTAAACTTTCCCGTCCCTGAGAAAACTGCAACCAAACACAAATCACATAATTTTATTTTATTTAAAAAAAAAAAAAAAAAAAAAATTGCATTAAACCTTAGTCAGTTGAAATAGATTATCTGAAATGAAATGTTTGATTTATATTCTAGGAGGGGGGGGGGGTCACTCAAAGGGTTAAAGGGACTTAATAGAATTGTATGTAGCAGACCAGTGATGATTACTGTTGACCAGTAAATTTTTATGCTTACTGGTCCTTGGGACCAGTGACTTTTTTGTATAAATTCTTCCACTGATTTTTATCAACTGGAAATACAGTAGCTAATAAAATTACAGTTATTAACTATACATACTTACTGAAAATTAATTACTACTAAGTGACAATACCTCACAACATGAAAAATGGATTTCTTCTATTTTAAAAATTATTATAGTCTATATGCACAGGACTATAATTTAATGTAGGGGAAAAAAAAAAAAAAGAAAAAAGACATGCATTATGTAATACTTTAAACATTACACATATTATATTTGTTTTTGTTTAATAATTTCTTTCAGAACTCAATAAATTTCTTTTAAAATTGATGAACACTAGCAGAACAAAAATAAAGTATAATGTGGACCCCAAATAGCTTCTTAGCAATAAAAAGAAGCATCCCGTGGCCATGATTGGAACTACATCTCAAGGACAACTAAACAGGTGTGACCAGCTTTGATAATGAAGTATTTCTGTTTTCATTGTCTTGAAAAGTTTTGAACCGTAAGGCATTTTGCTTCTTCAAATCCTTGCTGTTGGATCTGAACTTTTAAATTCTGAATCATTGGCTAGATGTCTATTGATGTCAATAGATTTAAATTCTTGCTGTATTGTTGCTATAAAGAATTTTATTTTATAACATTATTATTTACAGAAACTATCAATATTAATACTATGTACATATTTCTAAATTTTATCATAATCAATCTATACATATTCAATCATAATCGCAAGATTCACTGTTCAACTTCATAAATTTTAGGCTTTGACTTAAGAACTTCATTATATAGGCGCAGGAATAATTGCGAGAAAGTTCTATGTCTCATGATTAGTTCAATTCTGTTTTTGAGAATGTTCTATGGACTCTGACTGGTTGAATCATTTATCTCGGCTCCTTTTGGGTATTTCTAAAAAAATCCTTCAGATTCTGAACGGCAATTTTTTCTCCAAATATCATCAAATTTGGTGACATTTTTCATTTGGCACCAAGCATGTGTTTTGGCACTGGTAATCTTGAAAGTCAATTTTCTCGTACAAATTTCACCATTGTCACCAAATTTGGTGAAATGTTACCAACTTTGCGACTTCATTTACTGCCAACTGTTCAACAACTTCATAACTGTTTCAAGCTTCATTCCCATTGAAATGCATTGACACCAAAATAATCCACTAATCTAATTTTTTTGAAAATGTGACCTAGCTCAATGGTCTTCTTCTGCTGCAAAACGGTAGGATACAAAGTATGGTCAAAATTGTTAGAGCCATTTTTTAGATAAATTTACAGACACACACAAGATTTGCTCATATTATACTACATGATATATATATATATATTCTAATACATGTTAACTTCTTGATATTTCTGTACACATTTTGTCCTTATAAATGCTTTCTCGAATAAATTCTCAATGATTAATGTTGATGTGACAATAAATACTTTCATTTTCTGACTACATTTTCTTTTCATTGGAGCTACTGAATAGATTTATCTGCATTTTTCCATGAGAAGTTTTTCATATAAAATTGTTTATTGTGCTGATTAAAGTAACATCAAACAAACAATCACTTCAGACATGATAAGAAAGATGTAATGGAATACATCCATATCCAAAATTAAAGAAAAGCATTGTAATTTTGGATGTTATTAGTAGAAAAGTTGTGTCCATATTTCACTCCCTTCCTCTAGTTTTGGAAAAAGAAAAAAAGAAAAACATACTGCTGGTGATTTTACACCACATATATGGTTTTAAACAAAATATAATATTTAATAAAAAAATATATATAAATAAATTAGGTATTAATTGTTGTTATAATGTATTTGTACAAAACATTATGTATACAGTCCTACTCATAGCCTGAGAAATTGAAACAACAGATTGCAAGCAACTAACCAGGCTGAACTTTTATGATCCTGATTTATGACCCTGGTTCCCATAAATCTGCACTGCACAATGGGATTGGCTTATAAAGCCTATATAAATTTATAACCACCATTAAAGTCAACCCAGAGTAAAAACTTGTTTACATCACAAAGTGTGTACAGTGCAGTAACTTATGGTCTGAGAAAGACCAATTACAAGTAATGTCTGTTGTTAAGAGTTGACCAATGTGGACCCAATAGGGTCACTGTAGGTCACAGTGGGTGATGCCTTGGGGCTGAACACTTGAATGAAGCAGCATTGCAAGTAAGGGGACTTTTAAGACCCACCTCTCAAGATTTTCTCCCTAAAGAGAATTGTCTCATCCAACATCATTCTAAAAAAATATGCTATCTTAATACATTGTTAAAAAGTGTAATCTTCCAAAGTTTTTTTTTTGTGGGGGGGGGGGGGGGGTTACTTGCCCATTTGCAGATTTCCTTTAATGTTTTGGTGCTTGCCAATTTTGAATGCTATTCTGACATATAGTCAGTGATTTGATGACTTGATGAAATGTCACATCATGATGTTCCTCCATGCTGACGGATGCAAGCCCTGGAGTACAGGTACTGCCTCTATGTTAAAATATGCATGTGTAAAATATATATGTTAATAAATTGAGGAATTCATCAAAAGTCAGTTGAGGATTCAGTCTTTTTTTTATAAAATTGAAATAAATCGAATATTCATTTTGTTTATTTGTTGAGTATATGTTATACTAAATATTAAATATAATATAGTAATGTTTTCTCAAAAATTTTTAAAAGTATGAATTTATTCAAGTAATTTACCTTAATGTTTAGTATTCTTTATTTCAAATCGCATTTTTTAAAAATATGTAAATAAAATACTATTTGTTAATCTTTAATTCTTTCTCTGTATTATTTTTGTATGTAATTTATTTAGTTAATTTTGCATAGAGATTTAGAGGTATAATATTTTTAATGGCCCTCGTCTATCTGCAGGTATTAGACTGATGTTAAACTTTAATTTTCCAAGATATTTATAGATTCTAAATTCTAGTTCAGTCCATTCCAAAAAGTTGAGAGTTCACATACAATAACACAATGTCAATGTCTATAATTTATCTTTGTTATCAAAATAATTGTTATGTTTCTTTATGCAATTAAGTTTAATTACTTTTAATTTCCCCTCTCAACCAGGAATTTTATATGATCCTCATTTATTATTTAATGCATTCCTGCTATAGACAAAACCCCAGTAATAATGGGAGGTTTACCCTTTTCCTCTACTGTGTATGTTAGGGTAGTTTAATTTAGGTAGTAACTGGCTACCTATAACTTGCCTAGAAATTTTTACCAATGTGACTCTTGAAAATCCAAAGTACTAAAACTAGAAAATAGTCATTTTCAGTAAGTGAAAACATCATTCGTCCACCTAATTATCAATTGAAGAGCTTTGATGAGAAAGATGGTAACTGAAAAATCATCATTTTGAGAAAACACATTTTGATCTTTTATCAACTAAAATTACAATTGTTTATTGTCAAATGCCTCCTTTATCAATAACAATTTCTGTGAGAATTAGGTTTTTTTCAAATAGTAATTTAACAGATGGTAGAGGACCACTGATCATATGAATAACTCCATTTTTTTTTTTGGTCACATACCACCTTTATCATCTGAGCTCTTCAATTGTAAATGAAACTTCAGTAGTGCAGTACAACATAAAATTCATACATGAGATTATGAGTTTGACAGCCTTGAAAAATCTATTACTATAATAACAATAATTTTAAACCAGAAATACTACTCCAAACAGACAATTTTTTGAAGTTTACTTAAATAATAATAAAAAAAAAAACATAACTACTTTAAAATAGAATTTAAATGTATAGAAATACTGAAACCAAACTGTATTTTATTTCTTTTTTAAATAGAAGTGAGTAGAGATGGGCATATTCACTAACAGACAAACAGCCAGACTAAACTAAAAAAGTTTCTTGATAAAATACAAAAGTTTTATTCATACAAGATTTCAATTAAGTGAATATTCAGTTTTCTTCAAATGCATTTGCATAATATTTTACTGCACTTTCATTGTGAAAGAAACAGATTCATAGACACTAAAGTTAACACATTTTAAAGCTGTTCTAAAATCAAAATACTTCATATTAATACTAGTTATCCAATTGTCAAAAAGTTTCCAAACATTCTATACCCAACTCTAAAACAGGTTTCATACACATTTCTTTAAATAAAAATCAAGGACTTTCAAGGACCAAAACCAAAAAAATGTAAGGACCTACAAATTAAATAAACTAATAAATTATAATATGCATTTTTAATAAAGGGCTTCATTTTTGTAAATACAAGTTTTAAACAGTCAAATGGCCAGGAAGGTAGGGGTGGGGGGGGGGAAGGGAATTTCAGTGTATGGCAGTAGAAATATAGAAAATTTTAAAATAATAAATACAGCAGAAGAAAAAACTAGTTGGATGTGCCAATCCCAAAACTTTCTTCTATCTAATAATGTTAATACTTCAAAATTTGCTATCAGAGTGCCAAAATTAAATGGCAATCTATGCCCATCATGAGGATTCTAAAGATATGAAATTCTGTGCATTAGTTCTTGAGATATGACTACTTTTAAAATCGTGTAAATCCTATGCCACCTGTTGGGTGATTTACACCAAAATCTAATCAGCAACAACTTATGTAAATGTCTAACTGAATCTGAAATTTGATGAAAACCCGTACATTAGTTTTTGAGATAGAGCTATTGCAAAAATCGTGAAAAATCCAGCATAGCAGTGGCACCTATTGGGCAATTAACACCAAAACCTAATCAGAACAACTTGTGTCAACATCTAACTGAATCTCAAGTTTGATGAAAATTCATGCATTAGTTCTTGAGACAGAGCTATTGTGAAAATCGTAAAAAATGCAGCACAGCAGTGCCACTTCTTGGGTGATTTACACCAAAACGTAATCAGCATCAATATTTATCAAGGCATACCTGAATCTGAAGTTTGATAAAAATCCGTGCATTAGTTCTTGAGATAGAGTAATTGCGGAAATCGTGAAAAATGCAGCATAGCAACACCACCTGTTAGGCAATTTACACCAAAAACTAATCAGCACCTATTTATATTGGGAACTAACTGAACATTTTTAAATTAAATTCTGTGAATTAGTTCTTGAGATAGAATGCCCACAAAATTTGTGTTACATACAGAGTCGCAGACTCAGACAGACAGACATTTTGTAAAAATGTGTTTTTTGGGATCTCTTACCCCTAAAACATGTAAATCCGTCGAAAATTCAATACTTTCTTCTTATAAAGATAGAAGAAAGTAAAAATAGAGGAAAGAAAGTTTGAAAAAATTAGAGGTTTCAAGATTTTTAAGTTTGTGAGCTGGGGTGCAAATTAGAGGAAGCACAAATTTTATAAATGGGAGGGATAGGAAATTTATTTAGATGATCATTATTTATCATTACTAAAGATTTATAATTAAATCGAAAAAATAAATAAAAATTAAAAGTTTTAAAGACTAAATTTTCTGTGCAAGGAAAATGGGAATGGGGATGTCGATTTCGGATTGAGGGACGGCCTCAGGTGGTTAACTATTGAAAAACAAAGTAAAAAATAGAGAAGAAAAAAAAAAAAACAGACTTTAAAAGATTTTTAATTTTGTGAGTTTGGGGGGGGGGGGAAGGGGAGAAGCATAATACTTTTTTTATTATTGGGAAGGAGGAGTTTAACAGATGACTAATAATTTACCTTACTAAAGATTTACAAACAGCACAAAAAATAAAAATTAAATAATTTAAAAAACTTTACATTTTGTATGCTTGGCAAGGGGGGGGCATCAATTTCAGTGGGGGGGGGGAGGAGTAAAACTGTATGATCAATTATTTATTGTTATCAATGATTTTTAAGGTCTTAAACTTTATGAGCTATGACGACAAAGGAAGAAGCAGATTTTTTAAATATTTTTAGGAGGGAGGGGGTGTATTAGATGACTTATTATTTATTTATTTTAACAAAATTTACAAATAAGTAAAACAAAAAGGGAAAAAAACTAAGGAGTTTTAAAGACTTTAATTACTATATGCTCTTTAAGTTGGGGAAGGGGGGGGGAGTAAGGGAAAAATGCCAATTTTGGGTTGGAAGAGAAATCTTCAAGATTGATTATTTATGTGACAATAAAATGACAAATAGAGCAGATTTTTTTTAAATTACACAGTTTTAAAGAGTTTTTAAACTTTGAGTACCGGGGGGGGGGGGGGGGGAGGGGGAGCAAAATTTTGAGAGGGTGAAATTCAGAAGAAATTAATATGATGGAATGAATTATTAATGAAATTTAGGACTGATTATTTATTCACAATAAAGTAACATATAGAGTAGAAAAAGCTTGAAAAAATTAAGTTTTAAAGATTTTAAACTTTGGTATTGTGAAGGGGGGAGCAAAACAGGGAAGAGAAATTTCTGAAGAAGGGGAGGGAAGGGGGGACTAAGATTTCTTTTAAAACCAGAAATTCAAAGAAATGCAGAAGAGTTTCGACCCTGATTGAGAAATAATACGAGAGTAAAATTAAAAAATTAAGTACTTTTAAGGACTTTTTGCAGATTTTGCATGAAAATAAGTACTTTTAAGTACCAAAAATTTATTTTGAAAAATGTAAGCACTTTTAAGGACTTTCATGGACCATACAAACCCTGTAAAAGAAGTTAATTGTTTTCTTTCCTATAAAAGTAATGTATAGTCCCCCACCCTCACAAAAAAAAAGGAAGATCACACCATACATTTTGATTACCAAATTGTTGAATAGAAAGATAGAAAAATTCATTTGATTTGAAAGTATGTCTTCTTAAAATTTATATTAAAAAATAAGCTTAGGGAACATCATATGAGAATAGTAACAAATTTTAAGAATTTCAATAAGAACCCAATTTTGAATCCATATTTAAAAATTCTTTGAAGCTATCCATAGAAAACTTGTAAAAATTTATTTTTAGACCAATTTGAAATTTGCATTATGGTGTCAAAATTAATATTATTATTATTTTTTTTTTGTAAGTTTGTTCATTTTTAGGGTTTTGTACTTAAAAAGTAAAAATGGAACCATTATAAGATCACTTCTGTGTCTGTCTGTCACAGCCATTTTACTCGTAAACTATGGAACATGGAAAGTTCAAATTGGGGGAAGTAATAAAGACTACTGACATACATATTTACTGATTATTAAACATTCACAAATATATTTAGGTAAAATGTGGAGGGATAATTAAGTTACTTGAAAAAAATTTTTCTTTGTATATCGTGTGAAAGCTTTCGTAACGCTGAACTTAAAAATACATTTCTTTTACTTTTAGGTATTATATTTCAGAGATATCGTCGAAAATGTAGTGAAAAAATATGTTATCCCCCTTTATTTCCGAATCTATTGAAACTAAAATTCTGAAAAAAATTAGACGTAGTAGATGTTAATTTAAATCTTGCAGGAAAACTATAGCAATTGCTCTAGGTCACATTTTACCCAACTCACATTTTTGAGAAAAGTGCATTTTTCCATCACACACAAATCTAGATTTGCAGGCATTCAGCAAAGGTGTTGAGAAGCAATGGATTTACCTATAACAGCAGAAGTATAAAAGAATTGTTGACAATGATTTTTAAAGATAATCGTTGGTAATTAGTAGGGATGCAATGGATATCCGGCTGAATTTTCAATATCTGGAACCCCATCGGATATCCGGCAGAGTGCAGCAAAGCGAATATATAAGGATAACAGAAATCGTTTGATCCCAAACAATGCCGAACAACTTTTTTTATAATGCAAAATATAAAAAATATAGTAAGTTCCCTATTCATGAGTAAAAGGGAAAAAAGTTTAAAGAATTGCTAGCTTTCTTAGTGTTGACATTTGAATTTATAATAAATTTAAGAATTTACGTTTACATCTTTTAGAAAATTGTACCTTTACTTTCAGATTGTAAAACAAAATTCAAAGTTGTTTATTAAAGTATGACTTTTAGTGTTTCCGCTAGGCCATTTTTGAAGGGCGCAGCGCCCTGCCCCTTTTAAAATCGGTAAAACGCGCCCTGCCGTTTTTTAAATCGGCAAACTGCGCCCTTCATATTTCAAAAATAGTCAAATGTGCCCGGAGTCGTTCTCAGCGATCGCTTTAAGCGATGCCGCGGACGCGCTATAGCGCGTAAATCACGCGAAAAATCGGAGACGGGACGCAAAAAAATAGTTATTACGTGTCCGTGGGACGCGTAATTTCGTCAAAAAGCTGATTTTCGTCAAAGGATCGCAAAAAAAAAAGCGCAAATTTCATCAAAATATTGTGGAAAAAACGCGATTCTCGTAAAAGGGCCGCGAAAAAATAGCGTATTTCTTCAAAGGATCGCGAAAAAATAGCGAATTTCATCAAAAAATCGCAGGTAAAAAGGGTGATTTTTGTCGAAGGATCGCAAAAAAGCGCAAATTTCATCAAAATATCGCGGAAAAAACACGATTTTCGTAAAAGGGCCGCGAAAAAATAGCGTATTTCGTCAAAGGATCGCTAAAACATAGCGAATTTCGTCAAAAAATTGTGGAAAAATGTCGATTTTCGTCAAAGGATCGCAAAAAAGCACAAATTTCATCAAAATATCGCAGAAAAAACGCGATTGTCGTAAAAGGGCCGCGAAAAAATAGCGTATTTCGTCAAAGGATCGCGAAAAAATAGCTAATTTCATCAAAAAATCGCGGGAAAAAAGCCGATTTTTGTCTAAGGATCGCGAAAAAAGCGCAAATTTCATAAAAATATCGCAGAAAAAAACGAGATTTTCATAAAAGGGCCGCAAAAAAATAGCGTATTTTGACAAAAGATCGCGAAAAATTTGTGAATTTCGTCAAAGAATCGCGGAATAAAGCCGAATTTTGTCAAAGGATCTCGAAAAAAAGATAACATTTTGTCAAAGTATCGCATAAAAAACACGATTTTCGTAACAGTATCGCGGAAAAACGCGAATTTCGTCAAAGGATCGCGGAAAAAAGGCGAATTTAGTCAAAGCCTCCAATGCACCAAAAAAGATGTGCAAACCAAACTTATCGGTAGAACATTCATAAAATGGGATTTAGTTTTTTTTAAATGAGATTCTTAAAACTACAGCATGATTTCAGTGTACTTTAATAATGTATTCAGTATATAGACCAGTGAAAAATCTCCCCCCCCCCACTTCTTACTGCGGTATTACTATTAATTGATTATTACATTAATTTTACAACAAGTTATTTTAATGGTACTTTAAAGTACCATTGGTGCATAAAGGGTTAATCAGCCCCACAGTTCAGTTAAATATTTAAAATTATTTACTTTATTACTTTTTCTGTTTTGTTTGTTATTTTATTATAAAAGAATTTGAACTCTTAGAATATTATAATTTTTTCTATTCTAATTGTAAATTTTAAGTATAAAGTAAAATTTTACTAACGATAAATAATTCATTATATAATCAACCTCCTCCCTCCCCCCCCCCCCCCCAAAAAAAAAAAAATCGCTTTTGTCTCTTTGCCCCCACCTTCACAGCCTCCTATCTTCAATAGAAGAAAGTATTGTAATCAAAATTTTCTTCGACTTCCGGTTTTCGACGAATTTACACGTTTTAGGGGTCAGAGATCCCAAAAAACATGTTTATACAAAATATCTGTCTGTCCATGTGTCGCCATCGTGCCATCAAAAAGTGTATGAAGTTATGATTAGAATTGAACCAATTTTTTTGTGTATGTTTTTGGATCAGCAGATCCTCCTTCAATATGGAAACATTCCACTGGAAAGGGGTGCTGTAATTGCGATTTTTGTGCCCTTTTCATTATTATACCATCGAAAAGTGTATGAAGTTATGCATGGAATTGAACCAATTTTTTTGTGTATGTTTTTGGCTGCAGCTAGCAGGTCCTTCTTCAATATGAAACTTTCTGAGGGGAGGGTGCCTTAATTGCAATTTTTGTGCCACTTTCATTATTGTACCATCGAAAAGTGTATGAAGTTATCTGTATAATTGAACCAAATTTTTAGGTAGATTTCGTATGAAATACTACCTATTGGGATCGTTCCTATGTTGGAATTTCTGAAAAATTTTTGCAGATCTACACCGATCATGACCCCTAGAACCCAAAACCACCCTCAGTAAAAAACTTTATATATCTATCTATCTATCTATCTATCTATCTATCTATCTATATATATCACTTTCTTCTGGACACGATAACTTTCGTAATTCTGCACCAATCTCTTCCAAACTGATACATAAAATCAATGGGCATAAAATCTCGGTCAAGTTCGTTAATGGGCAAAATCGGACCAAGGGGAGGGGAATAGGGAGGGGTTTTGTGAAAACAGAAAACCCCCCATAACTTCTAAATTTTTGTACATATCAAATCAGTGTAAAGTTTTTATTACTTCTAAAAATAGGGCCAAAAATTTATGTATCACAGATTTTTGATAAAGTTAAAAATGGGCTCAAGGGGCGCAAAAAATAGGGTTTTGGGGAGAAAAAAATTCATAACTTCGTCAATTCTCAAGATATCAAATTCAATTAATTTTATTACACATCTCCTTAACATTATCTAAAACTTTTATATTCACAAGTTTTTGATAGGAGCAATTCGTACCGCAAAATAAAATTAAAAACGAAAACAAAAAGGGCGTTTGAAGAAGAAAAAAATCCATAACTTCGTCAATTCTCAAGATATCAAATCCAATTAATTTTATCATGAATCTCCTTAACATTATCTACAACTTTTATATTCACAAGTTTTTGATAGGACCAATTCGTACCGCAAAAAAAAATTAAAAACGAAAACAAAAAAGGGGTTTGAAGAAGAAAAAAATCCATAACTCCGTCAATTCAAAAGATATAAAATCCCCATGAATTTATCATATATCTTCTTAATATTGTCTACAACATCTATATAGACAAGTTTTGGATAGGACCAATTCTTAGAGCAAAAACAAATTAAAAATACATACCGGTTGAAGTAAAAAATGATCTTAGTAAGGGTGTATTCAAATCCAAACTGCTTATTTTCTTACTCATTTTACAATTCATTTTTGCTCTCAAAGGCTTCCAATTGGTACGTTTTCTTACTCAGAAACTATATAATGTACCGTAATGGTCGATTTTCTGATAGGGGCAGAATATATTTTTTTAAAGGCTGTTAAAAAGGGCATTTTGGACCGAATTTACCGAAGCGGATTGTGTTAAAAAAATCATTGTATTAAGGATGCGCTTAAATCCAAACTACTTATTTTCTGACTGGTTTTTAAATTCATTTTTGCTCTCAAACGCATTTAATTGGTAGATTCGCTTATTCAGAAACTATATAATGTACCGTAATAATCGATTTTTAGATAGAAGCAGAATATATTTCAAAAAATGATGTCAAAGTGGGCATTTTGAACGGAATTTCCCGAAGCGATTGTGTTAGAAACGAAAAATATTGTCCTTCTGAGAAAATAATTGTTTATATATCAAGTTTTAATTAATTGAACAAAAAATAAAAACACAGGTCGCTTATAAATCTCTTCAAACATCACGTGAGCAAGTTTCATATTTTTTTAAAATTAAAAATGAATCTGGAATTATGCCAGAAAATTTCGAGTTGTTGAGCATGGAAAAGTATTTTTTTAATACCGCCCTAACATGATTCTGATAAAACCAGCTATTATATGAAAATGAAATAAAAGCTCGTCAAGAGCGGCCAGATAAAATTGTTAAAGTGGATTTATCTATAATCATGATTTAGTTTTTGTTTGTGAAATTAGTATATTTGACTTCGAAATCTACCTCTGCCTGTAGGCCGGGCCGGCAGGGATTTTTTTTATTTGTATATGTTTTTGGCTATGTCCAGCAGGTTCTCTTTTAATTCAGAAATATTCCGCCAGAAAGGGATGCTGTAATAGCAATTCTTGTGCCATCGAAAAGTGTATGAAGTTATGCATAGAATTGAACCTATTTTTTGTGTATATTTTTGGCTAAGGCCAGCAGTTTCTCTTTGAATTTGGAAATATTCCGCTGGAAGGTGGCACGGTAATACCGATTTTTGTAAAATTTTCTTGATTTTTCGTAGTTATTTTGTACAGTATATTGGCGGCTCATGAAGCGACGAGAACTTCGCATCTTACTAAGATCGCTATTCACAAACAGCTGATCTACAGCAGAATAACAAAAAAATTATTGATTTTAATAAATATCATGATAGAGATTAAATTGTTTTTATTCCGATTAATTGCCGGAACAGAAATTTTAGATGAAAATCAAAGTCGGTATAATATTGAACTAATAATATTGAAATACTGACATTTGTATAACTACCTTTTGAAATATTAAGATGTATGAGATAGAAGAAAGTTTTGGGATTGACCCATCCAACTACTAGTTATTTTTGTAACTTCATTATAAATGTTTAAAATTAAAAGTAAATGTCTTTGTACTTATAAATATCAAACTAATTTAACTTAAAATAAAAGTAAATGTGACTTAAAGTAAAACAGTATTAAATAAAATTAACATATTTTGATTGATATTGATTGATTGTTGATTAATATTGATGTATATTTATACATCAATATTAATCAACTAAATATTTTATATTTAAGTTAAAAAGAAGGTGTGTACATTTCTTAGGCGTATTAATTGTTTAAAATTGGTTGTACTAATTATCAGCATTTCAATGTACAAATTAATTAATTATCAGCAATTATCCATATACTCAATCCAATGAATATCCAAATCCAATAGCAATTATCAGCATTTCATTGTACAAATAAACAGAATATTTTAATGCTGAAATTACATTTTTTATACAACTTTATTAATATACATATATACAGGGCTTGAATTTCGAGATGGGATGGCAGCATTCATGCCCTAAAGAATATTGTGGGCGAGAGGTTCCTGTTTCTAAAAAAAATTTTCTTTATAAAACGACAATCAAGTCTCAGGATCGACTGACAAATTTCATGATATTTTCTACTATCAATTGGCAGATTTCACAGTTTCTTCTTACGACAGATTGAAAAAATTCACGATTGTTTTTCTGCATCTGACTGAAAAATTTTGCGATTTTTCTCCGCGACTGACTGACATATTTTGCGATTTTTTCTGGAGACCGATCAGCGAATTTCATAATTTTTTTCTTGCGACCAATTGACAAACTCAGCAATTTTATTCTGTGACTGATTGGCAAATTTTCCTGTTTGTTCTTGTGACATACTAATGAAATTAATGATTATTTTTCTGCATCCGATTGAAAAATTTTGCGTTTTTACTCACCGACCGACTGTGAGGAATTTCCCAATATTTGCTCGTGGCGGACTGGAAAATTTCACGATATTTTCCCGTGATCAATTGAAGAATTTCGTGATATTGTCCTGCTGTTGATTTCTCACAAACTTCTTTTTTTTTTTTCCTCGACCAGTCGACAATTTTTAAAAATTTATTTTTACCATGATTGACGAAATCAGCAATATTTTGTCTATAACCGATTTATGTATTTTGCTATTTTTTTTTCCTGTGCCCAAAATATGAAATAACTAAAAGGGCAGTAACGGCCACTGGAGACTGAGCCCAACCAAATTGTCCTAGAGTCAGAACTAAACAAAATGAGATTAGATCTTGTGGTACACATGAAGAAAAAACTTTTGGTGAACTTTAAAAAACTAGTGTATACTTAAAATTCACAGAAGTTAGGACATGACTTTTTAAATCAACCATTTATTGTGTAATAGAACAAATCAATTGACTATTTCCTTTTCAAACTTTGGATATGGATTTTAAATTCCAATGTATAGAACATAGTTCAATTAACGAAAATACCAGGAATTACAGTTTTGACCATAATTCCATTAAGGATAGTATAAATAAAACAATTTTGTTCAGAAGTGACATACAATCATCAAAGGATATTGACAATACAATCACAAATATATATTATTCATGCACATAAGTTAAAAATGAATGCACATCAGATTTTGCAAAGTTTTCCAAAATTTTTTTGAGAAATTGCCCATAGCATTGGTATATAATATATAAAGCTTGATTCTGTTCCTTTGTTTTAATAAAAATAAACATTTTGGATAATTATCTTGAGTTACTGATTTAAATTATTTTGATGGTATTTTGTCATGTCTGTATAAATGCAATTCTTTAAGTGGCATATAAAAAAGAGCGGGGTTTAAAGATACTTCTTTTCCTTTTCAAATAGTTCAACTACCCTGCATTTACAAATGTCAGGAGGGAAACTCCCCTCCTAGGAAAATTTGAATTTTAAGCACTGATATTCAAAGATATATAGTTTTTTAAATTATATTTCACCACATTTAAAATGTTTTAATGATATGTGAAACATGTTTGCAATTTATTGTTCTGAGATGGCATTATATAAAGAAATAAATAAACATTCACCATATAACTAAAAACATATATCTAGTGCCGGATATCTGAATCTGGCAGGCAAAGGAGCTTTGGATACCTGGTATCCGGCAAAATCAATATCCGATTCATCCCTAGTAATTAGACGAGATATTAATCCTTAAAGACAGAGACGGTTTGGACACAAATAATGACAGGGGCGGCATACTCTATGTACCATCAGCTTTTAAAGCCCAAATAACAACTTTTAATGATATATTTGTGTAATGCAATGTCCAGTAGCAATATGAAAGCAATGAATATCAAATTTTTAAAAACAGACTAATTAGAATTAATCAGAAATACTATGGGATTTACAACTAGTTTGAATTGAGTAGATCTCTCAATACGCCTCCTGTGTCTTTAAAAGTTAATTAAAAACCTATCTGGAAAAACGCGGCACGGACCAAAGCAGCGTTGCAACTTTGCGACCTCCCTTGCAACTTTGCGACCCCAAAACTTCTCTTCTAATGGGAATTTCAAGGAAACAATTATATCAAAATATTCAGAAAAGATAGGAGTTTAACATCTAAAAAAATTTAAATTTCTTTTCTTAAATTATGAAGCTTTAAGAGTCCTGCAACCACTTAATCCTTTCTGACACTGAGTAATTCTATTTATAAACTTATGAAATAATGCACTGACACCAGAATTTATAAACGAATTTATTAGAAAATGCGAACTTGCTTATTTTCACGTACATGATAAAAGGAAAATTTTAATTAAATATTCTTGGTGCTGTTTGTCTGTTTTGGAATTAAAATTAGGTGTCAGTTTTTTAAGGGCATTGCCCTCGAAAGATTTAATTAGAATGAATTGCATAAATATCTCTCAATAGGCCTCGAGTGACTTTAAAAGTTAATTAAACACCTATCTGGAAAAACGCAGCACTGACCAAGGCGGCGTTGCAACTTTGAGACCTCAATTCAAAGCGCGATTAGCAGAATGCCAAATTTAAACTTTGAACAAAGGTTTTGTTTTAGCTACATTGTAGAAATAAAGGTTATTACTACGCTGAATTTAGTTTCATGAAATGCCAAATGAAGTTTAAATATGCACTGCTTTTATTGTCAGTACCAAATTAAGTTTATCATAAACAGATTAGGATAAGATCAAACTAGTATGTTGTGGCCATCACAAAACTTTCTTCTATATAAATCACATCAATTAAATCATTTAAATAGTACAAGAATTTACCTCAATTTAGCAGCAATTCATATCAAATTATATCTAAATTTGAAGTTTGATAAAAATTTGTGCATTAGTTCTTGAGATAGAGCTATAGCGGAAATTCTGAAAAATGTAGCATAGAAGTGCCACTTGTTGAGCAATTTACACCAAAACAAACAGCACTAATTGATATCAAGGTATACCTGAATCTGACATTTGATGAAAATCCAAGCATTAGTTCTTGAGATAGAGAAGTTTCGGAAATCACAAAAAACAGCATAGCAGCGCCACCTGGTGAGAGATTTACACCAAAATGTATAAAATGTCAATTCATGTCAAGGACTAACTAATTCTGAAGTTTGATGAAAATTCGTGCATTAGTTCTTGATATAGCTATAGTGGAAATTCTAAAAACTGCAGCATAACAGCACCACCTGTTGAGTGATTTGCACAAAAACATAAACAGCACTAATTCAGATCAAGGTATACCTAAACCTGAAGTTTGTTGAAAATCCAAGCATTATTTCTCTAGATAGAGCTATTTCAGAAATCATAAAAAATGCAGTATAGCAGTGCCACGTGTTGAGCAATTTACACCAAAATGTACAAAACTTCAATTCATGTCAAGGAATAACTGAATCTGAATTTTTATGAAAATCCATGCTTTAGTTCTGGAGATTGAGCTATTGCGGAAATCCTGAAAAATGCTGCATAGCAGCACCACCTGTTGAGCCATTTACACCAAAAACTAATCAGGAACAGTTTATATCAAGGTCTAACTGAATCTAAAGTTTTGTGAAATTCCATGCATTAGTTCTTGAGATAGAGCATCCACAAAATTTTTGTCACAAACAGATTCACAGAGTGACAGACAGACTCACAGACAGACATTTTCTAAAAACCATCAAATTGAGTTCAGGATATTCTAAAACATATAAATCCATCGAAAACCGGAAGTCAAAAATTTTCACGAATCCAATACTTTCTTCTTGTAAAGATAGAAGAAAGTAAAAAAAGAGTTATACAGAATAGCAATATTTGATATTATTTAGGCTTCATATCTCTTTGAACTTTTATGGTATACCCATTTATACTTTTCTAGTATATACAGCTATACCCAACCCTACGTTGTACAGCTTTTTACAAAGTCTTATTATTCTTTTAGCAATGATTTTTTTTAATAATACAGAACATTATGGTACGGAACCCTCTGTGTGCCAGTAATAGTCACACTTGACTGTTTATTATATAGGGAGACAACCCCCAAAATTATTTTTACATACAAATTTAAAGAAACATAATCAAATGGTTATTTTTGTCTTTCTCTGCAACAATTTAGTGATTTAAATACATGGGATATTCTTTTTTTTTTGCCAATTGTACCTTTTTAAGAAAAAAGTCATTAAACTTGATTCTTTAAGTCAAGTTTCATGGCTCTAAAAACCACAAAAAATGATAATCAGCTAGCATGTATGTGTTATTAGGGATGCATAACATTAATTGGAAAACTAAAACATAGTTCGGCTTATCAAAACTGTGATACACAAGGGTTATTCAGAAAAAAAGTTCTAAAACATTATAATTTCCACATCCAATGTTCTTTCCAAACAGTATGGCATCTACAATCACTAAAAAGTGTGTCATAACACTACAGTTGCTATGATGGGAAGCTGATATGCGTAATCGTGATATAATAATGTTTAAGATGGTAGAAGTTCCTGTTGATAGGGAAATAAAAATTGTAATTTGCTTTTTAAATGCAAGCAATATATAAGTAACATAAATCTAGAGACTCTATGCATGAGCTGTACTATGATACAGTTAGAAGTTTGGGATTTTATTGTTCTATTCAGGATGAATGATGAAGCGAGAAGTGGCTGGCAATCTGTGGTGGAATGATGAACTGTTTCATCTATTTGAACAGTCTGGTGACTTTCATCTTTATTGTACTTGAAGAAATTCTTGGTAGTTGTAAACAAGAAAGAAAAATCATGGGTATGGCATAGATTATGAAACACTTTCCAACACTCCCTGAAAGCTTTAACGAAACTTCATTATTTAGGGAAATAAGATAACTAAGTAAACATTTAAAAAATTGATTTCAGCAGTTACCGTCCATAGCCAAATATGTATTCCAATATGTTGATATATATACTATAAAATGGGAAAATTTAGTTTAGCAAGAAAATGCATAACAGGTTGGAATTTCTCTTTCAGCAATTTATACTAATAGATGGAAACATACTTGAATACTTTTGTACAGCCTTGTAGTTTACCTAGTACCTTTATTACATGCCACTACTTAGCTAAAATTTAATTCAAACTAAAACACTCTTAACTACTGAAATCACATTTCAAGAAATTATCATCCTTAGACGGCATGTATCCAATTCTTTGCGTGACCCTGTACATCATTTTATCTATATTCAACAAACATTTCTTAATAAACTAAATGCAGTTCAGCATAAAAATGCATAACTCTTTTAAAAACCACCTTTAAGCAATTTGCACTCAAACCCAGTAACCCTTACAAATTCTTTTGTCAAGCCCTGTATATAAATTATAGCATTTATACACAACATATAGCATGCATAAATATAATGAAACATAAAAGTGCATATCATTGTGCATTGAAAATGCATTTCTAGCAATCCCTGCTAATGTACAGTACTTCTGATACAATATAATATCTGAAATCTTTTGTGTGTCCCTGTAAATGCTATGCACTTTGTATTATACATGAAATAACTTATAGTAAACCTCAGCGATGTATATCAATTTAATTATATATGAAATAGTTTAACATAATTAAAATATGCCACAAACAATTCCCCCCCCCCCACCTATATCATTATGTAACGGAATTCTTTTGTGTGGCCCTGTAAATGAATAATAACTATTCTTTGCACCACATATTCTATAGAATGCATATTTTAGAGTACTTCATAAATGCATATAAATTTTGTTATGTTTGAATGCGTATAACATCATTAAAAATTATTTGAAACCATTTTTCCCATTGGCCGTAACGTAACAGAATACTTTTGACTGTCCCTGTAGATGAACTAAATATGCTACAAACTTCATTTGAAATAGGGATTGGGCTATGGTAAATGTCAATAACATCCAAAAATTTCAGGGCAATCCGAGTATATTTGCGAGAGTTAGAGTGTATACAGACGGCCAGACAAACCGAAGTCATAAACACTTTTCAACATTGTTGGAAAGTGTTAAAAAGGCTGTAAACATTATGGCTAACCTTACAGACAGCCACCTTCTTTGATACTGACTTGCAAACAATTGTATTTAGTTTTGATAAATGACTTCAAAGAAAATATAATATAATATGTTGCAATAGTTAATATATATGTCTCTTTGCCCACATCTGAATCCTGTTCTTTTATCAGAATCATGGAACCTACTCTCCAAATAACCTTCATATGAAAAAATTATGCAAGTAGAGATGAAAATTATTTCATGACTAATGTGAGTTTACAGAGAATCATATTGTCAAGTGAAGGGAAATAAGTTATTTTAAAAAATATATTACATTAGAGATTTTTGACAATGACAAAAAGTGTAAATTTTGGAAAATTTTCTGCTTTACATAATTGTATTCTTCTGGGAAAAAAAGATAAAAGAGAAAATATTTCACTATGTAACTAACCTGAGCAATATTTATCCACTTGACAATTATCTTTGACCGCATTACTGGTTTCAGTGATACATCTGATAAAATTGTGCTCATTACACGAAGAGATACTGCATTGAACTGATTTACAGTTGCTGTTACAGTAGATGGAGAAACACTATAGCTGCAAAGTTTGTCTCTTCTAGACCAAACAGAACCTAAGCAATGATGTGGTATAACTCTCTTAAAAAGAACCTAAATCAAACAAAAGAAAAATACATATTACTACAAATACAACTCATAAAAAATATTATATATAAGGTTAGTTGGGGGCAACTGGGCCATGATTTTATGATGTGACTCTGGAGCTTCTAACAGTTCAGTTTCAAAAAGCTAAGGTTCATTTGAATTAAAGTCTGAACTTCTGTAAATGTGTTCAGTTAGGTTCCTTCTATCAGACAGAAATGCTCAAAATTATATTTAAAAATATAAAAATATGAATATTTCATCTTTCTTTCCTCATGGGCCCAGTTGCCCCATAAAAATGGGGTAAGTGGACCAAGAGGGTCTATGTTCCACACGCGTTTATTTTTTTTTTCATATGGGATATCAGGTCCTGTTTGAAAAAGTGTAAACAACTTAAAAAAACTTAAACCAGGCAGATCATGTAAATTATATGTCAATAAAGAGCATTGTAAGGGAAACCTTTGCTGTCAATGTCTCTAAAAAAAGCACTAAAAGTGAAAATATTAGATTTATTTATACCAAAAACATAAAAATTAAGTAAGTACAGTACTTTAGTATAGGCAATAAGTTAAAAGTCACATGGTTATTTTAAGGGAAAAAATAGCTTGGTAAATCTATGAACAAACAGCTATGTAAGTACTTAAGTACTTTATCTGTATCTAGGGTTATTGTCCTCGGTCAGGGTTGGAAATAAAAACATATCTGAAGCGTTTTATTAGTTGAATCCCACATTTTATTCGTTTTCTGATGGGTCTATACAGTAATCTGTATTTTCCCTTTACTTTCAACAGAGATGGATATTTCTGTTGCCACTACGACAAAAAAGTAATAAAAACTACAAAAAAAATTAATAACTCAGAAATAAATTGAGATACAGCTTTCAAACAAATTGCAATTAAAAATGCATTTTTTTCTCTATATGACGATATAAAAAGTAATATTACGGGATGTTTAGAAGTTTAAAAAGGAAATTTCATTTAAAATTTGTTCATGATTGTTCCAAGAATATTAATGTTTAATCCTTGGCGTACGTAATGTATGACCAGCTCCGTAGAAGTTTAAAAATTTGCAGTACCGAAAATTGTAAAACTGAAAATTCTTTTAAAATTTGTTCATGATGAGTCTAGGAATATGAATGTTTAATCCATGGCGTACGTAATGTATGACCAGCTCCGTGGGATTATGTGATAAATCAGCTTGGTGATACTAAACAGAAATTTGAAAGGACTTGACTTAACCTCTACATTCGTAAGAAGTTTGCTGCATTGGATAGTAGTTCTAGACAGACAGCTTTATCTTGATTAGCATTTAAAGGCAGTGTCAAGGCAGTCCATTTTGATGATGTAAAAATTATTTCTAAATATTCCAACCCTTTTAAAGCCCTTATACGTGAATCCATAGAAATTAGTCTGAGAAAAAAACGAAGTATGCAATGACAATATCTCATTTCAGATTTCTAATGTTTGGTTAAATATTTTAACAGAAGTACATTTGTAATGTAATTTCAGTTTTTCCTGGTTCCTAATAGTGTTATAGCCTACCAACAGATGGCGCCATATCCAGTGTAATATTGATTCTTATGTTTAATGGTCAGTTACTGAAATGTTTTCAGTTTGATGTTGTGAAAGTGACTGTGCTGTTTGTAACTTTGCTTCGTGGAGGTCAAGAACCCTTTCCCCTGATGATGGCTCATTGGAAGGAGCATGAAACCTTGGGATTGATTTTAATGTGTTTTTAATATAATTTTTATTTATGTGTACACTGATGAGTGTCATAAGAGTTTTTAATTATTAAATTTGACAGCGTAAGTCCAAGTTTTTCTTAAAGTAAAAGTATATTTTCACATACTTAATAAAAGTGAAATTTTCATTATAAAATTCTGGTGCAATTGTGACAATTAGGAATTTGGTTTGATACCACTCAATATGCTTTTTTAAAAGTTTATTACATAATTTTAATAAGGTATTCTATAATTTTCTTTATTGTGAGCAAAAAAAATAGAGAAATTTACTTCCCGTTGTAAGAGAAACTCAGAAAAATTATTTATAATTACTGGGGTAACTGGATCCAGCATGGTCCAGTTATCCCGGATACATGTCCCAGTTATGCCATTCTTGAAATATTTATGGGGTAACTGAGACACTGGGCATAAATTTCAAACATGAAGTAAATATGTATAGATACCTAATAATATTAACGTAGGTATAAGCCTAATCTTTAAAAAAAAAAAGGTTGTTTAATAAAAGCACTTACAGTATTTTAATAAAAAGCCGAGGAAGTTCAACCATATTGATGTTGTTTTCTAAAAAAGAAACGTTAATTTTCGACAACCTATCACAGCAAAGAGAGAGTTATGATTGAGTTGACACACGTTGTTTTAGGAAGTAGAGGTTAAGGGGCATGGTTCACAAAAGCTAAAACTTAAAATACATCACTGTTTTTTTTATAAAATAGCTTATGGCCCAGTTACCTTGTGGGTCCAGTTACCCCAACTAACCTTATACAGTAATACCTCAGCTAATGAGTGCCTCTACTAATGAATGTTTCAGCAAACGAAGATTTTTTCAACTTTTTTCTGATTTGACTAACAAATGTTTTGTTGGATGCACATGCTAACATAATACAGTCACAGTGCATTTTAATTAGATAGATAATTACATTTTGGGTAACAAAGATTTCAGCAAATGAATGCGACTCCGGAACAAATTATCTTCATTAACAGAGGATTGCTATAGAATTCAGAATATAAAACCATGAAGAATCAGTGATTGAATGTGAAATGTACAATGTGTGGTGCATTATGAGGGGCGATTATCTTCAAGTTCCTATATTATGAAGCACAACAACGATTACTTTACTGATCATTAACAGAACAATATACTCATCTGTAGCAAAGTCACAGAAAGGGTGATAGAGGAAGTGCTCTTGCAAAGCACTTGCTCAGTGCCAGTCTTTTTTAATAAAGCACAGTATAACAAAAAATAAAAGTAAAAAATTCAAATAATAGACATAACTCCAATTTCAAAAATCACAAAATGATGCTGTTTGTACTAAAGATCCTTGTTTATAATTTTCTACACTCTTGTTATAGTAAACTTTTCTTCAAAACATTATACATACTTATTTTTTTACGAAATTTAAAAATTGCAATATGAATATCTAAACTGAACTGAACCTGAGGCACTAATCCATTAAGAATCATAGTCTACAATGTCCAGCTCTGTTTTCTTGACCATGGGCCCTGAGGTGCTATGCAGCATATATCTTGGTCAGGTGGTCAACCAAATGCAGGATCTTCAACGTTTAGTTCCCAAGCAATCTTAGTACTCATTTTATAAACCCAGAAGGAATGAAAGGTTGAGTGAACTTTGCCCAGTCCAGAATCAAACTGGGAACCTGTAGTGAGGTAGTGAGAAGCGTTGACCACTACATTACTGGTCTAATATTAACATCTATATTTCTTTATTTAATTTGATTTATCATGCCACATTTAATCTAAATACAATTTTTTATTGTTCTACCTTGAACAGTATGCTGATTAAGGTTTTAATGTGTTTGGGAACTGTATCAAAAAGTCATCAAGAAATTCATAAATATATTGTTGATTTGTTGTTTTAGCATACATGAAATAGCAGAATTTTCAACTTTAATATAAATTGTCCCCATAAAATTATATGTTTACTGATAACATGACAACTAATCGCAGAAGTGAATGAAAATTTATATTAAGGGTTTTCAACCTTGCAGATTTTAATGGTGAAGAAAAAAAAACGTATCTTCCTATTTATGAATTTTTAGTAATTGCATTATTAATCAATAAATAAGTTTTTAAAAAAAATATCAGAAATCTGCAAACACATTATGTTTGGACTTTTACAAAGCAACATATAAAATAAAATGCAATGAAACATATAAATTATTGTTTGATTTATATCTAAATAATGGACATTTATCTATCCATTATTGGTTCACTTTCAATAAATTATACCTCCTTAACTTATGATTGGAAATTGATGAAAATTTGTATTTGCATATTTATTGGCATATAGAACTTAAATAAGCAATAAAATCATGATGCTGCCACTGAACTTTTAAAACGTAGGTTAAATTTTATATGCAGATAAACCCTTTTAAGATAATAAACCATATACAATCAAAGAACTTTATACAAATTAAAAAGGTGCTTTTCTTTGTTTCTTGCATTAATTTGAACTGACGATACAGCCATGATTCAGATTTTGTGTGTGTGTGCCTGAACTGTATAGTAGCAGTGATAAGCTACCATATGTTGATATACAATTGGCTCAGATTCTTACTTATGTTCTATAGTGCTCAATCTTTTCTAGCAGAATTTTCAGGTTTCATAGAATACATTTTATACTCTTCCAAACGAATATGAAAATTTTCATGTCTATGAATTATGCACTGCTTTATCGATATACTGTTTTGGCTTTTGTCATTAATATTTTTGCTTTTGTGTTTTTTTTCCTTTGACCTTAATTTTTGCACACTAAAGTATATTCAAAATAAACACAGCTTTTTTATCTCTTGTTTTAGTTGATGGCGCAATTTCAACAGCCAGCAGTACCAGATTTACTCATGTATAATGCACACTTTTTATCCAAAATTTTAGGGCTTAAAAGATAGATAGGCATTGTACACAGACTATTTCCAACAACTATATGAAGCCAAACATGCTTTCATAAAGTCCTTGAATACAACATGTAAATATTGCAATACAACTGTACAAATATAGAAAAATAAGTAAATTAATTGCATGTTTGCATACTGTAGTTGTTCATTCTGAGCAAATGTATAGTAATTTTTCACTTCTATATTTTCTGCCCAAATGAACAGAGATAGCAACGTATTATCTTATCTTAATTTAGCATAACTGAAAACTAAATAAATTAAAAACTTACTGATTAAAAATGCATCATATCTCTTTATTAGATTAGCACTGCACAACTAAAACTATATAAAAATTAAAATACACATTTTAAAAATTCCCCAGATACAGTTAACATTTAACCTAAGCTGTCGCAAGTACAACAGTTATTAGCAATATTGCTGCTGGTCCTGAAAATGTAACTAGCACAGTGTATATCTTCATGTATCATAGTTTTATTTCCATGCATCATATTTTATATTACTGCCACTTTGAAACTCTTAATGACAATCTCTACATTTTTTTTTTTTTTTTGACTCAGGATGCCTATAGATATTTTTTCAAGTTCCTGGATTTTGACCCTGACTAAGGTGTATGTCATACATGAGACATAATTATTTTCTGTTTCTCCCAATCAGAAAAGGAGGCATGTATTATATATGAGGATGCATTATATAATTTAGGATGTGAGTTTCAAAACTCACCTCATTAAGAAGATCAAATTTTGGGAAATCGCGAAAAACCTCTAAGTGCGTCCATAGGTTTTCACTTTAAATTAAGATTTTACATTGCCAGAAATACAGGACAAAAACTGTTATTTTGAAGATTGTTGTGTTTTTTCAGTGCAGGTTTACCAATAGAATAGATTGATAGTGAAAATACAACTTTTAAAATTTTGGATACGGCTTTTGAAACTCAGATCAATTATACATGAACAAATATAGTATATGTATGCATGCTTGTAAATAAATATATACAACATACATGTCCTTTCTTACTGTTGACCAATAGCTAATTCCTAAACTATTGGTTTTTGAGGTATAGTTCCAATTGTAAAAATGTTTCAAATATTGTTTTTATCATATGGAAATTCTCTTACATCAAAATAGTTATTTTTAGAAAACTTGCAAGACTTAATTTTTCATATCGTCCCTGGGTGCTATAGTCTGTAGGTCAAGAAATTGCAGTTGGTTCCTCCCTCTCTGAAGAAAAATTCATTTCAAAGAAGACAGAATGGGTTGAGAGGACAGGTTGCTTTAGGACAAGAAAAATCTCCAAGTACCCTTCTCAATATTGCTATGCCTGCTCACCTCACCAGATACCTCTTTTTTTTGCTACCAATAAGCAGCATATTGTGTTTCTCTCTCTTATTATCTTATCATTATTATTAAACTGTTGTTTTCATAACAAACTGTTATTTGTATATACAAACATATTGTTATTTATAAAACAATCTAAAATGATGCTGAAAGGAAAAACCATTCGTTCCAAGGATGGTCGGTTGGTTGGTTGTATGAGGTTTTAGGGTGCAAAATCCATTAAGGGACATTCTGCGGCAAAATAAATAGACTATAAAGCCAAAAAGTGAGACAGAAACAATGTAAGTAAACTTAAAAAGGACAATGAGAAAAGCAATCTGGATGGGGTATTCCATCCAGATGTTGTCAGACAAATGTAAAAGAATAAAAAAATTTTAATCCTAAAAACAGTAGAGTGAAATTCGTTCCAAGGAAAGAATGATTGTGAAAAATATCACAAAGTTTTTTGAAAAGAAAGCAAATCCACAGAAACTTTTTTCCTTAATCGCAAGCACTAAAACATTCTGCTATTGCTACTGGAATACCTCTTCAAACATTACAGCAAATAAAAAAGGTATCTGAATCCAGTGAAATATTTTCCTCAACAGAAAAAATTTGCAAACATAATGCTGAAAGGAATCATGTATTGGACAATATCAATTTGTGTGTCTGAAGGCATATAGTGACTGAATTTTATGCTTCGGGCAGAATGCCATCACTTAATTTGCTTCTCCATGTAGTAAAAGAATAAAATTTCCATGGAAAAGAGACACTTTAAGAAAATTTCTCCAGAACATTGGCTTTTGGTGGAAGAGATGGTGAAAATGAAAGGAAAGCTTTAATTGAAAGAGCAGATATTGTCACTTGGAGATTTTGATTTCTAAAGGCAATGAGAACTTATGGGGAGAGCCAGAAATATAATATATCTGGATGAAACTTAGATTGACTGTAATTTGGCTTTTTCAAAATGTTTGCAAGGTGAAAAGTTTGGTGCCCTTGTAAAAGAAAAAGGCAGACACAATCTAATCGTGCTGCATGCTGGGTCTGAATCTGGATTTATTTCAAATGCTGATTTAGTTTTTAAGGCAGGGGGTGCTTCTGGCGATTATCATGGTCAAATGAACTAGGATAATTTTGAAAAGTGGCTGAAAGAAAAAATAATTTCAAGCATTCCTTTCAATTCTGTAATTTGTATGGATAACAGCCTCATACCATACAAAAATTCAGGATCAAGCCCCAAAAAAACATTACACTAAAAGATCAACTGATTAAAACCAAAAAAAATGTTAATTTTGATAAAAGTATGAGAAAAGCAGAAC
Source organism: Maratus speciosus (assembly GCA_963932465.1). Classification (NCBI taxonomy): domain Eukaryota; kingdom Metazoa; phylum Arthropoda; class Arachnida; order Araneae; family Salticidae; genus Maratus; species Maratus speciosus. The sequence goes on along the minus strand of OZ010787.1, from coordinate 200,077,697 downwards.
TTTTTAAAGTTATTTTAACCAATGTGTGTCCTTCAAAAAAGTATTGTGTCGATGAACTTTTGAGACAAAATGGCCATGAAGTCATCAGGCTACCTCCCTACCACTGTGACCTGAGCCTAATAGAGTTATTTTAGACAGAATTAAAACGGTAAATTCGTGAAAGAAATACAAAATGCAGTCTTAACATAGAAACCCTTTTCAAACTTACTGGTGATACATAACTGCAGAAAAATGTTGCAATCATATAGAAAAACTCGAAAAAAAAATATTGGAAAAATGACGGACTGATTGTGGAAAAACTTAGTTTCATTGTAAATTCAGACTCTGAAATGGACAATAAATTTGATGATTCATCCAGTACTAATGAATTTAGTAATGAATCTGATTAAGAGATGAGTGGTATAGAAACTTTTAAAATTATATGCTTCTATAATCTATTTTTACATTCCGTTTAAATTTTTATTTCCCCTTATTAACCTCCCTTAATTTAATTTTTCCTTTTTTTCTTATTAATTTCATTTTAATTATTGAGAAATAACAAACAAACTTACTTATATATTGGGGATACACTCAACCCAACATACTAACCACTGTGGTTAGTATGTTGGCCACAAAATGAGGAGCTTGGACTTACACAGGTTCAATACCAGCACAGTCTGAACGAGATGACTGTGCCAGGTTTTCCTTGTCAGTGGTGTAGCTATGGGATGGGGGGTGGGGGTGGGGCAAGGGGGCATCCGCCCCGGCACCGAGGCCAAGGGGTGCCAAACTGAAAGAGATTTAAACTGAAATTATCTCGCATATTTTTAAAATTTTTTTTCTGTGAATGTTTTCTTCAGCAAGATATTTTCTTATATCCAAATAATGAAGAAAGAAAAAGTTTCTGTAAATGTTTTTAGGGATGGATCAACACACTTGGCACCTGGCTATTTCCATGAAAACTTGTAGTGTAAGTCACATGTTACGATTTTTGGCTACCAGCGTTTTAGAATGGAAAATTGTGACATTTTTTATCGGAGATATCTCATTAATTGAATATGACCAAGCAACCTTTTCGAAAATAATGGTGGCCAACAAACATAGCAGTTATCAGCAATGTAACATATGCTACAAAAAACTATTAACTAGTCACCTAAGATAATTATGTTCCTGAATTGAGGTGCAAAATTATTAAATAGGGACACCAAATTGAGAGGAGCTTTAAACCGAAATTATTTCACATATTTTGAAAATAAATAAGAATTGTTAACCTTTTCTTTTGTGTGTGTGTGTGAATGTTTTGAAGAAATTTGGTGAAGGTGGGGGGAATGGAGAGATCCATAATTATCAATCGCTGATGGAGGTTTTTAACTGTCTAGCCTCTAGTAAATAAATCAAAAGGCCTATTGACGACTTGGACATTTCTCGTATCAAAAGAACATTTTTCATTTATATCTAGCTGACCCACTCAATGATTTTTCCAAACAAACTGCAAAGGATTAAAACCTCTATTCAAATTACAAAATAAAAAGAATCTCTCAAAATGAACTTCTGGGATGGGTCTCCACTAGACCGGGCATGCTACGCACATATCTCTAATCATTAAAAGCTTCCATTCCAATTTATCTCTTTCAAAATGAATCTCCGGAACTGATTTCCACTGCCTAGTGTCTCTGTATAGAAGGCGTGCTGTGCATGTGCAAAAACATCTGAAGATAATCATAAGATGTGTTGAAAGAAAAAAATTCCATTGAAATCTGGCCTATAAAACCTCAGATAAAAATGCCCCTGGTGGTGGAAAGTAGAACTAAAAACTGTAAGACAATCGGAAACCAAGTTGAATGAGCAAAATCCAGTTGAAATTGGATCCATAGAATCCGAGATAAGAATGCGCTTTTGTCCTGGAAAGTGGAGCTAAAAACTGCAAGAAAATTGTTGGATAATTTGAATGAATCAATTGCTGTTGAAATCTGGCCCACAGAATCTAACATAAAAGGGGCTTAAAAGTTGGATAATGGTGCTAAAAGAAGTCTATATTTTGGAAAACGTACTTTAAAATGTAAATAAAGGGGATAAAATCTTGTGGACTAACTCTTAACTAAAAAGGGACTCATACTGGACTCTTGCCACAGAACACACTAATAATCTTTGATTAAATTGATAAAGTACTTTTAAATTATATTTTTAGCATTTGACAATGTTTAATAATGAAGTTGATAGTCTGCATGTCATATAATCTCTGATCCATCGATTTTCAGAAATTAGTGGAGGGGTCAGCCAGAAAAAGATATCTTTTTATTTCAGTTTTTAATGAATGCTCGCTCCTGTATGGTTCTCTCCAAACTTTTGTACTGTCGCTGTTAGTTTCTTGAAAAAATTTTAAAAATTATCCATCGATTTTCAAAAATTTTATAAAAATATTTTTTTACATGTGCTCTGAAATTTTCAAATCAAAATCTTAGTTTTTTTAAATTTTCGCTGATTAGTGAAAATTTTTAATTTCTTTTATTTCCACTGTGGAATTGGGTTCAGATGTGTGCATGATTTTTGCTATTTTGTGGGGGGAAAAATCACATTTTTGATGAGTTTTTAATTAATATTCCCGGCTGATTATTAAAAAAATAAGAATTCCGAGTCTCATGTACATGAGGACATGCCTATCCTCACCCAAATTTTCAGACTTTACGTGTGGTAGATATTTCTAGCCATCTCTTTGCACATAGACACACATAGATTGGTTTTCACATAGTTTTTGTATTTTTAGCATTCCATATGACTATTTCTGTGTAACGGGGGTTACAGTGAAAAAATGCAAAAAGGATTTAGCTGAAAGAATAACATGTAAAGATATTATTTCTTCTTACTGGAAATTCCATTTTTTCCGCCTAATTTGCATGGAGAAAAGTCAAATAAGAAAATTTGAGCGATCTATTCCAAATTTTCCCTTCTTAAATCATATAAAAAACAAAGTAGGATTTTTCAGTCTTCCTAGTACGACCAGTACAAAGGGCTGTTTTTGTTGTTTTAAAAGTTAAATTTATTTGATATATACTTAAATTCAGCAGATATGCATTATAGAAAACTATATCTACTTATCTAAAGAATAACTGGGAGATTAATGGGAGAAAAGAATTTAACTCGGGAACTTCTTTGTGGACCAAACTCGTTTATTTCTGCTGCACCGCTGCATCTTGCAATCATCTCCGCGAGTTCGATCAGATATCCCATGAGCTATTTATTCCAATTTTGGGACCTACATGGTCTTAGGTTAGGCAAGTTTATCAAAATGGCAAAATCTAAACTTTTTCGCTCCAGTTCTTGCAAATATCTTGAGGCTTGTAATATTTTCCGGAAGGGGGCGAATATGCCAATTTGCAAGAAACTTTTAGTTCAATTGGTTAATTAGCTCTTTATTGACATATGGTCAAGACCCGCATAATTCTCAGGATCTTTTATGTCGAAGGCTTTATCCACAAATGAAGGAAAATTGTCCAAACGTCAGCATTTTTCCTCACTCTGATTTTAATGGCAAACGCATTAATTGTTGTGCTGGGAAACAAAGTTCAAGGGGTAAAACGTATTTTAGAATATAAGATTTAAAGTTATGAAAAAGAACTTAAGGATTTTAATTTAAATTTTTGAAATTTAATTTAAATTTTGAATTTTAAAAGGATTTTAATTATCATCCCTTTCATCTATATAAATATATAATATGTATCTCTCTATATACATATCTGATCATTGTCATGCGACTGCGCTTGTGTTTATTAAATCAATTTGGATGCAATTGAGCATATGTTAAGGCTTTATTAAGATCTCGTCTAAATTTGTTGGACATCTTGATCCGCCATAAGGATTCAAGACCATTTTTTTGTTTTCCTATCTATCTTACAAAAGAAATGAGTATAGCAATTTGAAATTCTAGGGTGGCTGCAGTTTTGAATCAGGAGATTTTATTACATAATTTAGGCCTTTTAGCAAATGTTGTTTTTTGCTAATTTATTTTCTTTGTCGCTACCATCATACGCTTAAAACAACATAGTCATAATCATGAACGCTCTGCCAAGTTTTTGAAATTCCCATTCAAATTCAGTATTGACGAAAACTAGAAATCTTCTCTAATCGGCTTCTATGCATTTTATTTTTTATATGTTTCAGTAAAATTAGCTGAATACTTAAAAACAAGGAAAAGTTAAGTTGCTTTTTCCTCTTGATACAAGCCGAAAAGACTTCTTTTTTCTTTTTTGTCTTCGGGAAAAATAATAAGGTTATTTTTTTTATTTAGGGAGGAGGGGGCAAAAATTCTTCCTGCCCTGGGCGCGATAAAATGTAGCTACGCCACTTTTCCTTGTATGAGAATGATAATTTGAGCCACTTTCCATTTGAAAGTTCTCCCTGAAGGCATAAGACCTATAGAAATATGGACTAAACTGTCTGATGCTTAATAAATTCCCCTCTACCATGTTCCTTTATACAGTCAAAACTCATTGTCTTAAATTAGACCCTTATATGACTAGAGTAGTACCTGAACCGAACGCGAAAATTCAAATTATTTAAAAAAAAACTTTTATGGACCCAAAAATGAAAGAAATTGAATAACATTTTTAACTACATAGAAAATTAATTAATAATCTACAATATGTAGCCATTACATTTGAAGAAATAGTATGGCGTTTATTTAAAAAAGAAATGGGTATACCAAACCCAAAACTTAACACGAAAAACTAAATTTGAAACTATAAATCTAGATAATATTTCAAATTTCTCTTACAATGTATTTCATATTTTTATGCATTGTTATTCTTAATAAATAAACAAATAAATAAAAAGTGAATCTTGATACCTTCCCTTCTTCCTCCAATTGAAATTTGGGATATAAAAATTTATTATAGTACTAGGAGGCTCAGTCCTTTACGAGCTACCATCACCAAACACTGTTCAGACACCGCAGGCTCTAATTCATTAACTGAGGGATTTTTCGGCTCATAAAGCCATCAACTGCTGTTAAGACATGCATTGTTTTTAATATGAAATAATTTTCATCAAAGTTTTTTTTTCTTTATAATATTCATGAGTATATTTTTTTTAATTGAAAGAAAATATTATTATTTATGCTGTTTTAAAATTTAAAATCATTTAAAAATATATAATCTAAAAAATATAATATTGTTTATGTTTAAAAATATAAAACCAATACAGATTGGAGCATGCATAGCATGTCTGGTGTGGCCCCTGACTCTAATTTTATTTGGACAGATTTTCATTGGAAAATTAAAACTTCATACAAAATTGAGGATGTGCACTATTGAAAGCAGTAGGACCCCTGCATTCGGATCATTTAGAAAGTTTTTCGGTTAGAAATATGATATCATTCAACAATCATTTTTGGTTATATTTAAGGTTATTATCACAGGCCTTGGCAACGCCGGGCGGGTCAGCTAATATGAAATAAATCTCTATTGAAATAATGAAATTTTCAATAAAAGTTTTTTAAAAAAATCTCAAAAAAATTATTCAAATTTAAAAATGATTGCACACTGCACGCCGTAAGCTCTTCAAATATGTGCTTGCTAAAGACAGTTAAATGGCTATGCATATAAAACTGTTTTAACGGAACTATTTTGACAGAATTCAACATTAAATAGCATATTAAATAATTCTCTGATTTAAAACTATATGTTTCAGCATGTTTATTGGGCATTTCTCTATAAAACTACCATTTTTCAGATTTTTACATGAAATAGTTTTCTTGATATAAGGCAAGAAAGACCTCTGGTCACAAAAATTAGTGTTAAGCAAAGAATATGCATATTTCTTCATCAGTATTCTGAAGCTTTTATTCTTTTTCTATAAAATTAATTTACAAGGAAATATTCTTACAACAAAACTTAGAAACAAACTAAAAGAATACATAGAAAAAAATTAATACAATTATCTCTGGCCATTCCTGTAAAATGGTAAAGTTTTATTGAAATAATGATTATTAGAAAGTTATCATATAATAATTAGAAAAAACGCTGCACCACCAAAGAAAAAACAAGCCAAAAATATTACAAACTACACTTTCTTGTGATAACTACTTGACTGATCGAGAGCTAATGGACTCATCCACTACTATGTCATGAATGATTGACAGGTGTTATCTACTGAATGATGAACTTTATAAGTTATATTCAGAAAAACTTTCTCCACACTTTAACAAGTAAATAGTAAACATTTTTATCAAATCAAAATTTACAGAGTTTGGTATCATCCATTAATTATGACCATTTCAAGAAGGAAAGAATAGATTCATGAAGTGTGACACAGTATGACAAGGTAAACACATTATGATGTCATATGTAAAATATGCAAGCAATTAGATAGACATTGCTTGAAAGCAGTATAAATCAAGTTCATAAAAAATATGCATCAGGGTAGATTAGGTACATTTTTCCTTTGCAATGCAACAGTTTGGTGTAAAACACTCAATATACTGATTATTTTATGATAAATATTATGTTGATAATTTGGGCTTTTCTACATAAGTAATTAAATAAGTAGGAAAAAAAGTAATGCTACCTTTTAAGCTGTTTTATTTAAATAATAGTTTTTTTTTTAACTTTAGATTTTTTTTTTTGTCAAACAATAGTTACAAATTACTCCATATTATATCTAAAATATATTATTGTAATGTTCAATAAAATTTTGAGGAAGTTTTTCTATGTTGGCTTGGTGCCCGCCAATATAAAGATTTTTCCTCGGATATGTATGAATATTATGTGTGTAAAATTGAAGCTTATAATATTTCAAAATGCCTTAAAAAATATTTAAAGTTATAGCTAATTCGTAATTTAATCTTGAAAATATGTATTTAAATGTCAAAATATTATTATTTTAAAAGTGTTTAGAAACATTCTGTTAGAAAATATATAAGTTTAATTTATTACGAATCAGGTGGTTCAGATCGACAATGTTTTGGTATTCATCCACAGCGATCAAACCATGTTTTACAAAGCAATTAACACTCCTTTTTAAATGGAAAAAATACTGAAAAAGAAAATATACTAAGGGTAAATCAAGCATTGATTAATCTACTTTTAAAAAGATTGTAAATGAATATTAAAACATAACACTATTATTTTTGGTGCGTGATCGGACTATTCGTCCGGTCCAGTTACCGGAACCGGTCTAATATTAAATAAAATTATAGAAATATATGTAGCAGAGTTATGCTTTAATAACCATAATTCCAAAGACATGATGACTGAAAGGGTTTAAATGTAGATGAAGACATGAGTAAAGAAACAGGTAAGTTTTGCATGAATACTAAACGTTTATTTAAATTAAACATATGACTTTTATAGGACAGTTACAATAATAAGAATAAATTAAATGATGATACGTAATGATGATTAACAGATATAAATTAAATTTAGTATGACTTGGCAATTCAACAGCTGTAAGCATAATAAGTATCAACAGCACTTTAAACAATATACAGTTCAGCAAAAATAAAAATATGTAACACTCACATATTCGTAGGTTGCTTCACATGCATGATGAAAACACATTTGGCTATCCACTTAAAAATAGCTAAATAATAAACAATTGATGATAATACAAGAAGTTTTTCAGATTAAATGACGATGGAAAATGAAGTTGAACCAGTGAAATTGTAGAAAGGAAAAAATACACTGAGAATTAATATCACTCATAAAAGATATGAAGTTGATGACACACACTATAAAAGGATTTCAGCATTTCCAATTATTCTGGCAACGTAGATTCCTCTATATTTACTTCAGCTTGCAACTTGATAATAGTAATCTCGCAATTCATAAAAAAGTTGTACTTATGGGTATAAATGCTTTTCAACAAACAAACTTATTTCCAAAAAGTAAGTTAAAAAAAAAATTAACTCATAGCTTGGCATAAATGACGTAGTAAAAAAACAATGTCCATTAAAGATTTGAAAAATGTCAGCTAGTATCATTGAGAAACTTCTAAGTAAAACATTTGAACCATAAGTAGAAGATGACTGCTTTAAAATGTATGCAAATTATTTCAAATTAATATCGCCAGTAAATACATCAACTATAACATAACTTGAATAAACTTTCTTACAACAACCATGTTCAACTAAAACTTTTAAAACAAAATAAATATGAACTAAATGAACAACAACCAAAGAAAAAAATGAACAACTTATTCCATTTCCATCTCAGTATATATCCCTTTTCAAAACTGCCGGCTCACGCTATCAAAACGAAAATGTTTCCTTTTCTCTCCCGACAAGTTGAGTAACACCATTCCACCTTCACATCAAAACAAATAAAAAAACTAATTACGATATGACGTAATTGCTAGATGCAAACTGGGAACTCCTATGACTCAGTGGTATTATGCAATGAGACGAACTATCGGCGTGCTAATATGGTCGATTACAATAATCGATATAGGATCGGGAAATAATTGAATTGTGATCTACGATCTTTGAAATGACAACGAAGTATGGAAAAGATGGAGATTGGAATAAAGCAAAGATAATACTAGCCATATTGAAAATAGGATTTGGTTATTAAAGATAATTTAAGATAAATGAATTATGAAGAAATAGATACCACTATATGAATGTACATAAGAACACTTCAACTTATGAGTTTCAAGGAAGCAGGCCTGTCAAATATTCTGACACTATCTGCTGATGCGCTGACAGAAAAAGTGAAGAAGCAAATGGATAAACAGAATGGTTCTTCGCCGAGACAGAGACTTGGCTTGAATGACTGGAAGTTGTAAGGATCAGAGGAGTGAGACTCATGGCTTTGAGAGGACGAGTGATGATTTGAGACAGTCTGGAGATCGGGAATTTGATGGTGGACATGGAGTGTGACCTTAGTGGTGAAAGGACTGAATGAGATTGGTGAGTGGACAGTAGAGCCATCGACAAATCACAAGATGCTGCAGAACCTGTCTGTTCACTAAAAAATATCTGTAATCATGTACTGTGGTTTAAATTAGGGGACCGCTTTTTTATTCTTACTCTGGAGTACAAAAATTCTTTATCCCTCCGACTGTCTTGGAAAAGGGCAAAATTGGAATGTTGTTTTCTCTGCATTTTGTTTTAAATGTTAAAAAAAATGATTCTTTGAACATTTTATAAAAAAACTTAATAACGAATATGAATGCAATCCTTGGAAATATTAATCATTGGTCAATGTATTAAAAATACATTAAATCAATAGAATTATATTACTTTTAATATTGCTTGTATTGCAGTGAAACCTGGAGCTTAGTGAATGTATTAACACGGGCTTGTCAGTGAGGGGGTTAAACTTAAATTTATAATGCTTAAAAATAAATCAATGTACGTAACTTCAAAATTGTAATCAGCATAAGAAAATGGATCTAAGTTTAGTCAATAACGATTATATTTTTAATGCTTTAACTACTTTATTCAATAAAATTTAAATTGTCTCTGAATATTTCTCTGTCACTTTTATATTTCTTTCCCACAGCAGAAATATTTATTTTTCCCCCCTAATTTTTAGATTTTTGTTTGTTATCTACGCAAATTCTATACGATCCAAGGTTTTACTTTCTCTGGGTAGATTTTTATCTCCCACGTGTTTGTGTCTGCCAAGAACAGTTTTAGGTATGACACAACAATATTTTAGTAGATAATAGATAGCATAAATAAAAATCATAATAACTGTAATGTTGTTTTAATCAAAATTAGCTCGACAGTTACAAAAAATAGGACATTATATTAAAGGAGGGAGTACAACATGAGTGTGACAATCTGTTACAGGGAAGGAGGGATAAAAAAACCATGAAATTTGCATGCCCATTTTGATACTTTGAAATTTTATGAATTTTCAGCATTTCCTGGCATTAAACCTGCATTTTTACATTTTTACTGCCAGAATGGACAGAGGCCATATAAAAATTAAATATTAAAAAAAATAACTATTTTTATATAAATGCATTTTTATATGATGAAGAACAACATTTGAAACGGAACTACATACATCTTTAAAACTAATGGTTTAAGAACTGGACATTGGTCAACAATAAGAAGGAACACAAGTATACACACAAAGAGTTATTAATTCATAATGAAAATCTTGAATACTTACACTGTCGGTGTATGTTAACTGTAAGGCAAAATCTTTTTCTGGAATATCAAAAAAGCTTAAATTGTTAAGCATCAAAGATCTCAATTTGTGATGATTTGCAATTTCAGAAGACATAGTACCATAAATATCTGGAAAAGAGAATTTACAAACTAATTATAATTTATGAAATTGATATTTTATTTGAGACAAAATATGAAAAAGGAAAGAAACACTATCTTACATTTTGCAATAAATGATAAATGAATTTTCTAGTAAATTCTTAAAATTAATTTAGACATCTGAAGTATATTCTCACAAAGCCCCATAAAGATATGACAATTTAAAATATGAAAAGAAATGCTTTTCCTGCACCTGTGTCCTTTTAAATAATTCAGAATTCCAATCTTTAAATTAATTTTTCTCAGTAAGTGTTCTATCATCAATCAAAATGGTAAAACTGCAATATATACTTTTCAAGTGACTCCTTTTTTTTGGAAGATACTTAAAGGGTGTTTCATAAAATTAAGAATTCAATTTTTTGTAATATAAATAGTATTTTAAAAATAAAAATGCTAGGTAAATACTCATTTTTACTGTAATTTTACACGTCATAATATTTTATTATTTTCTCTTGAATTAATTAAAATTTTGGAAATACAGTTCTTACAATTATACAGCCCACTGGTAAGAAATGTATTAAAAAAAAGAATGTTGCAAAAAGTTCATAGCTGTAGAAGAAAGGTGGTTTTAAAATATTCTTTCTTATAAAAAAAAAAAAAAAAAATGAGATACATTGCTCAAATTTTACCACGAGCATTGCAGTTTTTCGTGATTAAATTATTTTCTTTCATAAAACCATTTAATAAAATATCAAAATATACAAATGAAAAAAAAAATAGTTCCAAGGATCCTTTACAGGTCCTTACTGCAAGAAAGACTATTTTAAATATTCCATCCACCTCCCCATAAAAAGATTAATCATTTCAAGCACATGTCTCTTATATTTCTGAGAAGAAAATAAATATATATAGTAAAATCTCAATAACAGACACCTCTATTTAGCGAACTCATTTTCAAACCCTAACATCTACGTATTTGTATGTTTTGGCTTCTGAACTGCAGGCAAATTCAGTGATCCCTAAGTGTCAACTAGTCAAGGATTTTTATATATATATGTGACCGCTAACTCCTTTCCGACTGGCTGAACTTGATTTTAAAAAGAAGACCAAGCATTAAAGAAGACTAATAAATCAAGTCCCCAAGGAAAAAGTGTCATTTTCCTTATTGTTTCAGATATGGACATTCTACATTAAAAAATGATGCATGACTGTAACGTCCATTCATTACATGGAGTATGAAAAACTCGTGGGAATACACGCCGCATTGATTGCAAGAAATCTTACGACTAGCAGCCACCTGCATGCATTAAAGAGAAAAGAAAATCTAGCTGCTGGTCACCTGCCATCATCAAAGAATGGATCACTATGTCATCTATTGAAATTTCATCTGTGTTTAGCATGGTGTTCATCTCCTCTATCTGATTATCAAAAGGAAACTTTTACAAATCATGTATCTAACAGCTGCTTCCTGTATGTGTGAAAAATAAAAGAGTGGATTCTCAGCACATAGTCAATAAAGGATCCTATAGAAAAAAATATGTTCGAATGCCAGAAAGTTATTTAAATTATATCAAATACAGAATTGTTGTCTTGTTTAATGTCTCAGATAGTAAAATCTCTTTGGCTTTGAAATTTTTCCCCAATGAAAAGGTTCAAGAAAAACAAAAATGCAGATGACAGAAAAAGTCTCACTATATTTTATTGACACCACAGAAGAAGTTCCATATTTTCAGTCTGCAAACAATGATTTACCTGATCGTTTACCCAGGTGTGCCTGTATTTTCACATACTTCACAAATTGCACCATGCAGACAATATGGTGTTTATATAATTTTTTTTAAGTTCATGGTGAGGTTGAAGGTTAGAAAAGAAAAAATAATCATCCAGCCTGAATAGCAATTTATCAAGTTTATGCTACAATTATCATTTTGAGTCAACTGTCCATAGAAAGCTACCGTTTTCACAACTTTCTTTATTTTTGGCTATAGTTTTTCCATTTTTATATACTTTTGCAATCTTTTTTTAAATCATGAGAATAACCCCAATGCTGCATCACATAAGCAGCTAATTGTCCACAAATATTTAAAATATCGAGTAGTAACTCATATAGTGTATCTGTACATGTTATATTTTGTTTTACATTTATTTTGTCTCAGTTTGTAGTTATTTGATAAGTAATGCATTTGTTATCATTTATATATTTTTAAAAGCATTTTTGAATATTTTATTGTTATTTGTAACTTATATTTTTAATGTTTAGAATCCAGGTGCTGTATAATGTTTTATTTACAATTTTTGTAATGTTGAATAATCAACAAGTTTAGTGTTATCACACATAAACAAGATTCCGTAATAGTAAAGACTATAATGCTGTAAATTTTATTTGAAAAAGATATCATACAAGACACGAGGGAAGATTTAAAAACCAAATAGAACATTTGAATAAAGAAATGTATATATTTGAATGTTTTTGGATATCCGGAAGTTTGCCAATAATGTGGAATTTAATCTTTTATATGTAGTTTATACAATCTTTTATGTATACTTTACATAACCTTTTAATCTTTGTTCTCTAGAGAATTTTTTTTTTGCTGCACCTGTACAATGTATATTTGTTACATTGTTATAATATTTATAATCTTCAGTGTATTGTGTAAACTTTATTTTGAGAATTAACTAGTTGGATGTGCCAATCCCAAAACTTTCTTCTACCTCATACATCTTAATATTTAAAAAAGTAGTTACAAATGTTGTTACTTCAATATTATTAGTTCAATACTATACCAACTTTGATTTTCATCTTAAATTTCTGCTTCAGTCAATTAATCGCAAATTAATACTGCAAATCGAAATTTGTGTGTAACAGAAAAATGCACTTTTCTCAAAAACTATGTGACCTAGGTGACCTACTCACTATAATTTTCCTGCAAGGTTTAAGTTAATGTCTACTACCTCTAATTTTTTCATAATTTTAGTTAGAGTAGATTTGGAAATAGAGGGGGGGGGGGACATATTTTTGCACTACATTTTCAGCGATATCTCTGCATCTATAATACGTAAAATTAAAAAATATGTATTTTTGAGTTCAGCGTTACGAAAGCTTTCACATGATATCCCATAAGATATACAAGATTTTTTTTTTCAAGCAGCTTGATTAGCCCCTCTACATTTTTCCTAAATATATTTGTGAATGTTTAATAATCTGCAAATATGTGGGTCAATAGTTTTTATTTGTTCCCCCAATTTGAACTTTCCATGTTTCATAGTTTACAAGTAAAATGGCTGTGACAGACAGACACAGGAGTGATCTTATAATGGTTTCGTTTAAGAACAGAACTCTAAAAATGCACAGAGATTCTTAGGCAATTTGCATAGCTCATATAAAAAAATTCTACATCTTGATTTTTTAATTTTAATTTTAAGACTTAATAATTAATTTTATTTGTAAGTCGTAAAATGGGTAATTAGTAGTGATAATCAAAACTAGACTCCATGAATCTACATAATATTTTCTGCTAACAAAAAAGAAAAAAAAAAGAAAGAAAGAAAGAAAGAAAAACAGGGATATCACTCAGAAAATACAAAAAAAAAAAAAAAGAGAAGAAATTACCATTTGAAAAAAAAATTTATGACATTTTTCACAACAATTATGCATGAAATTTTGTAAACTATATTGTACTCAATATAAAATAAATAGACCGACCAATTTGTTATGTTAAAATATTTTCTAGTATTTTTGGTTATAAATGTATTGCATTTTCATATTTGTGTTAATTGAAAAGACTATATTAATATTTGGAAATTTTTCCAGAGAGAAACATTCGCCTTGCATACAATATTTCAAATGAAAATCAAATTTCAAAGATTATTTTTGCTTAAAAGGCACAAAGGCCAACCTAGTGAAAAAGATTCCATGCCGGGACTCGAACCCAGGCCATCAGTATAGCGCACTGACGTTCTACCGACTAAACCACATGGAACGATACCCAGCATGGAACCTCTCACTATTACAGGTTCGCAAGGCTACAAACGCAGCACAAGATGGAATATTTTCCGTGAGCCACCATTATGGGGCAAACACAGACACTTAATTAAATCCAGCATCGATCGAATCTATATTAATATCTGGATTTAATTAAGTGTCTGTGTTTGCCCCATGTCGGTGGCTCACGGAAAATATTCCATCTTGTGCTGCGTTTGTAGCCTTGCCAACCTGTAATAGTGAGAAGTTCCATGCTGGGTATCGTTCCATGTGGTTTAGTTGGTAGAACATCAGTGCACAATACTGATGGCCCATGTTTGAGTCCTGGCATGGAATCTTTTTCACTAGATTGGCCTTTGCGCCTTTTAAGCAAAAATAATCTTTGAAATTTGATTTTCATTTGAAATATTGAAAAGACTACTTGTCAACTTGTGGTGTTTTAAATGTAGAGTTTTGCTTCAATGTATTATTAGAAGCAAGAATATTAAGTATGGTTTTTACATATAGACAAAACTATAACTTGGATCAAATTCAATAGCAAGATTATTTTAAATTGTTTTAGTAATAAGATGAGTATGCACATAAGTATAAAACAATAAAATGTTAGTGGTATCTCATATGTGGTTCCTATGTATGTGGCTATGTTTTGTAGAAAATCTCATATTATTTTAGATAGTATAAATATTAATGATTTAAAGAGATATTAAAATAAACGGTCAAGTGTGAGCATTACTCGCGCACAGAGGGCTCCGTAGAATAAATATATGAATCTGTAATTGTATTATTAAAAAGAGAAAAAAAAAAAAAAAAAAAAAAACGTTGCTAAAAGAATACTAAGACTTTGTAAAAAACTATACAACATAGGGTTGGGTATAACTGTATATATTAGAAAAATGTAATTGGGTTTACCATGACAGTTCAAAGAGATATGGAACCTAAATAATATCAAATATAGCTATTCGTATAACTCGTTTTTTTAATATTATCCTAATCTGTTTATGATGAACTTAATTCGGTACTGACAATAAAAGTAGTGCATAGTTAAATTTCATTTGGCATTTCATGAAACTAAATTCAGCGTAGTAATAACCTTTATTTCTACAATGTAGCTAAAACAAAACCCTTGTTTAAAGTTTAAATTTGGCATTGTGCTAATCGCACTTCGAATTGAGGTCTCAAAGTTGCAATGCCGCCTTGGTCAGTGCCGCGTTTTTCCAGATAGGTGTTTAATTAACTTTTAAAGTCACTCGAGGCGTATTGAGAGATACAATCAATGCAAACTATCGCGAATCCCACAGTGTTTATGCAATTCATTCTAATTAAATCTTTCGAGAGCGATGCCCTTAAAAAACGGACACCTAATTTTAATTCCAAAACAGACAAACGGCTCCAAGAATATTTAATTAAAATTTTCCCTTTATCATGTACGTGAAAATAAGCAAGTTCGCATTTTCTAATAAATTCGTTTATAAATTCTGGTGTCAGTGCATTATTTCATAAGTTTATAAATAGAATTACTCCATGTCGGAAAGGATTAAGTGGTCGCAGGACTCTTAAAGCTTCAAAATTTAAGAAATTAAAATTTTTTTAGATGTCAAACTCCTATCTTTTCTGAATATTTTGATATAATTGTTTCCTTGAAATTCCCATTAGAACAGAAATTTTGGCTTTTAGAATTATACCCGCTCAATAGCTGAAGCAGCGTTTCCAAAACTTTAAAGTCATTATTTTCCAAATGGAGTTTTTTGGGCATAACGCACAGGATACCTCAAAAACTTCTGAATATTTTTTCATGAAATTTTCAAAGCATATATTTCATGTTAGTCTGTATAAACTGAACCTAAAATTTCCTTTTTATTGTTCAAAAAAATATTTATTAGGTGATTTTACTGTTGAAATTTTCAAAATTTTGTATTAGCTAAATGCAACATTGCATTAAAAATATAAAAATGCTTTAAATACAAATTTATTTAAGTTCAGGGAAATTATTACAATCTGAAGTATAAGTAAGCACCAAAATTTTCATTTTAGTTGGAATATTTATTTTGTAATCCTGTGCGTAAACTGTTATGCCAATTTTTTGTTCGACAAATGTCTAACAGTTTTGAGCCCCCTATAAATACTAATTCGGTATCTTGCAATTTTTTATCCCAATTAAAACTGTGTTTTAAAATCATATACATTTTAAGACATTAAATGTTGAAAATGGTCTTTTTTTCATTTTTTCCACTTTTTAGAGTCCCGAGACCCCTTAAATTAGTATGTTTTTAACAATTTGACGTTTATTGCTTTTATACTGTTACTGGACATTACATTACACATATATATCATTAAAAGTTGTTAACTAGGCATAAAGTACGCCGCCCTGTCCTTGTGTATGTCCAAACTGACCGTACCTTTAAGGGTTAATATCTCGGCTAATTACCAATAATTTTTTTCGAAAATCATTATCAACAATGCTTTTATTCTTCTGCAATGATAGGTATATTCAGCGATGCTCAACAATTTTTCTGAATGCCCATAAATCAAAATTTGTGTATAACAGAAAAATACTAATTACTCAAAACTATGTGACCTAGGGTAATTGCTATAATTTTCCGGCAAGGTTTACATTAACGTCTACTACCTCTAATTTTTTCATAATTTTAGTTTCAGTACATTCGGAATTAGATGGGGGAAGGGGGTGGGGACATATTTTTGCGCTACATTTTCAACAATATCTTTGAAAATATAATACCTAAAATTAAAAGGAAAGTATTTTTGAGTTCAGCGTTACAAAAGCTTTCACAGGATATCCCACATGATATGTAAAGAAATTTTTTTTTTTCAAGTGTCATAATTATCTTCTGTACTTTTTTACTAAATATATTTATAAATGTTTATTAATCTGAAAATATGTGGGTCGATGGTCTTTATTACTTCTCCGAATTTGAACTTTCCACATTCCATAGTTTACGAGTAAAATGGCTGTGACAGACAGACAGACAGACACAGGAGTGATCTTATAATGGTTCCGTTTTTACTTTTTAAGTACGGAACCCTAAAAATATTCTTAGTTATACAAAAGTAAAGGCTTATCTTATGTAAATACAGCATAATTTGTATGTTTTTATATACCTAACTAGGGGGCTCAGCCCCCTGCTTGCTAACACTTGCCAACCCCCATGAATTGCTACACAATTCATATTGGGTCGCTTCGCTCGCTCGCCACTATTTATGTCAACTCTAGCCAGAATGAGGGCTATTATAAATCAGTACAACGTATTAAATTTACAAATATTTTTAATGTGTAAAAAAGTAATGGAAAACTTTGTTGAAAATGTAAATAAAAATGTACCTTGGAAACAGAATTAATTTAAAACCTTAGTGAAAACACAATAAAAAATATTTTTAGTTGGGCCACTATGTGATCTGAGCAAGCAACATATGAAATTTACAAATATTTTAATTCATAAAAAAGTAATTGAGAATTTTGTTGAAAATATAAATAAAAATTCATTTATCAAAAGTTTGGCGCTGATTGGTCATCATTGAGAAAGCTAAGCAAACAGGAAATTGATGCTGTTTAAATTTAAATGGCATGTCATATAGGGTCCTTCTCCTTTCATTTCGCCTGTAGTTTTGGAAATCACGGCTTAAATTAATTTAAAACTATATTAAGACACTATAAAAGATACTACGTATCACGCTATCGAACTGTAAACTTTGCCTGTGTCTAAATACAACCTTTGATCAAAAAGCTAATTCTCTGAATTCCTCACGTCACCGTACAATGGACCAATAGCAATTGTCATTCATGTATTGCTCAAACGGTTTGTGTTAAAAGAGAGATCCTGTCTGGATTTTGATTTGCTGAGTGGGTTGGGACATGTGAGCTTAACTTAACCACTTAGAATTGTCGCTTTGGCTGTTGCCAAATAGCAAGCTACAAATACAGCCTTTTTTTAGTGCTACGTAAGAGAAATATATATATATATATATATATATTTCAATACATTTTCAATAACTAAAAACAAAGATTTTATTTTAATATGTAATATAGTTAAAAAGGTAATTATCAGTCAGGTTTAAATCAATTTGCTTTTAAATATTTTTAACACAATAACACTGAAAATAAGATAAGTAGAAAGTCAATACTACTTAAAGCCTAATAAAATCTAAATTTATTATTTGATTATTGAAGTGTCACAGTTGAAGTAATGTTTAAATCAAATTAGTACACTACATGCAAAGTATCAAGCATTAAGTATTTAACTTAATTCATATACAAAAGCACATAAAAAGAAAATCTAAGCATAATTAGGCCTATAAGACACATGCAATTTTGATGCTTAATATATTCATGTAAAACATACTACTAAGATTATTTTTTTTACAAAATGCAAGCAATTTTACATTTATCTGTAAAAGAAAAACTCCAATAAATTTTGGATAGCTTCTGAGATAGTTGTTTCAGGATTATGCCTATCGAATTTTCTGATGAAAATAGACTTGTTAATTTTATTAGTTGTGGTTTGTTCAGACTTTAACACTTTAAACTTTCACACAGAATTTGTTTTACACCATTTCAATTTTTTTTTAATCATTTTAATCCTTAATGGGATTTGTTTGATAACTAGACTGTTTACTTGCTATGAAGCTCTTTACTGGGCCATTTCAAATTCTTTCTGAATTTAAAATAAATTCCAAATTTAACAACTTACTTTTATGTGATAATGCTTTTAGAAAATGTTATTCATTTCATCAAGCTATTCACTTTTAACCTGCACAAGTTTATTAAATAGAAATAATTATATTGCATAATACTCACTTTTGGTATAAGTATTTTTTAACTACTTTAATCAATGACTTTAAATTGAACTTATCCTTTGGAAATTAATTAAAATCCTTGCCATTATTGGTCTGATCACAATTATAAACAAAATTATATTATAATTTCATACAAGCTTTAGGTTTGCTTATAATCAAATAGGATATTATTTAAATTGCTGATACCAAAATTCTCTATAATATCATAGGCAACTAAGCCTAACACTGATGCCGGTCTTGCATTCATCAAGTGACTGCAAGTTTTTGCATTATCACATATTGCTGATATTGATTTTTTGGTACTTTGGAGAGAGTGGCGCCGATGGGATATGAACAACAGATCTCGTGATCAGGAGGCGAGAATGCTAGCATCGAGCAAAAGGCCAAGCTAGTTTCTAAGCTAGTAACTCGCTTTATACTGATCATGTGAGATGAGATCGCTACACACTCCCTCCCCAGTGAGAAAGACATCTTGTTGATGTCTTACGAGCGATATGCACTCATGAGTGATGCACAGCATGCCAGGATTACGTGCTGTGAGCGTTTCACAGGCTTACTGCTGAATATGTTTTATTTGGTGCTGCCATCTGTTGATTATGAGGGGAGATGATTGTTGTTGAAGGTTGCGATTTTACGTGCATCTGAGTCACCACTTTAGAGAGTGTGGCACTGATGGGATACGAATCACGGATCTTATGATCAGGAGGCAAGAATGCTAGCGTCAAGCAAAAAGCCAAGCCAGTTACTCTAAGCTAGTAACTCGCTTTATACTGATCATGTGAGATGAGGTCGCTACAGTACCATGTAAAATTAAATAAACCAATTCAGTTTCCATCAAAACATTTTTTAAGAATCAGAGGACAGCGCACAAATACATTGCCACAGTTAAAGAATTCTAAATGATTACAATTAAGAGTCTATTAGCAATACAGTAATGGCTAAGTATTTAATACGAATTATAAAGTGCTTTATTCGAAGAGTTCTAATGTTCATATGACCTTTAGTAATATGACTAGTATTTAGTTTCCAATTAATAAGGATTAATAACTGAAAATAAATAAAATATGAATAAACATTTTTTTTTTAAATAAAACATATGAGTGAGAGCTCAAAAAATAAAATAATCAATAAAATTTTATGAATTACCTCCATTATTATCAGCTTTTGTATACTTTAATAGTCTATGTTTAGCTCTAAGCTCCATTACACTTCCAGGCACATATTTACTAGAAAATTCTTTTAATTGAATAAGGCTTAAAAACTGTGGTGGTTCATAAAAATCTTCTGGGTACATGTCCAGCCATACCAATAAAACCTTTTCAAGAGTTCTAGAAGATATAGAAAACAATTTTCATTTAAGATAGATAAACACATTATGTTTAAAGCTTTTTTTTTTTTTTTTTCTTTGAGAGAGAGAAAAAAACTATATAATAAAACCAAGAAACTTCAGCAAACTTTTGAATACAGCATTAATGATATGAAATGTATTAACTAATCAAACTGGCAAATATGCCACTTTGATTTTACTTCACAGCTAAAGTAGCTGTGAAGTAAACTACACAGCTGCAGCGTGTGTAGCTACTACAGCTGTTTACTTCATTTCTTTTCTTTAAAAATGTATTAAGAAAATAATTAATTACTTTATTAAAAATGGAGACAAAATACAAATTTTATGAAAGAACGATATTTTTTTTTTAGCAGATTACTTATTTAATTATCTTGCAGGCAAAAACAAGATTAACTGGACAAGAATTATTTATGTAGTAGAAAACCAGAAATACATAACTGTTTTACCTTTTCATCTGTTCTCGAATTTCAAGAGAAAATGGTACACTATCTCCATTCATCAACTCATACCTAAAATGTATAAGTAATAAATGTTTTTAATTTTAATGCTAATTAAAAAAATATGTACAAAAATTTATTAGTTGATATAATGAGGCAACTCCTTTTTATGAGTAAAATTAATTTTTTCTGGCATTTATATTAAGGATAACATGATATTATGACAGAAAAAAGTAAGGCAACTGTAACACAGTGCGCCTTAAATATTACTAAATAACCACAGTTTTACTTTTAAACATGAAAGTTTATTCTGAAGAACACAAAAGATGACATGGAACACAAAACAACAAATACAAAATCCAAACTACAACTAAAATTGTTCTACAGTTTCGGGACGGGATGAGACAGGATGCGCACGCATCTCAAACGATTACGATTACATATCGACTGACATATTTCGATTGTACTTCCAACAGCAACAATTAAACAAAGACTTGACCAGGAATCTTCATAAATGTGGGCTATTTGCCTGTTATCTCAAAGACGCACAACCCCATCTGCAATATCATTTACATTGATGTTTGATGTAGAGAACAGATGGATCAATAATGAGGGTGCATTCTCCTCACCAATGAGTCATTTTAGCCGGCTATTATGGAGAGAGGTAGGGACCAGGTTTCAACACAAGGGATTAATTCTTACACCAGCTGGATAACCTGATTGGTCAGCAGGTTGTCATATATTTAGAGCCAGAAAAGATGTTTAGTGTGCAGATCTTTTTTATTTCTTTGACATTACTATTGCTACCAAAGATGCAGGTATATACTCAGCCACAGCAATGCTGATAGTAGATTTAGTTTGTCAAAAGAAAAAAACAAAAATAACATTCATTTGTAAATTAAGGTTAGTGAATAAATTTACAATTCTTTCATTAATAAACTGGTATTTGACAGAAGAAGTTTAAAAAATGCTTATCATGTAATATGTATTGTTATTTCTTATGTCAAAATTTGCACATGTTTTAATTTTTTTTTATGGTGAGGTATATAATTTTCTTGTTATGCAATATTTTTTAACTTGTGTCTAATTTATATTTAAAATATGCTACATTATGTTATGTTCATTAATTTTTGAGCTTGTGCATGAATATATTGAACTCATATTTACAAATACTGCCTTCACAGCAAATTTTTAAGAAAAGAAGACATTTTATAACAGTTTTCACAGTTATATGTCATTTCAAATAATTAGAATTTTACTCTTAATATTTGATTTTTGCTAAAAAATGACTTTCAGGATAAAATGGTAAAAGTACATAAAAAGTCATAAATAGTTTTAGGTAGAGAAAATAGCACTAAAATAATCAATACACAAACTCTAATCTATACAAATGCACTGGTTGCAAATGATTGCACTGGTCGCAATTGCGAGGGGCCTCACATCCCATCCCAAGGGCCCCCAAGTATCCTTCTGATTTCAAACAGAAATACTGATTTTTTGATCAAAAGATTTCCTTAGTGTTTCTATTAGGTACTAATAAAAATACACCATTTTTATGTAGTAAAGAGAATATACAAATTTTGTTCAATCTGTAACTTTCAGAAATGCTTCAGTTTCTCCCTCTTTTATCTGTTTACAAGTATTTGGATTGTGAAGGATTGGGGAGAGATGTGGCTCAGGAACAACAGATATACCTGGTCCTGAGGCCTTGACTTGACCCTGTTAGGGGCCCTTTATTATTTTAAGTTCAATATACAGATCTTGCGACATGTAGGGGATCCCATTAGAGCCCTGTATAGGTTGGGTTGTAACCAACCCAAACCCAACAAAAAAAATTTATTCGACCCAGAAAATAATTTTTGCCGATGCGCAACCTGACCCGAACCCAATGTATTTCAACCTGCAACCCGACCTGTACCTGCAATGAAAAGAAAGTAACTCATATTTTAAAGCAATTATGAAAAGTAATCTACAATTGTTCCTTTCTAATACCATTTGTATGTTTTACAAAGAAAAATGAACAAATATACATTGTTTAATATTCAAATATAGTAAAACCTCTGAAAAGCAGACATTTCAGGACTGTTGAATAGAATCAAACATCGGATAAGGTTTGTGAAGGTAATATATGGGAAGGCACCTTCACATATTTATTATTAATGGTTTTCCCTTCCCATTTAAATTATGTCTTTTTTTAAAATTCTTAACTTTAACTGTCAGTCTGTATTTGGATTCAATTTATTTTGCAATGGTCTTTTCCTTTTATAAAATTAAGCAGTCAATTTTAATTCTCTCCCTGTAATTTTTCTAACCACAGGCCCACTGCATTAAAATAAAGGAAAAGATATCCTTTCCTGCCTAGCTACACTTTTCATATTTCATTCGCATGCCTAATTTAGTTGTTATGCAGAATTTACCCACGCATTTTACTTCTATCCTTTTGACCATTAGTCCAGCTGTCCATCTTTTCTGAAATGTATAAAATAATTTCATTATTGGTACTCTGCTTCTAATTCCTTATAGGTATTTTTTTATTAACTTTCATTTTCTGCACATCAACCCTATTAGATTTTGTCTGGCAACCCTCTGTCTTGTGATTTTTTGTACTCTGTATTTGTATGCTTATCATTTGGCATTGAAGAATTCATATTTTGCCCTTTGACACCCCCATTAAGTTTTAACTAATGGAAAAAGAACACATGCCTCCGCTCAATCAATTCTCTTTATATCATACATTACACTGGACAACAGTGGTTTTGTCCTAGAACTAAAATTAGTTGATTCTAGATCAATTTTTGGCGCTGATTCCGAATATGCTTTCCGTTTATCTGTAGGTGGTCCAGGTTTTGAGAAATCTGCATATTTAAATTTATGCAAATTTAAGCTTTTTTGTGCTATTTTATGCAAATTTTAGATACAATATATGTCACATCTAATTACGTTTTCTAGATAATGACTACTTGACTATCTGCTTCAGATAAATGTCACGATTTGCATATTCTTAACATTTATTTATCAATTATTAAGCCTAATTTGCATATTTTTCAATGGTGTGATGTTTACATCACTATCAACTTTAAAATAGTTACCACAGAATTGACATAATGTTTTTCTAGACTAGATTTTTATGCTGATTTCAAATCTGTTGTCTGTTTTCTTATGTCATGTCTAGTTTTTGAGTAAGATGAATTTCTACTTTTGCATGGCATTAATACAGGTTTGATATAAGATGCTTTTTAGGGGTGTGTAATTCATTGACAAGAAGGTGAACAGGGTCAGATTCATAGCGGAGCCATAAACAAAACTTTATATAATCGAAAAAAAAAATAAGCAGTAGAATCTATCCTAACTAGTTGAAGTTTATCATACAAAGTATCATAAAAAACTATTTCTGGCTTTTTTGACGAAAAACTAAAATTTCACTTTTTTCAAAAACTGGACATGATAGAAGAAAACAGATACAATATTTGAAATCAGCTCAAAAAACTGGTTTAGAAACATATTAGCGTACTCGTGTGGCAGAAATATTTCAAGAAACATTATTAGAAAAACATGAAAAATATGCAAATTAGGTACAATATTTCACAGTCACATGTCAGTATAATCTCAGAAACAACATTTTTGTGAAGTAAATTAGGTAGTAATCATAACATAAAACAAAAAATCCTGTCTGATATTGCTTTATACCTTAAATTTGCAAATAATTGTATAAAATTTACTAAATTTGCATAAATTGAAATATGCAAATATCTCTTTAACTTGACATGCTGGAGTAAATCTAAAACTAGATTCAGAATCAGCACAAAAAACCACATATAAAACAACTAATTTCTGTTTCAGGACAGAGCAAAAGTTCAAATTTGTTGGCCAGTGTTATTGGCTATATTTGAGTATATGTAGTTCCAGCAATACTCGAAAGCTTAAAAAAATGTAATGACATCACTCTGCTTTTGATTGTTGTACTGGCAACATAAGATGTAGAAATTATGCTCTCCTCTGCAGCACCAGCTGCTTGCGGTCAGAATTTCTCGCTTTGTGATTTTTGAATAAACCTGGTGCACAATACAGAAGTACATCTTTGATTTTGTGTTGTCAACTTACACAGCCAAGTTATGTGAAAATCATCTACCGCATTAAATTCACCTTTATAAGGTTATCCCGAATATTCTTTTTACGGCTCGGAATGAATCTAACTCCCTTTCTGTGGATCGGGTTCACAGACTATAAAAGTTCTTGAGGGTCATATTTAGGTTTGTTGCAAGTCCGGTTGTTGGGATTTTCAGAAAAAGTTTGAGCACAACTATGTTTCAGATGAAAAGAAATACGTATTTGAATATGAATGAGTATACCGTGCGATTCATAAATATCGAAACAATAGGCTATTTCCTTAAATATTGCCCCTAGATCCATACTTCCAATTGCAAAGTTTCATAAAAAAAGGTGCAAAATATGATGACATAAGTTGCAACTCCATGAGGGGGGGGGGGGGGTCTATTTGGAAAAATACGAAAATTAAGTTTTTATACGGCCCCCCGTAGGGTAAAAATTCCAATTAGGAAAACTTTCCTTATCGATTCCTGAATTAAACACAAAAAATTACATCTTCATACCTGCAAAACTCACAGAGTTATGGCCGTTTAAATAATTCATCAGGTTTTAGGGGATTAGACACAAATTGAAATGCATGCAATTCTAGAAACAATGTTACTTTAAAAGTTCTAGGAAACATGTAAAAAATATATTTGTTGAGTTAGAATTTTGATTTTTTTTTCTTTTTTTGAGATGTTTAACCATATAATTTGCAAACAAAATCACATCCTAAAATTTTTCATAAAGTTAAAAATTTTTTTAAGTGATTAGTATCTTTTTAAGTGGATTTAATTTAATATTGTTATAATTCGAAACATTATTCATTGGATTTCAATTTTTTTCATTTAATTAAAGATGAAAACATAATTTTATTTTTTTTTTCAGGATTTTTTAAAAATATTAATTTTAAAAATATTAAAAACATTTATTTAAAAAAAAAATCATATTTTCAAAAGTAAAATTTTTATCATATTTGCGAAACAAAATTAATGTAAAATAATGAAAAAAGACATGTTCCAAGTTAGCATCTTTTTTAATTAATGATTCCTGACTTACAATAATTTAAAGACAAGAAATGGTTTAAAAAAAAAAAATAAAAAACACCATGCAGAAAAATGCATTTAAAGTTTTAAACATAGACTGGCTCCTAATAAAATGTTGAATTGCTTTTTAAAAAATTGCATGTGAAAAAATAACTTCTTTCTGTAGGTTAAACTTCGGATTCAGTTTAACTTTTGCCGTTTCCACCTCCTTTCTGTACTATTTAAATGTCAAATGTGTAATTTAACACAATGCTTTTTCTAGCATGCTAATTAAGAGTTTTTTCATAATTTTAGCCCTCATTACTGCAGGCTTTTTATCATCCCGGCACACAGTGGGACATTTTGATAATCTAGGTGGACAAAATCCATTTTTCTGATTATCTTGGAATTTGACAAAACCGCGTGTACTGGTAACTGAATGCCTGTATTTCCGAGATCCGTACTAGTTTTGCTGCAAAAAATCAGAGGTGCCAATTAAATGTGACTGTAAAGTAGCCATTTGTGCAGTTGATTTGAAGGAGTGTCAAAAGTTGCACTAGCTTCCTCTATGTTTGAAAGCACATCTTTGACTATTCTGTTTTATTTTTATTATTACCACAAGTTTGCTGATCTAATGTCACGGTTTTGTCAAGGTCAGATTTAGACCATTTTTGTTTTAAAATAAGCGATATTAAACCCACTTTACTGCTTTTTTCAAAGGCTGAAATCTAGATGATCCTTGATGCAGTTTACAAATTTCATCTTGACTTTTAACAAATTATTCAGCATTATTCAGCAATAAGCATTTTTTAAAATCAAAGTGCCATTCCTAAAGTACTGAGAAATTAAACAAACTCATGCAGATAGCATCAGATCAGTAAGTTTTTATTAATAAACAAGCATCATATTAACTTGCAGTGCATGTATGTATGTTTAGTTCAAATCTTGCAAGTCAAATTTAAATCACTTTTAATTATCCTATTGAGCTGAAACAATGAAAACATGTGTAATTTGAATGACAATACAATATTATTATGATTTAAAGAACGTAGAAATTTGTTTAGAATACTGTTTCTACAGGGCTTCACAAAAATTTAGATTAAAACTTGCAAGTTAATTTTAAACCAGTTTCAATAATCTGATTGAGTTCAAACTTTGCTCAGGATATGCAATTCTGATGACATTGTAATATTATTATAATTTATGGAATGTAGCAGTTACGCTTTTTTTACAGGGCCACATTAAAGATTAGTTCAAATCTTGCAAGACAATTTTAAACCACTTTCAATTATCTGACTGAGCTGAAACTTTGCCTACATGTGTTTTTCTGATGACAAGTCTATTAAATTATAATTTGACGAATGTAGAAATTATGCATTTTTTACAGGGCCACACAAAAAATCATGGAAAGATTGCTGCTAAAAAGCAGAAATTTAAATTAGATTTCTACAAAACTACTATATGTTATTGAGATACACAATAGCATTTTTTAAATTGAAAACAAAGTGCATGGCAGTTGTATTTCTTTTACGGGGACACATAAAAAATTCGAATACATTACCGTCTATATACAGAAATTTTATTTCAAATTGAATAAAATTTATATAGATTATTTATTCATACAACAGCATTTTTTCAACCGAAAATAATTTTGGTAGCATTTATATGTTTTACAGGGTACCACAAAATATGATTTTAAAAATTTTATTTTTCAGGATGACTACACAAATTTCGAGAAATTCTGAGTAAACAAAAATACAAAAGGAAATGAATGTTAACTTAAAGTGTGCATTAAATTGTTTTTTACTTAATTGTAAAATAAGTATGTTTAACGCATTATTTGTAATGTATTATACACGGTGCCCACTAAAGTCCTTCCAATGTTCTTAATTGGTGAACAGTTGCAGCTATACTCATAAAAGTGGTATCTAGGTATAGTAAAGTGGCTATGCTCTATCAGATGTCACTGCTTCCAGCGTCACCTGGTGCAAAACAGCTAAGTTAGTATTCCTATCTCGAAAACACGATTCATGCTCAGAATGAGATTTATTTAGCATTCATGTTCATAAGGTGTCCTTTCAAACTAAATCGATAATGTTCTACAAATTTGTGATTCAATTTTATCCAAAATTTCGAACCGTTTTCGCGATAGGAACGCTAATGCCACTATTTTGCATCAGGTGGCGCTGTAAGCAGTCTCATCTAGTAGAGCAGAGACTCTTTACTATACCTAGACACCACGTTTATGAATATAGATGCAGTCGTTCAGCAGTTAAGAGGGTGGGAACGGACTTTAGTGGGCACCCTGTATTTTTATTTTAAGACGTTTTTACATAACCAAATATTTATCACTGTTTGAGTATTTTATAAGTGATGCATTAAAAAAACAGCAAAATATAATTAAACTTCAACAAAATAATTTTGCCCACCTAGATCGTCAAAATGTCCCACTGAGTGGCGAGGCCATTAAAAAAGTCTATACTCTGGGGCCGGGACTGCCGACTTTTCTCTGAAGACTTGGCCAGGCTGGGACTAACATATTTTTTCATACCGAACCAGGTGTTGGTGTGATTTATGAAGTCCAATTATCCGCACGAAGGATATGAGCCCGAAAGGGGGAGTGCCCTCCATGAGGGTGTTTCTAAGGGAACCTAACCCGTATTTATGCAAGGATATCCAAGGTTCCAAGAAAGCGCAGATGCACTATAGTGCATAAACCATGCAAAAAATCGGAGACGGGACGCAAAAAGTAGCTCTTACGTGTCCCGTGAGATGCATAATTTTGTCAAAAAATCACGGAAAAAAGCCAATTTTCGTCAAAGGATTGCAGTAAAAGCGCAAATTTCATCAAAATAGTGGTGAAAAAACGAGATTTTTGTAAAAGAGCTGCGAAAAAATAGGATATTTCGTCAAAAGATCGCGAAAAAATAACGAATTTCGTCAAAAAATCGTGGAATAAAGCCAAATTTCGTCGAAAAAAAATCACAGTTCGTCAAAGTATAGCGGAAAAAAACATGATTTTCATAACAGGTTTGCGAAAAAAATAGCAAATTTCATAAAAGGATTGCGGAAAAAACGATAATTTCACCAAAGGATCACGGAAAAATGTGAATTTCCTCAAAGTATCGCAGAAAAAATGCGAATGTAGTCAAAGCATTCAAAGCACCAAAAAAAGATGTGCAAACCAAACTTATAGGTAGAACATTCATAAAATGGGATTTTTTTTTTTTTTTTAATGATATTCTTAAAAATACAGCATAATTTCAGTGCAGTTTGATAATGTATTCAGGGGGTGGACTAGTGAAAAATCCCCCCCCCCCCCCCCTTCTTACTGCATTGAAGTGTCTCCCACCTTCAGAAGATTTAAGATTTGATGCTTATTTATGATTTAGATGTGAATTTCCCTTCCAAAAATGTCTGATTCCAACACAGATCTATTCTGACAAGTAATTCAATAGGAAGTGTAATGAAAGCACCCATTCATTCAATAAAAAGTACTCCTTTACTTAACATTAACATAAGTATTCGTTTTTCCAGCAAAAATATCTTTTTCAATAAACCCGTCTTGCCCCTTTTTAAAAGAAATGCGAACATTAGTGATACTTGTTAGTAGAACTTGGTATCTTCTACTCTCAAATAAGCATTATTTTACAATTAAATTGTATCTTGCATTTTTACTTTTAAAAAAGTAAAAAAAAATTCTCTTAATATTTTTAAAAAATATCTTATTTGAGTGCAAATAGTACTGGTTTTAATTCATTATTTAATCATTATTAAAACAATAATTATTGCATTTATTTTATCTTTTCCAAATAAACAAGTTTTATTTATTCCTTTAAAATATGAATTATTATTGATGGGAACCCGCTTTTGTAAAAAAAGGACCCAGATTTTTCGAGTACAGCGACATCACTGCAGACACCACGTTTATGAATATAGATGCAGTCGTTCGGCAGTTAAGAGGGTGGGAACGGACTTTAGTGGGCATCCTGTATTTTTATTTTAAAACGTTGTTACATAACCAAATACCACTGTTTGAGTATTTTATTAGTGATGCATTAAATAAAAACAGCAAAAAATAATTAAACTTAAACGAAATAATTTTGTCCACCTAGATCATCAAAACGTCCCACTGTGAGGCGAGGCCATTAAAAAAAGTCTATATTCTGGGGACGGGACGGGCCAGCCCCGGGACTGCAGACTTTTTTCTGAAGATTCGACCAGGCCGGGACTAACATATTTATTCATACCGAACCGGGTGTTGGTGTGATTTATGATGGCCAATTATCCACACAAAGGATATGGGCCCAAAAGGGGGAGTGCCCTCCATGAGGGTCTTTTTAAGGGAAACTAACCCATATTTATGCAAGGATATCCAATAGGGCGTGTCAATTTGGAGGGCAAAAATAAAAATTCGTGATTTTTGTGAATGAGGGGGTCCAAAAGTTTGCCTTTTGATGCGTAATATCCTAATTTAAAAGATTTTTTTCTTGTTCATAAAGATTTAGCTTGGTAAATTTGCGCTTGATTATAATCTGTATTGAAATTTCCGAAAAAAAGGGATAACTCAATATGAAAGGCAACAAAATTTGCCCAAAAAATGGTTTAATGAACTCAAACAATATTCATCAAATCTTGCTTCGATTCATTCCTAAACATGATTCTTCTGCTTTCTTTCTGGCCTCTAATGAATCCTTCTCGTTTCTCATGAGTATATACTTTGCCAGATGCCTCTGTTACTTGTTTTACACACCTCTCTATGGACTGTCCATGACATGGCCACTTTGGAACTTGCATTGGCTCTTCAACAAACTTCTTTATTTCAGATATTTTAAGTCTACAAGTAAGTGGAGGTTCATATACTTTTTCCAACCAGTCTATCAGTTCCAAAAGGGATGTTGTATTTGGACTTACTGCAGGTGTTTTCCTAGGCCGAACAGATAAGTCACCTGGTGTATTATCATTTTCATTCCTTAATTCGATTATCTTCTGAACCCCAGCTTTTCTTTCTTCTTGGTCTTCCGAGCATAAAAGTGTCTGAAGCACCATTTCACTAAATGCAAACCACGATGAACGTTGGATTGTTGGCAAAACAATATCAGCTACTGCTTTCTTCTGATATTTTAGGAGCTTCAATTGATAAAGAATGTGGCGAGGTCCTTCCACCCAGGATCATTTCGATTTGATTGTAAACCAGCGGGGATAGTAAACACAACAGTGTATTCCACAAGCAGTTGTAATTTCTTCATGTTGTTGCCTTTAAGGCCATGTTTTGAAACCCATATGCGACAAATTCTATTTGCAGTTGTTAACCACCGAGAGTGACCAATTTCTAATAATGCCAGATACCAGATCAGTTAGAAGTACACCTGTTCTTATGGCCTGAGTTATCCTGTAATCATAAGCCTGATCTGTAGAGAGATCTTTGACAACAGTGTTACTCAATGGAACCATAGATTCTGGAAAAGATATTCTGACAAATGAGGGATTGACTTCAAGTTCTTTTGCAGTATCAAGCATATTGCCAATCTTACCACTCCACTTGTTGTTAGACAAAGTTTTTCCATCTGACTCAGTGATCATGTGCCGCAAAGGTAGCTCAAACCAACCAGATGAGTTTACGATTCAGCTTTGCCTTAACCCAATGCATGACTCCTCCTTCCCAACCAGTGTTAACATTCGTTGAGTCACCACCAATAGACTGAAAACTTTTGTCAATGCTGTTTTTATTTAAAAAATCCACAAGATGGTTAGCAATAATTTCAGCAGGTTTCCTTTTTGTTAAGTCTTGGTCTGGAGTAAAATAGCAAAGATTCCTTCCTTCTGGCTCACTGCAAACAGTGTAATGCTCTTCTTTCACAATACTTGGAAACTGATGACTTGAGTTAGCTGCTTGTAACAGAACTTTAGTGGAATCTTGGCGTCCATCAAAAAAGATACATTCAATATTGCCAGTACGGCATCGAACATGGAATTCTTCATCAAGTGATTTCATAACTTTTTCTTGCGCCCTTTTTACTTTATTGTGATTAACCCCAAGTCTCTATTAGTCCAGCATCCAAAAATGCTACTGTTGTAATGGCAGCTGTAGCACGGAGACCGACACCATACCTAATACTTTGCAATGCAACATTACGCAATTATAACGTATTATACAGACTTGTACTTGAAGTAGAAGGTATATCAGAATAATCACATGGGATGTGTAAATGATCTTCAGGTTCTTCATCTGTAAAATCAGTTAGCTCTTCATCGTCGTCGAAGGAAAGAACTTCATTTTTTTGTAATGTTAACTCTTCCTTCCTTTTCTGCTCATATTCAGAAATTCTTCTTAATTCATCTTCTTGCCTCTTCTGTTTTTTAATTTGTCTCCTGTGCTCAGGTAGATCTGGTAATCCAATTTGATGCTGTCCAAGAGATCCAACTTTCTCTCTTTGACTATTTGTATGATATTAATAAAAATTAATCAAAATACATTCAACTGCAAATGAGTATTGCTAGTTTAAAAACTTTCACGAGTGGAATAAAATTTTTTTTACAGATGTTACAGCATTATATAAGTATATTCTTAACCTTAGAGCAGACGTAACAAGCAGAAATAGTGATAAGAAAGCACTTCTTGAGAGAAAACAGTTTGCTGCGATTTTTACTTGAAACAGGAAAATCTCATGAAATTGAGTAGCTATTTACCAAGCAAACCACTGTAATTTCCAGTTCATGTAAATATATTTGTGAATAGCTAACCAAAACACAACTTTTTGACCCCCCTCATTTTTTGAAAAAGGAAGTCGAAAAAATCGACACGCCCTAATATCCAAGGTTCAAAGAAAACCATGAAAAATTCCAAACAATTAGGCCGATGGTCGCAATGGAGTTCGAACCCAGCGCCTCACATCTACCAGCTTTGAGAGCAGAATCTCTCGGCCACTGGTTATATCGAACTGGGACTGGCTTCCTTCTTCCTAGGTCTCCATGAGCAAAATTTTCAGTCCCGGTCTCGACACAGCCCGTATTAAAATCATTGTCTCTGACTGACCTAATCTGTGCAAAAATAAGTAAAATTTGGCTCAGCACAAAAACTTTTACATACAAATGCATATTTTTTTAAATGGCGATTATTTTACAATAAAACTTTAAAATTAATTTTTTTAAAGGGTAGTAGATTTTAAGGCAAAAAAATTAAAATACAATAAAACTACTGAAAAAAACCCCGTCTATGATTGAATCCTTTCTTAAACAAGAAAATCTGTTGATCCATGAAAAATGACTATAATAATACCTGAGAAAAATAGACTGCATTTACAACTTCTAAGAAGGGAACTTGTTTATAGCGCATTTTATTCTTTCCTATGTGATTCCTTCTTAAAAGATTTTGCTGTATAGAATTTTTCAAAGTCTCCAACACATGGAAGTATGGATTAACGATATTAAAGGACAAGTGAAACATTTACATATAAATAGAGATTCATTAACTGAGAGTAATCGCGTCTTTTTTTCAGAATGTTATTAGTCACGCTTAGTCTTTTTGCCGCTACAGAAAATGTAAAACAAGAAACATTTTTCACTTAATATTCGAATATTACATTTCAATGAAGTTATAAATTTGCAGTTTACTTAAATTATACATTTTATTCATGGGATTTGGAGTAATAGGAAAAAGTAAAAATGAATTGACACTAGGGATCGTTGCATAGACTTTTCCACCTATTTCAACTCTGCTTGTAAAAAATGTACCTGAAGAAAAAACAGAGATATCTTGTTACCTCACTATGGTGATGGAGTAATATTTAAGTCAGCTACAGGATAGTTTTCCATAGTATTTATAAGGGGAAACAAATTACGGCAAGATAATTTATATGGGCGGCAAAAAGACCGATACGTCTTTACGACGACTACTCCCGGGTTAATAAAACAAATAATCACAGATTTTGGTGCTTCTTTAAAAATAATAATTATAAACATGAAAAAAGAAAACCTATAATAAGTATTTTTGGTCAGAACTCCATACGAAACAATTTTTAACCATATCGATGTAAAAACTATGTAGAAATTCAGTCAGGCCAGTGATCAGGGATGTAGTGGAGGGTATATGGGGGTATATGCCGTATACCTTCTGGATTTTTTTAAGGAACACCGTATACCCTCTGTTTCTCAAGAAAGCTATAGTATATACACTCTAAGGTAGGGATGCACAAACTGTGGCCCGCTATGGGTTAACTTATGGCCCGCGATCACAATTTATACAATTTTTTCATTTTTTTTTACACAATTTCGTCAGTTTATAACTGGAAAAATTGCAATTTTTTGTCCATATGTCGCAGGAAAAAAAATCAAGAATTTTGTCAATTTGCCTCGGAAAGAAATTGCAAATTTCACCAGAGCCAATTAAGAAT
This sequence comes from Maratus speciosus, assembly GCA_963932465.1. Taxonomy (NCBI): domain Eukaryota; kingdom Metazoa; phylum Arthropoda; class Arachnida; order Araneae; family Salticidae; genus Maratus; species Maratus speciosus. The sequence goes on along the minus strand of OZ010787.1, from coordinate 200,043,422 downwards.
CGCAAATTTCGTTGATCGAGTGTGGCAAAATTGCGAATGTTATCGATGAGTCGCAGAAAAATCTCAAATTTCGTTGATCGGTTGGGGAAAAATCGCGAGTTTTGTCAGTTTATCGCCAGAAAAAATCGCGAATTTTGACAATTTGCCGCTGAAAAAATTGCAAATTTTGTCAGAGTCAGTTAAAAAAAGTCCTTCCGGCCAGTGCCGGGAGGAAGAGGTAGCTTTCATATTCCTTATTTTAAAAAAGCCAACTTATATTATTCAAACACACGAAGCTCAATTTAGTGGAAACCGAATATAGGAGATTCAATACTAATTTTTATCAATACTAAATCATTATGAATGAGAATTTCGCAAAATTAGTCAGCTTTATCCAAGCTGCTTTTATTTAAAGTAACTTATATTTGGCTGCCAAATTCGGCGATTTCTTAAAGTGCCTGCCATTTTAAGACAACATGGTGGATGAGGCTAACCAGTGAACTTGGTCGAGACCTTAGTAATTGCTGTGCACATGCTCACTCACATCGGAATCGAATGATATATACGAGTGCTTTCGCAGGCAAAAAATCAGATTCTTCAAAATGTCACCCACATTAGATATTGAAATTTCTACATCTGAGCCATTTTTTAAGATAAGACAAACAAAAAATGCTCCTGAATCCTTATATCAAGATCAAATACTTAAGAAAGAAACCTTTTTCAATTTCTAATTTTTTTGCACCTCACTTTAAATATAATCTTTTATAATTTAATGGTGGCCATTTTGAAACAAGATGGCTGATGAAGATTGCCAGTGAACTTGGTCGAGATATTGATGTATACTATCCACATGCCTACTTACATCGAAATAGGTGAATACGTGTGTTATCGCGTGACAAATACAAGATCGTTTCAAAATGTTAGCCATGCTAGAAATTCAAAGTGCTATAATTCAACCATTTTTTTAAGATATAAACAAAAGAACAAATTTTCAGAAACAAAAACTGCTCCGGAATCTTTGTATCAAGGCCAAACACATAAAAAAATCTTTTTCATTTTCTAATTTTTTAATACCTCATTTTAAATTTTAAATTAAATTTTTTTAAAAATAGCAACACTTTTGAAACAAGATGGCGAATGAAGCTGGCCAACGAACTCTGTCGAGACATTGGTATGTATTATGTACAGACCAAGTTACATCCAAATCGGTTCATAAATACGCCTGATATTGCATGACAAAAATCAGGTCGTTTTAAAATGTCAGCCACAATAGAAATTCAAAATGCTGTAACTCAGCCATTTTTTTAGATATAGACAAAACAAAAACTGTTCCAGAATCTTTGTATTAAGGTCAAACACATACGAAAAAAATCTTTTTCATTTACCAATTTTTGGAATCTCATTTTAAATTTGAATTTTTGAAATGGCTGCCATTTTGAAACAAGATGGCGACGAAGCTGGACAACAAACTCGGTCGAGATATTTGTATGTACTATGTACACACCAAGGTTCATCTAAATCGGTTCATAAATACGCCCGTTATCACGTGACAAAAATCAGGACGTTTCAAAATGTCAGCCACGCTAGAAATTCAAAATGCTATAACTCAGCCATTTTTTAAGATATAGATGAAACAAAAACTGCTCCCGAATCTTTTTATCAAGGTCAAACACATAAAAAAAAATATTTTTCCATTTTCAATTTTTTGGTACCACATTTCAAATTTAAAATTTTTTTAAACATTTTAAATGGCCGCCATTTTGAAACAAAATGGTGGATGAAGCTGGCCAACGAACTCGGTCGAGACATTGGTATGTACTATGTACACACTGAATTACATTAAAATATATTTGGATATATATATATATATATATATGTCAATTTTGAACGGAGGGTGGTTTCGGGGTCTGGAGGTCATGATCGATGAAAATATACCAAAATTTTTTTTAATTGCTTTCCTCCGAACGGCTGCAATAGGTAGCTTTTTGTAACGAAAGCTACCTAATAGTAAATTTCATTGATCAGACGCGGTAAAAATTGCGAATTTTTTCAATTATGTGATCCTTGATCGGTTGCTGAAATATAGCGAGTATTGTCAGTTTATCGCAAGAAAAAATCGGAATTTTGTGAATTTGCCGCAAGAAAAATTACAAATTTCGTTAGAGTCAGTTAAGAATCGTAAATTTCGTTTATCGTTCATGGAAAAATTTCGAATTTTGTTGATCGCGAGAGGAAAAATTGCAAATTTTGTCGACTCGGCGAGGAAAAATCACAAATTTCGTTAATCGGGAACAGAAAAATCGTGAATTTTGTCGATGAGGTACGGAAAAATTGCAAATTTTGTTGGTCGGCTGCAGAAGAATCATGATTTTCGTCAGTTTATCGTGAGAAAAAAATTTGAATTTCATCAATTTGTTGCGTAAAAATTATAAATTTCTTGAGTCAGTTAAGAATCACGAATTTCATTGATCGGACGCGGAAAAATCGCGAATTTTGTCGATGAGCTGCAGAAAAACTGCAAACTTTCTTGATCGGCTGTGGTAAAATCGTGAATTTCGCCAGTTTATTGCGAGAAAAAATTGCAAATTTCGTCAATTCGCAGCGGGAAAAATTACAAATTTCGCCAGAGTCAGTTAACAATCACGAATTTCGTTAATCGGGCACAGAAAAAGTGTGAATTTTGTCGATGAGGTACGAAAAATTGCAAATTTCGTTGATCGGTTGGGGAAAAATCATGATTTTGTCAATTTATCGTGAGAAGAAATCATGAATTTTGTCAATCTGTCGCGGAAAAAATCACATACTTCGACAATTGATAGGAAAAATTACAAATTTTGTCAATTGGTCGCAAAAATATTGCGAAATTTGTCAATCGCTCGTGAAAAAAATCATAAATTTCCCCAAAAATTAACGAATTTCGTGACTAGCTCATGGAAAAAAATACAAATTTTGTGTGTCGGTCCCAAAAATATCATGGAATAGAAATCCATTGGTCTCAGAAAAAATTGCAAATTTCATCGATTGTGTGTGTAAAAGAAAGCCAATTTATTGTGTGAAAAAAATCGCAAATTACATCAATGTATGTCAGGAAAAAAATCACGTTTCGTCGATTGGTCGTTGGAAAAAAATTGCAAATGTTGTCAATCCGTCACGTAAAATATCGCAAAATTCGCCAATCACTCATGGAAAAAAAATCGCGAATTTTGTCAATCATTCAAGGAAAAAACTTGTAAATTTCGAAGATCGATCGCAGAACAGAAACATCGCGAAATAATTCGATCGGGGGCGGAAAAAATCGCAATTCTTGTTGATCCGTTGAAAAAAAATCACGAAATTTGAAAATTTATCGCTGAAAAAATTCGCGAATTTCGTCAATTTATCGCAGGTATCGCAAATTGGTTGTTTGAAAAGAATGCAAATTTTGCCAATCGGCAATGGAAAATTACTATGAAATCTGTCAATCGGTCGTTGATAAAAAATCGCGAATTTCGTCAATCAGTCGCACTTGATTGACAAAAGAAAAAAAAACGAGTTTATTTAATGGTCCGCAGAAAAAATAGCATAATTAGTCCATCATGCCTTGTTATTTCAAAAATAAGTTCCCTTTTATTTTAAATAAAGTTATTCTTCAATAAATTTTTTTATAATTTTCAATAACGTTTAATTATTTAGAAATTTTGTGTAATTTTTTTCTTCAAGTTACCATTTATCAAGAAGGAAACGTTAGTCTTCATAAAGTGTTGAATGATTATTCATACAGATGCAAGAAGCCCTGCATTCCTGCATACAATTATTTATTTCCCTTTTGTTTATTTTTGTTATAGACAAAAAATAATTATTCATCAAGAATAAACACTTATTACCCCCCCCCCTTCTACCTCTCCGATATAGAGTTTTCTCTGTGTTACTGATGTGGCCCTCGACAACCCAAACATTTTTGTAAGTGGTCCTTCTCTTAAAAAGGTTGTGCACCCCTACTCTAAGTTATATGCTCTGCCTTGAGCGTATACCCTCTGCTTAGAGCGTTTACCCTCTGTTTTTTTTACGACTACACCACTGCCAGTGATTTGAACTTTTTTCCAGGCAGGGCCGAACTTTTCTTCCTAATGGTCGGTTCGGGACTGGACATAAATATTTTGACCCGTGCAGACCTCTAGTACATTTTGAAAGCAGGTTTAACGTAAAATCTATATGCTGCTATTTTATGTCCAAAGGAGAGGCACTATCTTAAATCAACTTTTAATAGGTGTAAGTCACGAATTTTGGGTTTTAATATCTGTGCGAATTTTGAAGATATCGAAATGAATTTTTTTGTGTTTAATTCAGGAATGGATAAGGAAAATTTTCCTAATTGGGAATCTTACTCTATGGGGGCCGTATAAAAATTTAGTTTTGTATTTTCTCAAATAGACCCTCCATGGAATCTTATGTCATTAAATTTTGCACTTTTTTTTTAATGAAACTTTGCAATTGGGAGTATGTGTCTAGAGGCAATATTTAAGGAAATAGCCTATTGTTTCAATATTTATGAATCACACTGTATATATTTAATTTTCTGCACGAGAAATAAAAAGTATGTAAAAAATGTTATCATAGACTATTCCTTATTTAAGAACCATTTTTCTTCTTCTGAAATATGAAAATTAACATTTCATTTTTGACATACACAAAAACAAATGTGTCATACCTGTGACAGTTTATGCACACATACACATGTATGTTGATTGAGAGGTATCCGCTATTCAGAGGTATAAGCATATTATATATATATATATATATATATATATATATATATATATATATATATATATATGACAGGAATTTAAAAAAATGTTTGCTAAATAAAGGTGTCTGCTTTTCAGGAGAAAAGCTATTATGGCGGTCTCATTGTACCTTATGGATGGTATGGAGGTCTTATTATATTGAATTTTTAACCTGAAAAAATATTTCAGTCTTTTGAAATTTGGCTCAACACGAAAGAGTCAAAACCCAACTCGAAACTGACCCAAACCCAAAACAATGAAAGTCAACCTGACCTGAACCTGATCTGCAATAAAAAAGTTAATGTCAACCCAACCCAAACTGCAACGAAAAAATTTAGCACCAACCCAACCCAACCCAACCTGAACAATGAGTCGGTTCTGGTGCATGTAAAAGCAGGCAATCTACACCGATGCAGGACTCTAGATCCCATTATAATCTGTATGGAGTCTGACAATTTCTTGTGTGCTTAGTGTATTTTCAACAATGTCACGTTTTTCCTAAATGGGTGACAATTTTTTTTTACTTATTTGTTTCTTTCATCATATCAAAAGATGAAGCTTTGTAACAATATTCTGCCAGGGACAGAAAATGTTTTATATTCTATGCATGATTTTTCTTTAATATTAGCTAAAAGTTTCTTAGATTCTTTTTTTTTTCCTGAATATTGTTTTTATTTTTCTAAAAGAACTGGAAACATTCTTGCATTAAAAATGAAATTTATTTATGAAAAATGATAATTATGGGACAGAGTTTCCCCCAGGTTTAAAAAAGGGCAGGGTGCTGCTTGTGGGAAAAGGGCACTTTTGGATTCCAAAGGGCATGTTTTGGATTTTTAAGGGCATTTCTTGAAATTTTTAAAGGCATTCGTTTGATTTTTAAAGCTATTTCTTAATATTTAATAGACAGAACACTATTTTAAAGACAGCAATGAGTTAATTTTTACTATGCAAGTAATTTTCTTAATAAACAAAGGAGTAAAGGTACTTTTTTCAGGTGGGGCAACAAGGGAGCTAATTTTTTAAATGAGGGGCAAGAGGGTGCTATTTTGTAAACCCAAGGGCAGGCAGGGTGCAGCACCCTCCTGAAACTGTCTGGGGAAACTCTGTTATGGGATGTTATCTAACATTATATTGTAGCAGTACTTCACATACAGTGCAATAAACACTTAAAATATCTTTTGCTTGTGAAATTTTCAAAAAAACATATAATTAATAACATTTTGAAAAGAGAATAAAATCTGGTATTTCAAGAACTAAAGGGAAGAAAAAAGAATATAAACGGTACTGGTATTAGAATTGAAAAAAGTAAAAAATATGTATTTTAATGAAAATTTATTTTAAGCACCACAATTCTGAGAATAACCCCAAAATATAATAATAGCAAATATCATATTTATTTATTGTGTCCAGAGACCTCAATTTGAAACTGCAATATTATATGCTGCTATCATTTGAAAATTACACACATCTGTGAAATATACCTTAAAAATGTACAAATTATAAAAGATTTTCATAAGTTTTTAATAAAAATAATTTATGTTTTATCTGTACAAGGAATTTCCAATATTTGTACTTTACAATTTTAGCTATATAGATACAGTATGGAACCATTTATCCGGAATGATATTTCTGATAGACTGATTTCAGAATCTTTGCAGAAAAAGGTATCACACACTGCCAGTTTGACAAAGGCTTTGCTTAAACAATTGTACAATTTGGTGACAACATCTAGTATTTGAAATGAAAACATATTTAGTTCTATTTTAAATCTTTTAATTTTCCTGCAGACGAAATAGAAGAATTTTTGTTCCTAAGGGATTCCCATAATTTACCTTTTTTAAACACTGGTTAACTTTTGATCTTTCTTGCATTGTTTTTTAATCCAAGTAATCTAATATTTTAATATCAGAAATAATACCACAACCACATATATTCCACAAAACTTATCAAATGGATGCTGCTTTCATGCACAACCAGTTAACAGGAAAAACCAGTTATCCGGAATACATCTGACCCCAAGCATTCCGGACAAATGGTTCTGTACTGTATATATATACATACAGTATATATACACTCTCAGAAATAAAACTCTCCCTTTTGACGATTCAGAAATCCTCGAGCTGTATTTCGTCGTTTTTGACGATCATTTCCTATTAACATCACGTGACTTTTAACGAAACGTAAATCCTCAAATATTTGACGAAAGTTTTGCCTCAATCACGGTCAGACTCAATGCATTTTAAGGAAACATTTCCTCAAATCCTCCTCAAATCCTACGATTTTAGCAAACAGATATTTGCTTGTTTATGTTAGTCCTGTAATAATTTATTTTAAAACAGCACTTAGTGCTTTTCAGAAAATACTGAAATATAGGTAGTTATTGTTTCTTCATTAGTTATTTTTTTAGCTGTTAGAATTTTTAGGAATGCTTATTAATATTATTATTATTTTATTTATATGTTGTCGTTCGTCATGTTTTAATTCGAAAAGAATAAATTTCCTGTGTTTTTCAAAACCATTCAATAAGAAAATTAGGTCAATAAAATTTCAAACTTCTAGGATATCTTTTTTTTTTTTTTAAGAAGTATATTATGTTTTCAATCAAATTAAAAATAAACATAATTGATCCCTCTCCTCTTTATAAACAGTAAAGTATTAAAATCATATCCTCCTACTCAAAGTGATAAAATCTCACGCAATATGCACTTCACAATTCATTATTTGTGAGCAACAAATTAACCAGACCATATTCTAATCATCCATTGATCAAAGAAAATTTCAGTTGTAAATTATTTAATCAAGCCATATTATAATTATTCATTGATACGAAAAAACCATAAAAATAAATTAGTTTTCCTTAAAACTTTCAGAAAATATAGCAGCCCGATAAAATTGCAATCTACGTTATAAAAATAAAACATGAAGTAGAATTCATTATAGCAGTCTAAAAGCAGACACTTTCAAGTCCCCAGCAGCCAGGTTGGAAGAACAGCGACCTCCCATATGAAAGGTTGTGAGTTCGAATAACGCCGGGGAAAGAGAGAGGTGATTTTTTTTCTTTCCCCGTGTCAAATACTGGAGCTTCCAAACTGATTGAGAGATGGCGCCACCAGCCCTCTTTTGACGAAACTATTGACGAAATTTATATCGTCAAGCAAGTGAAGAAACTAATTTCATGAATTTGACGAAATGTTCGCTCGGAGCATTTTCCAGGAAACTATTTCGTCAAAAACAAAGAAAATTTCGTGAAATCTGAGTATTCATTTCTGAGTGTGTAAGGTTATATATATATATATAACCTTATTATTCTGGCATTTTTAATGGTACTCTCTTTATCAAGTAAAATGTAACTTTAGTTTGATAATTAATATAGCTTAGTTTTAGCTGTTCAATTTCATTTTAATTCTCTTAATACATGTATTCATAGCTGCAATCGCACATTTTTCATGTATTATTTCCATTAGTCTTCAATTTGTTTTCAATTTGTTGTTTACGTACCATTATTGCTATCTTCTTCACTTGAAATCCAAATGTACCTACTCTAGCATTAATCATTCAGTTAACTGTATATATATGTTTGTTTGTTATCCCTCCCCCCTAAAACTATTCTCTCTCTCTTACTATTATTTTAAACCTCTTGTATACTTCAGATATAGCCTTGTTTTTTATATGTAATTTTCATTCTTAAATTAACTTGTTATTTCTTCATTTTTTACCATAGTCATGCCATATACTTTACACTATACTAAACATATATTGTCTTATGTTAATTCTTAATTTTTCCATTTATATGGGAAGGTTAGTGATTTTTTTCTGTGTTTTTTATGGGTCAATCATAATTCTGTTTATAACATTTGTCTTTGTTTTGATATTTTTTAATATCATTTTCCTAGTCTGCAAATTTTGGTGAAGCAATTTTGTATATTAATATGCATTTAATCTAGTTTTCATGCTAGCAACATAATTATTATTTATAATTTTGTTCTGGGACATGGTTTTTATGTTCATATATACAGGGTGATTCAGCTCGTCGGTGACAAACTTTAAGGATCGATAGAGCACACCTAGACGAACATTTTTGAATAGGGAATGTAGGGTCCCTGACGCGGTGGTAAGGCGCTAGGCGCTTTCGAAAATTTGGGTGCCGAAATTCGAAACGTCATAAAAACTAGGGAAATGGTTAGATTTTCTTGCTTGTTGCGTCGAAATGATTCTGTTTGTTTAGACTTTCTTCAGTACCAATTTGATAAGCGTATCTCTTAAAACATGGATAGGGGGCGCTGCAGACTTTGGAGAGCTAGACAACAACTTTAAGCCCGTTATTTTGATAATTTAACACATGCTCGCCAAAGTTTATACTCTAACTTAAAGTTTGAACCCAAAAGTAGAGCCCTGCAAAAAGCGTAAGAGCTGGAATAAAATGTCAAAGTACAGGGTGGTCGAAACTCGAAGGCTCCTAGGAGATAAACAAACAGATTTCTTGACTTATGGCATGCATTTTCATGATTCTGTTTGCTGGGGCTCTCTGAAACTCAGTTGAACGGTACAAAAAGAAACATCGATAGGGGGCGCTTTGGGCAAAAAACATAATTCGTTGACATTTCGGACGCTAACTGGAAACGGGGCGCTACGATCAGTTAGAAACAAAACAAGAGAGTAATTTACTTATCATAAGAAGCTATTAAAACTGCAGTTTGTTTGTTTTTTTTAACAAACATAGCTGGTTTCAATCATGCACAATGCGCGCAATAAAATTTACATAAGGTGCTTTTTGCTGATTTATGCAAAAGATATCGTACCATATCGATATGCAAAAGATACGTAATGCGTAGACGACAACGCGAGATGACGTAGTTGTATGCGCAGACACGTCTTTTGAACGTGCGGTACCTACTTAAGCTTCGGGTTACTTGTCTGCAGATCGGTAGTAGGATGGAACGGTACACAAACTCTGAATTGGCTGACATGCATTTGGCGTATGGCGCTGCTGGTTGTAATGGACGAGCCGCTCAGCGGTTGTACGCCGAGCGTTACCCCAACAGGCAAATCCCCTGCCATGCCTTCTTCGCTCGAGTACACCAGAGGTTGTCCACAACGGGATCTTTCGACGGAGGCAGGCCTGAACGGGAGCGATCAGTGAGCACCCCTGACAACGAAGAGGCTGTGCTTAACCTGGTTGAGGACAACCCAGGTCTTAGCACGAGAGATATCGCCAGACATGTTGGCATTTCGCAAGCAACTGCGTGGCGCATCTTACGTTCCCGGAATCTGCACCCCTACCACATCCAGCGGGTGCAGTTGCTCAGAGAGCAGGATTTTGGCCCTCGAGTGGAATTCTCAAGATGGTATTTGGCGATGAGATCCAGGGATCCCCGTTTTGTAAACAGCATTTTGTTTACGGACGAGTCCACCTTCAGCCGGGAGGGAATGTGGAACGCCCACAACAGTCATGTGTGGTGTGATGAAAATCCACATGAAACCAGAAGCCGAGCAGCCCAGGAGCGTTTCTCAGTAAATGTGTGGGCCGGCATTCTGGGGGATTGCCTCATTGGCCCTTATTTGTTACCTGAACGGCTGACAGGTGGAAATTACCTGATTTTCCTGGATCAAGTGCTGCCGCAGCTTCTGGATGAGGCGCACGTACCCGAAGGTTCGCGTCGCCAGATGTGGTTCCAGCACGATGGAGCTCCGGCCCATTACACGAACGACGTGCGTCTCCATCTAAACGCAAGGTATGGCCAGCGGTGGATCGGGCGTGGGGGTCCAGTTCACTGGCCTGCCCGATCACCAGACCTCACCTGCTTGGATTTCTTCCTTTGGGGTTACCTGAAGGCCGAGGTATAACATACACCTGTCAGCAGTGCTGAAGAACTTGTGGCGCGCATTGTGGCAGCTGCAGGGCAGATCAGAGATACTCCTGGCATTGTTGGAAACACACACTCCTCAATGCGACGGAGGTGCGAAGCCTGCATCATGGCCCAAGGTCGAAATTTCGAGCATCTTCTGTAGTGTTATTTTTTGTAAATAAATTTCCAGTATCATTGATGTTTTTGGTCTAAATTTATTCAGAAGTGTTGAGCAGAGGTAGAAAATGTGTTTTCATTATTACTAACTGATCGTAGCGCCCCGTTTCCAGTTAGCGTCCCAAATGTCAACGAATTATGTTTTTTGCCCAAAGCGCCCCCTATCGATGTTTCTTTTTGTACCGTTCAACTGAGTTTCAGAGAGCCCCAGCAAACAGAATCATGAAAATGCATGCCATAAGTCAAGAAATCTGTTTGTTTATCTCTTAGGAGCCTTCGAGTTTCGACCACCCTGTACTTTGACATTTTATTCCGGCTCTTACGCTTTTTGCAGGGCTCTACTTTTGGGTTCAAACTTTAAGTTAGAGTATAAACTTTGGCGAGCATGTGTTAAATTATCAAAATAACGGGCTTAAAGTTGTTGTCTAGCTCTCCAAAGTCTGCAGCGCCCCCTATCCATGTTTTAAGAGATACGCTTATCAAATTGGTACTGAAGAAAGTCTAAACAAACAGAATCATTTCGACGCAACAAGCAAGAAAATCTAACCATTTCCCTAGTTTTTATGACGTTTCGAATTTCGGCACCCAAATTTTCGAAAGCGCCTAGCGCCTTACCATCGCGTCAGGGACCCTACATTCCCTGTTCAAAAATGTTCGTCTAGGTGTGCTCTATCGATCCTTAAAGTTTGTCACCGACGAGCTGAATCACCCTGTATATATTCCTGTTATTATTTTAGTTAATTACTTTCTTCATTAAAATATTTAATTTTTTATTTTAATAATAATAACAGTTCATATTATTTCAAATAAATATAGATCTCTTTTAATACTATTTATTAAAAAAAACATTATAAAAATTAATAAAAATATTAAAATAAAAACAAAATAAAAATTTAAGATACATTATTACTTCTTATTACTTTTTTCCCATTTATATCTAATCTAGATTGTATCTTTCTCAATTATTTGTCGTACTTTTTTCATTATATTCATTACATGTTTAATATTATGTCTCCTTATTCTCCATGGCAATTCTAAGTAAATTTTTAGTGACTGACAAATTGGGCTTTGATAACTCTCAGCATAATGCCTGGTACATGGTTAAGTATAGGCTTGACCATGGATCGTCATCCAGCTACCTATTTTCTTCTCCTTCACCACATTTACAATTTAGCAAATGCTCCTCTCCTTGCTGCTTGACCTACCCTCATGCAGATCCGTCACAAATTGTCCATAAACCTTCCCATATTAATTTTTGAAAAAGCTTTTAATGTTATTTATCGAATTAAATGTAATTCATGTAAGATGCAATATATTGGTCAAACTGGTAGCCCAATAAAAGGAAGGAGGTATAAAGGAACATTGTTCTGCCATCAGAAATTATAAATGTTCTTGTAATCCTTTAAACTGCAATGTTAAGTATAGGCACTTTAAAAAGCATAATTTTAATAATATTACTATTCATATCCTTAAAGGTGTATGTCGAAGACATCTTTTCTCAATAGATGGCACTGAATGTTGCAAGATCATTAGCAGGAAATTCAAATGATGGGAGGGGATTTTTTTAAATAGAAGGAGCACGGATCAGTCAATCAATGTGACTGACCAATAATTATGTAGTTCCTAGATTCCTTTCATTTTACTTTTGACCAATGGATAAATCTATTCCAGAAATCTTGTAAAATACCTATATCCAAAACAAAAACAACAAAAAGAGTGTTAATTTCGAAGTGCTTTTTGAAGTCCGATCGCAAGTTTTTAAAACCGTAGCGTTTTATACAGTAAATATGGTTTCAGATATGGTTTTTTGATGGATACCTCAATTAAATATTATACATATATATATATACTAATTTCAAAAAGGGGGGGAGGGATGAATTTTGTGTCTATTCAAGGGCATGAGAATGCAGGGCCGAAACTAAGAAGGGCAGAGGGGGCATGTGCCCCGGACGCCAAATGAAGGATTATACCTTTGGAATGGATCATTTTCTTAAAAAAAAATTATGGCCATTTTTCCCCATTCTGACCAGAAAATCAAAGGTCTAACTTTTTATGACTACTCTTTCCTCTTCACCTAACACTTCATTTATAATGGCTGTTAGCCATCAGTCCATCAGAAGAAAATAACTGGGTTAAAGCGGAAACTCGGTTAAGCGGGACTCGATAATCGGGGCTCTACTGTATATTTCATTTTAAAAATGATCTTTAGAATATTTTTGTTGGTGTTCAGAGGGGAGTCATGACCCCCATGAGCTCCCCCGTGGATCTGCCATTGTAGATTACGTAGTTCAGTATTACATATTTTATGATTACATATTTTAAATTTTTAAATAAGAAGGCTATTAGAAAATTAGTTAAATTCTCTTTGTAAATATACATTGCGTAAGAGGGGGGGGGGGGAGTCAAAATCCATGTTTGCCCCGAGTGCAAAAAAAAGGATAGTTTCGGCCCTGCGAGAGTGGACCCACAGGAGGGGTAATTTTTTCTGATTGGAGGGGCTCAGCCAAGGAGTCAGGATGGAAGGGATCACAGCCAAGGGGTGGGTCGCCTCCCCCCACCCCACCCTCGATTTCTGAATGAACCAATTTTCAGAAACAAGACAGTAAAAACTGCTAAGACGGAATTGCAAAGAACCGATAAAAACTTCGTCTTAGACAGGTTTTTGTCTTTACAAGTATAATTTCAAGGTGCTGCTTTCATTGGGACTGTGAAATGTTAACGTATAAGATAGAAATTCGTTATAGATTTATATTATCAGGCCTGTACAGAGGGGGGGGGGGGGGAAGTAGAGCCGGTACAAATTAACGGCCGGTCTCCCTCAGTGGATCGGGCTTCGGTTTTTGTTTTTAAAATAAAATAGCAAAACAGTACAATTGCACTTTTTTACGTAAAATTTTTAGTAAACTAGTTGGATGTGCCAATCCTAAAACTTTCTTCTATCTCATACATCTTAATATTTCAAAAAGTAGTTACAGATGTTAATATTGCAATATTATTAGTTCCAGTGGTGTACCCAGGATTTTGTTTCGGGATGGGGGTGGGGGGGAGGTGACTTAAATTTCCATAATGTTCTAAATCTTACAAAACACGTTGAATTGTGTTATAAACATAAATCATTTTTGCCAAAAAGGCCGTAGCCAGAGGGGGGAATGGGGTGACTTTGTTCCGAATTTTCCGAAAATTTGTAAAATTCGGTTATCAGTCCGAAAATTCTGACTTAAAAAAAATATCGTGATTTTTCACAAATGGTCATTGAAAAAAATAAATTTCGTCAATCGATCGCAGAAAAATATCTCCAATTTCTTTAAAGGATCAAGGAAAAAAACCTAATTTTGTCATAGGGCCCAGGATAAAAAGTGAAGTTTGTCAAAAGATCGCAAAAAAAAAGTCAAATTTCATCATATGATTTGCGGAGAAAACGCGAATTACGTCAAATGCTCACAGAGGAAACGCAAATTTCATCAAATGATCCCCGAGGAAACACTAATTTCATCAAATGAACACAGAAAAAACCCGAATTTCGTCATGAGGCCGCAGAAAAAACGCAAATTTCATCAAAAGCTCGTGGAAAAAACGCAATTTTTTTAAAAAGATCACTAAAAAACATGCATTCCATCAAAGGGCGGCAGAAAAAAAGCTAATTTCATTAAGGATCGCAAAAAAACGTGAATTTCGTCAAAGGGACACGGAAAAACGTGAAAAAATTGGTTCAATTCTATGCATAACTTCATATACTTTTCGATGATACAATATTCAAAATCGCACAAAAATCGTTATTACAGCGCCCCTTCCTGGCGGATTTTTTTCCAAATTAAGGGAGAAACTATTTGCCATAGCCAAAAACTTAAAAAAAAAAAAAAGGTTCAATTCTATGCATAACTTTATACATTTTTTGATGGTACAATGGCGACGGAGACACAGACAGACAGACATTTTCTATAAACATGTTTTTCGAGGTCTCTGACCCCTAAAACATGTAAATCCATCGAAAACCAGAAGTCGAAAAAAGAATTCGATTACAATACTTTCTTCTATTCAAATTATCTAAAAAGATAGGAACTCCTGGTTGTTTGTGTTTCGTCTTAGCAGGTTTTATTGTGTTATATTTGTGATGTGGGTGGAGGATTTCGCATTTGAAATACTACCATGGCACCAACTCAGGTTAAATTATTTATATGTAGTAAAACCTCTGAAAAGCAATTGCAACGAAACAAAAAAATATTTCACTTTAGATAGATTTTTATTTCCATAGGCGTAATTGTACGATAATCCTTCTGTCAGGAGCATAAAAAGTTTCCATTTAAGACAGAATTCTGCTATAAACAGGTTCCGTTTCGATTAGGTTTTACTGTATATATAACATAAATATGTATATATATTTATATATATATATATGCATATCTATAATTATAGCAAAACATTTGGAAACTGTATCTTCCTTAAACGAAAAAAATAGTTTAGTCCCATTAAAAAGAATATCGTAGAATTAATTTTACCTTCTAAGATGGCAACCTGCCTAAAACGAAATTTTTAATCTGTGCTTTGAAATTTCGTTCAAAACAGGTTTTACTCTTTATATATTACTTGAAAAAAATTTTTATAAAATATGTGGGCACGTGTTTTTCAGTGTGGGATATAAAGATCTATTATTAAATATTGCTTTTAAACTGTGTTTTATTGTGTAACCTCCAAATTTCTGAAATCCCCCCCCCCCCCCCCCAACCTCCCAACAAAATTTTCTAGATCTGCCCTGAACTTTTATTTCTAATCAAAAGTTCCTCAGAAAAACCTGAATCCTAATAAGTCTGAGTTCAAAACTGACCAGATAACCCTTAGGCTGCGTACAGACGCGTATTTTGCCTACTTCTCTAGTTTTCTTGGAAAATCTTTTATTCTGAACCCATCTGCGGTTTATTCACAAAAGAATGAGGGGAATCAACAATGGGTCAGGAGGGGTTTCCTCTTTTGCCGGACATCAGTCCCTTTCCTGCTAAAGTCGTTAAAAATAAGACACCGCGTGGCCACAAAAAACGAAGCCAACACTGATAACAGTTAGAAGGATGGTGCGTGTGCAGCCTTAGAGGAGAAATTGATTATATTAGAAGTCTATGAGACACTCCAATCTATTTCTTATCTATTCCACTGCAATTCCCTCCAAAAACTGCCCGAAGGCATCGACAAAGGGGAAACATACAAAACTAGTCCATATCTACACCTACACGTTTTCTTGTGGGGTACTTGGAAGATGGGATGGGAATGGCATTCACACCCAGAGTTCCCGGAAATCAACTATGTTCAAATGAAAATATAATGATGTGCGAGTCAACTTTCGTTTTTCAACATTACTCGAGATTTGACCGAGTACGATCGCTAGTAATTTCTTTCTGAACATTTGAGCGAATATAAGTTTTTTACTTATAACTCTTGAATTAAATAATCTAATTATTTATTAATTTTTTCATTTTAAGTATAGGGAATTGACGACAACAGAATCCGGTTATTCGGCAGTTAAAGATTATTTATTTATTTATTATTTAGAAAATGGAATGCAAACAATTATTTTTCAAACAGCTTTTATAAATCTCTTTTCACCGGTAAAAATTGTCATTATGTATGGGGCAAATGTGTTTCTTGTTGCATTATTTAACCAACACTACTGGCAAGTTTGTATTTTTATTCATACGGGGTATCTTCTGCTGTACAGATTTTTTGTAACTGATTTTTTTTTTTTTTGGCTATTTTAAAGATAAAAAAAAAAGAATTTCTTTTGAGAATTTTCCATTTTATTATGGTTTTATTGCAGACAAAAACAAAACCATTGGAAAAAAGCTCTACAAATAAGCAAATATGTATGATTATATATGTATATATATATATATATATATATATATATATATATATATATACATATATACATATACATATATGCATACATATATATATATATATATATATATATATATATATATATATATATATATATATACATACATATACATACATAATTATAATTTCTTTGAAAATTAATATGTATAACAAACCGACACATTTCAAGAGAAGTAAGAAATTCACGTAACAATGCGGGAAAAAACTAACCAAAGTATAAGATAAAGTTATCTACACAAAAGTCAGTGTATTTTGGGTCGATTAGTATATTTTTGCACATAAGTCTGGTGTATGTTAAATATTACATAATAATATCCATTTTGCAAACTGCGTAGAAATATGTGTAAGAACAGAATATTACATACAAATCTTTGTAACTTGCCTATTTCACAGTAATATGCATTTTTTGTATATTAACAAAAATATGTGTAAGAAAGGAATGTTATATAGACATATGTGTAAGAATGTTACACAGAAATATGAGTATTCCTGTGCAATTTGCACATTAAAGTGTGTATTTTAAGAGTTATCAGATTTTTACATATTTAGAGTTATCGTTAAATTGCACATTAAAATGTGTATTTTGAAATTTACACACTAAACGTGTATTCTGACAATTTACACACCACTTCACAAATTTAGAAAAGATTTTTGTATCATCGCTTGTGTTTTCGTGTGTAAATTTACACATTTATTTTTTAGAAGAGGAGCTTTCTGGCCTCTAAGAAACAAAAAAGGTACCAGGTCCAAATAACTCGGCGGTATTGTGTGTGTGTGTGTGTGTGGGGGGGGGGGGGGTTGTTGTAGAGGGTTTTATAATTTTTTTACAAAAGACCAAACCAGAAGTATCTGTAGAAGTAAAGAATATAAAGGAGAAAAGCTTTTGGTCAGGCAATAAATCTGAAAGCTCTATTTTTCATTTAAAAATACTTAATATTTAAGTTTAAAAATATATAACCATTCAACACTGATTTTAAGTGTATTTAAAGTTAGTATCACTGGCCCGTGCAAGGCCAGGAGGGTCAATTAATAAACTATATAGATTTTTTTTTTCAAAATAGGTAATAAATATTTAATTAATTTGTAAATTGTAATTTGATCAAAAATTAAAAATATATCGGCCATATATTTACAACTAAAAGGGATTGATTGTTAATTATTATGAAATGGGCATATCAACTGTTTTTTTTTAAAAAAATGATAAACTACTCTAAAATGCATTATATTCTAGTAAAATAATGTTCATGAAATTTAAATAACCTAGTAAAGTTTATTGCCCAATACGCACTGAATATATAATTGGATAATTATTAAACATACTAAACGTTTTATTCTGATTACCTAAATAAATAAAGTATATCTGCATTGATGATAAATGTCCAGAATAGAGGACTTTCTATTTACATGCAATCTATCAGAACGATTCTTTTCCATGAAATTAATTATAGAAAATTTTTTAATCAAATTAAATTAATATTTGAGGTGCTACTTCACTGCCGTGAAAACACCAGCTGGTTAATGTTAATCCAATGGGGCAATTTCTTAAAAAATATCTCATTTGTTTAAATAATTTTGCATTGGTTATCTGAGGTCGATCTTTACAAAGACCCTTTTTTATTTATTTTTATTTTGTTTGCAGGTTTCTTTTATGAACAAATTTTCACTTTACGGCTTCTAAATTGAAAATGACCTTTTAAAAAACCTGCAACTACAATTGAAAAAAGTAAAAAAAGGGTTTTTGTATTGTTCGACCTCAGAAAATCTGTGATTGTTCTTGAGATAGAGCTATTGTTAAAGTGGAGAAAAAAGCAGCTTAACAGTGCCACATGTAGGGCAATGTGCACCAAAAAAAATCAGCACAAGATTTTATCAAGGTCTAACTGAATCTAACGTTCTGTGAAATTCCGTGAATTAGTTCTTGAGATAGAGTGCCGCCCACACAATTTTTGTCACATACATACAGACACAGATAGAGTGATAAGAGACATTTTCTAAAAACATATCAACTCATGTTCAAGACCTTCTAAAATGTATAAATCCATTGAAAACCGGAAGTCAAATTTTTTTTACAAATCCAATATTTTCTTCTAGTAAAGACAAAAGAAAGTGAAAAGCATTTAAAACTATTGAAATGTAAATGAAATATTAAAAAAAATTTCCTTATTATTACAATTATCATTAGCGAGCGGGTGTTTTCATGTGAGTGAAGTATCCCCTTAATGACATAGAAATAAATAAATAAGAACCAAACAAATGAAATAGAAGTAATATGCACTTCGGTGGACGAATTCAATCTATTTATTTAATTCCCTTTTGATTATTATTTATTTTTCTAAAATAACAGAAAATAAAATAGATAATAAAGTACCCTTAGTAATCTTCATTGATTTACAGGGACATATAAAATATAATATGTTTACAGATATTAATTTATTTTATCGATGTAAAAATTAAAAAATTTGTGCAAAATAATTATATTCTTTTCGCATGTATTATATTCATGTTGCATGAATCAACATTCGTGTATTTTTTGGATTTACTACATCTTTTTTTCGCTTCCATTTTCCTTGTAGCAATAGTATAATAAGGCATTTTTTAATTGGCTTACTTACACACTTTTATATAAAAAATACATGTAACTTTAAATAGAATTTTAAATGGAAAATAAAATCAAGACATATTTGATTCTTTAGTTTGTCTATACAGTCCCACATTAAAAAAGATCTATCTGTTCTTCCGAAAATTTCTTTTATTAGTATAGATATTGGAAAAAAACCAGAAACACACAGGTTCAAACTAAAAATTATAAATTTCGGAATTTGTGCACCACGCTTTTCTTCAAAAGCAACCAACTGAATGTGGTATATTCTCAAATTGGCCAATGGCGTCTTAACTTAGGAATGTAAACACGCCTGCCCTCAAATAACGTTTAAACTTCGAAAAAGCTATCGCCGTGTCATCTGTTATCGTACAGATAAACTAATCAGTTTAAACGATTTTCATTCTCACCCAAAAATTCAAATTTCGCCACCACAATTTAACTCAAAAAATACATTTAATGAATTTCAATTAAAAAAAAACCTTACACAGCACTTTTTCAAGATCAATTTGCATATCATACTCCATTTTCGAATATTTTTGTGGGTAAGTTCTAGAGAAAATTAATCGGACATAATTTTCATAAAACAGTCAAAACTCAAATTTAACAAATTTTAAATTTAAAAAAATCGTTCACAGCACTTTCATAAAGTCAATTTATATATCATACTCTAATTTTAAATATTTATCTGGGTAATTTTCGGAGAAAATGAATCTTAAAAAATATCCAGTTTAAAGACTTTTTCGAAATACACCCTTAATATACAAAATAAATTCCATGAATGTCTTTTTCTGGAATTTGCATATATCAAACATTATAACACACTTTATCCATATGGACTAAATCAACTCTCAAACAATAAACCTCATGTTGTATATTCTACATCAGCAAATACAATTAACTATAAACCTCCCTATTTATCTCTTAATCATAAATTATATAAGCAAACCACACGTACAAAAAGAGGACAATCATCTATTTTTAAACAATCATCATCTAAATTAACTAATACTCATATTATAAAATCATTAAAATGCCTACAATCTTCTTTTAGTAGTATTTATAACTGGATGTCTCTTCGTAAATTTATATTTGCAATTCCAAAATTTCATATAAATCAATATCATAAAGATTTTACTTCAAATAGGGGAGGGTAGTACACAGTGAGACGGAAATTATTATTACTTAATGAATGGCGACGATATTTATTCTTTTGAAAATATTTTTGCTACAACTTTAAGCTACACAAATTCGCTACATATTAGTGCATAAATGGTTTTAAAAAAGTTATTTATAAAAGCACAGAAGCAGCATAACGGAGTATTGAAAATTGTCTCACTGTATATATTTTCATAAATCATACATTTTTACACTCTATCAATAATTTTCTGCAGTTTATGATTTCTAATTAATATTTCTAGATTTTAAAAATTTTAAAAATATGAGCCTCGGGTGGACAATGGCAAACCTTGGGCTACCTTCATGCAAATTTTCAGCCTCTTATGTTTAGTAGATTTCCCTAGCCATTGCACGCCCACACACACACACACACACACACACACACAGAAAGAGAGAGAGAGAAACCATCTTTTATTAATAAATAACATTTTTTACATCAGAAGCACGTCTTACTGTGTACTACAACTGTGTGTCTCACTGTGTACTTTCGTTACGTTGTAACAAAATGGATGCCACATCTGTTACATCAATTTCATCATTTTAAAAAGTTTATGTCGTTTTGTTGAAATAGTCTATTATTAGATACAGCTAGGTTTGGTTAAGTAACTATATGTCATATTGAAGGAAATAAACTCTAAAATAGACGTTTATGTAACTTTAACCACTATAAAATAAAGAATTATTTACTATTTTGTCGGACGAGTAACTGAAGTGCCGAAACTACATCCACGTGTTGCATAAGATGAGGTCGTTATGTATGCGTGCCAGCTTGGAGGAAAAGTTACAACTATATGTCAAAGTGGCTGCTGTCTCACTGTGTACTACTCTCCCCTACATTCAATACTCACTTTAGTGATACATTTTTTGATTTACTCCATTATAGGCTAACTGCTCTTAATGTCAATATTAACAAAAAAACACAAAAATTAAATAAAAGTAATTCACATTTAATCGTTACCTTTACCAATCCTGTTTTTAATGAAATTAAACTTAACCATTTGTTACACAATGAGCAATGTAAATTTCCACTTCAAAGTGTTAATTTAAAAAGTTCTTTTAAATATCCTATTAGTTTAGGTCATAAAATTTTCAATTATAATGAGTTTTCTAAAAATCTCAAACACACTGATACTTTTACATGTACTGTATTTTATGGAAGAAACACAACGGCATTTATGAGTTTAAAAGTTAATTTTTTTCCAAGTGCGGCATTTATAATTTTTTTAAATACCACTGAGTTTCCTTAATTTAAAAATTCATTAAAATATTTAAACTATGATTTCAATATTTTAAATAAAACTTCAGACATCTTAAGATACTAAAAACAAGGCATCTTACACTGCTCAGAAAACTTTGATTAAAGTTAGGTCAATGTGACGCTGTTGGCAAAAGTAGCGCTCCGATGGATGCGGCGTTTACAACGGGTGCAGCAATTACGATATTTTTAAGCTTATTCAAGCCAATTTGAGGAGTGCGGCGTTTCTTCCATAAAATATGGTAAATGCAATGATCCCCATCTAAATACATATATTAATGCCGATCACAGACATGTTATAACTGGTAATTTAGATATTGTTAATAATACTCACTTAAGATCTTTGATGCATCATGGCACTAAATATCGTATTCCTTCACAGTGTAATATACAGTCCATCATTAAACAATCCACATATGATTTAGATTTCTTCATTTACAAAACAGATATCAACTATAATAAACCTACTAAATATTTTGTAGATTGGAAGCATAATGTCATCTTTCTTTTAAAAGAACAATTACTAAAACTGCATATTGCCAAAAATTCAGTCTCTTTCTCTACCCTTAAATCACCTATCCAAGAACTTCAACACAATTTCATCATTACCTTTGTAGATAAGGCTGCTAATAACTATGCTATCATCTGCAAATATTACTATCATCACCTTCTAACTAAAGACGTTACTTCTAATAATATTTTCAAACTTCATCATGTTATGTTAGAAGAAAATAATAAACATATATTAAGCTATCATAAATTACTAGGCATAAAAAATAACAACCTAAATTATCATTATATAGTCATGATTCCAAAGTTCAACAAAAATCCTCTTAAATTCCGCACAGTCACTGTAGATGTAATACATATAATACTCATGCTAATACATTATTTTTAAATATTCTTGCACAAATTTATGAGTTATCAGTTAAAAAAGACAACACTCATTGTATTAAAAACAGTTTTGAATTGGTGGATAAAATAAAGCCATTAACAAATGTAAAAAATATTACTACTTTAGATTTCAAAGACCTATTTAACAATATCATTCTAAAAGACTTACAATCTACTATTAATGCATTATTTATAGAACATTTCCCTTTATTAAATTTACCTGATAATATAGATACTGACTACTTCAAATCTTTGACTAATTTTCTACTATTTCATAATTTTATCTTCCAAGACAATGCTTTTTTTTATTCAGATACAGGGCATCTCTCAAAGCGCTGCTTCATCAAGCATGTTATCAGATTTATATCTTTATTTTTATGAAAGAAAATTTATTAACAATAATATATTGCTCTACAGATACATAGATGATATAATTATTCTTTCTGTTAATGATAATAATTCTATATATCTTCCTGTAAAGTACCTTTCTAATCTAGAACTTAGCACTACTTATTCAAATAATTCTAGTATCATTTTTATGGATGTTAAAGATAATATTCTACCTAATAACACCCTAACATTCCATATTTATGATAAATGTAATGACTTTTCATTTAATGTAATTAATTTTACTAACTTCAATTCCTACTTACATATTTCAGTTTATAGAAGTATTCTACTTAATCATAGTCTTCGTATCAAACATTTATGTTGATCCCAATTCTTACAGCTTAATATTTTTAAATTAAAGCAATTAGCATTGTCTTATAATTATCCCGTCCCTTTTGTAGGTGTATGGATGAAATCTTAATATTCATTTTTTCTACTTTTTACCAGTATGGGCATATAATATGTTAAAAAAATTATAAAATTGAAGACACTATTATGGAGGGTGGGATGTGGATTGCTGACAAAATTATTAAAACTTACACAAAAATTTATTATTTAAAAAAAAAAGGATGTGTGTGTATGTCTTACATACATTATACACTCTTATATAAAAAAAAGTAATAAATAAATCAAAATACCATTATGGAGGGGTTAAGGTACGGAATGTTAAAAAAAGTTTAAAAACCTTATATGTATATATGTGTGTGAGCATGTATATGTGTATGTGTATGTATATACAGTAAAACCTCTAAATAATGGACACTTCGGGAACGTGGAAATTGTCTGCTATTCGGAGGTGTCCACTATTGGGAAAATCTCAGAGATTCAAAAATTGCTAAGAAATGCTTAAAGTTTCCTAAATTTACTTTTATAGGTACTAAAACCTCTATTATATGATTAATCAGAATTTAAAGTTATTTTTTTAAGCAATAAAACTGAAATAAAATTGTGCATACCTTTATCTACTGTTTATTACATTCTTATGAAAAAAAAAATCTATCGAAAAAATTTGCTTTTGCTTGCAATTACATGTAATTTGTTTTTCAATGTGAAGTTTTAGCTCTGTCAGTAGTTTTAATTCTTCTGATCTCCAGTTTCAGTATCTGTTTCATCATTACTAATAGAATCAGCTTTTACCGAAAATTCTGAAGGAATATAATCGCATGCATCAAATAATTCTTTTTCAGTAGGTAACTCATCATCAATATTAATGAAATTTTTGGCAGTTTTTTCACTCCTGATACATTTAATTAATTCACTTATTTCGCTCAATTCTTCATTTGTGTTGAAAATGTGTGTTTTGTTTTCTTTTAATATAAAGCCTGATTTTGTGAAACATTGTTGTATGCTTTCCGTTTTCTTGTTTTTTACAGCTTGGAAAATCAAAATTTTAGCATCGATAGCAGGCAGTTCTCAGGTTTATTCATAGAATCTAACTTTGAAAGAATGTGGCGTAATAAAAGCTTTCTGTACCAGGCTTTAAAATTGTGTATTACATCTTGATCAAGTGGCTGACATACTGAAGTTATGTTTGGGGGAAAAAATACAATTTTAACATTGTCGAATTTCAAATGTTTTAGATGAGAACTTGCATTGTCCAAAAACAAGTGAACTTTTCTTTGTTGTTTTTTCATCCTATTATTAAAGAAAGTTACCCATTTGATCATTAAAGGACTGGTCATATACACTTTCTTATTCGCTCTCCACACAATACCAAATTTATTAAATTGAATGTTCTTTGGGAAACACCTGGGTTTCAGTGATTTTCCAATAATTAGAGGGATTTCAAATTCTCCAAACACATTGCAACATAATAAAATAGCAAGTTGCTCTTTTGGCATTTTTCAGTCATCCTTTTTAAAACTCAAAGTCTTATTCAGAAAAATTCTGAAAAAGAGCCCAGTTTCATCGGCATTAAAATAAACCTCATAACCTTCACAAATTTATTGCAGTTATTCATGCCAATCCTATACTTTTCCTATACTACAGATTTTACTTCTCCACATGTTTTGAAAGAGATGTTGTGCCGAGATCAGAACTTTTCCAGCCACCCACTTTAAGCCTTAAAATTGTGTAATCAGAGTTCTTTAGCAACTTCTAAAGCCTTTTCCTGAATCAAAGGCCCACTGATAGGAACGTTTTTTCAACGAGCTGAAGTAAACCAATTCTGAATTATATAATCAATTTCAATGGAATTAGTCTTCCTCAATTTTACATTTTTGGTGTTCTCGTTAGAGTTAGTAATCAACAGATTTCTTATTTCTTCTTTATTTCATAAAGTTAATCATTTTCTTTTTGAGGCCATTCTCGAAATATGCATTAATCACAAACAAGAATCAAACAGTAATTGACATTGCAAAAGTTTTTTTTTTCCTCTGCTCTCATCGCATTCCTGGTGCCTTTAATTCTCCCTGCCAAAAAATTGGTACGCAATTTCCCAATAAAATTGTTTGAGCTTGAGTATAATGAAACAAAAATAATAGTGAACATATTATCTATCCTGAAGTTTTATGCCAATTGTAAACAAAGTTATCTTATGCGCATTAAAAATGAAAGAGAAAATGATGTGTGTATTATGGAATTCTGTGGATCAAGAAATTTATACTTCTAGACATTGATTAGCAGAAAATCCTAAATCTTTCAAGGAGGGACGTTTTCTTTCTCGGACGTGGGGGAGGGGGATTTTAACCAGCCTACCCCTTACAGTTAGTTATCTGTGATCACAAAATTTGTGACACATTGCCCTGGTAAATTTAGAGGCTTTTACCTTTTTTCCATTTTTTTATCATTAAAAAATAATTTTTCATCCTTTATCGCCAAAATTACTGTCCGCTATTCGGAATGTCTGTTATTCAGAGGTTAAACATACAAAAATTTAGGTTTTGGGAGTGGGGATTGGAAAAACGTCTGTTAAATAGAGGTGCCCACTATTTGGGAGTGTCCGCTATGGAGGTTTTACTGTATATGTTTATATATTAAGAAAAAAAAAAAAAAACAGGGGTATCACGTATTTAACATCATAAATTTTTCATTAATATTTCACATATTGGGACATAATACAAGGCTATATTTTGCTATCTCAAAATAATCCTCATTGTTTCTCTAAACATTATTTGAATACTCCTGTTACACAGCGCCACATATTCCTCTAGCAGCAACTTTTTGAACTATTTTTTTCGCGGAATTCTTCATCTCTCATGTTGTTTAATTTTGTTACAAAATTTGGCGTCATTTTTCTCAATTAGATCATGCTACAGAACACTCTGAGTACTGTCAGTTTAATTATGGCCACCTTGTATATATATATATATATATATATATATATTTCTATGCAATAATTATAATAATTAGTTTTTTCTTAAGCACCTTTTTCATCATACATTGGATGAATTAAAAGGCTGTTATAACAAAGTTTTGAAATTTATGTTGTAATTGACTGTTACCTAAAATAAATAAATATGTAAAGTATTCAAATACCAATCGAAATGTTCATGCATTGCACAGGCATTATTTGATTACATTTAAAATTGAGAAAAATATTTCCTAACATCCAAAGTAAAATATGATGCTTAACTGTGAGAGAACTGAAAAGTAAAACTTTAAAAAAGGAACAAATGTTTTTATCTTTAAATGTTCAGTGTTTACATTACTAGAATGATACAATAAACAATAAAAGAATTGTTGCTTCTGTACAAAATTAATTACAGTAGTCAGCAAATATAAGACTTTTTCAATACTCTACAATCTTTAAACGGATACATATTTTAAAAATTATTTTAACTTAATATTTATTATCATTCATTAAAATAAAAGGCCAAAAATTCACAGAAATTCTATGAAATACTTTGAAAAAATTATTATAAATATAAAGTGTCAGATATCCACACCTGTGAATCTTCTGTTTTTTTAAGGTATGTGCCTACCCTCAAATCGCTGTTTTTGTAAATTTTTTCTATTTCTTTTTTATTATTTTAAATTAAAGTTGAAACATTTAGGATTCCAAAAATGCTTTACTTTTGGTTCAGCGATAATAAGAAGCAAAGTTATAGCCCAAAATATAAACCAGAAATGAACTTTCTGAAACCGGAAGTGGCCGTTTAAAGAGCCAAAGAAAGGTAAATAATATATTTTTGAAAAATACACATTTTTTTAGAAAAAAATCATGTTTTATATACAAAATTTTTCATAAGTTGGTAAATTTAAGAAGTTTTGCAAACATTTTGCTTCATAACATAGGTAAGTGGTTTGCTAATATATTGTTCAAAAAGTGAAATACATTGAATAGATTTTGTTACAGAAGGTTTGGCATAAATGCATATTTTTACTAAAATTTGACTAAATATTGCCTAAATTTGAAAAGTTAATAAAAATTTATATGAATTTAAAGTTTTATTCCCTGTTTTAACTAAAAACACATGTGTTTGATAAAAATTTCATTTTTTTTTTTTTTTTTAAAGTGCCTCGAAGGTAGGCACATACCTTAAAGTCAAATAAAAGTATTTTGAACCAGAAATTTTATTTTATAATTGTTATCAAATAAGTTCCATAAAGTAAAGTACTTTTTACTCAATAAATTTTCTGGTTTAAAATATGTTGATTCAACTTGGGAAATCCCAGAAGGTTTGCAGTTATGTACTTCAGTCTTATTTCTATCTTTAGCACATATATCAATCATAATTAATCTAATGTTGTTTTTATTTGAAGTACATATATTTTTTATAATTTTACTAAATGCATTCTGTTTACATATTTTATAAGATATATCATAATTTTGTTAATAAAGTAACTTTTCTTCTTACTTTAATGTTATTAAACATAATATCCTCTACGCATTTTATTATTTATAAAAAAATTATACATATTTCCTCATTAGTAATTATTTATCTATTACAGTACAGAACGATTTATTCAGAATGGTTGGAGTCAGATGTATTCCAGATAACTGGTTTTTCTGGATAACTGGTTGGACATTAAACCACACATCTATTGGATCAGATTTGTAGAATATATGTGGCTATGACTGTGTTTTGATCTCAAATTAAATATTTGACTACTCAGAAAGAATCAGGTCCAAACAAGAACAGACATTAATCAAAGTTTAAAAGAAGGCAATTTATAGAAATATCTTGGAAACAAAAACTCCCCTGTTTCCTCTGTATAAAAATAAAAATGTCCAATATGTAACTAAGCAGGGGTCTGTCCAGACTTTTCTCACAGGGTCCTGTTTTTGTGAAATTGTGAAGTTTTTCTTATTTTTGTGAAAATTTTAGTCATAATTTTGTGAATTTAAAATTATCGATGTCTTCATGTCCTATCCTTCATGTATAAAAAGCTAAGTAATATGCTCTTTGGTGAGTTCAACTGCTTACTTACAGGCCAGACTTTATTTTTAAATGACTAAATTTGTGAAAAGTTCAATTTGAAAGTGAAAAAAAATTCTGTTAAAGGTCTATTTAAGAGACAAATAATTTTGTGAAGGGTCCTGTTTTGGGATAAAATGTTTTGTGAAGGGTCCTGTTTGGGGATAAATAATTTTGTGAAGGGTCCTGTTTTAAGATAAATTATTTTGTGAAGGGTCCTGTTTTAAGATAAATTATTTTGTGAAGGGTCCTTTAAAGGACCTAAAATTTTCCTAAACATATCCCAGCTAAGTATGCTTCCATTTCAAATCTTAGTTGTTAGAATCAAGTTACATCATGCATGTTGTAATGTTTAAAGCAATATACATACCTAACTGGCACTGTATGGTTTATTTTTCTGAAATAAGTCAACTGGATATCATTCTGATTAACTGGTTTTTGAAAAAATTTTCCATTCTGTAAATATGCTTTTGAGGAAAAGCATGAAAGCCTTATATATACAACCTTCAGTCCTTATCAATGATAATTCCCTTTTTATACAATCAGCATAAAAAATGGGAAAGTTTTGTACAAGGTAGCACTGAAAGGCTTTTTAACTTAAAAAAAAAAAAAAGCCCTATACTTAGCAAGGAAATGAAATGTAGTACAGAGTATTCCAAAAATTTAAGTCAATATTGTTTCTCTGTCTACAGTTATATATTCTAAAAGAAAATAATTGAGCTCTAGAAGTGAAGATCATATTATCCCTTCTGTTCTGTTTCTCCATGGGATTACGAATGACCCTTAAATTAACTTTTGTATACCAAAGTCAACTAAAATTCCACAGAAATGACCCCATGCTGCTTCTTTCTCTTCACCATTATCTTATTCCAGAATTATGGATAGAAATATGAATAAGATTTCAGTTAATTTTTCTAATACTACTAAGTGAGACCGATAGTGACTCATTTTCCATTTATTCTTACTTGTATTTTAAAAGTTCAATTTCTGTTTCTTATGTTATTCCATTGTTTAAATTTCCTAGAAATTGCAAATTGATAAGCATAACTTTAAGTGGCTATTAATAATTTTAGGTTTATCATGTATTCATTTTCTAAGATTATTTCAAGCATTTCAAATCTTATTTAACAGTTTATGAAAACTTTGAAAAAAAAAAAATCCTATTACAAATAAATTAATATTTTTCAATGTGATCACCCATATTTCTTTTTTCGGCATACATTATCTTTATTGAAACACAATTAAAGCATTACTTTCAAACACAATCACGAAATAATTAACTATAGAGGCACAATAATATCAGATTGAACTTTCTTTTTACGTGATATAGAGAAAAACAGGATAATAGCAAGATTTTAACTTTAATTGAATGAATACTTTATTCAAAATAAGAAAAAAAAATTAAATATTACAAGAAAATATAAGATACTCAAGTTAAATGCATTTACGCTTCTCAATATCTAAATTGATAAAAAATAAACCTTTATTCCCAGGCAAGCGTTTCTTTATGTAATAAAATTGTGTGCATTACACCAGTTTCTTCTATCATTTAAAATGCATTGCCCAGTTATTCAATAAATCATTTTTTGAGTCATAATCCTTGCTCTAAAATGCATTAATCATTTAACTATCTGAATAATGAAATACAAATTGGAAGGATAAGGCAAAATAAACAGCGAACTTGTTTCATATAACCATTTGAAAAAACTTTAATTAACTTGTAAGTAACTATGGTAATTAATTTTGGCTAGTTATTATTTGAAAATTGTAAATAAGCCCAAACTTTCAAAATAGGGAAGGGCACACTTTGATTACATAATTAATAATGAAGAAATTTACTTTTAATAGTTCAGGTATGTAGTTGATTATAAAAATAAGGAAAGTGCTAAAACTGAAATGAAATTAATGAGTCATAAAAAATGTTTCCCCTGAAAACCTCACACTTGAATAAAATATTTACAAAGTGCAAAAATAGCCCATATGGAATTTTTTAACACACATGAGATAAAAAAAAAAAAAAGAGAGAGAGAGAGAGAGATTCTCCATTATTGCACTCTATCAAGAACTTGAAAATCAGAATTTTTTTCAGTTATTACATATACTATAGGGATATGCATTTTTCATATTTCAGTTTTTTTTTTCTGGAGCAGAAGTTTCCTGGCCTGAAATTTTTTAACCTTGAATTCTAGCCAATGGCGGATCTAAGGAGGGGGCGAAGGGGCGATCGCCCCCCCCCCCCCCCTTGGGCAAATAAGGAGTTTGTAAAACGACATTATGCATCCTCACGGGAAATGACTTGGGGCGGAGCTCGAGCCCGGCGCGACCCGACCCGGGTCGCGCCACTTTAAATCCACGAGACTCAGACTGGGTCAGGTCTTTTCTCTTTTAGAGTCGGGTCGTGCCCTGATCTTAATTTTTTCTGCAGATTCGGGTCGGACCAGACTTCTTTTCCTCCAGATTGAGCCTGGCCTGGACTTCAGTTTTCCTAAAGGTCTGCAATGGCCAAAAGTTACAGGTCGGGGCTCGGCCCAGAATAAAAGCTAAACATTCGGTCCGTGTCAGCACGTATGATAAGCATTATTGGCCCGACCACGACCTGTGCACTCCTCTAAATTCTTCCTCCGGAGCCCAAGTTGGTCCGACCCGACCCAGGTCGCGCCAGTTTAAATCCACAAGACTCGGGCTGGGTCAGGTCTTTTCTCTTTTAGAACCGGGTCGTGCCCTGATCTTAATTTTTTCTGCAGATTCGGGTCGGGCCAGACTTCTTTTTCTTCCAGATTGAGCCTGGCCTGGACTTCAGTTTTCCTAAAGGTCTGCAATGGCCAAAAGTTACAGGTCGGGGCTCGGCCCGGAATAAAAGCTAAACATTCAGTCTGTGTCAGCATGTTTGATAAGCATTATTGGCCAGACCACGACCCGTGCACTCCTCTAAATTCTTCCTCCGGAGCCCAAGTTGGTCCAACCCGACCCGGGTCGCGGCAGTTTAAATCCACGAGACTCGGGCTGAGTCAGGTCTTTTATCTTTTAGAACTGGGTCGAGCCCTGATCTTAATTTTTTCTGCAGATTCGGGTCGGGCCAGACTTCTTTTTCTTCCAGATCGAGCCTGGCCTAGATTTCATTTTTCCTAGAGGCCTGCACTGGACAAAATTTTCAAGTCGGGGCTCGGCCCGGAATAAAAACTAAACATTTGGTCCGTTTCAGCCCATATGATAAGCGTTATTGGCCCGACCACGACCCGTGCATTCCTCTAAATTCTTCCTCCCGAGCCCAAGTTGGTCTGCAATCTTACTTATTTGTCATTCGTAAAAATTATATTTGTTTTGTACATTTGTTTAACGAAATCTTTAGAAATTTAATTTGATTTGATAAGTTACAGAGATTCATTTTTAAAAATTTACTTTTTTACTTTGTAGAGCTTTAAAATTATGATTTTCTTTTATCAACCGTTTCTTTCATTCTAAACTGATTATCTTACTGGATTTTTATTTGAATGTAATTGTCTAAGTCATATTTTTAAGTAGTGTTTACGTACATAATTGCCTAAATAGTCATCGTTATAGTCATTAATATTGTTGTTTATCTGTATTCATGAATTTCGAACATAATCTGAAAATAAAATATGAGCATATAAGCAAGTGTACTTTATGAATAATTTTAATTGCAAAATGCAGGCATCACTGTAAAAAAAAAAAAAGGACTAAAAAACAGAAATACTACTGGCAATCCAGACGCCAGTACTATTTCCGATTTTTTACAGGAATTTTTACCCATAAATTACAGAAAATTTTCCGTTTTTCTGATTAAAAACGGAAAATTTTCTGTAATTTATGAGTAAAAATTCCCGTAAAAAAACGGAAATAGTACTGGCGTCTAGATTGCCAGTAGTATTTCCGTTTTTTAGTCCATTTTTTTAAGGGCTGGAGTTGATTTTTTAGCTTTTATACCGGGCGGGGCCAATAGTTTTATTTTTTTATGTGGGTTGGAGCTAGGCTTGGGCCTGATAACTTCAGCCCAGGTAAACCTCTAACTGACATATCGAAACCAGCTTAACTTTTTTTTTAATGCTTAATTTCAGCCATCATCCCATAACTATTAAATATATCGGGTGTCCTAAAATGGACTGACTGATTTTAAAATTCAATAAATTGCAAATGGTGACAGATATTAAAAAAATACTTGCAGGAGGATTATAGATGTCGGGAATAGGGGTGATTATGTTCCAAATTTTCCGAAAATTTAACCCTCTCGCTGGCAACCCGCGATTTCCACGGCCAACGTAAAAGTGGCAAAATTTGCGCAACCCGCAATTTCCGCTGCAAATCTTTTTTTTATGATCTAATTATATTAAAAAAAAACCTGTTTCACAAAGATTTTGGGACATATTTTACTCTAAAATGTGTGCAGATTTGAAATGTGTAATAAAAAATATGCGCAATTTTTAACCTATTTTAATAATTAAAATAATAATAATAATACGCAGCTCCAGGGTTAAGGCATTCGGTTACAAAAATTTAGAAAATTCACCTATCCGAAAATTCGGGATCGTGGAGAAAACACGAATTCCTTCCAAGAATCGTGGGATAAAAACGAATTTAGTCAAAGAATCGCTTTAAAAACGCGAATTTTGTAGAAAGGTCACGGAAAAATACGCGAATTTTACCAAAGGTCTGCAAAATTACTCTAATTTCATCAAAGGGTTGCAGAAGAAATGCAAATTTCATCAAAGGGTCGAAGACGAGCGAATTTCCTCAAAGAGTCATGGGGAAAATGCAGTGGTCTCTTTAGAAAACAGCACACTTACATACGTTTATTATTATAGGTATAATTTTTAACTTGAAATAATATACTTAACTAACTTTTGAAAAAAAAAAAAAAAAAAAAAACAAGTTAACCCAATCCCAGCTTGCAGGAATCTACACTCAACCTGAAATCAATCCGAATCCAAAGCAGCTAACCCGACCTGCAAGTAAAATAATTAGTGCCAGAAGGGAATCCTCCCATCTGCTGTAACCTTTCAGAAAATTTCCTTTGAATTTCAGATTTTTTTTTCTTTTTTACTCTATCCCTGATAATTTTTTTAACTGCGATTCTTGATTTTAGTTTAAAATAGCTACGAAGATGGTGCTGGAAGCAAGAGGCGCTAAATCGGTTCTCGGAGGATGTACGCTTAACGACCATTGTTTACAGCACCATCTATCGCTGCTATTATACAGTAAAATCAAAAATCTCATGACATCTTACATAACCCTCCTGCAAGATTTTTTTTAAATAGCTGTCACCATTCGAAAAGTACTAAATTTTAAAATCCATTTAAGGACACCCGGTATGTTTTTTAATAAGTTTCAAAGCATTCTTTATTGAATTACAACTCACCTTAGATATAAAGAGGCAAGCAGTCTTATACCAAATTAGTATTTTTTACATAATTCTGGAGATTAAAAAGTATTCCTAAATAATTATTTGGATGTGTCTGTTATGGAGATTTTACTGCATATAGTTTTTATCTTCAAAAATACTTAGACTTTCTTTTAAAAAAAAGGGTCAACTCGAACCCTTCTCGCAAGTCGCCGTAGTGAAAACCCAATCCGAAACTGCCCCAAACCCAACGCGTTAGGCACATCTAAAAAGTAAAAGTCAACTCCACCTGTAGCAGAAAAGTAGAAGTCAACCGGCCCAAACCCGACCCGCATCGAAAAAGTAGAAGTTAACCCGGCCCATAGCAAATAAGTAGAAGTTAACCCGACCCACAGCAAAAAATAGAAATCAACCAGACTCAAATGCGACTCACAGCAAAAAAGTATAAGTTAATCCAACCGGCAGCAAAAAATAGAAGTCAACCAAACCCAAACCCGACCCACAGCAAAAAGTAGAAGTAACACGACCCGCAGTGAAAAAATTAGTCCCGACCCGCGCATCAGATTGGAGTTTCCAAATTTCTAAAATCACCCCCCCCCCCCTTTGAGGACTCTCCAGATCCACCCTTGATTCTAGCCCCTATCCAAAGTGAGGATATTGCTCAAATATATTGGCCAACATGTACTCCTGAATGAAAAGTATAAAACAGTGTTTCTCAAATTGCGCTCCGCGGAGCACTTAATGTTCTATGAAATAATTCTCAGTGCTCCGTGAAAAGGTAGGACATGTTTAAAATTAAAAATATTTTTATTAACACTAGAACGGCGGGAAGGGGTCATTTTGACCCCCACGATCAAACTACTGAAATAACAGGGCTAAAACAATTTTAAATTCCATTCATTGGCAAAAATATATAATTTCCGTGTATTTTATAATTTATATTTAATATTACTTGATAATTTATTGAGTTTTTAAAGTACTGTATATGTAACGCCTATAGGGTGATCAATTGGATCATACTACTACTACTCAAAAAACTCATTAATTTTATATAAAACTTGATTTAAAATAAATATTTTCACAAATTAAAACTAATGTTAACTAAAATAAAATTCCATTTATAAAGTATTTTTTTTTTTCATCTACTTACTCGCCGAATGATTCACTCTCTAAATCCATAAATGAGGAATGTGTTCTGTTGTTTCCATTATTTCATTATAAGTGTAGCTGAATGGTTAGAATGTAAAACATTTCGTTTGAATTTTATTTGATGTTTAAAATACTCCAAATTAAACACACGGATTAGGAATTAATGCAGTTGATACAAAA
Organism: Maratus speciosus; assembly: GCA_963932465.1. NCBI lineage: Eukaryota > Metazoa > Arthropoda > Arachnida > Araneae > Salticidae > Maratus > Maratus speciosus. Next base: position 200,008,409 of record OZ010787.1, on the reverse strand, counting down.
ATAATTTTTAACAATTTCTCCAGTGAATTTTCCGGACACAACTTTGGAACACGATCCACAAAATTCGTGAGATTTGTTTCTATTGCATCTCTGTACTTGACACTTTTTTCTCTTTATATCTACTTTATTTTCACGTTTTTTTTTTCTGAAGACACAGGAAGGATCTTTGGGACTTTTCGAGCCATAAGAACCATCATTAACTTCTCCCCTAATTTTAATAGAAAACCTCTTCTACTGATGGGCTTACCTGTTACACTTTGATAAATTATCGCATTCAAAGCTGCATGATCCAAAATATTGTAAAAGATATGTACAGGCCATTGTCTAGAAGCCGATTTAATGGAGTATTTTCGGCACATCTGATTACGAATATCCTCACCATATTTCGTTGTGTTGTAATATTACATTGAATCGGGCAACTTCTTGAGACTGTCTTCAGATTTGACAGTAGAATGTAATGAGCTCAGTAGAAAGACACTTTTGTTTCTCTTGGCCTGATAGATGGTAAGTGTCATATTGTCATGTTCCACTATCTTCGATGAATAAAGAGTACTACGCATATTTTTCAAACATGTAGGAATTTCTCTTCTCTCCTTTTTCATTGTGCCAACCAAAGGTGTATTTTTAGCTTTTAGCATTTCTGCTAGTAAAATAGTTATCTGTCATAATATTCCTCCCTTTGTTCAGATGGGGGATCTCTTAATTTCATGAAAAATAATCAGATAAACTTAATTGAGGATTTGCGGTTTCATCTTTTCCTAGAAATGGAATTCCATTCAAGAGGTACATATTTAGTATCAACGTCAACAGATAACCAACATTTTATCCCAAATTCCTCCGGTTTATTTGGCATATATTGCGTAAATTTACATCTAGATTTAGATGGGAACAATTGTTCATCAACTGTAATATTTGGCCTGGTCAGTAGCATGTTTTGCAATTGTCAACAAATTATATGTTCGGAAATGTTCAACTGTCTGCCGTACGAACAATATTCGTACTCTACTTATAAAAACCCTCTCCTATGGTTACCACCTGCAGTGATTAATCTGAACTAACAAAAGTAACAAATGGGAAAATACTATTTCTGAAAAAATATATATATAAGTCTGAAAAACCTTACACTTTCTTTTTTTGAAATATTGTGTTCAAAAGCATGGCAAAATCAAACATAGGAATTATAACATACAAATTACAGACAATAATGTTGTGTCACCACACCGGTTTTTATCTCTCTGGGAGACAGTATAAATGCAATCGAAAATTGCTTATCACTGAATTTTTCTCATGGGTTCACAATCCTTCGAGTACAAAGAGTATTTTACTAAAGGGGTCAAAATGACCCTTGCCCGCCATTCTAGGAATACATACCAATATTTCAAAAACTAACAAATCTAGAAAACTGAAATTTTTTTTAAAGAAAAATATGTTATATATTTAGGAAAAGTCAAAAAATTTCAAACGATTTCTTCCAACCAAACTAAAGTAATCAACGGACGAAAGTGCTCAGGTGTCAAAATGACCCCTACCACCATTCTAGTGTTAGACATATTTTAAAATTTAAAATATTTTTCATGAAAAAAATGGAACAAAAATATTTGAATATTTATGACCTTGGTGGTGGTATTTTGGCACACTTGGTGTGTAACAAAAAATAGAGCATAAATAATATCACCGATCGGGTGAAACATAGACTATATAAAAAGGTAGTCGGCATTCAATGTGTCAGTTTTTTCTTCTACCAGTTGACAAAACAAACTTATGTCAAAAGGCAACACCAGACAACATGGAACCAGACAGAGGCTGGACTCCCTACCTCTGTGTTTGCAGAAACAATTACACGCATCGATACTTTTCCAGAATTATCAAAAAAATTTTATTGCATATAAATCTGGCTGTTTACTCACTTCTCAAATCAGTTGCATTTTAGCCAACATTTAGGCGAGAACTGACAAATTATAAAGTTCATTATATGTAATTTATTATTTTTAAAAATCAATTTTCTGTAGCTTCTCAGATTTTTCATTTGATGACAAAATAGGTGTCTTGTGGAGCTTTCTTCAAATAATAAATTAGTGGTACAGGGAATAACGTCGATTTTAATTCAATGGATCGTTGGCTGAAGACAAGGTCCTTAAAAAACACTGAAACTTCTGCCAAGTCAATTGGAATAGACGTGGAAGCATCAACATCTAAGAGGTATGTAGTCGTTTTGGTTTTATTTGACTTTTGAGGGGACACAGCATCCCAAATATATTAGGATATTTATTTATTTTTAATTTTTTAAATGAAACATATTAAATTAAAAATTAAATTAAAAAATATAAAATCATGGCTGCAGATTAAAGCAAACATTCTATAATCGAGAAAGTAAGAGAAATAAACAAAATTTTTATTATTTATTTGTACTTCAGTTTTATTAGTTTTAATTTTTTATAATAATAAAAAAAATTAAATCGTTAAATTAAGTAATCTTAAAAAGTAAACATTTATTTTGCCTCAAAGAACAGTTTTAGATGCAATATCTTATTTAAACATTTTACTGAATTCATGTTGTTGTTATGTACAGCTAATGTTCATATTACTTTCTAACTGCAGTGCGGAAGAAGATAGTTCTTAAGTTGCATTTAGGTACACTATCAAATTGGGGTGACTTTATCTCATTCTTTTGCCTCTTGTTGTCTTTAAAGATCCCAAAATTGTTAAATTTTCATTTATTCAATTTCAAATTCTTTTTTTCTAGTTGCAAGACATCAATTGTAAATTTTAAATGTCACATCAAGTATTTTTAAAGGATAGATTTTTTTTAAAGTGGGACAGAAATAAATTAAATCTTTAAATTATCTTACAAAGTAAAAATATATTTTGCCTCAATGAATCTTTTTAGATGCAATACCTTATTTAAACTTTTTACTGAATTTATGCTGTTGTTATATACAGCTAATGTCCTTATTACTTTCTAATTGCAGTGCAGAAGAAGATAGAGATGTTACTGTTGCTGTACAAGCTGTTTTTCGGCTAAATCATTGACTACAGATTCAACAGAATTTCTTTAACTATCGAACAAGTTGCATAGCTCTACTTCCTCGGATATAAGTTTAATAATTTAAAAAAAAAAAATTAAAATGGAAGTATCATGATTCTTATTTAGATATTTTGTTCTTTGAGACCACTGATAATAAACCTCAGTGCATAATTTGTGGCAAAGTCTTGCTGAACAGCTCGATGTTTCTAGCAAAAATGTGTTGTCATTTTGAAGGGATCCATCCAGAATGCAAGGATAAACCAACTGATTTTTTCAAAAGGAAGTATAAAGAAGTCAGGAAAGCCCAGAAATGTATATTGTATCATTCAAATACTGTCAACAAAAAGGCTTTGATAGCATCTTACTTAGTCAGTTACCAAATTGCTCAAGCTGGCAAAGCCCATACTGCTGCTGAAAACCTTATCAAGCCTTGTGTAAAAGACATTATCGAATGAAAGTTTGATAAAAAGGCAGTAAAAGTGCAACACACAATTCCTTTGTCAAATGACAATCTAGTGATGAATCGGGAACTTAGCAAAGAAGGTGAAAGCTACTTTAATTTATTGTATAGAATCTAGTAAATTTTCACTTAAAATGGATGAATCAACTGATGTTGCTGATTTCGCAATATTAATGGTGTTTGTGCACTATCCATATTTGGACTCTTTACAAGAGGATTCACTTCCCTGCAAGCCATTACTGACTATCACAAGTAGCACTGAAATATTTAAATTATTAGATGAATTTTTCATGGAGAATAGCATCATATGGGATAGCTGTGTTGATTTGTGCACAGATGGAGCAAAAGCTATGACTGGTAAGTTGTCTGATGTTATCGCAAAAATAAAAGATCCACCTTTTATAAAAGAAGTGCAGGATGAAACTGGAAAAATAATAAATTTTATAAAATCATGACCTAAGAATACCAGGTTGTTGAAAATCTTATGTGATGGCATGGGAAGTCTGCATATGTCTTTACTACTTCAGACAGAAATAAGGTGGCTTTCCTGCGGTAACAGCTTGATTAGCCTCTTTGAACTAAGAAATGAAGTCAGAAACTTCATGAGTGACAATGATTTTGCTTTGGGAGAGAAGCTGTGTGATGATCGTTGGCTAATGAAATTGGCATATTTGGCAATTATTTTTACAAAAGTTAATGATTTATGTATCTCACTTCAAGGAAAAGAGCTTCAAGTAACTGTTTTTGATGCTGCTGATAAAGTGAAAGGATTTAAAAAGAAACTGAAGTATTGGGTAGAGTCAATCAAAAATGGAATCTTGGATTGTTTTGCACTAACAAAAGGATTTGGAGAAGAACTCGAATCAGACATTCCTGTGGATATGTTAAACGAGTTTGAAGTTCACCTCTTGCATTTGATTGTTACTTTGAACTCTTATTTTCCAAAAGGATTGCATGGAAACTTAAAATGAAACATTTGGGTTGTAACACCATACCCTATATACAAAAAACCGTCCTCTCTGACATCACAGGAATATGAATGCTTGCTTGATTTGAGATCAGATACAACAATACTTATTCTCATGCCTCATGCAAAACAGGATTCTCTGTATATGCCGCTACTAAAACAAAATACAAATCCTGTCTTAATGCAGAGCAAGAAATTCAGCTGCAACCAGGGTTCCTAAATATCAAGAATATCTGATATTTTGATATATATCTGATATTTTCGATATATATCCGATATTTTCGATATATATCCAATGTTTTCAAACTAGTCAAATCACTGCTGACAATAAATATTTTCAAGCATAATATAAATTAGAAACTAAAACATATTGTACTTAATATGAAAACTTAAACAATATTCTAAAAACTTAATTCTCTTTTCTCTTTTGCTTTTTTCACTTAGAACAAATTTGAAGATCAACTAATTGAAAAGATACAATTTGCTTTATACACTTATAAAAAGAAGAAGAAAAAACTAGGATTCAGTATCAATATCAAGTATAAAGAAATCAGAAATTTATAAGCAAAATTTTAAAAACAAAATAGTTTTTAATTGAAGAATTTTAACATAAATGTGAGCTTGTCTTATTTTTTATTCTCTAAGATTTTGTATATTTTAGATCCAACTAAACCAAAATCAGAAAAAGATTCTCTTCTAATGAAGCTGCATGTAACTGATTATCTAAATTAGACAGTTTATATTTCAATGACTGTTCTGAATTAATTGTGTCACATAATTATTAGTTCTAAATTTAAAAATACAAATTTCAAACATAAATTCATTTTATAACATAAAATATTTCTATATTATTTAACATAAAATATTTCTTATAAATGATCCTTTGGCTAAAAAAGTCCCTGCCAGAGACAAAAGTCCTTTCTCTACAGAATAACATAGTCAATAACAGTTGAAAATTTCATTTATACTTGTTTTGATTGAAAATATCAAAATTGCCTTGCACAGTGATATTTTGAAAATAAATATTGAATATACAAAATATTAAAAATCTTGATATTTTGAAAATAAATATCAAGATTATGAAAATGTCAAAAATCTTGATATTTCAAAAATAAATATCAGATATATATCAAGATGTAAATCAACGAACTCTGGTTGCAACTATCTGAAATTCAGCCAGATGTAATCAATCTCATTGTGCAAATCAAAACTGCCTCATACTTTTCATTGAATTTCTGTTTCAGGAAACCAAGTAAAAATATGTAACAAATGTAATAATGCCATGTTCTGCAATATTTGCCCTGAATTTATTTTAATTTTTTTAATTTTTCCCATGTGTGTGTGTTTTCTGTCTGCAATGGGAAATTAGTGTAGAAAAAAAAAATTAAAATGGTGAAATTTAATGTCCTTCAAGCTTAAATGACGAAACTACCTTGTATCGTCAATGCTATTTTGTCGTTCTATTTACTAAATACAGTACCGTCCACTCCCTTTAATCTGTGACCCTATAATCCGCACTACAGTTCTGGGATAAACAAACATGTAAACAAATAGTTAAAAGCTTTTTTTTAAGCAAGATAATGTACACTTTGATCATAATAAAAGTTAACTGATCTGATGAATTTATTAAGAAATTTTTAATGCATTTCTGCATTCATTAGAAAAAAATCCCTGCCGGCTCGGCCTACAGGCAGAGGTAGATTTCGAAGTTAAGTACTAATTTCACCAACAAAAACTAAATCAAGATTAGAGATAAACCCAGTTTAACAATTTTATCTGGCCGCTTTTGACGAATTTTTAATTTCATTTTTCTGTAAGAGCTCGTTTTATCAAAATCATATTAAGTCAGTATTAAAAAAATATTTTCCCCCACTCAACAACTCTAATTTTTCTGACACATTTTCAGACTCATTTTTAAAATTAAAAATATGAAACTTACTGACGATTTTTTGAAGAGACAAGCACCTGTGCGAATAATGTTAATTAGTGACCTGTGTTTTTATTTTTCATTCAATTAATTAGAACCTGATTTACAATTATTTTCTCAGTACGACCATTTTTTTCATTTCCAGCACTATCGCTTCGGGAAACTCTGTTAAAAATGCCCACTTTGACAGCGTTTTTTGAAATACATTCTGCCTTTATCAAAAAATAGACCTATACAACACATTGTATAGTTTCTGAATAAGAGAACCTGCCAATTGGATGCGTTTGAGAGCGAAAATTAATTTAAAAATTAGTCGGAAAATAAGCTGTTTGGATTTCAGTACACCCTTAAATTTTTTCATCAACCCGTATTTTTTTTTTTTTTTTTTTTTTTTTGTAAGAGTTGATTTTATCAAAAACTTGTCAGTATGAAAGTTGTAGATAATATTGATAAGATGTATAATAAATTTAAATGGATTGGATATCTTGTAAATTGATGAAGTTGCGAATTTTTTTCTTTTTCAATTTCCCTTCCCCCATTTTTTTTTTCGTTTTTAATTTTTTTTTTTCTTTGCAGTAAGAGTTGATCCTATCAAACATTTGTCAGTATAAAAGTTGTAGATAATATTGATAAGACGTATAATAAATTTAAGTGGGTTGGATATCTTAAGAACTGACAAAGTTATGAATTTTTTACTCCCTAAAACCCTATTTTTTGTGCCTCTTGAGCCCATTTTTAATTTTATCAAAAATTTGTGATACATAAACTTTTGGCCCTTTTCCTAATAACTTTAAACTGACTTGATATGTATAAAAATTAAGAAGTTATGGGGTTTTTCAGTTTTCACAAAACCCCTTTCTATTTCCACCCCCTTGGCCCGATTTTGCTCTTTAACGAACTTGACCAAGATTTTCTACCCCTTGATTTTATGTATCAGTTTGGAAGATATTTGTGCTGAATTACGAATGTTATTGTATCCATAAAAAAGTGATATATTGCAGTTTTGAACTGGGGGTGACTTTGGGTTCCAGGGGTCATGATCGGCGTAGATCTTCAAAAAAATTTAAGAAATTCCAACATAGGGAAGACTGCAATAGGTAGTATTTCTTGCGAAATCTATCTAAAAATGTTCTGTGTATCTTGTAAATAATTATTAGGCTGCTATATTCCGAACACATTCACTGGCTATATAAAAGATAAAATTGCTTTCAAAGAAGGGTTAGCTTTTGAGGATAAATATCCTAGTTTATTAGTAAAACAAACTTTTGTTACTGATCAAAATACTTTAACTCTCAAAAGGCTTCAATATTAAATTGCAGAGCATAACTTAAAAGTTATGAAGTAAACCACTATTGCTGCAATGTTTAATAGATTTAAAAATAAGAGAAATGTTTTCTATTATATCATTTAAATGTAACTCTAATATTGAATACTATAGTTATATATATATATATATATATATATATACATATATATAAAAGCATTTTCTTTCATTTCTGTGTTATTTATTTAGAATGTAATTACTATATTTGTTAATAAATTCCAAATATTAGAATGCAAACAAAGAAATGACCTATAATGTGCAAAACACTTGGTCCCAACCTGTGCGGATTAGAGAGAGTGTACTGTATATAGCTGCAAGATAAAATTTAATGCTCCATACTGAATTTCCAATTTCAAAGGTGCTCTATGATTGAAAAAGTTTGAGAACCTCTGCTATAGAAGATAGATTTAAATTATAGAAGACAAAGGTGCTCTATGATTGAAAAAGTTTGCGAACCTCTGCTATAGAAGATAGATTTAAATTATAGAAGACAAAGCATCATCCTATAAATAGACAAAATACTAAAACTTTTGGAATTAAACAGAATTGGGAGAAAATATTTCTAACTAAAGATCACAACTATTAAAGTTAATCTCACTTTTAATAATAGATGGATACAAAATTTTAATATGCTTCTAAGATTTTTTTTTAAGCTGAGAATAATGAGACAAAAATAATTAAGAAAATCATTTAAAATAACATGAATACATTAGTAAGTTCAATATTTAGGGCAACACAAATACATACACACAGAAATTATAGATTTAATTTTTGGTTTAGCCAGCATAATTTTTTGTAATGCATATGGTATATTGCTGATTTAAAATTCAAAAAGAAAATTTATTTTTAATTAAAATTTTCTATAATCTGCAAAATTCAACAAAAGATATTACCTATTTAATAAAATAGCTAAAACTTGATTAGGAGATGCAAATGATCTGTATGTTGATAAAAAAATATTCATATAAGTTGATTCCAGCTCACCATAGTCTGTGGTTAAACTTTCAACTAATTTTTGTAAAGTTCCAGCCTTGATCATCCGAACACGAATAGTCTCCCACTCCAGGTGAGAGACCTGTTCAGAAAAATCCTAGAATGAGAAATATTATTAGGGTTATAGTTAAAATTACTTTTTTAACATTTGCATTGGAGATCAAACAAAAGTTTCTTTTCCTTAAATTTCTGCAAACATTCGGTTTTGGTGAAAAAACAGCCAAACGTTCGGTGCATACCGAATCCATAGTCAGATCTGATAAGAGCTTGTTAATAGAAGAACCCCCATGCACAGTCTACAGTGCTTTCAGGTATTTTTAATTCATTCTATCATCGCTTTGACAATTCAAATAGAATTCATGACAATAAAGTACTTAGTAATAATGAGAACTCGCTTTTTGTAATAACAAAGAAAAAAAACCAAGATGTGATCTGTAAGAATCACATATATTATTTCTGATGTCAACATTCCTTTTTTATATAAATACTAAATTCACGACAATAAACGAGGTATCATATGAAAGGTTTTTGAAGAGGATTTTGACATGATACACTCAAATTTTGTTAAAATAGATTGTTTGATTAAAATTTGCAGTTAATTAAAAATTAATGAAAAACGTATCAGCAAATAATCACAAAGATTGCAGTGCAAAAGCTTCATGTAGGCCCACTGGTTTATTACTTTTTTTATTATTTATAATCCTTTAATACCTCCATTTGAAGATTTTTTTTTTTTTTTTCAAAGAATGCTCATAAAATTTCTTGTATTATGATCAAGCTATAGATATTTATAAAATATACTTTTTATTAAAAAGTGCTTATATTTTCCATTTAGAAAGTTGCTTGATTACTATTTATAATCTACCACTTATTACAATTGCTGCTTATATTGTGTTATTTGTGTTTGATAAACAATGTCAATTAAATGCTCCCCTTCTTTTAAATAATAAGAAAATGAGTAAAAGTTTTTATGTTTAATATTGACTTTTATGAAGTTCTTTATATTAATGTGAATTTTATTACTGCAATTCTAAGTCATTTGCACCATTTTTTAATGTCACAGCACAAGGAATTGGAAAATAGCATTTTATATTTCTGGTATAAGCTCCCCCTCAGCCACTTTCATGTGTTATGTGCATATATATTTGAAAATTGGCAAAATTTATAGATTTTTTAGGAAACAAAGAATTGCCTTTTCAAGATTTTATCACTGAAAATGGTCACAAAAAAGAAGTTTCTGCTGACGGTTATTGAAAATACCCTAAGATTTTATGCAAATGCTCTTTAAAATTACTGAAATGCTAAAGTATTATCAAATGCAATTATGCATTTTTAATGAATTTGGAAATGCCATTGTATAAACATGACTAAAGAAAATCAAATTGATACTGACAGCTTTTTTTAAATCACGCTTATCCAAATAAAACAAATAATGTTTATTCTGAGTGAAGTGTGTTGCATAATTTAATGTTCGGTTTTTAATATAAACAATTAAAATAATTAACTTTATAAAGATACTATTACAGTCTTATCACTAGAAAGATTTATTATGCATAATTTATGTTGTAAAAATCTCCATTTCTGTATTTTATATAATTTATATGTTTCTAAAAAAATAAGACATAAGAGCGTTACCTTCATGATTTGCTTTCAGTTATGAGTCAGCAATTTTTTAAACATATCACATCAATTGTATATAAGTGAGTATTAAAATTTGTATTAAAATTATTGTATTAAAATTAACAGAAACATTAATGACAAATTAAATATTTTCAGCATTAAACTGTAAAAATTAAAAACACATATATTTAAATTGCTATTGAAGTAACAATTGAAATAAAAAATAGCTATTCCCCCTCCTCCCCCCTCAATCTATCTAAGAATGGACGTGCTAGGTCATTCTTAACCTAAATAAGCTAAGCTAAATAAAGTATTTTGAAATTCCTTGTGCAAACATTCATGAATAACGATAAAAGTAATAAAAAAAAAACATAATGATTAAATATTTTTGCTTTTATTGAAAACAAGTATGTGCACATTCATATGCATGCATAAGTAAAAATGTTTCAGTAGATAGATATGCATGTTCATTAATAATGATTTAATAATATTTTTGTATGTATGAATATATTAATAGCTAAAAATTTTGTTTCAGCTAAAACTCAAGACAGAACCAAAATTTGGTTTTGGCTGGTCACAAATTTGCATAGAAAATAAATGAGAGATATAACAAACAGTACATTTCCAGTACATTTTCTTGGCAATTGAAAGGAAAATAAAAACAATGTTTGAAAGTGAAAGAAAATATACAGTACAAGGAAAATATTCAAATTTAAAGCAAATAATTATCCAGCATGTTCCCCATTGAAAAAAAAGGGGGGGGGGGATACAAGATACTTAACTCCCTCACTGACAAGCCCGTGTTAATACATTCACTAAGCTCCAGGTTTCACTGCAATACAAGCTATATTTAAAGTAATATAATTCTATTGATTTAATGTATTTTTAATACATTGAACAATGATTAATACTTCAAAGGATTGCATTCATATTCGTTAATAAGTTTTTTTTTTATAAAATGTTCAAAGAATCATTTTTTTAGCATTTAAAACAAAATGCAAAGAAAACAACATTACAATTTTGCCCTTTTCCAAGACAGTTGGAGGGTTAATAAAACTTTTGATAAATGTTCCGCATAAGTTAGCCCTGTTTCAAAGTATATTTTATTTCCACTACCAAAGCAATTTTGAGGACAGTAATTCTTATTATATAAGTTTATGATAAAGTATAAAGCATTATTATTTAGCATTTTTCTCAGTTTGTACTGTTTTAATAAGTATTTTTCTTACAATTAATTTTTTTTTCAAAGTTATTCATAATACTGTTTTAAAAGAAAGAAAGAGGAGAAAAGGGAGAAATCTAAAAATTTTCTAGATTTTAGCTATGTACCCAGTGCCTTAAATAGTTCAAATTCAATCGTATAGAGGTTTGAAGGCTTGAAAAAATGAAAACATCTTGGTACTAAGATCAAACTTTTCTAGCCTAACAAATAAAAAATTGCATGGCAATAAATTTATTTTTCAGATATGTAGTGGCACCATTTAAATGAATAAATTTAAAACTTTTATTATCTTCGACATTCATTTTTGCTTTTACTGACTGAAACAACCTATTAGTTTGTATAATTTTTTTTTAAATTAAGGATCGACTGAAACAGGTTTTTAAGACAAAAACTGAATTTCGGTAATCTTCTTATTTTCGCCCAAAAACGAAAATGTCCAAAAAATTCTTTTAATTAATACACACATAAATATACATAATTATTAATTATTTGCATGTGTTTATTAAATATACATAATTATTAATTAATTATATGTGTGGCCCAAGTTGGGTCTCTGTGCCTCTGGCCAAAACTTTTTATTTTCATATAAAATAAAATGTAATTAATTCATAAATGACACAGAAAGATTTTCTAATTATATGAATTTCATCTAATTAGAAAATGTATTAACTAGGTATAAATACCTTGACTTACCTTTTATAATGATTTTTGTAAATGATCATTACCAGAACTTTATTAAAGATAAGCACTTCTGTGGTTTCAAACTAAAAATTTTCTATTATTGTTATGACTGCAGCTTTTAATGAGAATGTAAAAAGCATCTTCAAAGTTTAGTTCTATATGCATTGCTTACTTTATAATTTGCACTCACGTTGGAGTCAGTCATGACTGATAATTGAAATAACAGAAACAGTGAAGTTCATAGCAATAAATAAAGAGTGTCTCATTTGAACTGATACAGCTCAAATCAATAAGTAATGTTGAAAATTTATGAAGGAAGAAACGAGATTTTTGGAATACAGATAATTTCAATATGGCTGAATTTTCAGCAGCATTTTCACCAAAAACTGAAAACGAAACCGAATTTTCAGTCAATCTCTATTTAAAATTGAATACTGTTCTGTCATTAAATTTTTAACTAAAGAAGGTCTTAGTTACAAGCAAATGAAACAATGTTTGGATCATATTTATGGTGATTTATCTCCTTCCTATTCTACTGTGAAAGAATAAGTAAAACAATTTTGTATGGGTTGAGAATCTGTAGGTGATTTTCGACAAGATGACCTGATGACCATTAAAGGCATTGACATAAGACAATTATGCTCTCATCCAGGAGGAATCAATGAGTGATAGAATATTAAAAGTTAGAGAGATAGCAGTAAGACTAGATCTATCTAAAACAACTGTTTACATCCTATCTTCTGAAGTGGGATGCAATTAACGGATGACCCACTTCAGGTTTTCTAATAAAGTTATTTTTATGTGTAAGACATCATTTCATACAAAATTGAGGATGTTCCACACTTTTGTAATTGATTTTATTTTGCTATCTCACACAGTTTTCGATATAGGGTTGATAACTTCCTAATTTTACCACTAGGGCACTGCAGTCACTCTCATATGTTAATGCATAGCCATTTTACTACAAGTAGACACTAAAATAACTAAATAAAAATGTGATAAAACACACATTGCTAAATAATTTTTTCGTTAAAAACATTAAAAATTATTACATTAGAAACACACATATCAACAGTTTCTGAGGCCATCCTCATGATAAAAAATAACGACGTTGTTTTTCGACTTCACTATGGTTGAGAATTCAAGGCATGAACACTGACCAATCAGCAGAAACTTAATTGAAGATTAAACTGACAGCAAATGCTATCTATTAGCCCAAACTATTACTTCAGTAAATCCAACCAAATTCTAGAAATGTTATATGATATATTATTGTTGCACGCTTCTCCCGTCCCCTCCCACCTCCTTAAAATTTCGATCGATTATCTTATTAAATGTCTTTGCACTACATTACAGGGTACACTAATCTTAACATTTTCAAAATCAATTCTACAACCAATATTATTCATATAAAATCTAGAGGGAGCTGTAGACTGCTTATGATTTTTAATGCCACTGCAATGTTCTTTCAGACATTCCACAAATTTTCTCTTTGTGATACCTACAAAAATATTTCTTGCAGCCATTGTCCTGATTGGTAAGAATCTCATAAATTACAGCATGATGTTTAAAGGGTGTTGGACTTAAATGAAATGCAAGCCCGTCTAATAAATTTGGGGGGGGGGAGGGGGTAAGGAACTGCAACTAGGTGAATATCAAATTTAATTACTAAATACTTCTTAAGCTTCTCATATAAAACTGGAATGTACTGGAACTTCTTAAACCTCTACATAGGTCACAGCAGGCTATTGGGATAAATTATTGGATATTTGAACTTATTTATAGTGTTATTAGTATATTTAACCGGGAAACCATGGTCTAAAGCAATATTTCTGATCAGGTTTATCTCCTTTTTAAGATGAATATCTGAGCATATCAAAAATGCCTTTTTAATAAAAGAACTAAATGTGGCTATCTTATAACAGAATGGCATTAAAGCACTAAATGGAATAACTGTATTTAATGTGACTGGTTTTCTGTAGACAGATCTGCTTATTTTCATTTTATCTCTAATCAACAACACATCTAAAAATGGTAAAGATGAATTACTTTCCACCTCTAATGTAAACTTAATATTCTGATCTAAATCCTTACTGCCTGTCAACAATGGCACCCATGCTCTGAATAACTTCCTATGTATCAATAGATGGAAACACTGATACTATGTCTAAGCTTGCCATAATTATATCCCAATTCATATTGACATCAATAGTCCTATTAATGAATTTCTCTGTAGAACTAGCTATCATATTAGAGTGTGGGAGGATTTTCCTCACAAACAAAATGAAAGCCCTTTCGATGTAATATGTTGAGGCAAAACAATGCGTCATTATTAGTCTCAACAGGATCGTTGGCTTATGGTCTTTTAACCTGCCAAACAATTTTGGTGTAGTACCCGTATGATTGACATGCAAATGCTGTTTCATATAATCAGGCCAGGAACCTGATTAGAAATATTGCTTTAGGCAAGATTTCCCAGTTAAATGTAAACATTATAAATAAGTTCAAATATAAAATAATTCATCCCAATAGCCTGCAGGGTTTAATAAGTTCCAGTACATTCCAGTTTTATATGAGACTTAAAAAGTATTTAATTAAATTTCATATTCACCTAGTTGTGCCCCCCTCCCCAAATCTAATGGACAGACTTGCAGTTCATCTAGAATTAAATTCCTATCCATCTGGACAACAGCTGCAAGAAATTTTATGTAGGTATGACAAAGTGAAAAATCATGGAATGTCTTAAAGAACGTCGCAGTGGCATTTAAAAACCATAAGCAGTCTACGGTTCTCTCTAGATTTTATCCCGGTAGCAGAAAGTTCCAGATGGGTGATGTGCATCGCAGATTTTCTTTTCCCTTTTGCAGATTTTTTTTCCCATTGGATCTTTTTCCAACTTTATATTATGTCTAGTTCTTTATTATTTATTACTAAAACTTAAGATTATTATTAATAAAAATGAGTAAAATGCTTAAAGACATTAAAAGTAAATGATTAATTAAAGGAAGGTTCATTTGTAACATTTTACCTGCAGATTATTTTCAGTCCCTGAAAGATCTGTCGCAGACATTTGGAGAATTTTCTGCTATTGGGGATTTTATTGGAATAATATTGGTTGTAGAATTGATTTTGAAAATGCTAAGATTATTGTACCTTGTAATATAGTGAAAGGGAATCCATCAAAATCTTCAAGAGGGGATAGAAGGACGTAACGATAATGTATCATGTAAAATTTTTAGAATTTGGTTGGATTTACTGATGTGATAGTTTGAGCTAATAGATGGCATTTGCTGTCAATTAACTCTCCAATTAAGTTGATGCTGATTGGTCAATGTTCATGACTTGAATTCTCAACCATAGTGAAGTCGAAAAACATTGTAGTTATGTTTGACTTTAGATGGTATAAAGGTCTAAGACACTTGTTCAACAACTCTATCCATTCAAAATTTATTTAAGTGTTTTCTGACTTTAGTTTGTAATCTGTGTGATTCATTGCATTACTATGTGTTTCCTGGTGAGTTCTTGTAGAAATTGTAATTCTATGTACAATTAATGCTGAAAGGAACCTGTGTTAGTACGAAAACAGTGTTCAAGCATTTGACAAAGGATTTCAAATTATTTTCTTTGAATCATACAGTCATCTACTGGCAAAATATTTTAGAATATCTACTTTTTTTTTCTAGTCACTAAAGCTGGCACCAGTTTTGCTTTTCACAACTGAATTAGGTATGGCTGTTTGTTTACATCAAAACTGTCTGATTCGACATTTGAAATGACATTACTATTAAAAAGTAATAACTCCTGTTTTCCAAATACACCGTATACAAAATGTCTAGCTTTTGTTAACTGCAATGTTAAACAAAATGAAAATTTAAAAAATCCTTAAAGAAAAACTTTATTGCAAGAAAGAATATTGCATTAAATATTTAAACAACTAGAAAACAGACACTTACAACACTTGCACGATGATACCGAACTTTCTTCAAGTAAACAGTATATATAGCCCCATCAGTTTCTTCTTCACCCCATAATTTTAGTGACGGTTGCTGAAAAAGAAAGAAAATTTTAAGGTTAAAGTACTTTTACTGTGAAAAAGGAAAAACAAAACAATTAAGTATCTTTTTCTTTTCATGATTTTACAGATTCCTATTTCATGTCTCAAAAACCAGAACTGAATGTCTACAGTGACACATATAATTCTTTTGCTGAATATTTATACAGTTGGCATTAATTGTTTAAATAATAATACGGAAAATTATGAAGCATACTTGCTTTAAAAAAAAAAAAAAAAAAAAAAATTATATGTTTATTTGAAGATTATGGCAGACTTTCTGATATTACATATATATCATTATGGTTATAGACATTATCAATTTAATTTGATGCACTAAAAATTATTTTAATGCCGATATTTTTTAATGTATCATTACAAAATTAATACAGACATTGGAGTTGAATCCGGTTTTCAAGGATCCACTCTTTTTCTATGTTAAAAAATGAGATATATATCAGCAACAAAAGCGGTAGGATATTTTCATAAAATGTTACCAGTCAAGGAAAGCAAATTAATGAAATGAATTTTTGGTTATAATAGAAATATGATACTTTTACCAGCCAGTAAGATATAATGTACAGTCAAATTGTTGTGACAAAATTTACACAACTGAAAAGATAATCCATACAATGCACTTTCGTGGTAACATTTTTATAATTTTTTTAATACAAAATTAGGGGCTCTGCACTCTGCCCCCTGTGAGCTATGCTCGCGAACCACAGGTGATTCTGAATAAAAATAAAAATATGAAAGTCACAGCAAATTTTCTGAAAGGTTACAGCAGACCGGCGCTAATTATGCGTTTTTTCCGCTGCCCTTTGACGAAATTCGCTTTTTTCTGAGACACTTTTGCGAAATTCATGTTTTTTCTGCGACACTTTCGCGAAATTCATGTTTTTTTTGCGATCTTTTAACAAAACTCTCATTTTTCCACAATCCTTTGACGAAACTTACATTTTTTTTTTGCAATCTCCTGACAAAATTTGCGTTCTTTTGCGATCTTTTGAAGAAATTCGCCTTTTTCCGCGATACTTGGACAAAATTCGTGTTTTTTCCGCGATCTTTTAATGAAATTCACGTTTATTTCTGCGATTCTTTGACGAAATTCGCGTTTTTTCACAGTCCTTTGAAAGTCTTTGGAGTTCTTAAATATTGTCTTAAGACACATACTTCCAATTGTAAAATTTCATAAAAAAGGTGCAAAATTTGATGACATAAGTTGCAACACCCAGAGGATCTATTTGAGAAAATACACTAACTAAATTTTTATACGGCTCCTGTAGGGTAAAATTTCTAATTACAAAACTTTTTCTTATCCATTCCTGAGTTTTTTGACAAATATACAAAACAATTCCATTACAATACATTAATTTGGCGTTAGTCCTGATTATGGAAATTCACGAGTTTCTCACATAATAAATTGTCATAGAATTATAACTTAATGATTTTCCGATTTTTTCCTTTTCATGTGCTATAAAATAAAATCTTCCTTTGTGCCAAATTTCAAGGTTCTAGGTAAAGTCAAGTGGAAGTAACCTATAGGACTTCGAAATTTAGGCACGAAGGAAGTCTTGAAAAACATGTAAAGCAAATAATCCGAAAATCATTCATTTGTAATTCTATGTCGTATTTTAGGGATCCCTACCTCACAAGGAAAAAACGGAACGCTCGTAGTCCCGCTTTGGAAATCTCTACTATGGAAAATCCTGTAATAAATCGACATAAAACTATAAATTAAGGGTTTTCGGATTTTTTTTTTTTTCTTTACATGTGCTATAAGACATTCCTTCGAGCCAAATATCAAGATTCTAGGTCAACTAAAATTACCCTACAGGTTTTGAGAACAAAGTCTCTCATAAAAATAAGTAACTAACTTAATTAAAATCCATGCCTGAAGATCCAACTTGTAATCAAATATTATACCTCTGAAAATTAGATATAACTGTCAAATAAAGAACATTCATTCTGAATCAAAGCAGAGAGTCAAAATGTGCCAAAAAATAACAATTATTATTATTATTTTGTTATCAAAGGGTATATAGGGATATGCTTCATATAGGGATAATACATTATTGGATTTTTTTATATATATAGTATTCAATTTTCATTACTACACTCATAAACAGATTTTCAACACATATACAGTGGTGGCCAAAATTGTCGACACTTTTAGGTAGCTTTCATTACATAAAGTAAAAAGCTACCTATTGTAGCCGTCCAGAAGGAAAACACTTCGGTATATTTTGTTATATTTTCGCTTATCATGACCCCCAGATACCAAACCCACCCTAGTTGGAATGCTGACTTATATATATATATATACAGCATAAC
Source organism: Maratus speciosus (assembly GCA_963932465.1). NCBI lineage: Eukaryota > Metazoa > Arthropoda > Arachnida > Araneae > Salticidae > Maratus > Maratus speciosus. The sequence continues at coordinate 199,989,805 of OZ010787.1, read as the reverse complement.
CTCAAAAATCCGGCATCATCCGGACCGAGACTATGCTGGATTTTTGAAGGAATATCAAAAGTAATAATTATGAATGTCAAAAGTAGTAATTATGAATCTCGAAAGTAGTAATTATGAATGTCGAAAGTAGTAATTATGAATGTCGAAAGTAGTACTATATTCTTAATGGTGCTTTAGCCATAATTTAATCCATTATTAAGTGATAATTATGTATGAAAAAGAGAAAATTATACATAAAAAAAATATATAAAACAAAGTTACTTCATATCATATTTTCTATGGTACAGAAAAAAATCTAATGAAGAGGGAAATTATTTCTTCTCTTGTAATTTTGTAAACATCGATGTCAACTTTGTTTGCTTAAATTTTTTTGGCAGTTCTTTAACAAGCTTTTCTTTTTTCTTTTTTTTTTTTTTTTTTGTATTTTATACAAATCAAAAATGTCTATTTCGGTAATATAGTCTTTTTTCTGTAAAGCATATATTTATTAATACTCTAGCCAAATTTATGCATTTTTCTAGTGACACATTTTCTTCTGCTGGTTGTTCCTCATCTTCTGAGCTGAAACTAGCATTATCGACGGTTCTATTTAGCGCAGCGTAAGCAATCTCGCTCTCCGTTAAATTGCTTGTTGTTGATGCATTTTCGTTAATGCTTAGCCAATCTTCTGTATCCCTTTTTTCGACACCTAATGCATTTTCAGATTTTGCATGTTCAATCAGCTCATAAATTGCAGCCTTTTCATGGCAAATTTGAAAGCCTGAAAAATTTTCCTCATCATTGATGTCGCCGTTGCCGAAAATTCGTTCCAGACATATATTGTGCCATACATCTGCCAAAGTTATTCCCGTTGCTAAGGAACAGTGCAGCTCCCAGAAAATTTGTTCATAAAATAATCACCTCTGACAAACGTAAAAAAAGTCAAATATTCTTTTTTTGCATTTTACTTTCAATCTTGCAATTTTCAATTCATAAAGAATTGCTATTTTTCTTCTCCCATAACTTGAAAGTGTAAAAGAAAAAGGAAGGAAAAAGATGGTTTTGATGCCGGATTTCTGAATGCCGGATTTTTGAAGTCATACTGTATACTATTTATATATATACATATACATTTATTTATATCTGAATTCTGTCATGCTGTAACTCTTGAATTTTTTAACCGATTTGGATGAAATTTTCCATATACATTGTACATACTAATGTCTCGACCGAGTTCGTTGGCCAGCTTCATCCATGTTTAAAAATGGCGGCTATTTGAATTTTTTTATTTTTTTTTATGTTTTCTAACATTGTATACTTATAGAAAATGTTATGTTTCACAAAAGGCAAACTCTTAAGTATCATTTTAAACAGAATGTTAGAAACATTAAAAGATATTTTAAAGGGCCACATAGTGTAAGTTAACAACATAGGTCATTTTAAAGAGAAAGTTAGGAAACCTAAAAATTTTCAAAAGTGTCCACAAAATTTAAATGGCCGCCATTTTGAAACAAGATTTAGCTGGCCAACGAACTCGGTCGAGACATTAGTATGTACTATGTATATGAAAAATTTCATCCAAATCTGTTTAAAAATTAGAGAGTTACAGCATTACAAAATTCAGATATAAATATATATATATAATAATTTCTGTTAACTAAATGTTTTTGCAACGTTAGCAAACAATTTTTTTTTTTAATTTATGCACTGGGTTTAATGCTGCAATTGCGCAAAAACTTAGTGTGTTATCTTATGATTTCTACTACTGTAGTTACTTGATACCTATATTTAAGAAATTCCATTTTATGCTGCATGTTTGTCATCTTTCATGGCCTATATTAAACTTCATTTCAACATTGTCATATTCACTGTTGTTATGAATTGTAGCTAAATTTGTTAATTTAATTTTAGTAATTGGAAATAGATGATGATTTGTAATTATATAATGGTTATATATAGTATATAAGTCAGCATTTCAACAGAGGGTGGTTTGGTATCTGGGGGTGACGATCGGCGAAAATATAGCAAAATTTCCCGAAGTGTTTTCCTTTGGACAGCTGCAATAGGTAGCTTTTTATTTTTAGTAATGAAAGCTATCTTAAAGTGTTCTCAATTTTGGCCATCAGTGTATAGAGAGAGAGGCGAGGGCTATTTTTTAAATAAATACCGTTTTGATACCAAAAAAAAAAAAACAAAAAAAAACCATAAGGCCATTTTTTAACAAATTTATTTTTGTATGAAAGCCTGCATTTTAATCTACTTTTCAACATAATCTCTGCCTATATGAAACCCTTAACTGCCGACGAAACCTTACACGATCTCTAGTACCTTACTTAAATCGCATATTTCTGCAATTAAAGAAGGTGTATATTAGTTTTCTGAAATAACAGTAAGAAAATGCACATGTTATACAGTTAGGTATAATGGCCCAGGTGGTAAAAATTGCCTCGTTATAATTGGAATTCACCATCTCTTTAATAGATGCAGGTATTTTCTACAGTGGATATATATGTCCGGGGCAGTTAAGGGGTTAAGGCACTTATCGTATCGTACGACCAGCTTTAGTATCTCATCCTCATAAAAATATGACGCCTGCTGTGCTAATCACAGCATCACCACTGTTTGGACATCGTCCCCGTCCTTCAATCCAAAACAAAAGGCGTGGCATGCTCTGTAGAGAGGTCGTTTTGCTTTATGACAATGCTCGCCCATACACGGCTACGGCTCATAACCCAGGATCTCATCGCGTCATACGGTTGTGAACAACTTAAATACTCTCCGTATAGTGCTGACCTAACGCCAAGTGACTGTCATTTGTTCCTGCACTTAAGAAGCACCTTGGTGGTCAGCGCTACAGCGATGATGACAACGTCAAAATGGCGGTGATCCAATGATTAGCACAGCAGGCGGCAGATTTCTATGAGGATGGGATAAAAAAACTGGTCGTACAATACGATAAGTGCCTTAATATAGGTAGAAATTAGGTTGAAAAGTAGATTAAGGGGTTCCAGGTTTTCAAGTAAAAATAAAATTTTAAAAATAAAATGGGCTTGTGATTTTTAATATCAAAATGGTACTTACTTAAAAAAAGAAAAGAAAACATGTCTCGTGTATATACATATATATATATATATATATATATATATATAATATATATATATATTATATATATATATATAATATATATATATATTATATATATATATATAATATATATATATATAATATAATATATTATATATATATATACCGGGTGTCCCAAAAATGACTGATGGATTTTAAAATTCAATAACTTGCAAACGGTGACAGATATTTAAAAAAAAAATTCTTGCAGGAGGGTTATGTAAGATGTCAGGAATTTTTTTTACTGTGATTCTTGATTTTAGTTCGAATTTCAAACAATAGATGGCGCTGACAGCGATTGGTGGTCAGTCAAAATCGAAACTGACGTCAATCAACACTGATGCGAAGGAAGGAGATTAAGGCTATGGAGTAGGTCTCATTCGCCAGTAGAATCTTGCTCTTAAGGCCTGATTCTGAACTCATTTGATATGATTTCAATGGAGTGCATTGTTGTCATGGAAACAACAGATTCTTCGATAGTGGAAATACAGCATTAAGAACTGGGCAGGAATTTAAGAATTAGTATTCGAGTTTGCAGGCGATTTTACATTAATGAAGTTTTATTTTCCCGGATTAAATTACTTTTTATGGTCTGATTAAAAGAATATTTTATGCATCGTATTTTAAAACTAGGTGAAGAGATTTAGAACTTTTTGTTGTTGTTAAAAATTTCATAACTTTGATTACATTCTAAGAAATTTTAGATCTTTTAAGGAAGTTAGTTCATCAGTAGGTTTTTATGAATGTTGGTTAATAATCGTAAAAATGGTTAATAGTATATTGTTGTTCAAAATAACTACTTAAAAACAAATATTAGAATTTACCTTGTTTAACCCTTTTGAATAGGGGTATTATATCGTTGCATTAAAATTAAAAAAATAAAATCAATGCTAGTTAATTAAAAATTTTGTTTGACAGTTTGATATTAAAATAGTGTACTACATGCAGCTTCATCTTGATGTTTGATAAAATAAAACTAGTAAATATTTTTTATCTACATCTACTACTTAAATTGTAAAAATATGTTAAAAGAATTCTTTGAGTTAGAATTTTTATGGTTTGGCAACTCTTTCTACACACAAATGCTAATATGCATTTATTTTTTAATATTAAAGATATCAGTGATATCTAATGTGATAAACTAAGTTCAAACTAAACTTGACAAGAATCTAAAACTTAGTAGTACTTAAATTATTGAAGGCCACAAACAAATTTTTATTGAAATTTTTATCTTTATATAAATTAAAACTGTATTTCTAATAGCAGTTTTTGTTGGAATGCAATTGCAATTTTAAAACTTTTTAGTTTATATATATATTTCAAAAAATCATGAATCGTAATAATCAGGGCTTGGCAAATGCGGTCGCCACTTGCAACCAATATTTTTTACTCGACGACCACGATTTTTAATCTGGCGGTTTTTGTAGTGTTAACAAAAGAACAAAGTGTAAACAGCATTTTCCATATCATGCACAGAAAACGACATTCTTTGTTGCTCTAGCCATCTAGCATGTCATGTCATGTGATTAAAATGTGGGGAGAGTGTGGGTCGTTCTTACGGGTTGTCTACCAATGTTTTTTGCAAGAAGGTTCAGTTTACAGTTTTTTAGGGAAGTTTGGTAGTAGTGGCCCAGGATGGGGGGGGGGGGGGTTGAGAGAGAATTTTAAATATTAGAATAATAACTTTATTTAATGAAGAATATTCTATAATTATACATGTTTAGTGTTTGAATTATCATCCATAGTAAATGGAAAAAAATTCCACTGAAAATCAGGAGGGCATTTTTTTTGGAGCGGGGCGGGGGAGGGGGGGTACTTATCCTTAGCGATTTCATTGTTGTATTAAATCAATCCTTAGATTGTTGTATTAAATCAATCCTTAGATTGTTGCATTAAATCAATTGTTAGATTGTTGTATTGAATCAATATTTTGATTTTTGTATCAACCCGTAAGAACGAACCACCCTCTCCCCACATTCTAATCACATGACAAGACATGCTAGCTGGCTAGAGCAGCAGAGAATGTCGTTTTCTGTTTATGATATGAAAAATGCCGTTTACACTTTTTTCTTTCGTTAACACTACAAAAACCGCCAAATTAAAAATCTTGGTCGTCGAGTAAAAAATATTGGTTGCAAGTGGCAATCGCATTAGCCAAGCCCTGATTATTACGATTCATGAATTTTTTAAATATATATATACACTAAAGAGCTTTAAAATTACAATTGCATTCCAACAAATGTATTAGAAATACTGTCTTAATTTATATCAAGATAAAAATTTCAATAAAAATTTGTTTGTGGCCTTCAATAATTTAAGTACTACTAAGTTTTAGACACTTGTCAAATTTAATTTGAACTTAGTTTATCACATTATATATCATTGATATCTTTATTATTAAAAAATATATGCATATTAGCATTTGTGTGTAGAAAGAGTTGCCAAAGCGTAAAAATTCAAACTCCAAGAATTCTTTTAACACATTTTTACAATTTAAAATGGATGTAGATAAAAAATATTTACTAGTTTTATTTTATCAAACATCAAGATGAAGCTGCATGTAGTTCACTATTTTAATATCAAACTGTCAACATTTTTTTTTAATTAACTAGCATTGATTTTATTTTTTTTTTATTTTAATGTAACGATATAATACCCTATTCAAAAGGGTTAAACAATGTAACTTCTAATATTTGTTTTTAAATAGTTATTTTGAACAACAATATACTATTAACCTTTTACACGATTATTATCCAACATTCATAAAAACCTATTGACGAACTTTCTTAAGGGGTCTCAGGACATTTAAAGCTTCAAATTTTCGACATTTTAATTTTTTTAGATGTTAAACTAATATTTTTTCTGGACCTTTTGACATAATTATATCCTTGAAATTCCGATTACAATGGAAGTTATGGTTTTTAGGTAGATTTCGTATGAATTCCTATTACATTCTCCTCTATGTTGGAATTTCTGAAAAATTATCTACACCGATCATGACCCCTAGAACCCAAAACCACCCTCAGTAAAAAACTTTATCTATATATATATATTCACTTCTGCACAAATCTCTTCAAAACTGATACATAAAATCAAGGGGCATAATATCTCGGTCAAGTTTGTTAATGGGCAAAATCGGACCAAAGGGATGGAAATAGGAAGGGGTTTTGTGAAAACCGAAAAAAAAACCCCTAATCTTTTAATAAAAACTTGTCAAAAGCGACCAGATAAAATTGTTGAAGTGTGTTTATCTCTAATCATGATTTTTTTTTGTTTTTTTTGGTGAAATTAGTATACTTAATTTCTAAATCTACCTACGCCTGTAGGTCGGGCCGGCAGGGATTTTTAGAATTATACCCGCGCAATAGCTGAAGCGACATTTCCGAAGATTTGAACTCATTTTTCTCCAAATGACGTTTTCGGGCATAACGAGCAGGATATCTCAAAAACTTGTGAATATTTTTTCATGAAATTAAAAAAAAATATGTTTCAGTCTGTATAAACTGAACCTAAAATTTCCTTTTTACTGTTCAAAAAAATATTTTTGTAGGTGATTATACTGTTGAAATTCTCAAAATTTTGTATTAGCTAAATACAACTTTGTATTAAAAATGTAAAAATGCTTTAAATACAAATTTATTTAGGTTCAGGATAATTATTGTAATCTAAAGTATAATTAAGCACAAAACAAGTAATTTTAGTGACAAAATTTATTTTGTAATCCTGAGCGTAAGCTGTCATAGCAATTTTCTGCTCGACAAATATCTGACAGTTTGGAGCCCCCTATAAGTACTAATTCTGCAACTTGACTTTTTTTTAAATACATGAAACGAAAGAACATACTTATATCTTTGAACACAATTAAATTTGTGTTTTTAAATCATATGCATTTTAAAATATTAAATGTTGAAAATGATCTTTTTTTTTTCATTTTTTCCAATTTTAAGAGTTTTGTCCCGAGACCCCTTTAAAGATCTAAAATTTATTAGACTGTAATAAAAGTCATGAAATTCTTAACAACAACAAAAAATACTAAATCTTTTCATCTAGTTTTAAAATACGATGCATAAAATATTTTTTAAATCGGACCATAAAAAGTAGTGGTGTACCGAGTAGTACTTTGGCCGAGTAGCCGAGTACCGAGTACTCGACCATTGACTACTCGGCCGAGTACCGAGTAGTTGGTTAATAAGGGAAAAAAACACTGATGTGCGCATAAGGTATACATATGTGTGTACATATATATATATACCTGTGTGTACATATATATAAATTAACTAATTAAATTTGAAATTTATTTGTGCACCTTTTAAAGACATTTTTTGACAATTCAAAACAGTAGCAAAAAAAGGAGAATTGACACATAACATGTACAATTATTAACCAATATAAAATTAAAACATTCTTCAACCCTCTAATTTATTCCGATACCTAAAATCTGTCTATCAAAAAAAAAAAAAAATGTTTATTGGTTACTGTAACAATTCGTTGAATAATGCAAAACATTTCATATTTATTTTGTAACTGTACCTTATTTTCTTTTGATTAAAAATAAAAGAGAGAAAAATACAAAGAGAGGTACAAAAAGCAATACAGGATTTCTTAACAGAAGACTTATGTAAAATTGACACTCCATTTGCATGGTGGGGGGGGGGGGGGGGAACTTTTCCGATTATGTGCAACCTTGCAAAAAAATTCTTATGTGCACCTTCAACCACTGTTTATTCTGAACGTATATTTTCAGAGGTAGGCCAAATTTATAGAAGTTAATTTATAGTAGAGGTAGGCCAAATTTATAGCCCTGTCTACTGATAATGTAGAACGTTTGGTGTTTTTGCACCATAATTTGAAATATAATAAATTTAATTATTAATTTTTTTATTACATTTATTGTATTTTCAGTTTCTTTATCCAAAATAATAGTCTTTTCTGTTTTCCTATGTATTTTAAAAAGAACTTATTTTTTATTTGTATAAATGTGAAACTAAATTTTAATCTGGAATTATTTTATGAAGGTTTTTGTTCTTAACTTTTTCTATATTTTGTAGACATATTGTTAAATACCGAGTAAATAGTTTTATGAATTATTGCATATATTATACATTGATATTCGAATAACTTTTTACAGATCAGTTTTAAATTCATATGCTTAAAAAATGAAATTCTTACAACTACTCGGTATTGGCCGAGTACTCGGCCAAAATTTCCCCGAGTACCGAGTATTTAGCGAGTACTCGGTACGGCTCTAATAAAAAGTAATTTAATCCAGGAAAATAAAATTTCATCAATGTAAATTCGCCAGCAAACTTGAATACTACTTCTTAAATTCATGCCCAGTTGTTAACGCTGTATTTCCACTATCGAAGAATTTGTTGTTTCCATGGCAAGAACGCACTCCATTGAAATCATATCGAATGAGTTCAGAATCGGGCCCTAAGAGCAAGATTCTACCGGCGAATGAGACCTACTCCATAGCCTTAATCTCCTTCCTTCGCATCAGTGTTGATTGACGTCAGTTTCGGTCTCGACTGAGCGTCAATTGCTGTCAGCGCCATCTATTGTTTGAAATTCGAACTAAAATCAAGAATCACAGTAAAAAAACTCCTGACATCTTACATAACCCTCCTGCAAGATTTTTTTAAATATCTGTCACCGTTTGCAAGTTATTGAATTTTAAAATCCATCAGTCATTTTTGGGACACCAGGTATATATATATATATATATATATATATATATGGCAAAATATTGCATTCTATTATTTATATTTAAATTTTTTCTAAAACATACTAATACAAAAATACTGCGACACCCCCCCTGAAAGTCCAGATTCTTAAAAAGAAAAAAAAGGGGGGAGCCAGCATGAATGCTAAATTTCAAAATTTAAAAGGTTGTATTTAAGAAAAAGAAGGCTAACTCATGCTTCCACATCTGTAGTCGAGCCACTCCCCTTCCTTATAGCGACGTTCTTTCTCGTGTTGCGAAGCCCTTCGCTTCCACTACCCCCGTAAGGTGCACTTTTCTACTATATCATATGACTATTTCTCTCTCTCATAAGTAAAGATATACATTTTTCCCTTTATACCCTTTTTTCTAAAGAGCTTTAATTAAATACTTTCGTGACATAATATCTCGTCACTATTACCGATCGTGTAAATCGCAAAATTTGTTGTAATAAATAATCTGTCAGCCTGCATTGTCTGCTGTCAGTAACTTCTGGTCAGACTGACGACTAGATAATCGGACCAAAATGCCCTTGAGAGCAGTTAAGATGTCAGCATAAAATAATTAAAAATAATTCTTTAAACATTTATTTCTATTACTAATTTACGAATTTTTATTTCAATTCTAAATTAGAAATACAAAAAAAAAAAAAAAATCTTATAGCAATATTTTAATAAATAAATAGATTGGAAAAGTACTTAATTAATAAAAACGTACAGAATTTAAATCCTTGCAACAAGGAAGATCGCTCCAGGTTCTAGAATATTAAGCAAGAAAACAACATCCATTCGTGAAGACAATCTGAACCCGTTACCTCAGTGAGAATAGACCCAAACTACTCATCCATAAATAATCAAGCAGATTTGGAGATGTCGGTATTAAAGAATGTGGGTCAAATCTTCCAATCGTTAACGTTAAGAAACAATGTCGAGTATAAATAATAATTCAAGAGGACCGCTTGTACACAAAAGTACCTTCATTGATTTAGAAATCAATTAAACCAAGGCTGCAATAGTGTTAAAAAAAATCATGCAAAATTAGGAAGATCTATATATAATAATATTTCGATGAGAATAAAAACAAACAGTCGCTTTCACTTTTATGATCACAAAATAAATGCAGTGGAATTCTTTCTTTCTTCTTTTTTTTTTTTTAAGGGGGAGGGTGACTGAGAGCTGGATTTTAAGCAATTTTCATATATTAAATGCTCAACAGCACAATAATTCGGTTAACCCTTTATACCCCGACGGTACTTTAAAGTACCATTAAAATAATTTGTTATACAATTAATTTAATACATCGATTAACAGTAGTAAAACAGTTTAAAATGAATTATAGATACTTTACTTTATCTTGTTCCAAAAGAATTATTGGTTGCACAAAACTAAAATATTTTTAAACGGATGATTTCTTTCTCATTTGCATCTTTTCAGCTTTCTTCACGTTGAAAGATTGTGGGAGAAAAGCTTCAGTTAGGAAATGTTTCTATATTTCTATTTTAAGAGCATTACACTTGTACATTTCCTAATTCAATACAATATTTAAAAAAATATTTTAAATAAAAGATTAGAGTGGAGTTATAAATATTTCACAAAATATTTATAAATTCAAATTTTATTAATTAATTTCAATTGGCAAAATCCTTATACAGTTTATTAAATTATTGTGTAAATCTTCTAATGTAGTTTCAAAAATTCACGAAAAATGCTTAAGATGAAATTTTCATGAATTCATAATTTGGAATATAAAGGTTTAATGAACAGTTTAAAAACAAGCTTAAATAAATTAATAAAATAAGTACACGAGAAAATAATAAATCTGCTTCTTCAAATAACAATAAAGTATTTCTATATTCCAGGTTAGACTAGGAATCGAATCTGATCAAATCGGGAATAGAATGAACAGCTTTAATTGCAAACTACCACGTAAAATCGCTACAATTAGCATCATGAGAGAAATCAATATTTAATAAACATATTCATGTATTTTGAAATGCTAAATACATAACGAATTTGAAAACGCATCGTTATAATTGTAGAAGTATCATGATAAAAAAAAATTTCTCTTAACGCGGCAAAAATCTCTTAAGGCTGTTCTTAACTGCTCTGCTCAACAAGCGAAAAACGTTTTGACATATTTACAAATTCATTTTTTAATGGAAAGATATGAAATTGGAAAGCCTGGCCATGGAAGCGATTTGGAATGGAACTGTTTTTTCCATTTTTTGATCAACCAATTACCTATTGAGTTAGAAGCGAATTCGATCACGTGACAAACCCGTTTTTCACCCGCTCTTGAGTGCTCTTTCTCCCTTCGCGCGGAAATTCGGTTCAAAACGCCCACTTTGACATTATTTTCTGAAAGATTATTGCGTTTGCAAAAAAATGGAAAAAACAGCTCAATTACATAGTTTCTGAACAACAACACGAACTAGTTTCATGCATTTTCGAACAAAAATAAATTAAAACTTATATCAGAAAGTTACCCTTTTCGATTTGAGAACACCCTTAAGGCGGCGAGATCCTATGAAAAACAGATGATATTGAAGTTCCTTTTTGTCGGGAACTACTGAAGCGATTTCAATATATATATTGATTTTACAGAAAAACAAAACAATAATCGAAATACAGCTAATTGTAATACCAAAAAAAAAAAAAAAAAAAAGAAGTAGTTGCCCCTTTAAAAAATCTTTAGAATAAGAACCCTGGAAGAAAATGGAGAGAGACAATTAACTGGAAAACTGAGCCAGCTGCATAAAAAATAAATGAATATGCGAACTCCATGAGTACTTTTCATCATACAGGTAAACATCAATGAAAATATTACAAGAAAAACACAATGAATGTGATGAAAAAGATAAAAATATAAACAATAATATCATCTGGTTTCAGAAAGTGTTTTAAAACGTACTGCTACGAAGACTTTGCTTTTATGCCTTAACAGATATTGCCCTCTTTTAAAACAAGTTAAAAAAAATTACTAAATATGAGTCCAAACAAGTTAGTAGCATCTATTTTCATTCAGAAATTTATTTAAACAGCGGTATTTTCTGCTTGCGCATAAACATCTGCGTTATTCACAAGGAGAAATGCGGATAGCTAATTTTTTCAGCTCTCTCTCTTCATTATTAACCAGTATTGAAATATAAGAAGTATCTATAAAAGACGAGAATTTTTATATAATATTACTAATAATTTAAATACTTGTAGAATTTTTAATATATGTAATAACACAATGAAATAGTTAAATCTCGTCTAATAGTTTAAATGCAGTCCTTAACTAATTTACCATATTATGCCCAACCAAGGGACGTGGAGAGAAATCAGGGTCTCGGGAATGGACTTATAAGGAAACAGTGTTGAAATCAGACAATTTTCTCCGGAAAGGATTTCTGAAGCTCCAGAAATGATATTATAGATTTCCGGAAGGGGGGGGGGATATCTACTTTCAGGCCATTAATGAACATAAAATCTGAAAACGTCCGGAGGAAACACTTTGATGATACGGAAAGAAAGAATACCCCCTCTCCTCTCCGGTTCCGGACTACCTCCTAATTCATCACTATAAGGGGCACAAACACATAATCAATATATGCAGGAAATTCAAAATGATTCACAGCAGTGAAACTCTGGCCTTTAGTATTAAGGAATAAATAGTTTATCAGAAGATAAGCAAAACGTACAGAAAGTAAAGAGAATTTAGTAAAAAAAGAAAAAAAAACTGTAATGCTGCGATTTTTAAAAAGAGCATTAAAAGTAAAGAAAAATTATTTCACGAATTACCCCTACATTTCATCTACGTTAAGATCCCCCCCCCCACCCCCTCTCCATTACAGCATAATTTACACATTTATTTTACGATCAAGGTTAAACATTCATAGCCCCACGATTACGTTCAACTTTACGACAACAAAGTGAGGATTTCGCAACCATGATAACATAAAACTTTTATTTTATTTTAACACTTAAATGACGTCGTGAAATTTTTGTGCGCTACTTGCAATCATTTATTATTATTTCACAAAAACATATTCTTAATTTAAGTCATTGAATGAAAGCTTTGTTTAAGTCTGAAAAGAAAGAACAATATAGTAAGGAATCAAGTTTCGAAAAAAATGAGAAAACTTTCTTTCCCGTGCAGTTATTTCCTTTTTAATTTTTTCTTCAACGACAACTTCGTTAAAAGAGACAAGAGACTTGGATAGATCGGAATTAGTGTTTCTGGTTTAATATCGCAAATAGCGGGGCAGGCAGATAAACAGAAAGTGGGACAGCGCTTTTTAAATCGGAACATAAAAATACATTAAAACCTGTTAAGGCGGAATCACTGCGGGGACGGAAAAATAGGATTTCGGTACAGACAGGTTTCGCTTTCACTGGTTTTACTGTAATTAAAAATAAAATAGCTCTACTAAGTAACACCATTGAAATAAAAGCAGCTCAATACTTTTATGTAAATATATTTACATACAAAAGCACTGGATAAGTTCAGACTTATTTAACAATAAACTAAACATGTATTGAAAGTATATCCCAAAGGAAGGTGGGAGGGCGGGGGTCGTCTACTTCTTTGACCTAAAGTTTATGATTTTTACAATTTTTTTCGGTTACAAAGAAAAGAGATATCACTTTCAGACTTTTTGCATTATATTTATTGCCGTTTTAATTGTATATTCACATTTTTCTGTGTAAAAAAAGAAAAGAATATTAGGGTAAGTGGGGGTAAAGACACGCGCTTAAATAATATAATTATATAATATAATACTATATCCACAAATTTTGATTTTTAATGAACACGCTAGCCTAAATTTGTTTGATGGCTGACCTTACTTAGTATCACCATCAACCTAGATTCTGTCAAATTATAATTTCAAAGGAAATTGGAATTTTTTTAAAAACATTGTTCTGCGTATCTTTGCCCCATTGATTGGGGTAAAAACCCGCAGTGAAGGGGCAAAGCCCCGTTTTGTTTAACAGGCCAACTTGAAAGTTTACTGAAATGCAATCGAGGTAAACTACACGGCATTTAGAAGCTAAAAATTTTCCGTTCTTCACTGAATTTTTGGATTTGTAGACATTTGCAGTATTATCATCTCAACAATCACATGATTTTTTAAAAATATTACATCAAAAATGAAAAACTGAAACTGGCCTAATTTTCTGTGCTCGGAATATAACTTTCCTCGCCTGTTATCCACACACAACTGGTACGACTGAAGCCTAATTGTCGACTACTGCTTAACATAGAACAAGTGAGCAAGTGTGATCACAGATCGCACAGAGGGTTTCGCTTAATATCTCTTTTAAAACAATTTATCTTTAAATTAATAAATCAAAATTGTTAATTTATAAATATTAAATCCTTACACAAATAGCAGCACCATTACATTTAATTTTAAAATAATTAAAAAATATTTAAAAATCAAATTAAAAATATTCAAGTAAAATTTTTTAAATAAAATTAAAAAATTCGAATATATTTAAATTGAGCAATTTAAAAAAAACTAGCGGAGGTAAATATAAAATTTTTAAAAGCAAAAAACTGTTTAAAACATATTTAAAATGCTGAAATAATTCTGAAAAAATCCATATTAATTCTTTGACTTTCCAAACACTCACTAGATGGCGCCAAAAAAGAATGTTAACATTTATTAGAATTCGAAAAAAAAAAAAAACCCTTTCAATTCCTAATTTATGCTTATAATGATAACTTGAAAAGCATTGTTCATAGTAGTCTGTTATTTCAAAAAATTGGCAGTAAATGGCAGCAGCAAACAAAAATATTTATTCCTCTGTATCCAATTAATTATTAAAAATGAGGAATTTTTTATATTAAATATGCATTTGATTGTATCATCTGACATGTTAAACGTTAATTGTTACTAAATGTGCATTAAAAATATATATATATATGACGTTTTGACGGCAAGTAGTTGGTATTGTCGAAAATAATGAGGGTTTCCATTCGTAAACAGCACAGACGGCAGCCGATTGGTTTAAGATAATAAAGAAAAATGAAGAATTCACACAAGGCAGTCGCTTGAAACACTATTCACTTTATTTCCACACTCACGATTGAATCTATGGAAGATGCTCATTCCTTCAATGGTAAAAAGAATAAAGTCTATTCTCATCACACAATTAGTTTTAAAAGCATTCCATCTCTTGACTGCGTTCTATACATAAATCCGTAAACAACTAACATCTCCGTACCCATTACGATACCGTTTCTTCCTCATTCTACACACATATAAAACAATATTCATCCACCGTATTACTACCTCCATCGAGCAGTCACATTGAATATCCAGTCTGCCACGACTGCAATCCGCTACCCTTCTCTCTCTCTTTACACTTCTAGATGACATGACATCGCGTGTACCTCTACATGCTAAAAAACTAAAAGCTTGTCTCTGGTTCCCGCCATCCGTATTTATACTCCCCTCAAAGATTGTTCTAGAAAATTCTTATATCCTGGCCCCAGATGTCTAAAGCATAAACAAATGTTAAAATCTGTAGTCGAGATTATGCAAAAATAACTCTTTTTTCCCTCTTCAGACGATAAAAGAAGTGAATTTATGTCTGCGTTTTAATCTTTGAAATATTTTAATTACACCTGGATATTTTAAATAAAAGAATAAATTGAAATAAATAGTTTTTCTTTAAGACGGAAATTTAGCAGTTAAATAAAGATTTAAGGGGAATATGATACACCGGGATTTAATAGCGGAATTTAATAGGAATTTAAATAATAAAAGTTTTATTAAAGAAATATGAATAGATTGAGCCATTTTTCGATTTAGGCAATTTGGAATAAATATTAGTATATGAATTAAGATCTTATAGGGGTTAATAGACTAGGGTTTTTAATTTAACAAGCCGGTATAATATACGGAATATTACTGAAAAAGGAAAATTTACATAAAATACTTTAAACGTGGCGCAAAAATTTAAATTTTGTAATATTATCCCCCCTCCCCAAAGACTTTGTATGAAATTTGTGATTAATTAACTACAATTTCAGACAACAGACTTGTAATAAATTTGGAAGTTGATTTTTCAATATTGAAAATTTTAGAGACGTCAGTGAAGAGATGGAAAAGTAAAATTTAGCAATGCAAGAGAAAAAAAAATACTAAGAGCATTTAAATTTAGCTGAGAGCATTTCCCCTGTAAAAGAATACAAATAATGGTTACAACATCACTTACCATTTGTAAGTTCATAGGAAAATATAAACACAATAATAAATAAAGAATAAGTATAAATACAATAAGAAATAAATAATAAGAAATAAATAATAAGAAAACTATAGTAATAAATAACAACAAATTCTTTTATCTTATGGAAATTTAGTGTATTTCCATTTCTCTTATCACAAACATATTTCCAATCAATTAATGTTTAACACTTTATTTACTCCAAGTAGAATTTTAAGTTCTATTGGCTTAATCAGTTCGCAGGTCATAACAGTCCTTTAGCAAAAATAGTGGGACAATCCTTAAGTAAAAAGTTCAGCTGCAATAAATATTTTTTACTAAATTTGTTTCGACTACTCTACCTACTAAAACTCTTTACATTAGGTTTTAATATTATGTGTCATCATTAGTAGTTTTATTTTAATAAACAAATTTCTAGTAGTTATTCAACTACCTTTTAACGTTTGTTTATCAACTACTTTCTTGAGCTCCTTTTCTTATTCTAATTGGGACTCACCATCTTTTAAAACTTCTTACTTGTTCTAGTAATTATCATAACTTTTCACTTATAAGTTATGTTCTCCTTTTCTTTAATAAAAAAATAAATCTTTCAATAATATAAATAAATAATATAATACTCTCAATTCATAGTCATAATAATAAAATTCTCAACAGTATACTTGAATAATAACAATAATAATACTTAATAACAATATTATATTCTAAGAAAATATCACAGATTGTTTACTTATTGACATGGAAAATAATGGTTGAGGATAAAAATAATGCATAGCAATTAAATAATTTTCTTATTTTTTACTTATATAAGAAAGTATTTTTGCCAGTCGAAACAAACAAACAACAAAAAAAAAAAAATAATAATAATAATTCCAAAGTCCAAATAAATTTAACTCTAAATATTTAGAAAGTGGACTCTCAACCAGTATTTCCTTACAATAATTTATCTCTCTGATACTCTTGATGAATAGACGTGCATTTGATAAACTTAGAATGGTAAAATAAAGAAAATAAATAGGAATAAAAGATAATTTGTTTATGTACTTAATTTTCTATTGCTACACAATCATTACAAAATCTCATCACAATTATCAATTTTTTAGGTTTATACAATTATAATAATATTATCAATTCTTACTATTTTTGTAAACAATTGGTAAAAAA
Source organism: Maratus speciosus (assembly GCA_963932465.1). Taxonomy (NCBI): domain Eukaryota; kingdom Metazoa; phylum Arthropoda; class Arachnida; order Araneae; family Salticidae; genus Maratus; species Maratus speciosus. Next base: position 199,972,603 of record OZ010787.1, on the reverse strand, counting down.
TGGAATAAAATAAATATAGTTTATTTTGATATAAACTTGATATAAAATTTAAAATATTTATTTTTATTTTTCAACATCAATCTGAAAATTCCCAAAATCAAATACACATCCTATGCCTGCATAGAATGTCTACTTAATCTCAAAAACTCCAAAACAAGTAATATCCTTGTGGGCCCCCAAGGTCATACTTGGTAATGTTGAAAACTATTGATGAAAGAAAAAAAAAATCTAAAGAATTATAATTAAAAATATTGCAAAAACATTTTGGGGAATTACGAATTTTCCATAATCCGGTTGCACATTACTTCATTATTGGGCCTATTTGGCTGAAAATTAGGTCTACTTGGTTGAGTCCAAGGCCTAGGTGGTTGAAATTGTTGAAAATTTTGTCTAACTGGTTGTTGATTTACTGTTTGGCTTGAAATTTGAGGAGTGGAAACTTCAATAAATTGCTTAACAAGCCGGTACCATTCAGTGGTACTATTTGGAGGGTTTACATTAATATTATTTCTATACTCTGGTTTTAATCCATCTGTCAACCTTTGTATTAGAAGAGTCTCACAAAGATGGAGTTTCCTCCCAATTCCTACTTTTTTGTGAAAATAATTTTCTAAATTATCTAATTTATCTAATTTTAGAGTTGAGAAATCAGAAAAATTTGGAACATTTAGTTCAATGAATTTTTCTATCAAGATTTTTGAAATCTGTTCATAACTAGTACAATCAACACAGTCATTGATATAGACTTTTAGTGCTTCACCCTTTAAATACTGTGGAATAGATTTAAATTTCCACTCTAAATCTTTATTTTCCCTAGTACTCATATCATCATAATAATTTAACCAAGCCTGGATTTCCATTCCAGTACTAGGATCAAACTCAACTAATTTAGGTTCAGTCATTATATCAGTATTCATTGCAATAAAAGAAGCACTTTTATTTCCCCTCTTAATTGATAAAGTACTCTATTTCAGACTTTAATAATAAATAAATAAATAATTCTCATGACTTCATAATAATCTTTACAATAAATAAATACTCTTCACGAAATAATAAATAAACCTCATAAATTAATAATTCTCGTACTTAATAATAAATAAATCTCAATAAATAACTAACAATAACACAAATAATAACATAAGATGTGCAAAAATATTGTGAAAAGAACTCACTCCAGTCATCTTGTCTCACAATCACCAGCACTATACTTTGCCATTCTCATTGGCGATGTAGATTTTTAAATTTCCGGCAATGATCTTTAGTAAATATCATAAACTATCGTGCATCAGTACTTCTATTTATTTGTAATTTGGAGACGTAATCGCTGTTATTGCCATCACTTCAAAATCCTGTCGACTTTTTCTTTTCCCTGTGACGTTTTGACGGCAAGTATTTGGTATTGTCGAAAATAATGAGGGTTTCCATTCGTAAACAGCACAGACGGCAGCCGATTGGTTTAAGATAATAAAGAAAAATGAAGAATTCACACAAGGCAGTCGCTTGAAACACTATTCACTTTATTTCCACACTCACGATTGAATCTAGGGAAGATGCTCATTCCTTCAATGGTAAAAAGAATAAAGTCTATTCTCATCACACAATTAGTTTTAAAAAGCATTCCATCTCTTGACTGCGTTCTATACATAAATCCGTAAACAACTAACATCTCCGTACCCATTACGATACCGTTTCTTCCTCATTCTACACACATATAAAACAATATTCATCCACCGTATTACTACCTCCATCGAGCAGTCACATTGAATATCCAGTCTGCCACGACTCCAATCCGCTACCCTTCTCTCTCCCTTTACACTTCTACATGACATGACATCGCGTTTACCTCTACATGCTAAAAAACTAAAAAGCTAAAAGCCTGTCTCTGGTACCCGCCATCCGTATTTATACTCCCCCCAAAGATTGTTCTAGAAAATTCTTATATCCTGGCCCCAGATGTCTAAAGCATAAACAAATGTTAAAATCTGTAGCCGAGATTAAGCAAAAATAACCCTTTTTTCCCTCTTCAGACGATAAAAGAAATGAATTTATGTCTGCGAAAGTTTTAATCTTTGAAATATTTTAATTACACCTGGATATTTTAAACAAAAGAATAAATTTAAATAAATAGGTTTTTCTTTAAGACGGAATAATATTTTAGCAGTTAAATAAAGATTTAATGGGAATATGATATACCGGGATTTAATAGCGGAATTTAATAGGAATTTAAATAATAAAAGTTTTATTAAAGAAAGATGAATAGATTGAGCCATTTTTTGATTTAGGCAATTTGGAATAAATATTAGTATATGAATTAAGATCTTATAGGGGTTAATAGACTAGGGTTTTTAATTTAATAAGCCGGTATAATATACGGAATATTACTGAAAAAGGAAAATTTACATAAAATACTTTAAACATGGCGCAAAAATTTAAATTTTGTAATATATATAAGTGAATAATTCCCCGGGGTTTTTTAAAATTGAAATTTGAGATTTCTCTGTCTGAAATTTAAAAAAAAAGATATTTTAAAAATTAACGCTGCGAAAAAAAAATTAAGCCTTTAAAATTGCCAAAAAAGGGGAATTTATTTTTTAATTAAATCCATCTGAAAATAAAGTGTAATATTAAAATGAAAATTTTAAAGTTCCACCTGACAGATTCGAACCCATAATCTATTGTGTAGGAGACGAGCGCTCTACCACGGCGCTATCGGTCTTCTGAGATATTTGCTGAATCTAAGATTATGTTTTGAAATCGAAAAAGAACGAATTCGTTTAAATAAAATAATATAAGAATTTTTCAAAATTTTATGATTTTGGGTATGACAGGGGGTATTAAGCTTAATATAAAATAAACGGTCAAGTGCGACCATTATTCGCGCACAGAGGGTTTCGTAGAATAAATATATGAATTTGTAATTGTATTATAAAAAACGTTGCTAAAAGAATACTAAGACTGTAAAAAACTATACAACGTAGGGTTGGGTATAACTGTATATATTAGAAAAGTGTAAATGTGTATACCATGAAAGTTCAAAGAGATATGGAACCTAAATAATATCAAATATAGCTATTCGTATAACTCGTTTTTTTAATATTATCCTAATCTGTTTATGATGAACTTAATTCGGTACTGACAATAAAAGCAGTGCATAGTTAAATTTCATTTGGCATTTCATGAAACTAAATTCAGCGTAGTAATAACCTTTATTTCTACAATGTAGCTAAAACAAAACCTTTGTTCAAAGTTTAAATTTGGCATTGTGCTAAGCGCGCTTCGAATTGAGGTCTCAAAGTTGCAACGCCACCTTGGTCAGTGCCGCGTTTTTCCAGATAAGTGTTTAATTAACTTTTAAAGTCAATCGAGGCGTATTGAGAGATACAATCAATGCAAACTATCACGAATCCCACAGTATTTATGCGATTCATTCTAATTAAATCTTTCGAGGGCGATGCCCTTAAAAAACGGACACCTAATTTTAATTCCAAAACAGACAAACGGCACCAAGAATATTTAATTAAAATTTTCCTTTTATCATGTACGTGAAAATAACCAAGTTCGCACGTTCGTTTATAAATTCTGGTGTCAGTTCATTATTTCATACGTTTATAAATAGAATTACTCCGTGCCGGAAAGGATTAAGTGGTCGCAGGACTCTTAAAGCTTCAAAATTTAAGAAATTTTAATTTTTTTAGATGTTAAACTCCTATCTTTACTGAATTTTTTGATATAATTGTTTCCTTGAAATTCCCATTAGAACAGAGGTTTTGGATTTTAGAATTATACCCGCTCAATAGCTGAAGCGGCGTTTCCGAAACTTTAAAGTCATTATTTTCCAAATGGCGTTTTTGGGGCATAACGCGCAGGATACCTCAAAAACTTCTGAATATTTTTTCATGAAACTTTCAAAACATATATTTCATGTTAGTCTGTATAAACTGAACCTAAAATTTCCATTTTATTGTTCAAAAAAATATTTTTTTAGGTGATTTTACTGTTGAAAATTTCAAAATTTATAGTAGCTAAATGCAACATTGCATTAAAAACATAAAAATGCTTTAAATACAAATTTATTTAAGTTCAGGGAAATTATTAGAATCAGAAGTATAAGTAAGCAACAAAATTTTCATTCTAGTTGCAATATTTATTTTGTAATCCTGCGCGTAAACTGTTATGCCAATTTTTTGTTCGACAAATGTCTAACAGTTTCGAGCTCCCTATAAATACTAATTCTGTATCTTGCAATTTTTTAAATACATGAAACGAAAGAACATACTTATACCTTTCATCCCAATTGTGTTTTAAAATCATATACATTTTAAGACATTAAATGTTGAAAATGGTCTTTTTTTCATTTTTTCCACTTTTTGGAGTCCCGAGACCCCTTAAATTAGTATGTTTTTAACAATTTGGCGTTTATTGCTTTTATACTGTTACTGGACATTACATTACACATATATATCATTAAAAGTTGTTAACTAGGCATAGAGTACGCCACCCTTGTCCTTGTTTATGTCCAAACTGACCGTACCTTTAAGGGTTAATATCTCGGCTAATTACCGGTGATTTTTTTCGAAAATCATTATCAACAATTCTTTTATTCTTCTGCAACGATAGGTATATTCAGCGATGCTCAGCAATTTTTTTGAATGCCCATAAATCGAAATTTGTGTATAACAGAAAAATGCTAATTATTCAAAAACTATGTGACCTAGGGTAATCGCTATAATTTTCCGGCAAGATTTATATTAACGTCTACTACCTCTAATTTTTTCATAATTTTAGTTTCAGTAGATTTGGAAGTAGATGGGGGGGGGGGGGGACATATTTTTGCGCTACATTTTCAACAATATCTTTGAAAATATAATACTTAAAATTAAAAGGAATGTATTTTTGAGTTCAGCGTTACAAAAGCTTTCACAGGATACCCCACATGACATACAAAGAAAATACTTTTTTTTTTCAAGTAGCATAATTAGCCCCTCTACTTTTTTACTAAATATATTTATACTAAATATATTAATCTGAAAATATGTGGGTCAATGGTCTTTATTACTTCCCCGAATTTGAACTTTCCACGTTCCATAGTTTACGAGTAAAATGGCTGTGGCAGATAGACAGACAGACACAGGAGTGATCTTATAATGGTTCCGTTTTTACTTTTTAAGTACGGAACCCTAAAAATAAAATAAAACAATAAAATCAAGTCTGTAACTTAAATAGTTTCCGAGTACGAGCGCAGTGACGGACAGACAGAGACGCTAGACTATAAGGGTTTCGTGAGATGAACGAAACCCTATAACACATTGCGTTCATATTAAATCAACCGGTGGATGCTTCTGCATTGTGCGTGTCCCCCCCCCCCCAACCTACCCTATGTATTGTGCGAGTGTAGATGCGCGCCATGGACTTCCAATCCTTCGATCGTTTTTCTTCTGTCACAAGCATCTGAAACCTATTTGGTGATCATATTATGAAAGGGCATTAAATTCTCTGGAGCTAAAACCAACATTTAGTTTTAAAAGTTGATTTTTGGGAAAATTGCGTTCATTTGAACAAAAAAGTGCACCTTTTCTCCGCCTTTTAGAGTTTTAAGCTTAAAAAGTAAGAACGGAACCATTTAAGATCACTCGTGTGTCTGTCTGTCCGTCTGTCACAGCCGTTTTTCTCGAAAACTATGGAACGTGGTTGCCAGAGCTATAAAGGCTATTGACCCACATATTTATAGATTATTAGCCATTCACAAATATTTTTAAGAAAAAAATTAGGGAATGGAGAGCTAATTGAGTTACTTGATTTTTTTTTTTTTTTTTTTTTTTTTTTTTTCCATCGTGTGCTATAAAGATCTCATAACACCGAATTCAAAAATGTTTTTTTTTAAATTTTAGGTATTATATTTTCAGACATCATCGAAAATGTACTGCAAAAATATGTCCCGCCTCACATTCGAATCTACTGAAACTAAAATTATGAAAAAATTAGAGGTAGTAGTAGTTTATTTAAACATTGCAGGAAAACTACAGCGATTATATCCTAGGTTGCATAGTTTTTGAGAAAATTGAATTTTTTCGTTCACACAAACTTTACTTTGCGGGCGATCAGGGGAGTTGAGGGGCGCTGGAGGTACCTATCCATACGGAATCTTCAGAGGATTGTTGCTAATGATTTTCGAAAAAAAATTGTCAGGAATTCGCCTCGATATTAAAAACCTATCTAAAAAAAAAAAACAGCGGCACGAACCAAGGCGGCGGTGCAACTTTGCTACCTCTTTTCGAAGCGCGCTTGGCACAATGATATCTTTGTTGTACGGAACTCTTTTGTGCGTGCGTAAAATGACTGATTGACTTGACACTTGACGATTATTTTATGTTTTGCGAGCTCTAAAAATATTTAATCGATGAAAATTACACTTTTCGACTGTAAAAACTCCAGCAAAACCGATTAGATTTCTTTGAAATAAAGAATGAAGAAAATCGGCCCAATAGTTCTTGAAAAAAAATAGTCGCCTACTTTGAAAATCAGGGTTTTGAGAAAAACAAGTTTTAAATTTTACAAAAGCTTTACTTTCAATGAGCGGCATTACATTCAATGAGCAAAAAATATATACTGTTAGGAAGTGAAATATCACGAAATCGTTTTAGGGTAACAATCTACACACTAAAAAAAAAAAAAAAAAAAAAAAAAAAAAAAGTAAGTCTAAAATTTTGACCCAAGGAAATAGAACATCACCTTAAAGATGAATCGTAAAAACAAATTTAACAATTAAAGCCTATAAAGGTAACCATTTTACGTTCTTAAAATTCAGTACTATAAGAATTTCTCTGGTTTGTTTTTTATTTAATATGTTGACTAATTATCTTTCTTTCTTTTTTTTATAATTTTATTAAATTTCATGTGAATTAGATTAACGAATAACATGGTACGAGCAAAAATTTGAAAGAATTTGTGTATCCTGAAAAATTCGAACTTTTTGCATTCCGCGCAATTGATTCCGCGGGACGGAACCTCTGAAAATCGGGACACCTCGCAACATTAGTGGGAATATATCCGATATAACTTGGAAATTTAATTTCGAGCAACCAGAAAGACGCCCGATTCAAACCCGACAAAGTAATTTTCGTCGACCTGCACCTTAACGCTTTAGTCCGGAACCGACCCACAAAAATTGCTTAAGCACAAACCTGACCGGAAACAAGTAGTGAAAGAAAATTAATACTGCAGATAAATGCAATTATGGGAAAATATCTACAATGATATCTTCAATATAAATGTTATCTATTATGAAATAAACTTAATATGTTATGCATAATTACAATCAAATTTAAATACATAGTTATTTTCATAAAAAAAGTTCCAAAATTTTCTTATAAGAAAACGAGTATACTCGAAGTAGACCAGCAAGAAACGACCCAACCAGACCCGAAGTGACTCACGGCAGAAAAAGTAGAACCAAACCGAGCCGCTATGTTCGAGTAAAACTGATTACTTGAACCGATGCAGACAGTTTAAGTTCTAAATAATCAGAAAGTCTACCAGCAATTCACAAACTTTCAGGGTGCATCGCATCCCCCACCCCCTAAGAGGAATGGTATTTTTTTATCGCCTGCTCTAATTGTCGAAAATTACATATTTTTAATATTAATTAAGTAATTGATACTGGGGCATTCTCACAATCTTTTGACTTTTAAGCCCCCAAATAATAATTTTTGTTTTAGTACATATTCTTTTTTTTTTTTTTTTTTTTTTTTTTCATATACTGGGGAACATCCCATTGCATGACTGCATAACAATATTAACGAGATAAATAAGTTTTGGACGATGTTGGGGGGGGCTCCAAATATCCAGGAAAACTTTTATACCGTCCCGTGTCCCTGATGCTGATTTTTAAGTTTGGAGCTGTCTGTATAAAATTGTTTCAATAAAAGTAACTTTTTTTCCGAAACTGGGACTATTGTTTTATATAAATATGTAGCAAAAAATTAACCTGCACACATTTTTACGGTTGTTATTATTATTTTTTTTAACTCTCCCCTGGGTTTTAGATTCCTTACCGTCTTTCTTCTAAAATTATACAGAAAATCACTTCAGATGCAGCCACAGAATTTTTTTCAAGCTTTTTCTCATGCAGAAGTATGCTAGAGGAAAAATGTCTAAAATTCTTTGACAGGAAATTTACTGCAGAACTTAAATCAGCATTTAAATATCAATTTCAAGCATCGTGGCTTTATTGGTAGTCTTACCGTCCCCAAGGTTTATTCCTGCACTTTTCGAGGTAAATTTTTTTTATATATTTATTTATTTAATCCAATGTAAATAACTGTTTCTAAAAATCAATGAACATTGTGGCTATCACAGAGTCTTAACATGATTTGCCTAAAAATAGGTGGTAATTTTCCTTACCATCCATTTTTTCCTATACCGTCCCCATTTTTTTCCCTTACCGTCTTTTCTTTAACACCCCTTTAAGATATATCAATGTTAAACCAAAATTTTCTACTAAAAATACTACATTATTATTATTTCTTATTTCAATATCCTGTGGGTACTATGCAAATTCACTATAAGTAAAAATTAAGAAGAAAATAAAAAGTTATAGTAGTAAAATGGTAAGGAAAATTAAACCCGCAAGTTTAACTTAAACCTCAGTTAAATTAAAAAAAAAAAAAAAAAAATTCGTGGCTGGGCATTTTTTCTTTATTTTGAATCATCAAGGCATTCGTCTATAGGTTTAAAATGTTATTTTAGCAAGTTTAATTTCACCAGATTTTTATTCCTGAAAGTCAAAAGATTGTGAGAATGTCATACTGTATAGGCAGCTTTGGTTTTGAAAGCGTAAGTTCATTGTTTAAACAATGACAAATCTGCAATTATTTTTCCAACATTAACCCCTTGAAGGGCGGCGAGATACATTATAGGGGAGGGTAGTACACAGTGAGACGAAAATTATTATTACTTAACAAATGGCGACGATTTTTATTCTTTTGAAATTTTTTTTGCTACATCTTTAAGCTACAGAAATGCACTACACATTAATGTAAAAATGGTTTTAAAAAAGTTATTTATAAAAGCACAAAAACAGCATAACGGAGTATCGAAAATTGTCTCATTGTGTACCACATGTAGTACACAGTGAGACAATGTATATATTTTCATAAATCATACATTTTTATACTCTATCAATAATTTTCTACAGTTTATGATCTCTAATTAATATTTCTAGATTTTCAAAATATTAAAAATATGAGCCTCGGGTGGACAATGGCAGACCTTGGGCACCTTCAGGCAAATTTTCAGCCTCTTAAGTTTAGTAAATTTCTCTAGCCATCGCATGCCCACACACACAGAGAGAGAGAGAAAAACCTTCTTTTATTAATAAATAACTTTTTTAACATCAGAACCACATAGTAAGTACACAATAAGAGACGTCTCACTGTGTACTTTCATTTCGTTGTAACAAAATGGATGCCACACCGGTTACATCAATTTCATCGCTTTAAAAAGTTCATGTCGTTTTGCCGAAATAGTCTATTATTAGATATAGCTAGGTTTGGTTAAGTAAATATATGTCATATTGAAGGAAATAAACTCTAAAATAGACGTTTATGTAACTTTAACCACTATAAAATAAGGAATTATTTACTATTTTGTCGGACGAGTAACTGAAGTGCCGAAACTACATCCACGTGTTGCATAAGATGAGGTCGTTATGTGTGTGTGCCAACTTGAAGAAAAAGTTACAACTATATGTCAAAGTGGCTGCTGCCTCACTGTGTACACCCCTACCCTATAACACTATTTTAATCAAGATTTGCACCAGAATCTTTTAATTAAATTTTACTTTTATAACTTCGGCAAAAAAAAGTTGTAAAATTGCATTTCCTTATTTTTAAATAAAATTTTTAGAAAATTCCGACGTGAATTCAACATTACAGAAACACGATTACTTGCCACTGAAAGGGTTAAGGAGAAACGAATGCTTGAGTTAATAATTTTTTTATCATTGGAGGCACAATATTTAGAAATATACAAAAAAAAAAAAAAAAAAAGAAAAGAAAAGAAAAGAAAAAGTAAAGGTGACATCGGTCAATATATAGTTTAGAGGTCTGCACGGACCGAAATTTCCGGGCCCGGCCCGACTCATAGAAAAAAAATTCGGCGCGGTCCAGCCCGGTAAAAAAGTTTAAAATTCGACCCGAGCCCGGCACGGCCCGGTTTAACAGCTAAAAGTTCGGCCCGAGTGAATTTCTACAAAACATTGATCTTTACGTCGATTTGATTACAAATTTGTCTCGTACGAGGAGTTCTGACCAAAAATATTTATCTTAGCTTTTTTGTTTCATGTTTATAATCTTCATTGTTATAGAAGTGCCGCAGGCTGCGATATTTATATTTTTAATGAATCTCTATTTCTTGTATGTAAATTTTTCAATTATTATTAATATTATTATTATTAATCCATATTCCATGTATTGAAGTGTTAAAAATCTGAAAAATGCTATACAGTAAAATCTTCTAAGACGGAATTGCATAGAAAAAAAAATGCATTATAGATATACTTGCTTTCTTAGCAAGTGTAAATATATTATATATTCTTTTCTTACACGTAATACATTAATTTTGCATGGATCAACACTTTTTCGGTTTAAAAAAGGATTCCGTCATAGGCAGGTTCTTTCTCACACGTTTTACTATATTTTAATTTAGCTATATTTTAATAAGCGTAGAAATCTATTATTCTTTAAAAATAATAAATTTTAATGTTTAATTGTAGAATAATGGCGATTTAAAAGTGTATGCATTTTTTGCAAACATTTTTCGGCCAGGCCTAATTTTACTGACTTTTGAAGAGACTAGGCCACGCCGAGACAATGATTTTCATACGGGCTGAGTCAAAACTAAGACTGAAAATTTTGGACCGCGAAGACTGAAAATGAAACCAGTCCCGGCTCTGTACAGAAAAAATAAGTTAGGCCCGGACCGATCCTTCAGAAAAAAGCAAGGCCCCGGACCGGACCGGACCGGACCGGCCCGGCCATTAAAAAATAGTCACTAGGCCCGGCCCGAGCCTTTAGTAAAAAGTATGGCCTGGGACCGGCCCGAGTGCCGTGAATGAAAATAGACCCGAGAAGATCTCTGTATAGTATATACCAAATTTATGTTCAAAATAAAATGAAAATTTGTTTTTCGTTGACAGATTTCCGTCTAGCGGCAAAGTGCAGTATCTTGTGGTTAATCTCGTGGTTAATCTCATCTAATGTTTATTGTTCAGCAATCACACCCATAGCCAAATGGCGCATTTAAGCAAATGTGATTTGGCGCAAGGGTGTTTTACAAAACCTTTAATGATATTCACATTCACCTTAAAGGCCATTGTAGTCATGATAGCAACGTTTGGTAGTGGACCCAGTCATGGAAGATTAATCGAATATGAAGAAAAAAAAAGAAAACAAAAGAAAGAAGGAGGAAAACGCTTTTTTTCCCCTTGTGAAATTGCTATTACCAAGCTACTGCCAATTGTGGTAAATCTGTTCCTTTCTCCTCCGTTACTTTATATTCTAGTAGCAAACAGATGTTCATTATCACGATAGTTTTTTTTTTTTTAATTTACGCTTGAAAATCATTTAAGTAATAAAATGTCAGTAAATTGAACTAAAGTTTTCAAACAAACTTCATTTGAAAGTACAGTCCTCCCCGTTTAAACGAATATCGACGGTTCCAGAAAAAATATTCGATTAAGCGGGATATCTGATTAAACGGGGAGTCATAACTGTAATATTTAATGCGTAATAAAAAGCCAAAATGACCATCTACGGTACATTTAATTAACAGCATAATAAATCGTTAATAGAATAACATAAACTAAAATAAATACAAATGCTAATGTAAAGTAAATAGGTATTAATTTAATGTCAGTACATACATTTATATGATTTACATCATACTTAATGCAGATCGTTTGAATTTGGTCAAAACTTTGCTATTTCTAATTTACGTTACTTATACTGCCTTAAAAAATCGTATAAAGTGGTTTATTTAAGTGGAATTTTAAAGGAGTAAATATCGAGATGTTTTTCGAATGAGTGCAAAATATCACAACTACCATCTCGTGTCTCGAAATGACGGCGCATTGACATTCAAGCCTGGTTAACAGCAAGAAGTGATGGTGGGGAAATCATTTGACCGGTCCATTATACGCTTACTGGCCGAAATCATTGCAGGAAGAACTGAAAATTTGTTTTCAGCGTAAAGGAACCGAAAATGACAAAAGGTGGAAGGAAATTCCAGCTGAAACGTGCTTTCCGTGTCTATTTTCAAACATCGGTCACACAGTTGTTATTCGATTAAGCGGGGACCTTCGTAAAAAGTATTCGGTATAAGCGGGGAAAAATAACATAGAACCAATAGGAATAAATTCGGTTCCGGAGGATTCTATTCGAATAAGCGTGTTATTCGATTATCCGTGACCCGATTAAGTGGGGAGGACTGTACATTTTTTCCCCTATACGATGGCCCCCAAATTTATATCATGAAATATTCAGAAGTGAATGTATGAGCAATAAAAGTGAAAGCTATAGTGCGGGTCGTTGCCACCATCATTATAAAATCGGCGTACTACGCTTTAGGATAAGTAGTAGGAAAACGACAGTACGGGGTCAGCAGGCGGGACCGCGGGACCAGCACGCAGGTGCCGCCTCCCGCACCCCCGCCGGTGCCTCACCCTCGTTCTGCCTCCGGTGCCCCAACCCTCATGCCGCCTCCGGTCCCTCAGCCATCACAGCAACGCCCCCTAGCAGGGAAAATGGCGTTTTTTGGAGATTTTTCTACTGTAACATGAAGGGTGAACGTTAGATTGACGAGATTATCATGATATAGGATGAAAATTAAATTTACACTTTAGGTTTGAACAACCTTTACAATAATGAATATTATTAATTAAACAAAACAATGGAAAATATCAATTTCTTAGGGAAAAGGCTGATTTCTGCAGGTTTTTTTCAACTACAAGATCAGAATATCAACTTAAATGGGAAATGTTAAACATATATTTGAATTTTGAATGATTAACACCTTAATGAGTATTACTAATTAAACAAAACAATTGAAAATATCAATTTTTAAGGAAAAAAGCTGATTTCTGTAGATTTTTCTCAACTACAAGATCGGATATCAACTTAAATGGGGAAAGTTAAACACACATTTGAATTTTGAATGAACAACACCTTAATGAGTATTATTAATTAAACAAAATAACAAAAATATCAATTTTTAATGGAAAAAAAGAAGATTTCTTAGGACTTTTTTCTAATAAAAGATCAGAATATCAACTTAATAAGGAAAAAAAAAATAATCATATATATTTGAATTTTGAACAACCATTACCTTAATGAGTATTATTAATTAGGCAAAACAATGGAAAATATCAAATTTTAAGGAAAAAAGCTGATTTCTTTAGATTTTTAAAGCTATAAGATAAGAATAATAACTTAAAAGATAAAAGTGAATCATATATATTTGAATTTCGAATAATCAACACCTTAATGAGTATTATTAATTATGCAAAATAAGAAAAAATATCAATTTTAATGGAAAAGCAGATTTCTTTAATTTTTTTTAAACTATAAAATGAGAATATCATCTTTAAAGGGAAATTTAAACATATATTTTCATTTTTCAACAACCATTACCTTATTACCATTAAAATATTGCTAATAATATTAATAACCATTAAAATATGGCTTTTTTAATGAAAAAAAACCGAATTTAAACAAATTCGGTTAACATTTACACTACTTTCAGATTTTATCATGCTTTTTAGACGTTAGTTATGTAATATTTAATTCGTTAGATGACTATACCCCAAGATATAGTCAATCTAATTTCCTTAATTTTAGCCGATTCCACAGAATTTTTTCGATAGGGCTGTATAGTATACTAATAGTATAAGACAATAATTCCAGCTCCCATTCACTGCACGCTACCCCTAGCATTCTGCATACTTGGGGGGGGGGGGGATAACAAACCTTCTCTTACGTCTCATTCGAATCCATTATTAGTTCGTGTTTACTGCATCTGGTAAATTACAAAGGTTTATAAGAAAATCTTTCCATTCAAGAAAAATATATTTTTTTTAATGTAAAAAGAGACTGAGTTCTTTACAACTTTAATATGAAGAATATAAACTAATATTATATTTTTGAACAATCATTACCTTAAAGAATATTAATAATTAAGCAAAACAATAGAAAATATCAATTTTTAAGCGATAAAAGCTGATTTCTTATGAAATTTTCAACTGTAACACGGGAATACCAACTTCTAAGAGAAGAGTTAAACTTATATTTTAGTTTTATAAAAAAAAACTTAATAAATATCATTATTTAAACAAAAAAAAATATATATATATATATATATATATATCAATTTTCAACGAAAATGTGATTTTTTTACGCAAATTCTCAACTTTGAAATACATTCGTTTATATATTTATATTATTAAACTTCAACTATTAATAGTTTAACTATTTATATTATTAAACTTTAGCTATCTTTAGAAGCTTGATTGTCTTTATATAGTATTCATATTTATATCTATTCACATTATGGCTATATTTCAGATCTTACAACCAATAGTACAAATTTCTTTTCTATGTTGGAAACATTATTAATCAAATTACCGTATGTTTCACCCTACATTTCAGAGATTTCCGAATTATCAACCACCAAGTTGTTTAAAATATAAATACTATCTTTAATGTTTACACAGTATACATGACTAGTCTGACTTATTCTGTTCGTATTATTAATCAAATTATCGTATAATTCACCTTGCACTTCGAAGATTTCTGAACTATTGGAATACTTATCTACATCAGACTCGATTCTTGTCCTTATATATTTTAACATTACATAATTTTAACAACTGTATCTATCCATTTACCAGAAAATTATTAAATCATAGAACGATCACACATCAAGTTGTTTCGAATATGAATCCTATCTTTAAAGTTCTTTTATGATACAGCGTATACGTAAATACAAACTATAATTTTTCTCAACCAATCTATATGAAATTCCAATCACATAAGAAAAAATTTTATGTAACATTTTTTTCATTAGCATTGCTTAGATCATTTCCCCATTGCTTTTAAAAATAGCAGATACCCATTTTTGAACTAATTTTCCAAGAACTCTAACATAAATTACGTCATTTCCTTATAGAAAGTCTTGTTTTCTCAAAATTTCTTGAAATTTTAACAAAGAATTTACCTTTATGACAATACTTATCTACATCAAACTTGATTCTTTCCCTATATATTTTGACTTCACATAATTTTACCAACTATTTTTATCCACACTTTACACATTATCAGAAAATTATTACAGAAATATTATTATCATATGAATCAGTAAAGGAAATTAAATATATATTTGATATTTAATAACATCCATACACGAAAATTACCACCCAGTGAAATTACTAATAATCAATTAAAACAACTAACTAACAGATTAAATGCAATCTATTAGAAACATATTTTTCCATTCATTAGTTAAAGTCTTAAGTCAGTGAAAAATTGCATCGTTTTTCTCAAAATGTTTTAAAAATTAACAAATAAATGGCAAATATACAAGTTCTCAAAATAACTCCATACTTTTCGCAAAAAATTACAGTAGCCAAAAAATAAATAAATAAATAAATAAATAAATAATTTTTTAAAATATTTACAAAGTAAAAAATTTAAAAAAAACACAACATAACATATTGAAAAATATCATTTTTTAAACAAAGTATTAAAAATATATAATTTAACTTCTAGCTTAACCACCATCAACACTATCTCTTCTCAGAATATAATAATCTAAGATTTACTATGACAAAATTTCTTAACAACACTTATTATAAAACTGACTTGTACGCATGCGCATGTTTACCACGTGACCAAAACGATCGACAATAATAAAAATTTTCGAAAAGCAACGCAACATTTCTCATTTCCACTGTTAGACTGGTGAGGGAAGGTAACTCGGAAAGCAGCGCAGCATTTCTCATTTCCACTGTTAAACTTGCGAGGGAAGGTGACATTAAGTGCGCAACTCTGATAAATTTCCAGATTTTGATTCAAGAGAGGAATCAATTTCTTCATTGGTGAATAAAGTAAGTTTTAGTATATCATTACAATATATATATATTAATAATAAAAAATTAAATTTAAAAAAATCAAAAAACCCGACTGGGTAAAAAGCGAACAAATTCATTATTTCTCATCAATGTGAAACTATTTGTTTTTTCAATTCCTACTATTAGCTCACACTCTCGCTATATATATCTTGTTCAAATTTTCAACCGTTAATAAAATACTTATTATTCATCCAATCAAGTTCAAATAATTTTTTTTAAACTTGCAGTGGATGACACTTGATGTTAATCCAGTTTCTTTTTCAAATATTAATTCATTAATTGCATTAAAGTAATTAATTTTCAATAATCGAGAGAGCCCTCTTCTTCATCAAGGTATTTTAAGACTGACAGAGCCCTCTTCTTGATCAAGGCATTTTAAGTGCCACTCAGGAGGAAAGAAGAATGGGAGGAAAAAAATTCTCTTATTGACCTAAGTAGGAATTGACTTAAAATATTTTTTTTATATTACTTACCTATATTTTTTTATTTGTATTGATGACTTTTAAGTTGTGTTTAATTGTTAGTCGCTAACTATAAACACTATTTTGATGAGGTCTATAGATGTCTATGATGGTTAGAGTTGCAGTAAAGCTAGAGATTCTACATACACAACTTCCAGGTTGTATAATATTTTAACGGAGCTTCTGATTGTAAAATAGCCAATGAAACATAGTCTTCATTTTGAAAGACCTATCCAATGATATGCCACTCAATAGGGTGCGTAAATATTTTTTTCATCTCTACCGCCATTTTGTATTTTAAGGCCGCCATTTTGTATTTATAAAAAAAACAAAACCTAGTCTATAACCATCGGGCCGTTAAGATGAATTGATAGAGACCTCATTCATTAAAATCCATCCAGCCGTTGGGATGTTTCGAGGGTATAAAGAAATCCACATACACAGATACGCGTGAAATACATAACCCTTCTTTTCAGTCGGGTAAAAATAAATAAAATAAATAAATGATTAATTTGCCTATTAAATATTTTCTCTGTATATAAATATATATGTTTTGTTGTGTAGATGTTGCAACAAGATGAATCAAAACAGCAGCAAACCTCTTTATCAGAAGTGAATGATCCGAATGATTCGTCTTTGGTACATATAAAATTAATGAATAATAAATATGTGAGTACTTATATGTGAAATATTAGAATCCTTACACTAAACATAATTAGAATAAATTTACATTAAAATATTTTACCCTGCATTTTTTAAGAAGTGTTTTTTATCTGTAATATTAGAGTGAATTCTAACTGTTTACATTAATTTCTCTTTCAGACGTGCTCTATGTGTGATAAAAAACTTTACATTTAAAGGGAATTTAAAAGAACATATACTGATCCATGCCAATGAAAAGCCATTTACTTGTGAGGACTGTAAAAAACTGTTTACAAGAAAGCGGGAATTAAGGCTGTTCTCAAATCCAAAAGGGCAACTTCCTGACATAAGTTTTAATTTATTTTTGTTCGAAAACACATGAAACTAGCTGGTGTTGTTGTTCAAAAACTATGTCATCGAGCTGTTTTTTCCATTTTTTTGCAAACGCAATAGATCTTTCAGAAAATAATGTCAAAGTGGGCGTTTTGAACGGAATTTCTGCGCGAAGGGAGAAAGAGCACTCAAGAGCGGGCGAAAAACGGGTTTGTCACGTGATCGAATTCGCTTATAACTCAATAGGTAATTGACTGATCAAAAAATGGAAAAAACAGTTCCATTCCAAATCGCTTTCATGGCCAGGCTTTCCAATTTTATATCTTTCCGTTAAAAAATGAATTTGTAAATATGTCAAAACGTTTTTCGCTTGTTGAGCAGAGCAGTTAAGAACAGCCTTAAGATAGCATATGATGACGTATGATACTATATCACCTGCTGTATGTGAAATTTGCAAATTATCTTTTACTAGAATATCTGCTCTAATAACTCATATGAAAACACATTCAGTTAAAAAATTGTTTAAGTGTGAAAAGTGTGAGAAAATTTTCGATTATCGTTATAGATTAAATAGGCATATGTTTAGTCACAATCGCCAACAATTAGCTTGTAATGAATGTAAGAAAATGTTTTCAAGTGAAGATAGGTTAAACCGCCATTTGAAAGTACACCAAAACCTACATTATACATGTGATCAGTGTAAACGAAAATTTAGTCAAAAATCAAATTTAAATCAGCATTTACGTACACCCCCATACTAAAAAAAACCTCTTGTTCCTGTTAGGGATGAAATACCACTACCCAGCGTCGAATTTAAAAGGTTAAGGCATCAAACATCGGCTTTCGGAGTGTTTAAAACTATCTTTTCATCCTGAGAAAAATGAAGAAGGCTGCTTAATCACTTTTCATTGTAATTTGAAACCCGAGTTACAATACAATCTTCAAGACGAGATATGAGCAAAAAGAGCAATTAAATGGTTTACAAAATCTTGTTTGAGTGCGAAAGAGGTGAAGGTGATATTGAAACAATCACATCTTATTTTAGAAATGACTGTTATATTGATCTTGTTGAAAATAGTATTACAAATCATACTAACGAGGGATATAAAAAATTAACCTATCATTTGAAGAATTTAACACCCAAGGATCAGATTGGAGACTTCGAGAAATTGTCTGTTTAGGAATCAATATTTCAAAGTATAACCCCTTAGGTAGAAATTGATTCTACATCATGTAAAAGATATGTTCTTTTTAAATACTGCATTAAATTATGTAATTATAAAATTTCTGTATTTAGAATATGTACCACATGATCATCAAAAAGCGAAAGTTGGAAAACAAACATACTGTTGTAAGAAATTTTTAGACAACAAAGTTTTTGTTACTTGTGATTTTCTAATTGATATGAATGTAGATATTATTCACAATGTATTGTTTAAATGCTGATAATAAATATACACATTTTTTAAATTATGTATATTTGTATGTTTATTTTTATAAAACCTACTCCGTTATTGTAACTTATACACAAATCAACATTTTTACCAAGGAATATAGATCCACACTCAACAGAAATAATCAACAGTTAATATATATATATATATATGAACGATAAAATGTACATGTTAGGGGGAAAAAATCATACAAAACCACGAAAGTTAACAGATGAATAAAAAATATGCAAGTTAGCAAATTAATTCCAATGTTTTCTGAATGACATTTCTTAGTGCTAAAACCATTTTTCATATTAAAACTAGTATGAGTCATTTGAGCAAAAGCCCATATTATTAGCCAAACTATCATATGTCCCAAATTATCATATGTTTCACCTTGCATTTCAGAGATTTCTGAATTTGCATCCATCAAGTTGCTTAAAATATGAATACTATCTTTATAATTTTTAATGATACATAGTATACACAAATACAGTATTTAATTTTAACTAAACATTTTATATTTCAACCTATTTTTCGAAACAGAACTATATGAATTTTACCACAATTACTCAT
Source organism: Maratus speciosus (assembly GCA_963932465.1). Classification (NCBI taxonomy): domain Eukaryota; kingdom Metazoa; phylum Arthropoda; class Arachnida; order Araneae; family Salticidae; genus Maratus; species Maratus speciosus. Next base: position 199,952,978 of record OZ010787.1, on the reverse strand, counting down.
CATCATCACAGAACGATTTATGCTTCACACATTCGCATCTATCGCTTATCATTCCAATAACTACCACATTAAATTCCAACTATTACATAAAAAACTTCAACGGATGAATGAAAAAATACGCATGTTAACAAAATAATTTCATATTTTTAAAATAATTTCATAGTTTTCTAGAAATATTTACAAAAATATTTATAAAGTAAAAAATTTTCAAATGTAAAAAGAAAAAAAATCACAAAAGTAAAAAATAAATTACAACATAACATTTTTACAACTTTTTTTTTTTTTAAACAAAACTGAATTTTTTTTTTTTTTTTTTTTTTTACAAAAGTGAAAAAAGAATTTTACAATTTTTTTTAAACAAAGTAAAAAAAAAAAAATTACTACTTAAAAAAAAAATATATATATATATATATATATATAAAATTTACGAAAAAAAGCTTCAAAAAATGGTATTTTAAATAATATTATAATAGTTAGCTAACCATTATACTTTATATTTAAAATACCATTTTTTTAAAAACTTTTTTGTAAACTTTTTTTTCGTAAATCTTTTGTAATTTTTTTACTCCCTCAGTCCTAAATTAGTTGTCACATTTGAATACTTTTCTACCGATTATTGATATTGATGATTTAATGAATTTGTTTGAACATTTTTCAGAGATTTCTGGATGCCATGCTATCGATCATCAACATTTACTTACCCTCCTCACCACCTTAAATCAGTACAAAATAATTTTAAAAAATCCAGGGTTCGCACACTCTTAAGCCACGCCCCATTTTGTAATGATTCGCATAAAACTATCTTCTAGTTAATGATTCGTGAATTTATTAGGAAGAAAATTATCTTTCTATGTTTGTCTAGTACCACGTGTGCCTGACTTACCCTATATGTCTGGTATATTTGTTGTAGAATCCTTACAAAATGGGACGTGGCTTAAGAGCGTGCGAACCCTGTAAATTTGCTTTGAAAAATCTGTCACAAAATAAGTGCTATATTTGTGGGAAAAAAATGAGAATGAAAATACCAAGTTGTGATTATTTTAATAACAAATAATACAATTTTAACTGATTTTTAAGGAATTTTTTGCACATAATATTGTTTCAGGTGTACATATCAGGTTTCGCGGAAGATTTTGACGACGAAGTTTTTCTTTCTTGAGATGAGTTATTTTGTAACAGTTGCCTCCGCTTGACAGCATAATGTTTTCCATACATGTTTGCAAAGTTAAAAATACCTTTTCAAGCTTTTCCATTTCCATATTTTGAAAAGCGGTTTCAACAGCATCAATTAAGTTGTCAATATTGTTTGTGGGCATCTGATGTTGCAATGACTGTATTGCATTAAAAACCCCGAGATCAAGTACATTTAAATCCGGACTATTCGGAGGTTGACATTGTAGTTGCAAATTCCATTCATCTTTTAAGCATTCTTCTGTGATACTGGGATCATCCACTGCCAAATGAGGTTTCGCATTGTCCTGTTGTATGTATATAGGACTCAATTTTTCACTAGTTGGAAATTTTTCACGTATAGCCGGTAAAACTTTTTCCATAATCATTTTTCGGATTTCTTCTTTGTTAACAATTTCTACAACTTTTGTCACAGCAGTTCCTTTTGCATGATTTTTCGAGTTTCTTTTTGCATTTTCTGAATAAACAAAAGGTCATATTCCAATCTTTCCATCAAACATTTCGTTTGTATTCGAGTTCCATCTTGGTCTTGCCACCGCTGCCATAAACATTACTTTGGTAATTAACTTTTGCTTTTGCAATGCCTCGAAGGTTCAGTTTCATCTAGGGTGATGTAAAATGAATTACTGGTTATCGTAATTTCAAAACTTTTCCTTCCTTGAGAATCCTGTGTAATGTTGATTTAAGAATGCTAACAGCACATGATAAACTCCGAAGTGATTGTCTTCGTTTTATTGGGATATCTTTGATTTTGCTGAATTGCTGAGAAAAATCTTTTTTTCTTCGTCCGCATTTACCAGTTTTTTGTGACTTTACATTGTAAACTCCATCATCTGTTATTTTTTATGTCTTTGCCCGCTTCCACAAACGGGATATTGTTCTACGATGAACATTAAATTTCATCGCTGCAGCATTTACAGAAACATGGTTCAGTTTATCATTTTTCCAATGTTGCAATAAAAATTGCAATATAGCGTTACGCTCTTCATTATTCATTTCCTTCTTTTGGGCACTTTCTAAATTATTATTCATAATTGCAATTTTCGTCACCTCTTATTCCCATTAGTTCACCTTCAAGTTAACATTTTTTCCAACACCTAGTTACCATATTATATTCATTGCAATATAATTTTACTAGTGTTGATCTACTAAACTGCATCGGAAGTTTGGACTAAATTTTCAATCCAAATGTGACAACTAATTTGGGACGGAGGGAGTATTATTTTTTTAAGCAGAATTTTTTCTTTCACTTTGAAAAAAAAAAAAAAATTGAAGAATTTTTTTTCACTTTTGTAATTAAAAAAAATTGTTTTCACTTTCGTAAAAAAATCACTTTTGTAAAAAAAAAAAAAAAAAAAGTATGTTGTATTTTTTTCTTTTACTTTTGTGATTTTTTTCTTTCTACTCCTAATTTTTTTATATAAATATTTTTGTAAATATAACTAGAAAGTTTAAAAATTATTTTGTGAAATTGTATATTTTTTCATTCATCTGTTAATTTTTGTAAATATTTCTAGAAAACAATGAAATTATTTTAAAAATTTGAAATTATTTTGTTAACTTGAATATTTTTTCATTCATCTGTTGAAGTTTTTTATATAATAGATGAAATTTTATGTGGTAGTTATTGGAATGATAAGCGATAGATGCGAATGTGTGAAGCATAAATCGTTCTGTGATGATGATGAGTATTGTGGTAAAATTCATATAGTTCTGTTTCGAAAAATAGGTTGAAATGTGAAATGTTTAGTTAAAATTAAATAATGTATTCGTATATATTGTGTATCATTAAAAACTATAAAGATAGTATTCATATTTTAAACAATTTCATGGATGCTAATTCAGAACTCTCTGAAATGCAAGGTGAAACATGATAATTTGGGAGATATGATAGTTTGGTTAATGATATGGGCTTTTGCTCATATGACTCAGACTAGTTTTAATATGACAAATGGTTTTAGCACTAAGACATGTCATTCAGAAAACATTGGAATTAATTTGCTAACTTACATATTTTTTATTCATTTGTTAAAGTTCGTGGGTTAGTAAGAATTTCTTTTTTTTTTTCACTAACTTGTACATTTTATCGTTCATTTATAAAAAAAAACATACACACAAAATTTATATATATGTACTAGGGGGCTCAGGCCCCTGCTCGCTAAGGCGCGCCACACACCAGAGAGACATGCGACAATAATCGTGAGACATGAGGCAAATTCTGCTGTTCAAACCGGTTTTTTCTTTGTTAAGAGGGTGAAATTGTCGGATGCCTCACGCTTTTCTGCCGCATGTCTCCCTGGTGTGTGGCGCGCCTAACGCTCGCCAACCCCCACGAATTGCTACGCAATTCATATTGGGATCGCTTCGCTCGCTCGCCTTTATTTATGTCAACTCTAGCCAGAATGAGTGCTATCATAAATCATTACAACATATTAAATTTACAAATATTTTTATTGTATAAAAAAGTAATGGAAAACTGTTGAAAATGTAAATAAAAACGTACCTTGGAAACAGAATAAATTAAAAACCTTAGTGAAAACAATAAAAAATATTTTTAGTTGGGCCGCTATGAGATCCGAGCAAGCAACATATGAAATTTACAAATATTTTAATTCATAAAAAAGTAATTGAAAATTTTGTTGAAAATATAAATAAAAATGCATTTATCAAAAGTTTGGAGCTGTGACTTGTTGATCATCCTTGAGAAAGCTAAGCGAACAGGAAATTGACGCCGTTTAAATTTAAATGGCATGTTAGTGTCAGATGGGGTCTTTCTCCTTTCATTTTGCCTATAGTATTGAAAATCACGGCTTAAATTAATTTAAAACTATGTGCTATGTATCACGCTATCGAAATGTAAACAAAACGTTTTCGCCTGTGTCTAACCTTGGATCAAAAAGCTACGTCACCGTAAAACGGACCTATAGCATTCATGTATTGCTCAAACTGTTTGCGTTAAAAGAGAGATCCTGTCTGGATTTTGATTTGCTGAGTGGGTTGGGACATGTGACCGTAACTACCACTGAGAAACGTCGCTTTGGCTGTTGCCAAATAGCAAGCTATAAATACAGCCCTTTTTTAGCGCTACGTAAGAGAAATATATATATATAGATATTTATATATATTACAAAAAAAAGTATGTGTGTGTGTATGTTTTCCCATACATTATACACTATTTATAAAAAACACATATAAAAAATTAAAATACCATTACGGAGGGTTGAGGTCGGGAATGCTAAAAAAAAGTTTAAAACCTTATATGCTTATATATGTGTGAGCCTGTATATGTGTATGTGTATATGCTTATATATTGTATGGATATATTAAAAACAAACCCACGGGGTATCATGCATTTAACATCATAAATTTCTCATAAATTTCCACATATTGCTTCATAATACAAGGATATATTTTACTATCTCAATATTCCTCATTGTTTTTTTAAATTTTCACATTTAGTCACATAATACAAGGCTTTATTTTACTATCTCAAAAAAATTTTCCTCACTGTTTTTTAAATGTTATTTATATTCTCATTTTTTATATTATAATACTTTGTCTTTAAATTAGTTAATTTAATCAATTGCCCTTCTATTTAATTATTTTTACATAATTCTTTATTTTCTTTTTTATTATTTATTCCTATTCTTTATTTTATTTTGTATTTACTCAGTATTTATCAAGTTTATTCCTATTTTTTTTTCATTCTACTTTAACTAAATGATAATCTAAGTCATTTCTTTATTTCTTCAATAAATTTCATTCCTTTTTTTGGGTAAAGATGGCAGCACTAAACATTATTGTTAATACTCCAGTTCCAATTTACATTTTTTTGTTTCTCACACCAGATGGCATCAAAGTTATGGGTTTCAGTCAGATATTCAACTGTAGGCCCACATGTTAAAATAGTCCTAACTCTGTTTTTCCTTCCAGACATGCTGCAGATTTTCTTCCTAGTATGTAATTTAGGTATTGAGCTCTATTAATTTTTAATATCCTGTGTGAGGTATATTTTTTTAGATCTCTTGAATATTTATTCTCTATTTTCTGTTATGTTTGCGTTATAAGGAGCTAAATTTTGTAATTTTAGGCTAAATGCCGACAAAATTGAATGAAATAACGCATCTTCTATGAATGAACCCACAAGCTCCTCTGACGATTCGGTGGGCAATTCATAGTTTCTTATTTTACATACTGGTTTCCTGTGTTCATATCTAATTCATCTTTAGTACTTTATGAATTTATTCATATATTTGTGATTTCAAATTTATTATATATAACTGTTGAATATTTCTGTTGAGTGTGGATCTATACTTCTTGGTAAAAATGTTGATTTGCGTATAAGTTACAATAACAAGAGTAGGTTTCATAAAAATATACGTAATTTAAAAAATATATATATATTTTATCAGCATTTAAACAATACATTGTGAATAATATCTACATTCACATAAATTAGAAAATCACAAGTAACAAAATGTATGTTGTCTAAAAATTTCTTACAACAGTATGTTTTTTTTTTCCCAAATTTCACTTTTTGATGATCATGTGGTAAATATTCTAAATACAGAAATTTTATAATTACATAATTTAATTCAGTATTTAAAAAGAACATATCTTTTACATGATGTAGAATCAATTTCTAGCTAAGGGGTTATACTTTGAAATGTTTATTTCTAAACAGACAATTTCTCGAAGTCTCCAATCTGATCCTTGGGTGTTAAATTCTTCAAATGATTGGTTATTTTTTTAATATCTCTCGTCAATATAATTTGTAATACTATTTTCAACAAGATCAATATAACAGTCATTTCTAAAATAAGATGTGATTGTTTCAATATCACCTTCACCTCTTTCGCACTCAAACAAGATTTTGTAAACCATTTAATTGCTCTTTTTGCTCATATCTCGTCTTGAAGATTGTATTGTAACTCGGGTTTCAAATTACATTGAAAAGTGATTAAGCAGCCTTCTTCATTTTTCTCAGGATGAAAAGATAGTTTTAAACACTCCGAAAGCCGATGCTTGATGCCTTAACCTTTTAAATTCTACGCTGGGTAGTGGTATTTCATCTCTAACAGGAACAAGAGGTTTTTTTTTAGTATGGGGTGTACGTAAATGCTGATTTAAATTTGATTTTTGGTCGATGTTATTAAATATCAAATATATATATAATTTTCTTTACTGATTCATATGGTAATAATATTTCTGTAATAATTTTTTGATAATTTGTAAAGTGTGGATAAAAATAGTTGGTAAAATTATGTGAAGTCAAAATATATAGGGAAAGAATCAAGTTTGATGTAGATAAGTATTGTCGTAAAGGTAAATTCTTTGTTAAATTTTCAAGAAATTTTGAGAAAACAGGACTTTGTATAAGGAGATGACGTAATTTATGTTAGAGTTCTTTGAAAATTAGTTCAAAAATGGATATCTGCTATTTTTAAAAACAATGGGGAAATGGTCTAAGCAATGTTAATGAAAAAAATGTAGCATAATTTTTTTTCTTATGTGATTAAAATTTCAAATAGACTGGTTTAGAAAAATTAAAGTTTGTATACTCTGTATCATTAAAAAACTGTAAAGATAGGTTACATATTTGAAACAACTTGATGTGTGATCGTTTTATGATTTAATAATTTTCTGGTAAATGGATAGAAACAGTTGTTAAAATTATGTAATGTTAAAATATATAGGGACAAGAATCGAGTTGGATGTAGATAAGTATTGCAATAGTTCATAAATCTTCGAAGTGCAAGGTGAAACATACGATAATTTGATTAATAATACAAACAGAATAAGTCAGACTAGTCATGTATACTATGTAAACATTAAAGATATTTTCAATTGTTTTGCTTAATTATTAATACTCGTTAAGGTAATGATTGTTCAAAAATGAAATATAAGTTTATATTCGTCATATTAAAGTTGTAAAGAACCCAGTCTCTTTTTACATAAAAATTAATATTTTTCTGTATTGGAAACATTTTCTTACATACCTTTGTAGTTTACCAGGTGCAGTAAACATGAACTAAAAATTGGTTCGAATATAACATCAGAGAAGGTTTATGATCCCCCCCCCCCCCCCCAAGTTTGAAGAATACTAGGGGTGGCCTGCAGTCAATGGGAGTTGGAATTATTTTCTTATACTAGCCCTATCGAATTAAATATTACATAAATAACGTCTAAAAAACATGATAAAATCTCAAAGTAGTGAAAAGGTTAACCGAATTCGTTTAAAGTCGTCTTTTTCATTAAAAAAGCAATATTTTCCGTTGTTTTTTTGTTCAGTTAGTAAAATTGGTTAAGGTAATGGTTGTTGAAAAACTAAAATATATGTTTAAATTTCCCTTTTAAGATGATATTCTCATTTTATAGTTGAAAAAAAATAATTAAAGAAATCTGCTTTTCCGTTAAAATTGATATTTTTTGTTATTTTGCATAATTAATAATACTCATTAAGGTGTTGATTATTCGAAATTCAAATATATATGATTCACTTTTAAGTTGTTATTGTTATCTTATAGCTGGAAAAATCATAAGAAATCAGCTTTTTTCCTTAAAATTTGATATTGTCCATTGTTTTGCCTAATTAATAATACTCATTAAAGTAAAGGTTGTTCAAAATTCAAATATATATGATTTACTTTTTTCTTTAAAGTTTATATTCTGATCTTATAGTAGAAAAAAATCCGAAGAAATCTTCTTTCTCCTATTAAAAATTGATATTTTTGTTATTTTGCTCATTTAATAATACTCATTAAGGTATTGTTCATTGAAAATTCAAATGTATGTATAACTTTCTTCATTTAAGTTGATATCCCAATCTTGTAGTTGAGAAAAATCTACAGAAATCAGCTTTTTTCCTAAGAAATTGATATTTCCCATTGTTTTGTTTAAGTAATAATGCTCATTAAGGTAAAAGGGTGTTCAAAACTAAAATGTAAATTTAATTTTCATCTTATATCATGATAATCTCGTCAATCTAACGTTCACCCTCTATGTTGTAGTAGAAAAATAATCTAAAAAATGTCATTTTTCCCGCTAGGGGGCGGTGCTGTGGTGGCTGAGGGACCGAAGGTGGCACGAGGATGAGGCACCGGCGGGAGTGCAGGAGTCGGGATCGGACGCGGAACCTGCGTGCTGGTCCCGCCTGCTGACCCCGTACTTTCGTTTTCCTACTACTAGGATATATTTCTAATATCAAGAGGGCTACATTTTTTATTACAACAGGAAGCTGTGCGATGAAAGAAATTGGACTTTGTCGGTAAAAGGAAAGAAAACAAGTGGGTAAGTGTGATCACAGATCGCACAGAGGGTTTCGTTTAATATTCATTTCAAAACACTTTATCCTTTTGAAAAATCTGTTAGTTCCACATTTCGCAAACAGGGGCGCACTCTATTCTAAACAAATCTCTATCCGAACGAAACTCCGTTTTACATACTATCCGTATATATATTAGTCGAAGGGATTGGGCCCATAGCACCCGAGATAAGTAAGCGCCCCTGGCGGTAAAAAGTGGAACTGAAATATGTAAGGCTATGGTGCATAATATGAAAGAATGGTCAAAGGGGTGTCGGCAAAAGTTGGAAAAGTGCTCCCCGGGTGAAAAGGGCGGAGGTTAGAAAAACTGCTTAAAATATACGTTAGAGCACGGAGGAGTAAATAATATAAGACTTTTTGAAAATTTTATGATTTGTCGTGTGGTCTGAGGTATTCAGCTAAACGTATGCAAAAATTCATGTCTCCAACTTAATTAGGGGCTCTCTTAGAAAGAATTGCTTAAAATACATATGTGGTAGCTCAAAGGGTTAAACGTAAGACTTTTTCAAGATTTTATAATTTGTCGCCTGGCCTCAGGTGTTCTGCTATAATAAGCATGCAAAATTTCAAATCTCCAATTTAATAAGGGGCTCAGTTAGGAAGAATTGCTTAAAACACGCATGTGGGAGCCCAAAGGGTTAAATGTACGACTTTTTCAAATTTTTATGATTTGTCGCATGATGGTGTTCAGCTAGTATGCAAAATTTCACGCCTCCAACCTAAATAGAGTGTCACTTAGAAAGAATTGTTTAAAATACACAGTAGGAACCCAAAAGCTTAAATGCACGACTTTTTCAAAATTTTATGATTTGCCGTTTGATGTGTGATGCTCAGCTATAAGTATGCAGAATTTCACGCCTACAACCTAATTAGGGGCTCACTTAGAAAGAATTGTTTAAAATACACATGTTGGAGATCAAAGGGTAAAATGTACGACTTTTTGAAAATTTTATGATTTGTCGTTTGATGCGAGGTGCTCAGCTATAAGTATGCAAAATTTCACGCCTCCAACCTAATTAGGAGCTCACTTAGAAAGAATTGTTTAAAATACACACGTGGCAGCCCAAGGGGTTAAATGTACGACTTTTCAAAATTTTATGGTTTGTCGTTTGATGTGAGGTGTTCAGCTATAAGTTTGTAAAATTTCACGCCTCCAACCTAATTAGGGGCCCACTTAGAAACAATTGTTTAAAATACAAATGTTGGAGATCAAAGGGTTAAATGTACGGCTTTTTGAAAATTTTATTGTTTGTCGGTTGATGCGAGGTGCTCAGCTATAAGTATGCAAAATTTCACGCCTCCAACCTAATTAGGAGCTCACTTAGAAAGAATTGTTTAAAATACACATGTGGGAGCCCAAGGGGTTAAATGTACGACTTTTCAAAATTTTAGGGTTTGTCATTTGATGTGAGGTGTTCAGCTGTAATTATGCAAAATTTCACACCTCCAACCTAAATAGGGGCTCACTTAGAAAGAATTGTTTAAAATACACTTGTGGGAGCCCAAAGGGTTAAATGTACGACTTTTTGAAAATTTATGATTTGTCGTTTCATGTGAGGTATTCAACTATAAGTATGCAAAATTTCACGCCTCCAACCTAATTAGGGTTCACTTAGAAAAAATTGTTTAAAATACACATGTGGGAGCCCAAAGGGTTAAATGTACGACTTTTACAAAATTTTATAGTTTGTCGTTTGATGTGAGGTGTTCAGCTATAAGTTTGTACAATTTCACTCCTCCAACCTAATTAGGGTTCACTTAGAAAGAATTGTTTAAAATACACATGCGGGAGCCCAAAGGGTTAAATGTACGACTTTTTCAAAATTTTATGATTTGTCCTTTGATGTGAGGTATTCAGCTATAAGTATGCAAATTTTCATGCCTCCAATGCAATTAGAGGTTCACATAGAAAGAATTGTTTAAAATACACATGTGGGAGCCCAAAGGGTTAAATGTATGACTTTTTCAAAATTTTATGATTTGTCGTTTGATCTGAAGTGTCCATCTATAAATACGCAAAATTTCATGCCTGCAACCTAATTAGGGGCTCACTTAAAAAGAATTGTTTAGAATACACATGTGGGAGCCCAAAGGGTTAAATATTCAACTTTTTGAAAATTTAATGATTTGTCGTTTGATGTGAGGTATTCAGCTATATGTATGCGATATTTCACTCCTCCAATCTAATTAGGGTTAACTTAGAAAGAATTGTTTAAAATACACATGTGGGAGACCAAAGGGTTATATGTACGACTTTTTCAAAATTTTATAGTTTGTTGTTTGATGTGAGGTGTTCAGCTATAAGTTTGTAAAATTTCACGCCTCCAACCTAATTAGAGGCTCACATAGAAAGAATTGTTTGAAATACACATGGGGGAGTCCAAAGGGTTAAATGTACGACTTTTTCAAAATTTTATGATTTGTCCTTTGATGCGAGGTATTCAGATATAAGTATGCAAAATTTCACGCCTCCAATCTAATTAGAGGTTCACACAGAAAGAATTGTTTAAAATACAAATGTGGGATCCCAAAGGGTTAAATGTACGACTTTTTCAAAATTTTATGATTTGTCGTTTGATGTGAGGTATTCAGCTATAAGTATGCAAAATTTCACACCTCCAATCTAATTAGAGGTTCACATAGAAAGAATTGTTTAAAATACACATGTGGGAGCCCAAAGGATTAAATGTATGACATTTTCAAAATTTTATGATTTGTTGTTTGATCTCAGGTGTCCATCTATATGTACGCAAAATTTCACGCCTGCAACCTAATTAGGGACGCACTTAGAAAGAATTGTTTAAAATACAAATGTGGGAGCTCAAAGGATTAAATGTACGACTTTTTCAAAATTTTATGATTTGTCGTTTGATGTGAGGTATTCAGCTATAAGTATGCAAAATTTCACACCTCCAATCTAATTAGAGGTTCACATAGAAAGAATTGTTTGAAATGCACATGGGGGAGCCCAAAGGGTTAAATGTACGACTTTTTCAAAATTTTATGATTTGTCCTTTGATGTGAGGTATTCAGCTATAAGTATGCAAAATTTCACGCCTCCAATCTAATTAGAGGTTCACATAGAAAGAATTGTTTAATATACACATGTGGGAGCCCAAAGGGCTAAATGTACGATTTTTTCAAAATTTTATGATTTGTCCTTTGATGTGAGGTATTTAGCTATAAGTATGCAAAATTTCACGCCACCAATGTAATTAGAGGTTTACATAGAAAGAATTGTTTAAAATACACATGTGGGAGCCCAAAGGGTTAAATGAATGACTTTTTCAAAATTTTATGATTTGTCGTTTGATCTGAGGTGTCCATCTATAAGTACGCAAAATTTCATGCCTGCAACCTAATTAGGGACTCACTTAGAAGAATTGTTTAAAATACACATGTGGGAGCCCAAAGGGTTAAATGTACGACTTTTTCAAAATTTTATGATTTGTCGTATGATGTGTGGTGGTCATCTATAAGTATGCAAAATTTCAAATCTCCAACATGTGTAGTTTCTGAGAACGGGCTCTGTGACGGACAGACGGACAGAGGAGCGAGTCGAATAGGGTTTCGTCAGATGAACGAAACCCTAAACAAGTGGGTAAGTGTGATCGTAGATCGCACAGAGGGTTTCGTTTAATATCTCTTTTAAAACACTTTATCCTTAAATTAACAAATCAAAATTGCTAATTTAAAATTATTAATTCCTTACATAAATGGCAGCACCATTACATTTAGGAATCCCCCCCCCCCCCCGAAATCATCCACTAACCTATTTAAATTTTTTTATATTTCACTAATAATATTTATAAGAGGACACCGTCAAAAAACCGCATTTAAAACGGGAAGGAGAGGCTTCGGATGCGTATAAAATGAATAAGTTTTCATAGATCTATTTAACGATACGTCAAATGAGGGGTTGTCCTTAAAATTTAGAAAAGTGTCCCCCGGGAGGAGACAACGGAGGGTAGGGGCATCGGATGTCTATAATATGAAAAAGTTTTCATAGACCTATCTAACGATATGTCACATGAGTGGTGTACTTGAACTTTTGAAAAGTGCCCCCGGGGTAAAAAAAAGGGGGGGGCATCGGATGTGTATAATATGAATAAGTTTTCATAGACCTATCTAACGATATGTCCCATGAGGGGTTTACTCAAAATTTAGAAAATAGCCCCTCCATGGAGCACCCTCCCCTCTCCCGGGAATTGCCCACTCTTTTAATTTTTAAGGTTAAAAAATAATATTGATATGACGGCTTAGTGAAAAAACGCATTCAAAACTCAATAAACAGCTGATCTAAAGAAAAAAGAGAAAATACCTCCCTCCCCAACACCCAAATTACACGCACCCTCGCTTTATTATTTTTTTAATATGTTATAAATTATGCCAAAGTTTAAAAGCGATTGGTTAATTAGTTTTCCTAATTTTAACAATTCCGCGTCAATAGTCTTCCTTAGAGGGTCCCTCCCCTCCCCCGGAATTTCCCAATCTTTCAAATATTTAATGTTATAAAATAATATTTATTTGAGTGCTTACTGAAAAAAGAAATAATCAGCTGATCTGAAGAAAAAAAGAAAATCGCCCCCCTCTCCCTCTATTCAAATTCCACGCACCCTCTCAATATAAATTTTGTATTATGTGTTATAAACTATCTCAAAGCCTCTCTCTGTGCTTTTTTAATGGGGAAAAAATGAGTTTGAAGAAATTGAAATTTTTAATTGTAGAAGAAAGTGGTATGAAATCAGGCATCTCTATCTTTCAAATGGTTAAAAATATTTAAAGGAGCGCTCAGTGAAAAAACCACATTTAAAGCGAAAAAAACAGCTGATATAAAAAAAAATAGAAAAAAAGCCCCCTTCCCCCTCACCAAAATTCAACGCACGCTAACTTTATAATATTGTTATTATCTCTTATAAACTATCTCAAAGTTTAAAAATCGATTTTTTGATAAATCCAAAATTTGTGGGCTGATTTCTTTTAAATGGACATATTATTAATTAGTGTACGATTTTACATCCGGTTGCGAAGAACCAAAATTCTAAAAGCAATTTTAAAAAATTTTTGTAGGTGGTATTAAAAATCGCAGTATAAAAATTATCTATTTTCTGTATCATGCCACGTGACCTGCAGTTTGAAAGAAGCAAATCTCAGATTAACAATATAAAAACAATATAAAATCTCCTAGTACGTTGAAAGCCACATGTTTTGGAATTTCCGTCAATGGCACATAATCTAAACAGCAGACGTCTGTCACATTTTCAAAGAACGAAAATAAAAGTTTTTTTACTCGATTTTTGAAGATTTTTCGAGTTTTTATGGTACGATCGAGATAAATTTTCGAATTTCTGAAAGCTTATTTTTTTTTTTTTTTTTTTTTCACGTCCTGTGGTCCTAATTTCGAATCCGTTGGATGAACAGAAAAAAGTTATCGCGGCTTAAAAGAGTCGCCAGTCCATATTTTCCGTTAAAACCACACCTGCTTGTAATCATTTCTGCGAGAAAATCCTGAGTTTACAAAAAGTAGATGCTTTTTCTGAATTATGAAACCCGTTCCAATTTTTAATTGGGATTTTTTAAATAATAACGTTCGTTAATTACGACGTTTTCAAATTTTTATGATTTGTCGTTTGATCTCTGGTGTTCAGCTATAAGTATGCAAAATTTCAAGTCTCCAACATATATAGTTTCTGAGAACGGGTTCTATGACGGACAGATAGATAGAGGTGTGAGACGAATAGGGTTTCGTCAGATGAACGAAACCTTAAACAAGTGGGTAAGTGTGATCACAGATCGCACAGAGGGTTTCGTTTAATATTTCTCTCAAAACACTATCCTTTTGCAAAATCTGTTAGCTCCACAATTCGCAACTAGAGAGTGCACTCTATTCTAAACAAACGTCTGCCCGACAAAACTCCATTTTAGAACCTATACGCACTTATATTAGTCGAGGAAATTGGACCCATAAAACTTAAAATAGGAAAGCCCTCCTGGCCAAGTGGAAATAAAATATGAAAGGCTATTGTGCATAAAATGAAAGAGTGGCCGAAGGGTCGTCAAATGATATATCAGATGAGAGGTTTGGGGAAAAATTGACCCCACCCCCTCCCGGAGCCTTCAACTGAAACTAGCTCGTTGTAGCTTAATTAGCGGCTAAGTTAGAAAAAATGCTTAAAAAACACAAGTTAGAGCCCAGAGGAGTCAATAATATAAGACTTTTTGAAAAATTTATCATTTGCCGTGTGATCACAAGTGTTCAGCTATAAGTATGCAAAATTTCATATCCCCAGCTTAATTAGGGTTCAGTTAGAAATAATTGCTTATAATACAGAAGTTGAAGCCCAAAGGGTTAATTATAAGACTTTTTCAAAAATTCATATTTTGTCTTATGATCTGACGCGTTCAGCTATAAGTATGCAAAATTTCATGTCTCCAATTTAATTTGGGGCCCAGTTAGAAAGAATTGACTAAAAAACACAAGCTGGAGTCCAAAGGATTAAATATAAAACTTTTTCGAAAAAAAAAATTATTCGTCGTGTGGTCTCAGGTGTTCTGCTATAAGTATGCAAAATTTCATGTCTCCAACTTATTTATGGGTTTCATTTAGAAAGAATTGCTTAAAATATATATGTGGGAGCTCAAAGGGTTAAATGTAAGACTTTTTCAAGATTTTATAATTTGTCGCCTGGCCTCAGGTGTTCTGCTATAAGTATGCAAAATTTCAAATCTCCAATTTAAATATGGTCTTAGTTAGAAAGAATTGCTTAAAATACACAAGCTGGAGTCTAAAGGGTTAAATATAAAGCGTTTTTCGAAGTTTATTACACTCATTGCCATAAAAAATTGCGCACCAAGAAATAATTGTGAGATCGTAACGAAACTTGGCATGAAGGTACATATTAGGCAGATATGCAAATGATTAGAAATGCAGCGTGATTGCGCATTGCTTAATGCCACTAGAGGGCGTTGAACTTTGTCCTCCTTGGAGTATAAAACTGGTAAGCAAGCAGAACGTGTCTGAGTACCATCCATTGAGTATTTTAATTAGATTTTGTTTTTTAAATTTTTAAACTGTTAGTATTTTCGTTAAATTATTTCTTTACTTTTCATTTTTGAGCTCAGGAATTACTTGTTTGTTTCCCCCCCCCCCCATTTTTAAGCATTTTTTCCCAGTACTGCCATGATTCAGTTCCTGTTAGGTTTCCAGTGTGTTACTGTCGGGGATGTGGGGCTGTGGCCCCAGGCTCCTCGAAAAACTGTCAGAAGTAGTACGTGTCTGAGTGTACCTTTTCTTTTGCAAAGGAAACGTTGAGGTAGACATGCCGTTACGCAGCCATCGAAGACAATATGAGCAGCTGTCAGAGTTTTAGAGGGGAAGAATCATCGGGATGATGGAAGCTGGGGGGTCAGCTTGGCGAGTAGCTCGTCAAGTAGGCCGTTCTGTTTTTACTGAGAGGAGGTGTTGGGACCAGTTGACTGAAGAGACGTCATTTACACGGCGACCAGGCTCGGGACGCACTCGACAGACCAGTCGTCGAGAAGACCGTCACATCATACGAAACGCACGCGTAGAGTCAACTGCCTCAGTGGCCGCTATCCAGACACAGGCAGAATCTTCACGACGGATCCCTGTGGGGTCATTCCATGTCAGTTCAGGCAGGCATGTAACCCACCATCACAGATTTTGATGAAACTGCGTGTGTTTGTTCCTTTTATTAAGATATGATTCCCAGTATTTTTTTTTTTACTCCTTGGTCAAATAGTTTCTGAGAAAAAAATTGTCAAATTTTTGAAAACTGCCATCAGTTGGCATTCTTGACTGCTCGATTTTCAAATGTAGCATGACATAAATATGATCATATTTCAATATCTATTCCACAAATCATCTTCAAATAATTTATGCATAATATATAGGGTACGTATTTTATGAAAAAAAATACTGTTACGCTTATATAATATTTTAAGTGTGTCTAAAAAAATGTTTAATCTTTGAAGTCGTGATTTTTTTATGAAAAATAATGCATTACCTAAAATAGCATTATTAACAAAAGGCGGTATTTTTATTAAATTTATTTTTTGTGGGGGATATACTTAAAGGTGTCCTTTACCTGATTCTGAAGTAAAAGTAGTGGGATTTTGGGTGTTTTTAATAGTATTTGATATTTTAAAATATTTTGAGGCGTATTTCAAATCAAATCAAGCAGAGTCATTCCATGTCAGTTCGCCTAAGATATTTAATTCACTGTCACAAATTTCAATGAAACTGGGTATGTTTATAGCTTATTTTAAGACAGGATCAAGGAAATTAAAGGTGATTACAAGTAAAATATTTTTTAAGATAAAAAAAGATCTAAATTTTGAAATTTTTTTAAAAATGTTTTTAATGGCAGATCTATATTCAAAGACTGCATAAAAAAAAGTCATTTCAATATAAAATCACTAAATAAGTTTCAAATAATGTATATGTGACAAATAATGTAGGCAGATTATTATTTATTGTTGTTTGTCATGTTTAAATGCTAAGAGTGTGTTTAATCTTGTGAATTCTTAAAATCAAGAATTTTGTGTGAAAATAATGTGTTAATCAAAAATTTATTATTAACCGAAGGCAGGCTGTTATTACTTTTTTTAATTGTACGTAAAAATATCTTTTCAATAGTTATAAAATAAAAATAGTGAAAATATGAGCAATTTTAACAAAATTTTCATAAAATGTGAATGTTTAATGATACATATTGAAGCTTTTCATGCTAAGATGTACTAAAATGACTACGATATCGTGTATTTCTACTCTTGCTTAAATATAATACATACAATAATAAAATAACAAATATTATTTACAGCAATAAAAATTAAATTAAATAGTACCAGTTCCTTTACCAACACTACCTTGCTCAACAGCCGACTTAAAATCAACAGCCCGCACTCTTATTGAAAAATACTTTCAACTGTTCAAATAATAAATAAACTGCATTTAAAAATTTTAATATCAACTTATTATCTTAAGACGATAATAATAACTAGACAACATGATGAATTTATAAATCAGCTTTTAATTGAAACGTCATGAAATGGTCCCTTTAAATATTGTTGTTCATCGAGTCAATCAAAACAAATTATATAAAAAAAAATAGTGAGCCTAATATGCTGACTGCAATGACACTTCTAACAAAACTAATTAATTCATTACCATCTGAAATCAAACCCGAAAGATCAAAAAGAAAAAAAAATCATCTGTAGTGTGAATGTGACATACTCAGTGGTTGTTGAGGTATGTCTTTGTGACATTTTCACCTGTACTTCAATAAAATATAAACATGTAAGCTTTTTTCATTCATCCAAATTAAGTAAAACAATTATAAAATTTTGTTGTCATTACACCAGATGTTAAATTTTTCGTTACATACTATTAGATAAGTTCTTTACTTTTAGACATTATTGACATAATATCATAAAATTTGCTATATGTATTTTCTGTAAGTGTATAAACAATATATATATGCTTTATTAAACATAAACAAATAATTTTTAAATAATTTGTTTCAGAACAGGGATATATATACACACATATATATGTTGAAAATCCATCTTTCAGCAATATTGTGATGAAATAAATCAAATTACCGTAATTTCCGGTGTATAGCCCGCTGATCATACAATCGTGTTTCGACCCAGAAATTTTTAAAAATAAAATGTAACTTTTTAGATCACAGTAAATATTGGTCTTCAAATACTGAATAAAATTTCTGGGTCCAAACTGAATTGTTTGATCTGCGGGCTATACACCCGAAATTACGGTACATATCATTAGAAACTGAATAAAGTTACAAAAGTGCAACTCATTAAGTTTTAAATATTTTTTTAGATATAGTTATTTGAAAGATATAAATATAATGGATTATGCATTTTTTTGCATATATTTAAAGCACAATACGTCAAAATTTTCTTCAACAGAGTGAAATTTGGTTTTTTTTTTTTCAATATTAGCAGCTCAATGCTAAATTTTCAATATTAACAGCCAAATATGAGTTTAAAGATTAGGACTGTCATTTTGAAAATTTCTATTGGGCGGTGAGGAGCTAGTGATTTTTCTCTTTTTTGGAAAGGGATAATTGCTCTTCGCCCTAGAAGTTTTACTAAAAAACAATATTGTTTATTTTTTTCCTTAAGAAACGAACATAAAAGATAATTTGAAAAATAAAATAAATGCATAAATAAAAATATTTCCAGGGATGATACATTGGATAGGTTTTACATTTGAAAATATTGATAATTTTAAATATGATTTAAATACTACTAAAACCAACCAAAATCCCACTATTTTTATTTCAGACTATTTTTATTTCAGATTATGTACAATTTAAAATTAAAAAATTAGTCATAGAAACTCCGCCTCTGATTGATAAAGATTTTTTAATAATTTCATTATTTTTTGTAAAATATTTTTGATTTCAAAGATTATACAATTTTTTAGACGCATTTAAATATTTTTTAACATTACAGCAATATTTTTTTCATAATATACATACTTTATTTACCTTGCTTAAATTATTCGAAGAAGATTTCTTTATTAGTTATTGAAATATGATTTTATATATAAAATGAGGCCTTTGAAAATTGAACAATCATTAATGGCAACTCGTGGCATTTTTCCAAAATTTTGATGTTTTTTTCTCATATGTTCACTATTTTTATTTTATAACCATTTAAAAGATATTTTTACGTACAATTAAAAAAAAGCAATAACACTCTGCCTTCGGTTAATAATAAATTTTTGATTAACACATTATTTTTGACAAAATTCTTGATTTTAAAAATTCATAAGGTAAAAGACACTCTTAGTGTTTAAACATGATAAAAAACAAGAAATAATAATCAGCCTACATTATTTGTCACATATACATTATTTGAAACCTATTTAGTGATTTTATATTGAAATGACTTTTTTTTTTTTTTAATGTAGTCTTTGAATATCGAACTGTCATTAAAAAAATTTAAAACAATTTTTCAAAATTTTGATATTTTTTATCTTAAAAAATATTTTACTTAGGATCAAGAAAATTAAAGGTGATTACGTCTTAAAATAAGCTATAAACAAACCCAATTTCATTGAAATTTGTGACAGTGATTAAATGGCTTAGGGGAACTGACATGGAATGACTCTGCTTGATTTGATATGAAATGCACTTCAAAATATTTTTAAATAGGAAATACTACCAAAAACACCCAAAATCCCACTATTTTTATTTCAGAATCAGGTAAAGGACACCTTTAAGTATATCTCCCATAAAAAATAAATTTAATAAAAATACCGCCTTTTGTTGATAATGCTTTTTTTGTTAATGCATTATTTTTCATAAAAATTTCACGACTTCAAAGTTTAAATATTTTTTTAGACACACTTAAAATGTTATAAGCGTAACAATATATTTTTTTCATAAGCTGCGTACCCTAAATATTGTGCATAAATTATTTGAAGATGATTTGTAGAGTAGATATTGAAATATGATTATATATATGGCATGCTACATTTGAAAACCGAGCTATCAAGAATGCCAACTGACGGCAGTTTTTCAAAATTTTGACAATTTTTTTCTCAGAAACTATTTCACCAAGGAGCAAAAAAAATTACTGGTGATCATATCTTAATAGTAAGAACAAACACATGCAGTTTCATTAAAATCTGTGATGGTGGGTTACATATTGATATTTTACTGCCTGATTTGACGTGGAATGCCCCTGTGTCTTTCCGAACCATCGCAAGGCGCCTGGCCGAAGGACATCTGGTATCGCGGCGCCCATTACGTGTGCTGCCAATGACACCCACCCACCGACGCCTCCGTTTGGATGGTGTCGCTTACGACAGGATTGGACTGCAACGGAATGGAACCAGGTCGTCTTCAGCGACGACTCTAGATTCAGTTTGAGCAGCGATGACAATCGTGTTCGTATGTGGAGGCCCCGTGGTGAATGCCTCAATACTGCCTTCGCTTTACAGCGACACACCGCTCTCACAGCTGGTGTGATGGTATGGGGTGCCATTTCTTACGATACACGGTCATCCCTAATATTGATCCGTGGCACAATGACAGCCCAGCGGTACGTCCAGGACATTCTTCAGCCACATGTGTTGCCACTCGTGGCAGGGCTCCCAGGAGCCATTTTTCAGCAAGACAATGCTCGGCCACACACAGCAAGGATGTCACAATCCTGCCTCCGCCACATTACCACCCTTCCCTGCCCTGCACGATCCCCAGATGTGTCACCAATCGAGCATAACTGGGATCATTTGGGACGGCAAGTTGGCTACCCTACGAATTTGGTTGAACTCGAGGCGCTTTTACAGCAACTGTGGAACGAGATGTCTCAGGACATCATGCGGAACTTGTATGCCTCAATGCCCGCTCGTATCGCATCGTGCATTCGCTCTAAAGGGGGTCCAACAGAGTACTAAAATTCCCGTTCATTTATACTTTTTTCTGCAATAAATGATCCTTTTTCTTTGGTTTTCTACTCACTTACTTATATGACAGTAGTACTTACGCGTGTAAAATTTCGTTTCATTTGGACATCTTTTTCTTGGTGCGCAAATTTTTATGGCAATGAGTGTATTTGTCGTGTGATCTGAAGTGTTCAGCTATAAGTACGCAAAATTTCATGTCTCCAACTTAATTATGGGGCTCATTTAGAAAGAATTGCTTAAAATATATATGTGGGAGCTCAAAGGGTTAAATGTAAGACTTTTTCAAGATTTTATGATCTGTCACCTGGCCTCAGTTGTTCTGCTATAAGTATGCAAAATTTCAAATCTCCAATTTAATTATGGGCTCAGTTTGAACGAATTGCTTAAAATACACAAGCTGGAGTCCAAAGGGTTAAATATGAAACTTTTTTTCGAAATTTATTATATGTCGTGTGATCTGAAATTTTCAGCTATAAGTATGCAAAATTTCAAGTCTCCAATACAATTAGGGGCTCTGTTAAAAGAAATTGATTAAAACACACAAGCTGGAGTCCAAAGGGTTAAATATAAAACTTTTTCGAAATTTATTATTTGGAGTGTGATCTGAGGCGTTCAGCTAAAAGTATGCAAAATTTCAACTCCCCAATTCACTTAGGGACTCTATTAAAATGAATTGCTTAAAATACTCAAGCTGAACTCCAAAGGGTTAAACAAAAAACTTTTTCGAAATTTATTATTTGCCGTGTGATCTGAGGTGTTTAGCTAGCAGAATGCAAAATTGCATGCCTCCAATTTGATTAGGAATTCTGTTATAAAGGATTGCTGAAAATACACAAATTGGAGCCCAAAGGGTTAAATATAGCACTTTTTCAAAGTTTTATGATTTGTTGTGTGGGCTCATGTGTTTAACTATAATAATTCAAAATTCCATGTCTCTAACTTAATTAGGGGCTCTGTTAGAAAAAATTGCTTAAAAAACACAAGTTGGAGCCGAAAGGGTTAAATATAAAACTTTTTTCAAAATTTTATGATTTGTCTTGTTGTCTCAGGTATTCATCTATAAGTATGCGGAATTTCATGGCTCCAACCTTATTAGGGGCTGACTTAGAAAGAATTGTTTGAAATACACATGTGGGAGCCCAAAGGGTTAAACTTAAGACTTTTTCAAAATTTTAGGATTTGTCGTTTCATATGAGGTGTTCAGCTATAAGTACTCAAAATTTCAAGTCTCCAACATGTATAGTTTCTGAGAACGGGCTCTGTGACGGACAGACAGACAGACAGAGGAGCGAGACGAATAGGGTTTCGTCAGATGAACGAAACCCTAAAAAGCAACTCACTATATTATTTTATCATCAAATTGTTGCAAAAATATACCAGAAGTACCATTCGACTTTTAATATGAATGCGATTTTCGAAATTTTACTTATTAAAAATTGAATCAATTTTCTTTTTTCAAATAGTAACATACACTTTTGACTCTTAATTCGAGTTCCTTGGGTCAGTGAAATAAACTCGGAAAAGTAAATAGTTTATTTGCTTAATGCACGAAAGTGGGCTATAATCAATATATAACGCATGTTTTTTTCTTTCATTTTTTCCATTCGAACTTTTTTTCTGATTTGAAGCAGAAAAATCACTGATAAAAACCAAGAATCAGGATCAGATTCAAGATAAATGATGTCCTAAGATGAAGCCTTTTAGAAGCCCGTGTTGGAGTAAATCAGAATACACAATTTAATGAAAATTTTAAAACCCTCCTACATACGAAGCTCAAACCTTAACTTACATGTAAATCCTGCTACGAATAGAAAAGATAATGTAAGAAAAATATTTCTAGGAAAGATATTATTTTACTCATATACTACATACTACCATGGAAAGTTAATCTAGCTGTAGTTCTTTCTGGGTTTTATCAACGATAAAAAGAAGAAAGAAACAATTTTAGATAGCGGTGAAAGTGCTTATTTTATTTAAGTCACCAACTTCCTCACACGCCTTAATGTATTTATTTAAATACGCTGAATCACACAAGATTATCTACACTGTGTCTAAAAAATATAATAGAAAACTCAAACAAAACGGAAATGGAAGAGAAGACAAGTTTGATATGCATTCCACGCTTAAAGCTTAGATTCTCGGCTCTTTGTAGCTTTTCCGGCTGTAAAATATCCGGGATTAAGAACTAGAAATCTTTTGTCGTTGTACACTTGTTCGATACAACTGGCTATATAAATAACAACCAAGCAATGTTTTTAAAATAAAGATTTTAAAGAGGGAAACAAAATTACCAAAATAAATTTTAACAAATTTATTAACGTTAAATTACAAATCTGTAAAGTGCTTTAGAGTTAGGGTTGTGAATGCAAGCCTTGATTATTGTAAAAATGTGTGAGATTATACGAAATTTTCATAACTGAGTTCAGGCCATTAAATTTAAAACATATTTCATTAAAACTCGAACAATTTTAATCTGAAATCAGTTAAAAGAATTGAAACGTTCACCTTCAAGAATCATTTTTTTTTTTTTTTTTTTTTTTTTTTTTTTTTTAGAGAATTCTAAGTGAAAATATAATTTACTGGCTTTAATAAAATATTGATGCACAGTTTGCGTGGAAAGTAAAATTATTTTTACTCAAGATAAAACCGATGGCTGATTTAAAGAGAGGAAATAACATGGTTTGAGGTTTTAAAATACATTATGAAATCTGGGCAGTTATTTTTAAAAAACGTTTTAGTATAATACAAAATTTTTAAATTAAATAAACTACATAACTTAATGTTAATAAATTATTGCCAGAAGACGATAACATTTATAGAGCTTGCTTTAGATTTAAAAATCTGGGAATAAAATTGGACTCACTATCAATAAAATCGAGAAGGAAATTAAAAAAACAATTGCGAATCAGTATGAAAAGTTGCAAATTAATGTTTGAATTTAGCGAAGAATGTGAGAGGTTGTTGTTTATTTTACCTAAAACATTACATGATCTATCATTAAAATTTTACACCCCTAACCATAAAAAAGTAATTGATTAACCCAGGTTTTAAAAACTATTATATATCTTCAGTTTTCATATATATTTATAGCAACAAAGTAATGTTTAAAAGGAGGGAAAAAATAAGCTTTGATAAAATTACATTACTTAAAAATGTATTGATGGAAAAACGATAAAAAGTGTAAAACATTTGGAATTTATATAACAGACTACACATTTAGTTTATTTAAGAACATCAGAAAAGTTTGAAATGTCAATAAAAAAGCACAGTGCCAAGTTAAACTGATGGCACTGAGCTCACAGACTATTCACACTAATTGTATTTTATACTCTTATTTCAAAGAATAATGCCCTGCGAAAAATAAATAAAGGGGGGTAAGATCCCCATTTCCCCTCTTTATACTTAACCAATGAACCACCAGTATCCAAATGTCATCAGGGAAGCGCCATATCGAAATAAACCGGTATACCAAATTTGAAGCAAATCGGATAGAAAAACCCTTTTATCTAAATTAAGAGGGTATTATCTCCCCCGTTCTCCCCTTTATATTTAACCAATGAACTTCCAAATCTAATCAAGGAAGCGCCTTATCAGAATAAACCGGTATACCAAATCTGAAGCAAATCGGATAGAAAAACGCATTTATCTAAATTAAGCGGGATATTAGACCCCCGTTCACCCCTTTAGACTTAAACAATGAGCCTTCAAATCTAATCAGGGAAGATCGTTATCAGAATTAACCGATATACCAAAATTTGAAGAAAATCTGATAATTCTGCATGAAAAACCCATTTATCTAAGTTAAGGAGGCGATTAGCCCCCGTCCCTTCCCCTTTATACTTAACCAATGAAGCCCCAAAACTAATCAGGGAAGCGCCTTATCAGAATGAACCTACAAATTTTTTTTAAGCAAATCGGATATTTCTATCAAGAGTTATCGCGTTACGTACGTACATACATACAGAACCGGCGAGCACATAAACTCTCAGGCGTTGATAGCCTGTGAGCTAAAAATTGACACAAGTTTGATCATGGATTAGGAAGGAAGTGATTAATTTAGACTTTTACTTCTTTTTGCATTTATTTATTTGCGTTTTATAGCAATAAAAAATATTTGTTAAATTGTAAAAAACAATATCAATAGTTGCAATATTGTACCACAAAATTATTCTTGCGAAACTAGTTTTGCCACGATTTTTTACACCAACAGCCGGTAATTTGACAGGTACCAAATGAAAATATTTCAATTCGAAACAGAAATGTCTTCATAAAATAAATAAAATATAAATCACACAGAAATAGGCTTTAAAAAGGTAAAATAGTTTTAAATAAAAATTCTGGTGCGAAATATTTTTATAAAACTTGAGTAAAATTCTTTATATTTTCTGTTAAATGTTTTTGAGCCGTCATTTCTTCTTTACACTGCTTATGACGTTGTCTCTCGATTATACCTGAAGAAACAATAAAACAATGTTTTTTTTCAAGTTATAACAAAAAATATGATCAATTATTGTGTATTTTGGAATTTTAATTGTAATTATTTTTTAAAATTAATTAATGATTTTTATTTTTTGTTTCAGGTATAGTCCAAAGACAAAGTAGTATAATGATAATTCAAAATAATCCAAAGCAGTATAAAGAAATGACGACTGAAAAATATAGAACCTTGGACTTCAAAATAACGGCAAAATTAGTTTTGAAAGATTAATTTAGGCGTAGAATAATAAAACTTTTATTACTGTTTTTTGAAATGTAACAAATATGTTTTTCATCTCGAGGAAACAAAAATAAATAAATGCAAATTAATTACAGTCTTACCCACGATCAAACATCAGTCAAATTTCGTTCAAAACTTTTCTGGTCCCATTAAAATAAATAACACCTCAGACAAAAAACAGTTTTTCTTTTCCCTTTTTTCCCCCTGGTGAAGTGAAGTGAAATAAATTTAATTTCTAGCCAGAATAAAAATTTCACTCCAATTGGACAATTCACACATAAAGAAAAAAAAATATTATGACTGCTTTGCCAAATGACTGAGGTGTTACAACTGAGAGTCAAATTTTTTAAAAAGCACTGATTTATGCTTCAAATATAAGTCAAGTGTATGATTTACTTGTAACTAACATGAGTTAGTAACAACCGCAGATGCTTTTTCTTCCTTCTGATATCTTATACTATAATGCGAGCAAAAATTGTGTGTGCGTGTGTAAATTTTATCTTGAGAACGGCTCTAACGATTTTGATTAAATTTTGCACCCTACCGTTTCTGGGCACGAAAAGACCATTGGGATGGGTCACGTGTTCGAGAAAATTCGATTAGTGGGTCATTTTGGGTCAGGATCAAGCTAATTATATCTAAAGAATGGCTCAATTTTGACTAAATTTTGTATCCAACCATTTACGGGTACGAGAAGACTATTGGACTAAGTCACGTGTTTGAGAAATTTGGATTTGTGGGCCATTTTTGGGTCAAGCTATTTTTATCTAACAAACGGCTCTAACGATTTTCACTAAACTCTATATTCTACAGTTTTGGATTACGGGAAGATCATTGGGCTAAGTCATATGTTCGAGAAAATTCGATTAGTGAGTCGTTTTTGGGTCACCGTGGGTCAAGCTAAGTTTATCTAGATAACCGAAATTTTGTAATCTATCGTTTTCGGGCATGAAAAGACCATTGGGATGAGTCATGTGTTCGGGAAAATTCGATTAGTGGGTCATTATGGGTCATTATGGGACAGGGTCAAGCTAATTATATCTAAAAAACGACTCAAGACATTTTCACAAAATTTTGTAATATACCGTTTCTGGGTATGAGATGACCATTGGGCTAAATCACATGTTCGAGAAAATTCGACTAGTGGGTCATTTTGGGTCACAATGGGTCAGGGTCAAGCTAATTGTATCTAAAAAACGGTTTAAACTATTTTGACTAAGTTTTGTATTCTATCGTTTTTGGGCTCAAGAAGACCATTGGGCTAGGTCGCATATTCGTAAAAATTCGATTAATGGGTCATTTTGGGTCTCAATGGGTCAGGGTCAAGCTAATTGTATTTAAAAAGCGGTATAAACATTTTGACAAAATTTTGTATAATATCGTTTCCGGACATTATAAGACCATTGGGCAGGGTCGCATGTTCGAGAAAATTCGATTAGTGGGTCATTTTGGATCACAATGGATCAGGGTCAAGCTAATTGAATCTAAAAAACGGCTCAAGACATTTTCACAAAATTTTATAATATATCGTTTTGGGACATGAGATGACCATTGGGCTAAGTCACATGTTCGAGAAAATTCGATTAGTGGGTCATTTTGGGTCACAATGGGTCAGGATCAAACTAATTGAATCTAAAAAATTGCTCAAAACATTTTGACCAAATTTTATATTATACCGTTTCAGGGCATGAGAAGAGAATTGGGCAGGGTCGCATGTTCAAGAAAATTCAATCAGTGGGTCATTTTGGGTCCTAACGGATCAGGATCAAGCTAACTGTATCTAAAAAACGGCTCAAACGATTTTGACAAAACTTTGTGTTACACAGTTTCTGGACAAGATAATACCATTGGACTGGGTCGCATGCTCAAGAAAATTTTATTAGTGGGTCATTTTGGTGATAATGGGTCGGGGTCAAGCCGACTGTATCTCAAAAAGGTTCAAACGATTTTGATAAATTGTTTTATTATACCGTTTCACAGTACAAAAAAACCATTGGAATAGGTCACATGTTCGATAAATTTCGGTTAGTGGGTCATTTTTGAATAACGTGGATCAAGCTTATTTTATCTAGAAAACGACTAATGATTTTCACTAAATTTTGTATTCCATCGTTTTCAGGCTCGAGAAAAGCATTGTGTTAGCTCGCATGTTCGAAAAAATTCGATTAGTGGGTCATTTTGGGTCAATATGGCTCAGGATCAAACTAATTGCATCTAAAACGGCAAGAATAATTCAGTGGGAATAATATATCGAGGTAAACACAAAGCTAATTTTGACCGAGCTTAGCTCGGCCATTCCTGCTAGTTTGTGAATATTGGACAAATGGTGTTTTTGTTGAAAACTATATTAGTAATTAATAATTGATATTAAGGAAACAAGTTACTCCAAAATATGCATAAGTTTTATGTTTAAGATTTTATAAAATATGCTATAAAAGAAAATAGTCCAAAATGCGCATAAGTTTTATGCTTAAGATTTCATAAAATATGCTATAAAACAAAAAGTAATGAAATACGCCTAAGCCAAAACAACTACCATTTCTTTTACCACCACCATAAAATAAGGAAAGCGCTATCGAAAGAACTTTGTCTTTCTTCGTCAGGCGCAAGGAAAACGTGCTACCACTTTGAAGGCAAAAGCAAGACTACTGCTCAAAGTGTTCTTATCCTAGCCTTGCTCCTGCCTTCAAAGTGGTAGCACGTCTCCTTTGCGCCTGCGAAGAAAGACAAGGTTCTTTCGAAAGGCCTAGCGCTTTCCCTTATTTCATGGTTTTGTTAAGAGGTTTTTATGCTTTTATTGTATCACACCAGTTTATTCAATATTTTAATGTAACGTTTTTCTGTAGCATCGATTTATTTTTGAATAATTTACATTTTAGTCATCCAAAGTAGATAAAAATTTGCATTTCAACTCACTTTTTTTCTTTCCCATAAGATGTTGAATCAAAGCATGTAACAGGGTTGCCAGTTTGGCCTCCATCTTTAATAAGAAATTCCGAGTTCATACCAGAAATTAAGAATGACATTTTTTTGCTTTATTTAATAACAGACATTTCGTGATTGCATAAGGTAATTCTTCTTTTGTTAATTCCGGTGTGAATTTGAAATTTCGGAATGAAAATTGGGGCTAAACTGGCAACCCTGGTATGTAATAAAATAATGAATTTGCTATTGAGCTTTTTAATGCTTGATTTGCTATAGATAGTAGATAACCCCTACTTTATTGCAAAATAAATCTTATATATATTAATAAAGAAAGTTCCTTGAGTTAAAATGCTTTTCCTTTTTCACGGTATCAATTTCGCTAGGATTATTATGATTTATTATTATTATTTTGCGTGTGTGCGTGTATACTGTACCTCAATTGAAGGTTCCAGAATCATTAAAATAAATAAGATAGTACGCGACTTTCACTATTTAGAAATAAAATTAAAATTTAGTGCATTTGTGGGGGGGAGGGGATACTTAAGGAAATTAATATTTCCGAAGGAAGCGTAAACAGCTTCCTTGAGAATAATGATTTCCTGCAGGAAGCACCTGCTGCTGTGATTGAACTAAGTCAGATCTGTCCCACTTCAAAAGAGTTATGCCTTTATTTTTCTTGATGTATAGACACAATATTACATTTTATTATATTATAGTGTGAAACATAATTTATCATCTCGCGTACAATATGGAACTCTCATTTGCAAATCGCAAAAATGGGTGGGAAGCGCAATGACTCAAATTCAAAATCCACGTCTCCGACAGCGAAAAATGCGAAATTGGAAACGTACGTCGCTGATTATAATCAGCAACAAAGCCTGCGATGGTTGTGTTTTTTAACTTTTAATAATTGATTTTTATGTATTTTTAACGCTGAATCCGAAAATGACCTTTATTTTTAACCATTACGTAAGGATTTTTTGGAAATCGTAAATTGCAAAGGTAAAAAGTAAACAAATAGCGAAAATCTGATACTAAAAAATAGAGGAGATAATTGTGTTTTTTAATTTTTGATAATTGATTTTAATGTATTTTTTACCGCTGAATCCGAAAATGACTTTCATTTTTAACCATCATGTCAGGATTTTTAGCAAATAGTAAATTTCAAAGTAAAAAAAAAAAAATAATAATAAATAAAAATCTGATACTATAAAATAGAGGAGATGGGTGCGATTTTTAACTTTTGATAATTTATTTTTATGCACTTTTTAGCACTGAATCCGAAAATGACCTTTATTTTTAACCATCACTTCAGACTTTTTCGCAAATCGTAAATTTCAAAGTTAAAAAATAGCGGAAATCTGTTACTACAAAATAGATGTAAAGCATTTTTTATTCATTTTAATTTAATTTAATATTTTATTTCATTTTTTTGGCTTATACTGGGGATTCTTACAGTTAAACAGCTCAGAGGTCCAATGAGGTGTGTGTGTGTGTGTGGGGGGGGGGTCAATTTGAAATTTGAAATTTACGATTTGCGAGAAAAACCTGACTTGATGGTTAAAAATGAAGGTCATTGTCAGATTCAGCGGTTAAATATACATAAAAATCAATTATCAAAAGTTAAAAAAAACACAAGAATCACATCTATTTTATAGTATCAGATTTTCGCTATTTTTTGACTTACGATTTTCAAAAAATCTTTACAACATGGTACAAAATGAAGATCATTTTCGGATTCAGCGCTACAAAATACATAAGAATCACTTATCAAAAGCTAAAAAACATGACACAACCCAAATTTTGCAGGGTAGTGTTATTTATTCAGCCTAAAATCTATTCCAATTGTAATAGTTATTACATTTTGAGAAGTTGGTTATAATTCATATATTCACATATTCTTTTATTCTCGACATTTCTATTTAAATAGTGCGGTATAACATTTTTTATTCCTTTCAAGCTGTGAGTTTAGGTTGGAATAACGCTTTCTTATCTCGTCTTCTTTTACACTAGGTTTCTCTTATACATCTTTCTAATCTCATCTTCTTTTATACTGCGCTATGTTGATATCCAGAATTCAGCGAGAGAAAACACAATCTGTGAAATGGTATTATCGTGGGCTTTTATTTAAAAAGACTTCTTAAATCCAAGCTCACTACTTTCTGACACACTCACAAAAATCGTCCGTAAATGACCAGAACTTGCAGGTATTCTTATTCACCTTCCACAGACTACATTGATTATCCTGTAAAAATGAAGCATCTTTCTTAGGAAGCCCTCAAAGTTAGCGTTTCTGTCGAATTTTTCGGATATGAAAATCACTAAAATGTAGTCATCCAATAACAAATACAAAGACAATAAAGTTTGATGAATGTGTTCATAATAAAAGTTTCTTACCTAAATAAAGGAAAATTTTATATTCCTACGAAGAACTGTCTGTCATTTACAATGCACGTTTGACAACGATTGTACATATAAAATATACATGTGTACATGTGTTTGAATGTCTGGATCCGAAAATTGCTCTCCTTTAAAGGTTCGGTTTAGGAGAGGTGATAGAAAGAAGTCTACTGGAGCAAGATCAGGCGAGTAACATGGGCAATCTAAGACTGCAACACCTCTACAGATAAAGACCATAAACTGTTTGACGACCATGATCGAATGTGGATGGAAAAATTCAAAGCTAAGTGACGAACGTTGTTCATGCGATATCGAAAGAAGGCCAGTGCCAGCAGTTTTCATGAACTGTACAATTGTTGCCAAAAGTGGATAGCAAACGATAGATATTATTTTGAAGGGGAAAAAACTATTTTCCTGATTTAGGAAAGAATCTTTTGTTTATGAACATATTCACCAAACTTTACCGCCATACCATGTAACGAAAGATGTATCACATATGCAGGAAAATAATGATTTGGAAAAAATATCCGATTCTTTGGCATCTAAATGCGAATAAGTGAAAGTTCTACTCACATACGAATGGAAATAAATTTGTAAATGAAACAAGGATTCGTGCAGTCAGAAGAGAAAAAAATGTATAAAATAAACGGTCAAAGGCGAGTATTACTCGCGGTCAGAGGGTTCCGTACAATAAATATATAAATTATTAACTCTATTATTAAAAAAATCGTCTCTAAAAGAATAATAAGACTTTGTAAAAAAATATACAACGTAGGGTTGGGTATAGCTGTATATACTGGAAAAGTATGAATGGGTATACCATAAAAGTTCAAAGAGATATGAAGCCTAAATAATATCAAATATTGTTATTCGGTATAATTTTTTTTTAAATCTTATCCTAATCTGTTAAATGATGAACTTAATTCGGTACTGACAATAAAAGTAGTGCATATTTAAACTTAATTTGGCAGTTCATAAACCCAAATTCAGCGTATTAATAATATTTTCTTTTTACAATGCTTGTAAAACAAAACCCTTGTTCAAAATTTAAATTTGCCATTGTGCTAAGCGCGCTTCGAAAGGAGGTCGCAAAGTTGCAACGCCGAAGTCTGTTTTAAACAATTTGACATTTATTGCTTTTATACTGCTACAGGGCATTGCATTACACAAATATATCATTAAAAGTTATTATCTAGGTTTTAAAAGTCGATGGTACATAGAGAACGTCGCCTCTGTCATTATGTATGTCCAAACCGTCCGTGTCTTTAACCCATATTGGACCGCTGTCCTATAAATAGGACAGCTAATAAAACATTTTAAAAAATAAAATTGGTAAGGATTTTCTGGATGCATTTTGTTATGACGTCTTTAAAATACATAAAGGTATAACATATAAACAAAAACAAGTAACCAATTAAAATTTAAGTGAAAAAATCTATTTAAAAAATCCTTTAAAAATTGTGATCTTATAATCTAGAATTTTACCGTTATTATTACCTTTTTATTGGAGAAATCATAGGGTATTTTTGTACAACATAAACAGTATTTTTAAAGTAAAATAAAATATTTGCTCATAAAATTAGTTTACGTATGCATTTTATATGTACTTACTATGTGTCCTACTAATATGTCCTGTTTATAGGACAGCTAGTTACTTAAAAAATTAAAAACTTTCTTTCAAAATTTTGCTAGTATCTACTTAAACTAAAAAACAGCTTTTCAAAAGTAAAAAAAAAGAAAAAAGAAAAAAAAGAAGAAAAGAAAAAAAAGGGGAAAGTTGTGGCTAAAAAATAGTGTGATATAAAATTTCCAAGCTTATATTATGGTACTTATTTAACATTTTCCATTAAAAATTTACCATATGTGAGTCGAGTACCTAAGTATGTGTTGATAGAAAGCCTTTTCTCCTTTACTAAATACATCATAACGTGTTTCTGAAAATTATTTTCTTTTTAATTATGCATGATGGGCTTGACGGCCATCTTTCCATAATTTACACAAATTTCTAAGCACACAAGTTCATTATTAAGATTGGAAGTTCGAAATTGTTAATAAAGCAAACATTTTATTCTTTTAATTTATGGAAATGAGTGCCTAAATATTTGTGTCTTAAAATAAAGCTGAAGTAACTTCAGGTTTCATCTTATGATTCTTTTTTTTTCGGAGGGGGGTTAATTAATTAGTTAAAGCAGTAAAAATCAATTTGTTTTTTCAAAATAAAAGACTTTCTTAATTTATCTGTCTGTAGCTAAAACTAGAAGTTCGAAATTCTTAATAATGCAAACATATTACGAGCTTGGGTGCTTAGAAATTTGTGTAAAATATGGAAAGATGGCCGCCAAAGCCCATCATGCATAATTAAAAAAAAAAATAATTTTCAGAAACACGTTATGATGTATAGGAGAAAAGGCTTTCTATCAACGCGTACTTAGGTACTCGACTTACATATGGTAAATTTTTAATGGAAAATGTTAAATAAGTACCATAATATAAGCTTGGAAATTTGATATCACACTATTTTTTAGCCACAACTTTCACCTTATTTTTTTTTTTTTCCTTGGCTTTTTTTTACTTTTGAAAAGTTGTTTTTTAGTAGATATCAGTTCTTTTTTTAAAACAAATTATATATAATTGAAATAATTCTACTAGCTCAAATTAAAATTAGTCCTTGTATAGCCTTTATAAGCAGGGAGCAAACACAATAGTATACATTTTGTTTACCTATCATTCATTTTTTAGAGTGATTAATAATTTAAAGGTAAGGAAAGTCAATTTCTTCTTTCAAAGTATCAGTCTTTCTCAATTTATATCTCCTTAAAATTTTCTGTGAAAGATGAAAATTTAGTAAAAAACAGATAGAGTCGAAATAAAATATATATTTACAGTTGGTCTGTCAGTTAATTGTTTTTTCTAACTTTTTTTTGCTGACGGTTTTGCAAAATGAATTTACCTTTACAAATACCTACGGTTAATCCGAGATTGAAACCCCGCAGGCATCTAAAGAATCGAAAATTTGTAAATCTAGCAATTCTAGACATAATAAGGGAACATTTTTGATTTAAAAAAATCAAAAAATTTAAAGATATAAACTGTACATATAACTTCATCTTCATTTAGATCGTGTTAGAGAGAAGAAAGAATAAATATGTAATTTTACTCAAGTCTGTTTATCCATACCCATTTGCATAAATATGAGGATATTAATTTACTATAAAACTTTTCCTAAATTGACTATCTTTAATAGTCTATTATTAAAGCCGCATATACATTAGAATTAAATATTTTTCGGTTAAAAATTGCCTGAAATCTATAGTCTTATCGTTCGTCAAATTTGTGTTATGTTTTTTTTAATACCCAGACTCTTTTTGTGAACTCTGACAAAAGATCATAGACATACTGAAGTTATCCAAATTCTTATATCTTTCTATCGTGCTTCCTTTTTTGAGGAGGGGGGGGGGGGGTGAGGAAGAGCCCTTAAGAACTTCGTTTTGTTCTCAGAATTCTGAATTATTCATTCAAAAGATCTACCTACATAAGTCTTGTTGCAGAATTTTCATTAGCTAAGAGTTGCATCAAGTTATACATCAAGTGAATCTATTAAATTACTCTTGTGAAATACTAGATGGGAGCCATTGATATTTCCAGACCATTTGCCTACATTTTAAACTTGAGTCATTTACTACTTTATTCATTAATTTTCTATACGAATTAAAGAAGTCGTTGTTTCCATGCCAACCGTACCTTTCACTATTGCTTGCTTGTTTGTTTGTTTATTTTATTGAACACATACATCAGATCACATGCGGATCACGGCGGGATTCGAATCTGCTTCCACCTACGCTCTCAAGCGATTAGCGCCATGGTGTCTTATCCACTCAGCCACGGTGGGCCATTATTGCTTTCTCTAATACCCCAGATACTCAAATTTAACCAACTGCACTTAGAATCATGGTCATAACAGAGAACATTTATATGTTAGAGCAGTGTTGCCAGTGGGCTACTTTTTTTTAATTCAGATTTCTTGATTGCCACCACTTATTATAAACGGTAAATTTCATTTGTTTTGGCCTTAATTAATATGTCATTAAATAAGGCGCATTTTACAATTTCAAAAAAGTGGTGCCAATCAAGAATCTGAATTAAAAAAATAGCCCATCTGGCAACACTGTGTTAGAGTGGTGACATATGCACAAGTCGTGTACTCATGTTCAAGTTTTTGTCCGAAGTACGGTAACTCAGTTTTCAGTAATAGACGAGGAAGATTTCAATTAAACTAACCAGAAAAGTTAACAAACATTGACTTCCTGATTTTATTTTATTCAAAATTGTCTTAACCAACCAAAGTTAATGTCCGGATTTCAGATAAAATTTTTTCTGTTAGTAAAATTAGATTGACCAATCAGTAGCCTCCATCCTTGTAGGCTTTTCGGTGTTTACTGCAAATATCAAAAATTTCGGAAAAATGCAGGCGTCTGATTGATCAATCTCATCCCGCTAATAGCGAAAAATCTATCTTGATCCCGGCCTATTCAACGCCCTTTAAATATTGGAGAAAGCCTTTTCACGTGTCAGGAAAACGTCACACAAAGCAGGCAAAACAAAGAAGAAAAATCATTCATTCGCTCGTTCATATTCACAAGCCAATGAATGATTTTGTTTCTTTGCTTTGCCTGCTTTGTGTGATGTTTTCATGTCAAGACTTTCTCAAATATTTAGGGGGCTTTGGCTTATTTCACCACCATGAAGTTAAGAAAGGAGAGGAACAGACATGTCAATCTTCCCGTCTGAAAAACTAGATACAAAAAAAAACGAGTTCTTTCCCTCTCTTTTGCCCTTTTCTCTCTTGATTTTGATCGATAGCAGCCCATTTAGCAGTCTCCAGTACAAGATGCCGCTATGTATGGCGGACGCAGGAGGGAGGGTGTTAGCGCGACCAATGACATAATAGGCCAGTTCATTATGTTTAAAAGTCACACGGAGTTGGATCGAGGCTAACGAAAAAGACAGGCTACCGCGGTAAATCCGATTCTTCTTTTTTTACAAACCGCTGGAGTCACGTGATGCTCTTTTCGCGCACCTTCATTGGTGCATTCGAGCATCACGTGACTCCAGCGATCCGTAAAAAAAGAAGAATCGGACCCACCGCGGTAGCCTGTCTTTTTCGTTAGCCTCGGAGTTGGATCATCTTTTGAAACGGTTCATGAGGCAAAGTAGTAGTATCTTCCCTTCTTATCAGTTAGAAGTTCCTTGGGTAAATTACCGGTATCACGTGACTTTTTCCAGCCTCGAGCCCATATTTGGAATATTCTCCATTGGGCGCAATCTACATAGATTTTTGGCTGCTAGAAAAACGAGATTCATCAATCAGAAGCCTGCATTTTTGCGAACTTTTCACTGTTTGCAGAAATGCAGGCTATTGATTGGTGAATCTCGTTTCGCTAACAGCGAAAAATCTATCTGGATCCTAGCCTAGATTTCTAAAAAGATTTCACTTCATCCATGCACTAAAAAATGACTCAAAACTTTCATGACTTAGGCCGGGATCCAGAAACAGCAAATATTCTCAAACATGCAGGCTTCTGATTGGTCAAACTCATTTCGCTAACAGCGAAAAATCTATCTGAATCTCAGCCATACTTTTCTTCGATGAAATCAATACAAAGGATAATATAAAAGAAAAGTATAAGATTTCTAAAATGTTTTGGCGGGTTTATCTCTATTTGGCATAATTTGTAAACTTTAGAATTAATTAACAGTTTTTCGCTAATTAAGAATAGAAAATTCATGTTTTTAAAGCTGAATTTTATAAAAGCACATAGATTGAGTAAATATCTGTCCAAAAATTCAATTCTTACTTTTTTCTGTCCATTATTTAAGTCTCTACCTCGATTGAAACATAAGGTGTGACGAAGAAAATAAATCTGTCATTTTCAGTATCTCGACGTTATTTTAAAAAATCTATATCTCTGTTTATATAATTAATTTATGAGGATGCATTTGATCTCAAATTGGAGGTCTTCTTGATTAGGCCCTTCTGGTTTTGGTTTAATTTTTCTGGGATGAATGGTTCTTTTGATATGGGAAATTTTATGCTGCCATGTTTGGTCGATTTAACATGGAGAAGTTGTCTTCAGTATAATAAGCAGTTACGGTGTCTGCCGTTATTCTTGGCGTTTGTTTGTTTGGCGGGGTTAGCATTTTTTTAGCTTGGCTTGGCAGAACGACCGTCCTGCTTGGTTACACCATATTAATGATATAATCGAAGTTTTAAAAAATTTCAAAAATATTTAATCGGTGTGGTCCAATATGGGTTAAGGGTTAATATCTCGGGTAATTACTGGCGATTTTTTTTCGAGAATCATTATCAACAATGCTTTGATACTTCTGCTACGATAGGTACCTCCAGAATTCCTCAACATCTTTGCTGAATGCCCGCAAATCGAAATTTGTGTGTAACGGAAAAATGTGCTTTTCTCAAAAATAATGTGACCTAGGATAATCGCTATAATTTTCCCGCAAGGTTTAAATTAACGTCTGCTGCCTCCAATTTTTTCATAATTTTATTTTGAGTAGATTCGGAAATAGACGGGGAGGGGGGAGGGGGATATATTTTTGCACTACATTTTCGACGATCTCTCTCAAAATATAATACCTAAGATTAAAAGAAATGTATTTTTGAGTTCAGTGTTACGAAAGCTTTCACACAATACCCCACACGATATACTAAGAAAATATATATTTTTTTCAAGTAACTTAATTAGCCCCTATACATTTTTTCTAAATATATTTGTACGTGTTTAATAATCTGTAAATATGTGGGTCAATAGTCTTTATTACTTCCCCCAATTTGAACTTTCAACGTTCCATGGTTTACGAGTAAAATGGCTGTGACAGACAGACACAGGAGTGATCTTATAATGGTTCTGTTTTTACTTTTTAAGTACGGAACCCTAAAAAAGAGAAAAAAAGCCCTTTAAGTAGAAATATCGAGAAAGAAAGACAGTGCCAAATTTGCTATGAGACTTAACCTACCAACCAATTTCTGACAGTCGTATGTTAATTTATTATTAGTGTTATTCAACTTTTAGGTAGCTTTCATTACAAAAAGCTACCTATTGCAGCCGTTCGGAGGAAAGCCATTTCAAAAAATTTTGGTATATTTTCATCGGTCATGACAGCCAGACCTCGAAACCACCCTCCGTTCAAAAGTTGATACATATATATATGATATATATATATATATATACTAATAAAAGAACAAATCGCTCTGTGTGTGTGTCTGTCTGTGTGCGATGGTTAGCGAAAACTACCGCACGTAGAAGTCAGAAAATTCAGGTGTGATTAGTCCAAGACAGGTCCTGATCCACCTGACGCTAAGATTTTTAATTTTTTAAGGGCCGGGGCCCCTGGGCCCCTTTCAGTTTTCATGCACTAAAACGTTAATAACATGCCTATTTTCTATCCGATCTGCTTCGTTTTTGGGGTGAATTCTCCTTTCAGTTTCTACACCATAACTACATTTCAGTTAAGACCCTGGCACCCTTGCAAGAGGCCCGGTACAGGGTCCCTTAAAGTGTCAGTATACTAAATTGTTAATAACATGCCTCTTTTCTATCCGATTTTCTTCGTTTTTGGGGAATTCTCCTTTCAGTTTCTTCCACATTTCTACATTTCAGTTAAGAACCTGGCACCCTGTTAAGGGGCCCAGTACAGCGCCCCTTGAAGTTTTAGTGCACTAAATTATTAATAACATGCCTCTTTTCTATCCGATCTTCTTTGATTTTGGGGTGAATTCTCCTTTCAGTTTCTACCCCATTTCTGCATTTCAGTTAAGACCCTGACACCCTTGCAACGGGACCGGTACAGGGCCTTTTGAAGTTATAGTGCACTAAATTGTTATTAAATTGCTTCCTTTTTATCCGATCTTCATTTTTGGGATACTTTCTCCATTTAGTCATTCTCCCGTTTCTACATTCCAGTTATGACTAGGGATGTAACGAATATTCGGCCACTATTCGGTATTCGGCCCTTTTGCCGAATATTCGGCCGGCCGAATATTGAACAGATATTCGGCCGAATAGTGGGACATTTGACCGAATACCTGTAGCCGAATAGTGGCATATTTAGCCGAATATTTTCAGATATTCGGTTAGATATGTTCCAGAAAATCAAAACAAAATATGATTTTAAATATTTTCGACAAACAATATTAAAAAATTATACCTAAATAGATTAATTATTATAAGACAAAGATCTCATTCTGAAATATGGGGTAGAGGAAGTATTATGAGGGGCTTGTTAATTTTGAGAGAAAGAAAAGAGAAAAGTATATCTTGGTAGCAGAAAAGAATATATAATATTTTAATGGAATGAATATTTATATTTTAAGAAAATAACCTTGATATACAGAGTGTAAATTTACTAAGTTTAAGTCGCATGAAAAAGGATATAAAAAGACAGAGGACACATGCAAGTTCTTATTTTTAGAGGGTGAAAGGATTTTACTAAAATAAAAAAAGTTTCATTTTTACAGAGGTAATGAGTTCTATTTTAAATAGTATATATATATAAATTACTAGAACTATCTATGGATTAAATAAAAAAATATGAATTAAATTATTATTTACATTTTTAAAAGTCATATGTTATCTTTAAAGTATTTTTTAAGACATTTAAAGTATAACAAAAAATACATTCAGCTGTTATGATTTTTGAAAACTCAAACAAAAAATTAATTTCAATTAGTCCTTAATTTAATTTTTTATTTTAAAATTGAAAAAAAATTAAACAATTAAAATAAAAGTCATTTATATTAAAGTCAGTATTCGGCCTAAAACTCGGCCGAATATTCGGTATTCGGCCAAATAACTATTCGTTACATCACTAGTTATGACCATGTGTCCGTCTAGGATCCCGTAGTGCCCGGTCCAAGGCCCCTTAAATTTTTTGCGTTTTTCACACTCTAATTTTCTCACCTTCGCAGTACGTAATTTTAAAGTTGAGTCTTGAACTCTTCTCCTTAGACCAACACTCACATATTTTTATTGGGGCCCTAGGGCCCTTTTTTAAGCATTTCCCCATTTTTTGCGCATTTCTTTCAAATTATATTCTAATGATTAATTCATACCCTATGCTTAATCTTGACTAATCGAAGATCTAAAACGCTAAGTACTAAAACGTTGTAACATGTTTTTATGTTAGGGCCCTGTTCTCAACTAACAGTTGTCGACTTTTGGGCCCCCTGTTATAACTCCCTTAAAAATAGTCCGATTCACTAGCTTTTTTTTCTAACAACATCTTAGGTTCTCTAGCTATTACATGAACGACAAAAAATATTTCAGACTTTAACTACCACCAATTTTGAATATAAATCGTCTTCTTGGGGCCCTTGGTGCATCTTCTTTAAAAATGATCCGAATTCCTTGCAATTTCCTTTACCATAGTTCTAGCGTCCTCAGATTACATTAAAAACTACTAAAAAGTTTATTTATACCAAATACATGCCACGTAAGTCTCTTCCCCTTGGGGCCCGGTACAAGGCCCCTTGAAGCTTTTGCGTCATAAATTATTAATAAATTGCCCCTCTTAATCCGATCTTCATTTTAGGAACGATTTTTCCATTTAGTTATCCTCCAGTTAAAATCCTGGTGCACCTTGAACTTTTAGTGTACTATGTATTTTTTACACCCTAATTTTCTGACCTTCTCATTGCATAATTTTATAATTGAATCTTGGACTCTTCTCCTTAGACCAACACCCTCATATTTTTATTGGGACTCTAGGGCCCCCTTTGAAGCATTTACCCCATTTTTGCGCATTTCTTTTAAATACGACTCTAATGATTATTTCATACCCTAAGATTAACTTTGACTAATTGAAGATCTAAAACGCTAAGTACTAAAACATTTAAACATGTTTTCATGTTTGGGCCCTGCTGTCAACTATCAGTTGGGCCCCCTGTTATCGCTCCCTTAAAAATGGTCCGATTCACGAACTTTTTTTTTCTAGCAACTTCTTAGGTTCTCCACCTACTTCATGAACGACAAAAAAAAAACAAAAAAACAAATGCAGACTTCAGCTACTACCAATTTTGAATATTAATCGTCTTCTTGGGGCTTTTGTTGCAGCTTCTTTAAAAACTATCCTATTCTATTGCAATTTTCTATAACATAGTTTTAGCGTCTTCCAGCTACTTCAAAAGCCCTAAAAATTTTTCTTATACCCAATTACATTCCAGTTACGACTCTGCCCCCCAGGGCTCGGTCTATCTTTATACCTCAGCTACCAACTTTTTGGAACATTAATCTCTTTTTTCAGCATCAACTTACGTTTACTCACTACAGCCGTAAATTAAAAATCGCGTTACTTTAAAGGTAACTTTAGATAAGGGATTGCATCTGTTTATTAAATATCGTGTTAATGCTAACAGTAATTCATGAAATTTACAAGGTGGGGAGGCATCTTCCCCCGCTTGGTGGCGCGTTATTTCCTCCGGTTTAAGGGCCCAATTTCAACGTGATTTGCTTCCTTCAACTTAGATTACAATTCAGCTACTTTCTGTATTATGAAATTTTATCTTAGACTTCAGTTACCAACATTTTCTAACATTAATAGTGTATTCTATTAATTCTGTGGGCTTGATTCTTACGAAGTTTGGCTCACTCAACTTGGTTTTCGATTGTCTCCGGCACGTGCGGGCGTTTCCGGTAAATGCTGCCATAGGTAGTGGGGATCTAGATTACAGGCTCGCTCGGAAAGAAGTTTGGTGGGAAAACACTAGACGCTGCGGAAGGCAATGGGGCCTCCGAAATTAGATTCATTTAAAAGAATTTCCAAAGATATAAAATCATACAAACTTAAGTTTTGTTTAAGGTTATTATTTAAAAACCCCGGGCAACGCCGGGCGGGTCTGCTAATATATATATATATTTCTGATCTTTGTCATACTGTAACTCTCGTATTTATGAACCGATTTAGATAAAATTTCGTGTGTATATAGTACATACCAATGTCTCGACCGAGTTCGTTGGCCAGCTTCAACCGCCATCTTGTTTCAAAATGGCGGCCATTTAAATTTTTTTTTATTTAAAATTTAAAATGAGGCACAAAAAAATTAGAAATTGAAAAACATTTTTTTCTTATGTGTTTGAGCTTGATACAAAGATTCCGGAGCATTTTTTGTTTCGTCTATATCTTAAAAAATGGCTGAGTTATAGCACTTTGAATTTCTAGCATGGCTGACATTTTGAAACGATCTGATATTTGTCACGTGATAATGCGCGTATTTATGAACCGATTTGGATGTGACAAGGCATTTGCATAGTACATAGCAATGTCTCGACCGAGTTCGTGGGCCAACTTCATCCGCCATCTTGTTTCAAAATGGCGGCCATTTAAAAAAAAATTTAAAATTTAAAATGAGGTACAAAAAAATTAGAAATTGGAAAAGATTTTTTCCTTATGTGTTTGAACTTGATACAAAGATCCCGGAGCATTTTTTGTTTCGTCTATATCTTAAAAAATGGCTGAGTTATAGCACTTTGAATTTCTAGCATGGCTGACATTTTGAAACGATCTGATTTTTGTCACGCGATAATACGCGTATTTATGAACGGATTTGGATATAACTTGTTGTGTACATAGTACATACCAATGTCTCGACCGAGTACGTTGGCCAACTTCATCCGCCTTCTTGTTTCAAAATGGCGGCTATTTAAATTTTTTTTAATTGTAATTTAAAATGAGGTACAAAAAAAATTAGAAATTGAAAAATATTTTTTTCTTATGTGTTTGACTTTGATACAAAGATTTCGGAGCATTTTTCGTTTCGTCTATATCTTAAAAAATGACTGAGTTCTAGCACTTTGAATTTCTTGCATGGCTAACATTTTGAAACGATCTGAGTTTTGTCACGCGATAACACGTGTATTTATGGTTGTATTTATGTCGGCCAATTATCTGCACGTGGGATATAGGCCCTAAGGGGGAAGGGGTGC
Source organism: Maratus speciosus (assembly GCA_963932465.1). Lineage (NCBI taxonomy): Eukaryota > Metazoa > Arthropoda > Arachnida > Araneae > Salticidae > Maratus > Maratus speciosus. The sequence continues at coordinate 199,909,962 of OZ010787.1, read as the reverse complement.
CTTCCGTGGAGGTCTTTCTAAGGGAACCTAACCCGTATTAACGCTTGGAGAACCAAGGTTCGAAGAAAACCACGAAAACTCCGAACGATTAGGCCGACGGGCACGATTGGTATCGAACCCAGCACCTCCCGTTTACCAGCTTCGAGAGCAGAACCTCTCGGCCACTGGTGGGGCCGTGTATTTATGAACCGATTAGGTTGTGACAAAGCATGTGCATAGTACATAGCAATCTCTCGACCGAGTTCGTTTGCCAACTTCCGCCATCTTGTTTCAAAATGGCGGCCATTTAAAAATTTAAATTTTTTTTGTTTTTAAAATGAGGTACAAAAAAAAATTAGAAATTGAAATTTCTTTTTCTTATGTGTTTGAGCTTGACACAAAGATTCCGGAGCATTTTTTGTTTTGTCTTTATCTTAAAAAAATCCCTGCCGGCCCGGCCTACAGGCAGAGGTAGATTTCGAAGTTAAGTATACTAATTTCATCAACAAAAACTAAATCATGATTAGATATAAATCCACTTTAACAGTTTTATCTGTCTGCTTTTGACGAGTTTTTATTTCCTTTTTATAAAATAGCTGGTTTTATGAGAATCATGTTAAGGCGATATTAAAAATTTTTTTTTCCATACTCAACAACTCGAAATTTTCTGGCACATTTTCAGATTAATTTTTAATAAAAAAAATATGAAACATGCTGACGTGATTTTTTAAAAGATTTATAAGCGACCTGTGTTTTTATTTTTCTTTCAATTAATTAAAACTTGATTAATAAACAATTATTTTCTCAGTAGGGCAATATTTTTCGCTTCTAACACAATCGCTTCGGGAAATTCTGTTCAAAATGCCCACTTTGACATCATTTTTTGAAATATATTCTGCCTCTATCAAAAAATCGATCATTACTGTACATTATATAGTTTCTGAATAAGAGAATCTAGCAATTAGATGCGTTTGAGAGCAAAAATGAATTTAAAAATGAGTAAGAAAATAGACAGTTTGGATTTGAATGCACCCTTAATAAGATGATTTTTTAAGTCAACCGCTATGTATTTTTAATTTGTTTTTGCTTTAAGAATTGGCCCTATCAAAAACTTGTCTATATAAATGTTGAAGACAATATTAAGAAGATATATGATAAATTCATGGAGATTTTATATCTTGTGAATTGACGGAGTTATGAAAATTTTTCTTCTTCAACCCCCCTTTTTTGTTTTCGTTTTTTTTTTTTTTCTTGCAGTACGAATTGGTCCTATCAAAAACTTGTGAGTATAACAGTTGTAGATATTATTAAGGAGATGTATAATAAAATTAATTGGATTTGATATATTGAGAACTGACGAAGTTAGGAATTTTTTTCTCAACAAAAACCCTATTTTTTGCGCTCCTTGAGTCCATTTTTAATTTTATCAAAAATCTGTGATGCATAAATTTTTGGTCCTATTTTTAGAAGTAATAAAAACTTTAAACTGATTTGATATGTACAAAAATTAAGAAGTTATGAGGTTTTTTCGGTTTTCACAAAACCCCTCCCTATTTCCATCCCCTTTGTCCGCTTTTGCCCATTAACGAACTTGACTGAGATTTTATGTCCCTTGATTTTATGTATCAGTTTGGAAGAGATTTGTGCAGAATTGCGGAAGTTATCGTGTCCAGAAGAAAGTGATAACACAATTGCTTCGGGAAATTCCGTTCAAAAGGCCCACTTTGACATAATTTTTTGAAATATATTCTGCCTCTATCAACAAATCGATCATTGCGGTACATTATATAGTTTCTGAATAAGCGAATCTACCAATTAAATGCGTTTGAGAGCAAAAATGAATTTAAAAATGAGTCAGAAAATAAGCAGTTTGGATTTGAGTGCGTCCTTAATGCAGTGATTTTTCCAACACAATCCGCTTCGGGAAATTCGGTTCAAAATGCCCACTTTAACAGCATTTTTTAAAGTATATTCTGCCTCTATCAAAAAATCGACTATTACGGTACATTATATAGTTTCTGAGTAAGAAAACGTACCAATTGGAAGCCTTTGAGAGCAAAAATGAATTGTAAAATGAGTCAGAAAATACGCAGTTTGGATTTGAATACACCCTTACTTAGATGATTTTTTTCTTCAACCGCTATGTATTTTTAATTTGTTTTTGCTGTAAGAATTGGTTCTATCAAAACCTTGTCTATATAGATGTTGTAGACAATAGTAAGAAGATATATGATAAATTCATGGGGATTTTATATCTTTTGAATTGACGGAGTTATGGATTTTTTACTTCTTCAAACCCCCTTTTTGTTTTCGTTTTTAATTTTTTTTTTTTTTTTTGCGGTACGAATTTGTCCTATCAAAAACTTGTGAATATGAAAGTTGTAGATAATATTAAGGAGATTTATAATAAAATTAATTGGAATTGATATCTTGAGAATTGACGAAGTTATGAATTTTTTTCTCCCAAAAACCCTATTTTTTGCGCCCCTTGAGCCCATTTTTAACTTTATCAAAAATCTGTGATACATAAAATTTTGGCCCTATTTTTAGAAGTAATAAAATCTTTAAACTGATTTGATATGTACAAAAATTAAGAAGTTATGGGGGGTTTTCGGTTTTCACAAAACCCCTCCCTATTTCCATCCCCTTGGTCCGATTTTGCCCATTAACGAACTTGACCGAGATTTTATGCCCTTTGATTTTATGTATCAGTTTGGAAGAGATTGGTGCAGAATTACGAAAGTTATCGTGTCCAGAAGAAAGTGATATATATAGATAGATAGATATATACATAGATAGATAGATAGATAGATAGATAGATAGATAGATAGATAGATAGATAGATATATAAAGTTTTTTACTGAGGGTGGTTTTGGGTTCTAGGAGTCATGATCGGTGTAGATCTGCAAAAATGTTTCAGAAATTCCAACATAGGAACGATCCCAATAGGTAGTATTTCATACGAAATCTACCTAAAATGGCTGAGATATAACAGTTTGAATTTCTAATGTGGGTGACATTTTGAAAAATCTGATTTTTTGCCTGCAACAGCACTCGTGTTTATCAACCGATTCAGATGTGAGTGAGCATGTGCACAGGAATTACTAAAGTCTCGACCAAGTTCATTGGTTAGCTTTGTTGCACCCATTATTTTGCTTTAAAATGGCGGCACTTCATGATAGCGCCGAATTTGGCGACAAAATATAAATCACTTTAAATAAAACCCGCTTTGATAACGCGACTAATTTCGCGAAATTCTCCTTCATATTCAGTATTGACAAAAATTAGTATTTAATCTTCTATAATCGGGTTCCACTAATTTGAGCTTCGTGTGTTTGAATAATATAAGCTGGCTTTTAAAAATTAAGGAATATGAAAGCTACCTCTTCCTCCCGGCACTGGCCGGAAGGACTTTTTAATTCATGATGTTACATTTAACGGTGCTTTTATACACGCTGTACATAGGAGTATATTTCCAATTAACTGTTAAAAATCAATTTTTCAAAATGCAGTTCAGGAGAGAAATGCGTAGTTAACTGCGAAGATAAATAGTTAAAATACCACCGTACGGCTATAAAAATTTCCCCTGGCGATTGAGTGCCAGGCAAATTAAAACTTGCTTGTAGCAGTAGATTGATTCACATTCAGAGATCTGCGCGGGCCTCTTTTCATTCACGGCACTCGGGCCGGGCCATACTTTTTTCTGAAGACTCGGGCCGGTGCGGGTTCGGGCCTTACTTTTTTCCTGAAGGATCGGGTCGGGCCTAACTTATTTTTTCTGTACAGAGACGGGACTGGTTTCATTCCTTGCCTTCAAGGTCCAAAATTTTCAGTCCTAGTTTCGACCCAGCCGTATGAAAATCATTGTCTCCGCGTGGCCTAGTCCCGTTCAAAGGTCAGTAAAATTAGGCCTGGCCCAAAAACCGCATACGTTTTAAATCGCCATTATTCTACAATTAAACATTAAAATTTATTCTTTTTAAAGTAGGAGCGCACCTTTTTTAGAGAAGGGCCACTTACAAAAATATCTGGGTAGTCGAGGGCCACATCAGTAACACGGAGATTATTCTATTTCGGGGAGGTGATCTGTGACCTATAATCAGATAAAAAATATGCTTTCAGAGGGGGGGGGGGAGGTACCCCTCACGGTTCCCTACCCAGCCAACATCTCCAGTTCGATTGGCAAGGATATATCAACAGTTTATGTTTCTATATATAACACAGATATAGCAAGGATTGTTTTCAAGGATTGATAGTATTCTTTGACTTTATTCGGGGGAGTAAATTTTGTTTTATTATAAATGCTAAAAAACAAACATAGGTATGAAAGTGGCTAGCGCCGAAAAAAAGATGCAACCTTTATGAACGAAGAGGAAAGAAGGAGCCAATCAACAAAATTTGAGATTTTTACACGCCTGATCAATTAAATTCGCGATTTTTCCGAAAACGATAAAAAAACTTTGCGATTTTTAAGCACCTGATCGACAAAATTCGCGATTTTTCCGAAGCCGATCGACAAAATATGTGATTTTTTCAACACCGTATCGACAAAATTCGCTATTTTCCGTACCCGATCGACAAAATTCGCTATTTTTCTGCACCCGATCAACAAAATTCGCTATTTTTCCGCACACGATCAAGAAAATTTTCGATTTTTCCGCGCTTCATTGACAAAATTCGCTATTTTTTTGCAGCCAACCAACGAAATTCGTGATTTTTTGGGACACAATCGACAAAACTCGCGAATTTTCCGTGCCCGATCGACGAAATTTGCGATTTTCTGACCCTGGTCGACGAAATTCGCGATTTTTCAGCACCCGATCTACGAAATTCGCGATTCATGACTGACTGACGATATTTGCAATTTTTTCCCGTGACAAACTGACAAAATTCACGTTTTTTTCTACAGATAAACTGACGATTTTCCCACTGCCGATCAACAAAATTTTCAATTTTTCCGCGCATCATAGACAAAATGATTTTCGTGATTTTCTGTGCCCGATCAGCAAAATTTGCGATTTTTACGCGCCTGGTCGACAAAATTCGCGATTTTTCGGAGCCCGATCAATAAAACTCGCGATTTTTTCGTACCCGATCGACGAATTTGAGCGCTCGATCAACGGAATTCGCAACTCTTAACTGGCTCTGACAAAAGTTGCAATTTTTTCCCAAGGCAAATTGGCGAATTTCGCGATTTTTTCTGGCGATAAGCAGAAGAAACACGTGATTTTTCTGCAACCGATCAACGAAATTTGAGATTTTGGCTCTTTTAATCGACAAAATTCGTGATTTTACCGCACCCGATCGACAAATCTGTGATTCTTAACTGACTGACGAAATTTGCAATTTTTTCCCGCGGCAAATTGACGAAATTCACGATTTTACAACAGCCAATGAACAAAATTTAAATTTTTTCCGCGCATCACTAACGAAAATTGGCGATTTTTCCGTGCCCGACCAACAAAATTAGCGATTTTTCCGAGCCTGATAGAAAAAAAATTGACGATTTTTCTGTGCCCGACAAATGAAATTCGCGTTTTTTCCGAGCTGAATCGACAAAATTCGTGATTTTTCCGAGCCCGATCGACAGAATTCGCAATTTTTCCGCGCCTGATCGACAAAATTCCCGTTTTTTTCGCGATAAACTGACCAAACTCATTTTTTTCCGCTATCGATCGACGAAATTTTCAGTTTTTCCGCGCATCATCGACAAAGTTCGCAATTTCTTTCGCTCCAGACCAACGAAATTCATGATTTTTCCGTGCCCGATCGAAGAATTTGGAATTTTTTATCCTGATGGACGAAATTTGCGATTTTTCTGCGCACGATCAGCGAAATTCGCGATTCTTAACTGGCTCTGACGAAATTTGCAATTTTTCCCGCGGCAAATTGACGAAATTTGCGATTTTGTCTCGCTATAAGTACACGAACATGCGAGTTTTTCGCAGCCGATCAACGAAATTTCAGGTTATTCCTCTCCTAATTGACAAAATTCGCGAACTTTCCGTACCCGATCGACGAAATTCGCGATTCTTAACTGACTGACGAAATTTGCAATTTTTTTCCGGGGCAAAAATTGCAATTTTTTCCAGTTATATATTGACGAAATTCGCGGGCCACAGGTTGTGCATCCCTATTTTAAAGAATAGTAGATTTCTACGCTTATTAAAATATAGTAAAACGTGTGAAAAAGAACCTGCCTATGACGGAATCCTGTTTGAAACTGAAAAACGTATTGATCCATGCAAAATTAATATACTAATATGTAAGAAAAGAATATATAATACATTTACACTTGCTAAGATGGGAACTTGTCTATAACGCATTTTTTTTTCTTTTCTATGCAATTACGTCTTGATTTTACTGTATAGCATTTTTCAGATTTTCAACACTTCAATACATGGAATATGGATTAACAATATAAATGATAATTGAAACATTTACATACAAGAAATAGAGATTCATTAAAAAAATAAATATCGCAGCCTTCGGCACTTTTATAAAAATGAAGATTATAAACATGAAACAAAAAAGTTAAGATAAATATTTTTTGTCCGAACTCATACAAGACAAATTTTTAACCAAATCGACGTAAAAATCAATGTTTTGTGGAAATTCACTCGGGCTGGGCCGGTCTCGGGCCGAACTTTTTTAGCTGGTATACCGGGCCAGGCCGAACTTTTAACTTTTTTAGCGGGCCGGGCCAATATTTTTTTGTACAGGCCGAACTTTTAATTTTTGTATTGGGCCGGGCCGAATTTTTTTCTATGAGTCGGACCGGGCCCTTGCCTGGAAATTGGTGCGCGGCAAAAAGGGCAACGGTAAAAAAAAATTATTATTTTTATAAATACTTCATTGAACTTAAAATTGATATATATGGTTATTGAGGCACAAATATATTCAGTTATAGAAATCAGAAAGACAGATTCGTGAGTCAGGTGAGGAAAATATGTATTAAAAAAAGAGAGAAACGCCCTTTAGGTAGAAATATCGAGAAAGAAAGACAGTGCCAAATTTGCTATGAGGCTTAGCCTACCCAACCAATTTAAAATAGAAGAAAAGGGTATCAGTCACCCTCCATCGCTTGACTGACACAGATAACAAACTTGTTTTGGGGTTGATGAATATCCTAGACAGAGTTGAACAAAATGCAACGAAAAATCCTTTTAGATACAAAATACATTGGTTTTAGAACTTAAAATACAAAATACTTTTCAAACTTAAAAAATTCAAAATACAAAATACATGTATTTTGAAATGCATTTAAAATACAAATACATTTAGAAAAATTAAAAAATATTATGCATTGGATATTAAAATTTGATCAGCATATACATTTTTAATTATTAATCTCAAATATAAAATTTAGTGCATTTTCACACAACAGAAAATAAGATAAAGCTACAATGTTCCATGCAAACTCTTTATGGCTAATATTCCGCAATCGGGTCCACACCCAAAATTAATGTCAAAAATGAAGGATTGCGGCAACAATGTGGTTAAAGGTGTACGAAAGTTACAGGAATGGAATTAGTAATACAGCAAACGACATTCTCTAAACTGCATCCATTGATTGAGAATTTCTTTCACAAGGCATATGATAGCAGCAGAGCTATCTATTGAGTGGTCAAAGCCAAAATTGAGGCAGTATCGATTTTCAGGAAAAGCATCGTGTGTAGAAAAATTGGTTCAAATCCATCCAATAGATGCAGAGATGTAAATACAACGTCGGAAATCCTAAAAAATACAGCGTACAAGGGCCACCTGTAGGACGACATACACCAAAATGTCATCCATACTAATTTATGTCAAGGCCCAACTAAATATGATGGAGTTTGATGAAAATAGTTAAATTAGTTCTTGAGATATAGCTCTCACGGCACACCAGCCAACTTTCCGTTTATTTTTTTATTTTTAGGGTTCCGTACTTAAAAAGTAAAAACGGAACCATTATAAGATCACTCCTCTGTCTGTCCGTCTGTCTGTCACAGCCATTTTACTCGTAAACTATGGAACGGGGAAAGTTCAAATTCGGGGAAGTAATAAAGACCATTGACCCACATATTTTCAGATTAATAAACATTCATAAATGTATTTAGTAAAAAAGTAGAGGAGCTAATTATGCTACTTGAAAAAAAAAAAAGTCTTTTCTTTGTATATCATGTGGGGTATCCTGTGAAAGCTTTTGTAACGCTGAACTCAAAAATACAGTAAACTTTGTCAAAGGCGGAATCGATCGGGATCGAGAAAAATTTCCGTGGTAGACAATATTCCGCCTTAGACAAATTTTACTCTATGTTTATGGGTTCGTAGGGACTTGAAAATCTTTCCGAGTTAGACAGATTTCCGTCTTATACAGAGTCCGCCTTACACAGAGTTTACTGTACATTCCTTTTAATTTTAGGTATTATATTTTCAAAGATATTGTTGAAAATGTAGCGCAAAAATATGTTCCCCCCCCCCCCCATCTAATTCCGAATCTACTGAAACTAAAATTATGAAAAAATTAGAGGTAGTAGACGTTAATATAAACCTTGCCGGAAAATTATAGCGATTACCCTAAGTCACATAGTTTTGAGTAATTAGCATTTTTCTGTTATACACAAATTTTGATTTACGGGCATTCAGAAAAATTGTTGAGCATCGCTGAATATACCTATCGTTGCAGAAGAATAAGAGCATTGTTGATAAAGATTTTCGAAAAAAATCATCGATAATTAGCCAAGATATTAACCTTTAAAGGTACGGTCACTTTGGAAATACACAAGGACAGGGGCGGCGTACTCTATGCCTAGTTAACAACTTTTAATGATATATATGTGTAATGTAATGTCCAGTAACAGTATAAAAGCAATAAACGTCAAATTGTTAAAAACATACTAATTTAAGGGGTCTCGGGAGTCTAAAAAGTGGAAAAAATGAAAAAAAGACCATTTTCAACATTTAATGTCTTAAAATGTATATGATTTTAAAACACAATTTTAATTGGGATGAAAGATATAAGTATGTTCTTTCGTTTCATGTATTTAAAAAATTGCAAGATACAGAATTAGCATAGGGGGCTCGAAACTGTTAGACATTTGTCGAACAAAAAATTGGCATAACAGTTTACGCGCAGGATTACAAAATAAATATTGCAACTAGAATGAAAATTTTGGTGCTTACTTATACTTCAGATTGTAATAATTTCCCTGAACTTAAATAAATTTGTATTTAAAGCATTTTTATATTTTTAATGCAATGTTGCATTTAGCTAATACAAAATTTTGAAAATTTCAACAGCAAAATCACCTAAAAATATATTTTTTTGAAGAATAAAAAGGAAATTTTAGGTTCAGTTTAAATACAGACTAACATGAAAAATATGTTTTGAAAATTTCATGAAAAAATATTCAGAAGTTTTTGAGGTATCCTGCGCGTTATGCCCCAAAAACGCCATTTGGAAAATAATGACTTTAAAGTTTCGGAAACGCCGCTTCAGCTATTGAGCGGGTATAATTCTAAAATCCAAAACCTCTGTTCTAATGGGAATTTTAAGGAAACAATTATATAAAAAAATTCAGAAAAGATAGGAGTTTAACATCTAAAAAAATTAAAATTTCTTAAATTTTGAAGCTTTAAGAGTCCTGCGACCACTTAATCCTTTCCGGCAAGGAGTAATTTTATTTATAAACATATGAAATTATGAACTGACACCAGTATTTATAAACGAATTTATTAGAAAATGCGAACTTGCTTATTTTCACGCACATGATAAAAGGAAAATTTTAATTAAATATTCTTGGAGCCGTTTGTCTGTTTTGGAATTAAAATTAGGTGTCCGTTTTTTAAGGGCATCGCCCTCGAAAGATTTAATTAGAATGAATCGCATAAACACTGTGGCATTCGCGATAGTTTGCATTGATTGTATCTCTCAATACGCCTCGAGTGACTTTAAAAGTTAATTAAACACCTATCTGGAAAAACGCAGCACTGACCAAGGCGGCGTTGCAACTTTGAGACCTCAATTCGAAGCGCGATTAGCACAATGCCAAATTTAAACTTTGAACAAAGGTTTTGTTTTAGCTACATTGTAGAAATAAAGGTTATTACTACGCTGAATTTAGTTTCATGAAATGCCAAATGAAATTTAATTATGCACTGCTTTTATTGTCAGTACCGAATTAAGTTCATCATAAACAGATTAGGATAATATTAAAAAAAAAAACGAGTTATACGAATAGCTATATTTGATATTATTTAGGTTCCATATCTCTTTGAACTTTCATGGTATACCCATTTACACTTTTCTAATATATACAGTTATACCCAACCCTACGTTGTATAGTTTTTTAAAAAGTCTTAGTATTCTTTTAGCAACTTTTTTTTCTTTTTATAATACAATTACAAATTCACATATTTATACTACGGAACCCTCTGTGCGCGAGTAATGCTCGCACTTGACCGTTTATTTTTTAAATCAAATAAGTGTACTTTGAACCAGAAAATTTATTTTAAAAAATGTATGTTGTATCTTCATCGTACTTTGATTTCAATTTTATTTCATTTATTTAAAACTGTATTTGGATCAAATATAATTAATTGACTTGAAAGAAACCGGAAAGTTCATAGCTAATAGCGGTAATCGTGAAAAACATAGTATAACAGTGTCACCTGTTGAGTGATATATTACCAAATTTAATCAGTATCAATTTATCTAAAGGTCTAAAAGACTATGGAGTTTGATGAAATTGCGTCGATAAGTTTTTGGATATACTTATCACGGAAATTATGAAAAACACAGCATAGCAGCGCCACCTCTTCAGCAATATACATTAAAAGCTAATCAGCAACTGTTTGTGTTCAGGTCTAATGGAATATGCAGTTTGATGAAATTCCGCGTATTAGTTATCACAAAATAAAATAATTCAGCACAGCCGTGCCACCTATTGGGCAATATAAACCCAAACCTAATTGGTACCACGTTATGCATATGTCCAAATGAATCTGAAGTTTGATTAAATTCTGTGCATTAGTTCTTGAGATAGAGCGGTAGTGAAAATTGTGTCGCACATCAGGCCTTTCAAAAAGTGGTAAAATATCTATCAAAAAAAGGAATTCGAAAATTTTCACGACTCCAATTTCCTTCTTACATATAAGACGAAAGTAAAAATAAAGCAGTCTATATGTCTATAAACACATTTTATAATAATCTGATGAGTACAATGACAAAAAGAAAATAAATTTTTATTGAAATGTTTGGTTTTTTTTCTTCTTTTGTTTAATGCACGTGTGTTTAATAAGACATCCTACCTATGCAAGGCCCGACATGAATTTTTTAGGTCCTGGGCAAATAAAATATTTTGGGCCCAAATTAAATAAAAAGAAAATTGCCCAGTTAAACTGAAGGCATTGAGATCACAGGTTATTTGCATTCACACTAATTGTATATTATACTATTATTTCAAAGAATAATGCTCCTCGAAAAACAAAGAAATCGACAAAAAAAAAAAAACATTTAGCTAAATTAAAGGGGGGCGGAGATTAGCACCTCCGTTCCCCCCTTTAAACTTAACCAATGAACCTCCAAATCTAATCAGGGAAGGACCTTATTATAATAAACTGGTATACCAAAATTTGAAGCAAATCTGACGATTCTGCTGGAAAAACCCATTTATCTAAATTAAGGGGGGATTAGGTCCCCGTTCGCCCCCTTTATCCCCTTGAGGAGCGGGGGATATCCCACCAATGATATCTCACTTAATTTTAATAAAGATTCGCACCAGAAACTTTTAATTAAATTTTGGTTTTTGAACTTTAGTGGAAAAAAGTTAAAAAATTACTTTTACTTCTTTGTGGTAAAATTGTGGTAATTTGTGGTTTTAAATTGTGGTAATTTTTTCCCAAAATTCCAGTGTGAGTTCAACATTTCACAAACACAATTGCTTGCTCCTTTTTGAAAGGGTTAAACTTAGCCAATGAATCCCCAAAACTAATCAGGGAAGCGCCTTATCAGAATGAACCTTTATCCAAAATTTGAATTTTTAGTCATCCTTAAAATTAAAATTCTATTTCAGAACAATAGTGAACTCCCATTAGTGCAGACTTCAAAGAGCTGTCGTTTTTCATCCACAGTAAACAAAATCTGCATTAAATTATGTAAAATTTGAATGCTTTAAAATAATCCCTTCCTTTGAATTCAAATTTTGAAAGAAATTAAATAGGTCACAACTTAATGCTAAAAGAAACAATGTTTTCTTTAATTTGGTAATTTTAGTAAAATTGTGAATTAAATGACAACATCGTTAGTAGAAAAGAATTAATTCTGAAAATAAACAAAATATGCAATAAAATTACGGCATTTATTAATTTATTTAAAGTAATCTGTCACCTTTTTTGTGTGATAATTGAGCAAACTATATTTTTACAACATCATTTTCCGTTTTATGACAGACTCAAAAATGTGGCCTGTTATATCACATTTTGATTAGTAATACCGGTACAGTGATGTCGCTGTACTTGAAAAAACCTGGGTCCCCATCAATAATAATTCATATTTTAAAGGAATAAATGAAACTTGGTTATTTGGAAAATATAAAATAAATGCATTAATTATTGTTTTAATAATAATTAACTAATGAATTAAAACCAGTATTATTTGCACTCAAATAAGATATATATTTTTTTAATATTAATAGAAATTTTCTTTACTTTTTTAAAAGTAAAAATGCAAGATATAATTTTAATTGTAAAATAATGCTTATTTGAGAGTAGAAGGTACCAAGTTCCACTAACAAGTATCGCTAATGTTCGCTTTCTTTTAAAAGGGGCAAGACGGGTTTTTATTGAAAAAGATATTTTTGCTGAAAAAAGTTTACTTATGGTTAAGTAAATGTGTACTTTTTGTTAAATGAATGGGTGCTTTCATTATACTTCCCATTGAATTATTTGTCAGCATAGATCTGTGTTGGAATCAGACATTTTCCTTGGAAGGGAAATTTACATCTAAATCATTAATAAGTATCAAATCCTAAATGTTCGAAAGGCGGGAGATATTTCAATGCAGTAAGAATGAGGGGAGGGAATTTTTCACTGGTCCACCCCCTGAATACACTATCAAAGTACACTGAAATCATGCTGTATTTTTAAAAATCTCATTAAAAAAAAAAAAAAAAAAATCCCATTTTATGAATTTTCTACCTGTAAGTTTAGTTTGTACATCTTTTTTGGTGCTTTGACTAAATTTACGTTTTTTCCGCGTTACTTTGACGAAATTCGCGTTTTTTCCACGATGCTTTTGTCGAAATTCGCTATTTTTTCACAAACCTGTCACGAAAATAGTGTTTTTTTTCGCGATACTTTGACAAAATTCAGCTTTATTCTGTGATTTTTTGACGAAATACGCTATTTTGTCGCCGCCCTTTTACGAAAATCGCGTTTTCCCGCGATATTTTGATGAAATTTGTGTTTTTTTTTTCGCGATCCTTTGACGAAAATCGGCTTTTTTTACACGATTTTTTTGACGAAATTTGTGCTTTTTTTCGCGATCCTTTGACGAAAAGCGGCTTTTTTTACACGATTTTTTGACGACATTTGCTATTTTTTGGCGGTCCTCTGACGAAATACGCTATTTTTTCGCTATCCTTTGACGAAAATCGGCTTTTTTCGCGATATTTTGATGAGATTTGCGCTTTTTTTTCGTGATTCTTTGACGAAAATCGGCTTTTTTCCGCGATTTTTTGACGAAATTCGCTATTTTCTCGCGATTTTATGACAAATACGCTAATTTGTCGCGGCTCTTACGAAAATCGCGTTCTTTTCGCGATATTTTGATGAAATTTGCGCTTATTTCCGCGATATTTTGTTGAAATTTGCGCTTATTTCCGCGACATTTTGTTGAAATTTGCGCTTATTTCCGCGATATTTTGACGAAATTCGCTTTTTTTCCGATTCTTAGACGAAATACGGTATTTATTTGCGACCCTTTGACGAAAATCGGCTTTTTCCCGCGATTTTTTGACGAAATTACGCGTCCCACGGGACGCGTAAGAGCTATTTTTTTGCGTCCCGTCTCCGATTTTTCGCGTAATTTACGCGCTATAGCGCGTCCGCGGCATCCCTGCCGGTAAACAGTCGACAGCATGGTTTGAATTTCTTACATTGTTGATGGTGGAATGCTTTCTTTCTCTTCATCAATGTTATAAGATCATTTCTAGAACTCTCACTAAAAGTTGTGGCACCAATGTTTCATGTTAAAAAAATTATGTATTGTATAAAACTAGTTTCTTTCGATTCTGCTAAGTCAATTTGTAAAAAAATTGTCTCCATTATACGATGAGCAGATGCATTAAGCAATGTCCTTAATATTAATTTCAAATAGAAAATGAAAATAAAATTGTCCTCATTAACTGAAGATGTATTTAAAATGGAGGTACATTAACAAGAGTCTGTTGTATATATACACATACAGTCATGAGGGGGGGGGGGGGGGGGAGTAAGCACCCCTACTAACTCTGCAACAAATTATTCTAGAAGAAAGTTATTGTTACCAAACGATTGGAAATAAAGTCTACTTTTAAATGGTGTATGCAGAATTTGCTTAGGGGACCATCTACATATCAAAACAAACACAAACTTTGTTTTATTCAATAGCAATACCCAAGTTTGACACTATAAATAAATTCTACACCCTTCAATTAACCTAAATAAAAATTTTCATGAAATTAATATGGTTAGTTTCAGAGAAATTATTTTAAAATGAGCCTATTTTAGGAGCTGTATCCAAATTGAAGTTCGGTACTCGATTGTAAAAATGCTACAAAATGTCGCTTCTATTAAAATTATTATTTCTTGCCAATATGACCATTTCACTCCCTTAATATGACCAATTCATTCCCTTTCGACTAGCCCAAATGTTTCAATAAAATGGGTGAAATATATTTTTTTTCAAATTATGCTTTTCTGCACATCATAGACTTAAACCATCATTTTGACGATTTTAAAGCATAATTTGAAAACTACTTGGAAGAAAAATGTGAAATTTTGAACTCGCATAAAGCAAGACATAATAAATCTATCAAAAAAAAATGTAAGTTTCAATTCATAATTTTTTTTTCGAATATTAATTTCATAATTCATATTACAAAAATTTTGAAATTACAAATTCAATGTATTTATGTTTGGGTTTTTAGTATTATAACCACACAAAAAAATTATCACATTACGATTATAATTTCAGGAGATATTAAAAGGGTGCAGGAGAAGAGGGGTGTAGACATTTTTGAAAAATCATGAAAAAATCTGTCTGGAACTGGGATTTTCTTCCAATAATAATTTTACTTTTTAAAACTTAAACAATCAATTAACTTTATTTATACATTTATAAAACTAATTTAATTCATAGTTATTAAAAAAAATCAGTGTTTTCACCTACAGTATTTCCAGGACGTAGGGATAGAGTGGACAAAAATAAAGTGTGTCTAATTTTTAAAAAAAATTGAGTAATAAAAGTGCTAAAAATTAGACACATTTTATTTCTTCCCTAATTCCATTTTAAGGTATGTAGTATCTTCTTCACCAGCATACACATGTAGTTCATCTTCATTCCATGCTCAGAGTCCGAACCATGAAACAAGATCTTTTTCTTTGCTTCTTGCTATTTTTACTTTTTGATGAAGCATGAACTTATTAAAATTATCATAAAATGCTACTTCTTGTTTTCTTTCCTTTTTTTTTTTTTTTTTTTTTTTTTTTTTTTTTTTTTGTGTGTGTGTGTGTGTGTGTGTGTGTCTGTCTGTCTGTCTGTCTAAAAAAGCAATTCTTTACGGGCATTTTTAAAAATATTACGCTGATATGGTTTTCTTTTGAAAGTATGAACCATTATAATCTAAGAAATATTCTTGAAAGAAACATTCTCTAAGTATGTTTTAAGGGGAGTTGGAATTCTCTATACCTACCACGTTAGTGTTCCCTTTCTCAGAAACTACCAAAGATATCCACTTGACATTTTTTATGTACATAAAATAAATAAATCTTAATAAGTCAAATTTATAAAGTATAAACGGATATTATTTGGTTATTTTTAAAAAACTTTGGAATAAAAATCACTTTTAAACAACAAAAAAAATCCCTGCCAGCCCGGCCTACAGGCGGAGGTAGATTTCGAAGTTAAGTATACTAATTTCACCAACAAAAACTAAATCATGATTAGAGATAAACCCACTTTAACAATTTTATCTGGCCGCTTTTGACGAGTTTTTATTTCATTTTTATATAATAGCTGGTTTTATCAGAATCATGTTGAGGCGGTATTAAAAAAAAATCCTTTTCCATACTCAACAACTCAAAATTTTATGGCACATTTTCATATTCATTAAAAAATATATAAATATTAAACTTGATGACGTGATTTTTGAAGAGATTTATAAGCGACTTGTGTTTTTATTTTTCGTTCAATTAATTAAACTTGATTTATAAACAATTATTTTCTCAGTAGGACAATATTTTTCGTTTCTAACACAATCGTTTCGGGAAATTCTGTTCAAAATGCCCACTTTGACATCATTTTTTGAAATATATTCTGCCTCTATGTATTTTAAATTTATTTTTATAATTTATTTTAATATATGTATTTTTAATTTATTTTTGCTGCAAGTATTGGCCCTATCAAAAACTTGTCTATATAAATGTTTTAGACAATATTAAGAAGATATATGATAAATTCATGGGGATTTTATATCTTGTGAATTGAAAGAGTTATGGATTTTTTTTCTTCTTCAACCCCCCCTTTTTGTTTTCGTTTTTAATTTTTTTTTTTTCCGGTACGAACTGGTCCTATGAAAAACTTGTGAATATGAAAGTTATAGATAATATTAAGGAAATTTATAATAAAATTAATTCGATTTAATATCTTGAGAATTGACGAAGTTATGAATTTTTTTCTCCCAAGAACCCTATTTTTTGCGCCCCTTGAGCCCATTTTTAATTTTATCAAAAATCTGTTATAAATAAATTTTTTGCCCTATTTTTAGAAGTAATAAAAACTTTAAACGGATTTGATATGTACAAAATTTAAGAAGTTATGGGGTTTTTTCGTTTTTCACAAAATCCCTTCCTATTTCCTTCCCCTTGGTCCGATTTCGCCCATTAACGAACTTGACCGAGATTTTATGCCCCTTGATTTTATGTATCACTTTGGAAGAGATTTGTGCCGAATTGTGGAAGTTATCGTGTCCAGAAGAAAGTATATTATATATATATAACCATTAATTAAACATTACCGACCTTCATCAAAAACTGCAATATTGTGAATGATTGACTACATGCCATAAACCAACAATATAAAACTGTATGTGTAAAAATAAAGTACCGTATACCTAATTACAAGAATTAACATGGAAGAGAAAAAAAAAAGAAGAATATGGATTCCGAAAAAAATGAAAAACTTATATATTGAATTACGTTTTCAAGAGTACAGAATTCGATGATATAAGCAAATCGGTTGTTTTCTGTGGGAAAAAAGCTATGAGCTGAAAAAAAATTTTCCCCTGTACTCAAACAACCAATATAATCAAAATAATAGTTTCAAGATGAATACAGAACATTATCAAATGGCATGAAATGGAAAAAAAAACTACAACCCATTAAATATTTAATTTATAGCAATAGAAATCTTACAAAACATACCGTATTAATTCCCAGTAGATTTTCAAAATAAATTCCCGCACATGGAATCCAAAAAGCATGATAAGATTAAGGTGAATATAACAGTTAAGTTAACACAGAAATTAAAAGCTATGGAGTCAGTTAATTCATGTTGAAATATTGTGATAAATATAACTAATATAATTACATTATTTATAATACCTAAAAACAATTTTAAATTGTATAATAACAATTTTACAACATTACCAATATTCAGCGTAAATTACCACCTAGTGAAAAAATTAAAATTATGACTATTAATAGAGGCTATTTAAAAATACAAAATTTATGGTGCTGCCATCTATTATTTTATATTAAAAACTATTATGATTATACAAATGTCACAGTAAGTAGAACCTAATACATGCTAATGAATTAAAATGTATCAACTGCATTCCTACACACATCCTAATATAAACAAAACCATACTGTATTTCATTATTCAGAAATTTCTTTTAAATAAATTAAATGTTAATACAATATATTCTATTACCATACCATTAAATCTAAACTGAGAAATTAAAAAACTTTTTTAACTTGATAATATATAGAATATAGGCTATATGCTATAAAATAAAATAAATTATATATTATAAAAATATAAGTCTTAATATTTAGCTTTACATATAAAAAATGAACAGGAAAGAAAAAAAATAAATAAATAATTAAATAAATTATAAAATAAATAAATAAAAATGGATGTTTATATAAGATTGTCAGATACTAAAATTCCAAATAGCCTAAAGATCACATATATAATGTGTGAATTATCCTTATATTAGTCATAAAAAAGCTAAAAAAATATGATTGTGCCAATCAAACATAAAAACCGATAATTAATCATGGAATACAATGTTAAATATATATATATATATAAAGTTTTTTACTGAGGTTGGTTTTGGGTTCTAGGGGTCATGATCGGTGTAGATCTGCCAAAATTATTCAGAAATTCCAACATAGGGGAGAATGTAATAGAATGAATGTAAATGAATTCGTATTTCATACGAAATCTACCTACCTAAAACTTGCGTTTTTCCAAAAAAAAAAAAAAAAAAAAAAAATATTTTGTACATATATAATTAACAAAAGTTCACTTCAGATTGATCTGGGATATGTGTAAAATATTCAGCCAAAATTAGACATTCATCTGTAGTAGTTTCCATAAAACGGTAGGGTTGGTTGGGGTAAGTGGAACCCCTCTTTGGAATACTTCATTTTTGAAGCCTTTCACAAAAATTTTGAAACAGTTTAATTTTAACTTATCAATTTATTTCATTTTAGACTATATTAATAAACAAAAGTTTATCATTAGTTTCTAAAATAATGCTTTAAATATTTTTAACTGCTTTTCTTTTAAAAAATCAGGTAGGTGTTCCACTTACCCCTTCTTAAGGGATAAGTGGGCCCACCGCTCTTCATTTAAATTTAAAGCAAGCATAACTAAAAAAAGAGGTAAGTGGGTGTTACTTGATAAAGTATAAAATTTTTCAATACGAATTATTTTATTGTAAATGTACTATCCATATCACTGAGCTCTACAATAATTCTATTGTCGAACTGTGATCCATATACGAGGTATCCACTCACATTAAAATCAGTATGACAGGTAACGAAAGACATGAAAAACAAAACAAGTATATATATGAAATTTTTTGAAAGCCTAAAGGCACATGTTTTACTTTAATGCAGGGGTGATTGTGAATTCATGAAAAAATACCTGAAATTTTAACAAGAAATTTTGGTATGGAGAGAGAACACATAATTTATTGCATGGAGGTCCTGTTTCTCTCATTATGAAATATATTACTTTTAATTATGTCTAACAATCATATGAAATTGATATTTTAGTGTTATTTTATGAATTTAACTATCAGAAAAACTGGAATTTCAGTATTGGAAATGAAATAAATACCTGAATTCAGGTATATTACCTGAACATAATCGCCCCTATATTAATGTATAAAACAGTGTTGAAGAAATATAATAAGGTTGATTAAGATTAATTTTGGCACATTAGCAAACATTGTAAGTTGAAAAAGAAATTGGAAACACTAAATGGCAGCGCCTATTTAAAGTTGACCGAAGGAGAATCGTTATTTCTTCATCCTCAGTAATAATTCAAACAACACATGCATCCAGCTAATAAAAAACGTCACTATTTCTATCCTTTCTTGCAAATTTAGCAATTATTTTTTCATTTGTATCAACTTCTACAATTAGACCTACATAATAGTAAAGACTGTCACAGATGACTATTTTTATATTCTACTCAAACCATTATTTTTCAGAAATAAATTTTGTAGTATATAGGGTGTCAGCGATGTTAATCAGTTGATTTAAATCAGCGATAAATCAGCGATTTTAATCAACCGATTTTCTTTAATCATTGATTTAAAAAAAAAAAATTCTAAATATTTAAAATGTCAAAAAAATTATTAAAATCTAAGATGAACATAATTGGAAAGTTTCTACGGGTATTTTGACTTATGAATAAACAAAAAAAGAGCTTTAAATAATTGTTTCCAAGCTTAATTCCTGAGTATTGTAAAAAATTAAAAACAGTTAAGTTTGTGAAAAGCATTGTTTTTATCCAAAATAAAACAATTTCATTTAAAAATGATATTTAAATCTAATATAATTTGCAATGTCATAATTTCCTATAGGAAATCAATTTATGCATTATTTTATTTAAAATAAACGTAGCAAGCGTAATAAATTTCTGCAAGTAAAAGAATAAATAGTCAGTGTCTTTGTTTTTCGTTCTACTTTTGCAATAATAAATTAATAGCAATCTCGAGTTAAAGAAGAATGAAAGACTGGCATCTGCTTAACAAATAAATTGCAAATGAATGCATTAGTATTAAAACGTCAAATACAGCAACAGCTTCTTCGGTATAGGTTGGATAGTTTATTTTGTAACTGAACTTTATTTTGTAACTAAATAAAAAATTAATTAGGTATTGAAAAGGCAGCAAAACTTTTCTTAAGGGAAAAAAAAAAAAAAAAAAAAAAAAAAAAACGAACCATTGAAAGCTAATAATCTCCACTGAGAGGTAATAATTCTGTTATTTAAATATTTTGAGGATTTCAAATGTAACTGGCCATCCTTATATTTATTCTGTATGTATTGTGGGTCAATCCATTTCAAGTGGTCCAGAAAATCCTTTATTCGTTGCATGACCATTTTTAAAAAAGCTGAAATTTTTTGTACAACAACCCTAACATGACGGAAGTTCAAAATGACTATTAAATTAATTTTATTAATTTTTGTTTGTGCATAGCGGCCATCTTTGTTTCATCGTCTGCAACAATTTTCTCATAAGAAGGTTTTACGGAATTGTAAATAATTCATCGTTTATTTCTCCAATTCTAGTGCGGATTAAAGCAATTTGTACAGAATACATTGGGCTAAAAATCTGGTAATAGAGTAGCTTCCGAAAATAAATCCTTATGGGTGAAATTTAAGCATATAATTTCAGTTTTTTTTCCAAAATTTGTCCGTTTACAAGTGGAAATTTTTCTAGCAAGGAAAACTGTGAACATGACATAATTTTTTTTTACAAATAGGCCAAAAGTACTTGTACTCACACGCCAAGTTCCAGATCTGGGACTTGCTTTCTCTTCGATAAAAAAAAATCGCAAATTTTTCAAAAATGTCAAAAATCGCACTTTTGAGGCTTTGATATCTTTGGTGTGGCACGAGATAAAAATCTGAAATTCTGCTTTCTGAGAGTATTGTATGGTAGTGTTAAGCACAAGAAATTTCATGATGGAGATTTGACTACAAGCTGAGATATGGCAAGGGCAACATGTCGAAACAATACTGCCAAACTATTGTTTTGTTGTAATCACAGCTAAGTATTTATATCAGAGTGTCACTTAAATTTATGTTTTTGATTATCTTTAAATATTAGTAACAGAAAATAAGGCCCTTTGCAAAGCTTAGCATTTAAAAAAATAACTATGCCTAAGGCCATACATTTTGTATGGTTTCAGTAATTTTTGTTGTAAGTAATTTTAGTAACTAAAAGAAGAAGACTAATAATAGGCTCGAAGTAGCTAGGAGTCGTCCGGTAGCTTCATCGCCCCGAGCCCACCCTTCCCGGTTTTCAGTGTCTTTAATTTGTGTAATTTCCCTTTTAAATTTGTCCGGTTTCAATTTTTGATTTTTTTTTCAATCTCGCTTTTGCTAGAGAGTCTCTTATTCGGGACGTGGCAGGGGACCTATGAAACTTGCTTTACATAAAGAAAAAAAATATTGTTATACAAGACCTGAGACAAAAACAGAATGGGGAAAGAGAAAAGCTGTTAATGTTGTCATACTTGTTGAGACATGATCAAGCGTGTCAAAACACATTCTTGCTTGTTGGTTTAAAAACCACAATTTTGATCTTTCTCAAAATTTCATTTGTAGGAACCAAGTCATCCCTTGATAACTTGATTGAAGATCTTGGCCCTGCTGGCTCATAGAAATTAACTTTGAAATCACCATGTGCAAGTCTCACTTCATTAATAATTCCTAGCTTACTTCTTATGCAAAAATTTCATTTTTCTGCAGTATAAATTTTGAAAGGGCTTTGCTTATCTTTACTTTCTGAAAATTACTTGAGGCTGATGCATGGTAACATCGGATAATGTTTCATTTACAGTAGGGGTGCACAACCTTTTTTAGAGAAGGGCCACTTACAAAAATTTCTGGGTTGACGAGGGCCCCATCAGTAACACGGAGACAATTCTATTTCGGAAGGCGGGGTGATCTGTGGCCTATAATCAGATAAAAAAATATGTTTTCCGAGGAGGGGGAGTTTTACCCCTCTAAGTTCCCTAGCTTGTCAATATATCCAATTCCGTTGGCAAGGATATATTAACAGTTTACGTTTGTATAAGTCATAGGCTAATTGAGAAATCAGGCTCTTTGAGATTTTTCCACCGCCTGATCAATGAAATTCGCGATTTTTCCGCGTCTCATACATAAAATTCACAATTTTTCCGAAGCCGAAAGACAAAATTTGCAATTTTCCGAAGCCGATCGACAAAATTTGCAATTTTCCGAAGCCGATCGACAAAATTCGCGATTTTTCCGCACCCGATCAACAAAATTCGCTTTTTTTCGCTCTTGATCGACGAAATTCGCTATTTTTCCACGCCCGGTGGATGAAATTTTCGATATCTCCGCGCCTGATTGACAAAATTTGCGATTTTTTCGTGCTCGATCAACGAAATGCGTAATTTTTCAGAGCCCGATCGACAAAACTCGCGATTTTACCGTACCCGAGCGACGAAATTTGCATTTTTTCCGCCCTTGATCGACGAAATTCGTAATTCTTAACTGACTCTGACGAAATTTGAAATTTTTTCCAGCGGAAAATTGACAGAATTAGCCTTTATTTCTCCCAATAAACTGAGAAATTCACGATTTTTCAGCTGCCGGTCAACGAAATTTTCAAATTTTCCGCACATCATCGGCAAAATTCGCGATTTTTCTGTGCCCGACCAACGAAATTCGCGATTTTTCTGTGCCCGACCAACGAAATTCGCGATTTTTCCATGCCCGATCGACGAAATGTTCGGTTTTTCCGCCCCTCATAGAGGAAATTTGCAATTTTTCCGCACCCAATCAACGAAATTCGCGATTCTCAACTGACTCTGATGAAATTTGCAATTTTTTTTCCTGCGGCAAATTGATAGAATTCGCGTTTTTTTCCCCCAATAAACTGAGATACTCACGATTTTTCAGCTGTCTGCCAATGAAATTTTCAATTTTTTCGCGCATCATTGACAAAATTCGCGATTTTTCTGAGCTCGATCGACAAAACTCACGATTTTTCCGTGCCCGATAAACGAAATTTGCGATTTTTTCGCGCCTGATCGTCAAAATTCGCGATTCTTAAATGGCTGATGAAATTTTGAATTTTCCCCGCGGTAAATTGAGGAAAATCACAACTTTTTCCCGCTTCCTATAGATAAAAATTGCAATTTTTTGCAGTTACATATCGACGAAATTCGTGGGCCACAAGTTGTGCATCCCTAATGTAGGGTGTTACTTCATTCCAAGCCATTAATATCCAACGGACAGCATCCATGACGTTCTTCGTCTTCGTTAGTTTTGTTGCCAAATTTGCCAAGAAAATGGATTCAGTAGCGAGCTTTAAAAAGTCTTTATTACTCCTTGATCTAGTGGATAAATGTGATACATTACTTAAAAAAGTGAGTAATTTAGTCTGTTTTAGCATTGTGTGTGCTTGTGCAGTCTACATGTTATCCAGTTGTTTAAGAAGTGGAAAGGATTCCGGGTGATGTTCAGATGCATAGTTCAAAAGGTCTTGATTCCCTTGGACATATTGCTTGAAGGTAATTGTGCTTCTTGTTTCATCGGTGTCTTCTGGTTCTGCTCCTTCTTCACTATCCTCTTCCTTTCAACGAAGTTGTCGCAACCCGGAAGGCTTCCTTTGGCTTCGAGATAAGAGCCAAGTTCAATTTCAGTATGAAGCTATTGAAGAATTGACCCCCAAGTTACTCACAGCTGTGGCTTTTTGGTCCTCTATTCTTGAATGCTCATTCTCACATATGAATCCAGCTTTGTAGGAACATCTTTGGATGGTGTAGGGTAGGGGTGCACAACCTTTTTTAGAGAAGGGCCACTTACAAAAATTTCTGGGTTGTCGAGGGCCCGATCAGTAACACGGAGACAATTCTATTTCGGGGGGGGGGGGGGATGATCTGTGGCCTATAATCAGATAAAAAATATGGTTTCCGAGGAGGGGGAGTTTTACCCCTCTAAGTTCCCTACCTAGTCAATATATCCATTTCCGTTGGCAATGATATATTAACAGTTTACGTTTGTATATGTCGTAGGCTAATTGAGAAATCAGGCTCTTTGAGATTTTTCCACCGCCTGAACAATGAAATTCGCGATTTTTCCGCGTCTGATACATAAAATTCACAATTTTTTCGAAGCCGATCGACAAAATTCGCGATTTTTCCGCACCCGATCAACAAAATTCGCTTTTTTTCGCGCTTGATCGACAAAATTCGCTATTTTTCCACGCCCGGTGGATGAAATTTTCGATATCTCCGCGCCTGATTGACAAAATTTGCGATTTTTTCGTGCTCGACCAACGAAATGCGTAATTTTTCAGAGCCCGATCGACAAAACTCGCGATTTTACCGTACCCGAGCGACGAAATTTGCATTTTTTCCGCCCTTGATCGACGAAATTCGCAATTCATAACTGACTCTGACGAAATTTGAAATTTTTTCCAGAGGAAAATTGACAGAATTAGCGTTTATTTCTCCCAATAAACTGAGAAATTCACGATTTTTTAGCTGCCGGTCAACGAAATTTTCAATTTTTCTGCGCATCATCGACAAAATTCGCGATTTTTCTGCGCCCGACCAACGAAATTCGCGATTTTTCCATGCCCGATCGACGAAATGTTCGGTTTTTCCGCCCCTGATAGACGAAATTTGCAATTTTTCCGCACCCAATCAACGAAATTCTCGATTCTTTACTGACTCTGATGAAATTTGCAATTTTTTTTCCTGCGGCAAATTGATGAAATTCGCGTTTTTTATCCCAATAAACTGAGAAACTCACGATTTTTCAGCTGCCGGTCAATGAAATTTTCAATTTTTTCGCGCATCATTGACAAAATTCGCGATTTTTCTGAGCTCGATCGACAAAACTCGCGATTTTTCCGTGCCCGATAAACGAAATTTGCGATTTTTTCGCGCCTGATCGTCAAAATTCGCGATTGTTAAATGGCTGATGAAAATTTCAATTTTCGCCGCGGCAAATTGACGAAAATCACAACTTTTTCCTGAGGCCTATAGATAAAAATTGCAATTTTTTGCAGTTATATATCGACGAAATTCACGGGCCACACGCTAACCCATCGCGGGCCACAGGTTGTGCATCCCTAATTTACAGTAACATACTTACGGTATGAACTAGTTTCAAGGACTGGCAAACAGCATTAAAATTGTGATTTTTAAACCAACGAGTAGAAATGTGTTTTGACACGTTTGATCATGTCTCAACAAGTATGAAAACATTAACAGCTTTTCTCTTTCCCTATTCCGTTTTTGTCTCAGATCTTGTATAAAAATATTTTTTTCTTTATGTAAAAGTGCTGAGGTTTCTTTTAGTTACTAAAATTGCAACAAAAATTACTGAAACCATACAAAATGTATGGTCTTAGACATAATTATTTTTTAAATTAATTGCTAAGCTTTGCAAAAGGCTTTATTTTCTGTAAATATTATTTAAAGATAATAAAAAAAATAAATTTAAATGACACTCTGAGATAAATACTTACCTGTGATTACAACAAAAGACTAGTTTGGCAGTATTGTTTTGACATGTTGCCCTTGTCATATCTCAGCTTGTAGTCAAATCTCCATCCTGAAAAATGTTATTGTAAATATTATTTAAAGATAATCAAAAAAATTAATTTAAATGACACTCTGAGATAAATACTTACCTGTGACTACAACAAAAGAATAGTTTGGCAGTATTGTTTTGACATGTTACCCTTGTCATACCTCAGCTTTTAGTCAAATCTCCATCCTGAAATTTCTTGTATACCATACAACTACCATACAATACTCTCAGAAACCAGAACTTCAGACTTTTATCTCGTGCCCCACCAGAGATATCAAAGCCTCAAAAGTGCGATTTTTGACATTTCTGAAAAATTTGGGATTTTTTTTTAGCGACGAGAAAGCAAGTCCCAGACCTGGATCTAGGCGTGTGAGTACAAGTACTTTCGGCCTATTTGTATAGCACAAAATTAGCACTCGCCACTCGCCGAGTAACACTTAAAACGTGGCGATTAACTTTATTGTCCTCACTCGCCAAACGCCATGGTTGAAAGATCGATACCAGGGAGGAAAGGGGTGAAATTCGTCCGGAATTTACGGCGTCCAAACCGGCGATTCTCCCGAACGTAAGAAAAGAAAGTAGCAGGGGTGATTCTGTCTCGAATTTTCCAAAAATTTAAGGCATTCGCTTCCGGAAAAAAAAAAAAAAAAAAAAAAAAAAAATCTGTCATCAATCCGAAAATTCGGACATAAAAATATCGCTAATTTCGATATGGTCGCCGAAAAAAATCAATTTCGTCAATCGTTCGCAGAAAAAAATCACCGATTCCGTCAAAGAATCGCGAAAAAACGTGAATTTTGCCCAAGGACACGTAAAAAACGCGAATTACGTCAAAACATCGCGGAAAAAACGCAAATTTCGCGAAAAGATCGCAGAGAAAACGCAACTTTCGTGACAAGACCGTGGAAAAAACGCAAATTTCGTTAAAAAATCGCGGAAAAAACACAAATTTCGTGAAAAGATCGCGGAAAAACGCACATTTCGTCAAAGAATCGCAAAATTCTTCAAAGTATCGCAGAAAAACGCAAATTTCGTGAAAAGATGGCGGAAAAAACGCAAAATTCATGAAAAGATCGCGGAAAAAACGCAATTTTCGTGACAAAATCGCGGAAAAACGCAAATTTCGTGAAAAGATCGCGGAAGAAACGTAAATTTCGTGAAAAGATGGCGGAGAAAACACAACTTTTGTGACAAGATCGCACGCACCTCAAAAGATCGCGGAAAAAACAAGAATTTCGTCTAAAGATCGCGAAAAATACGCAAATTTCGTCAAAAAATCGTGGGAAAAACGCAAATTTCACGAAAAGATTGCGGAAAAAACATAAATTTCATCAAAAAATCGTGGAAAAAACGCAAATTTCGTAAAAATCTTGAAAAAAAATGCAAATATTTTCAAAGAATGGCGAAAAAAACCCCACAAATTTCGTTAAAGGATTACAAAAAAAACGCAATTTTGTGAAAAGATCGGGGAAAAAACGCAGATTTCGCCAAAAGATCGCGGAAAACGCAGATTTTGCAAAGGGTCACGAAGAAACGTGAATTTCGTGAAAAGATCGCGGAAAAAACCCCGCGAAATTCGTTAAATGTTCGCAGAAAAATGCATATTAGTTAGTGCCGAGGGGGGGGGGGGGTCCCCTCTGCTGTAACCTTTCTGAAAATTTCCTGTGAATCTATTTCATTGCAATTAATAGTAAATATAAAATTTTTCAGTTGAGCGTAATCATATCGAATGGTAAGTAATATATATTAGTAAATTACAATGTTGATAGTTAGATAAAACACAATTTTGTATGGAACGTACATAACTTTGTTACTGGTCAGTGGTTTAAAAAAAACTGGCCAGTGAAAAAAATCAGTGTACTGGCCAGTGGCCAGTGGGTAAAAAAGTTAATTTTGAGCTATACCTATTCCTTGCTAGAAATATTTCCTCTTGTAAACGGAAAATTTTGGAAAAAACTGAAAGTTTATGCTTAAATTTCACCAATAAGCAGTTAGTTTCGGAAACTACTCTATTACCATATTTTTAGCCCAATGTATTCTGTACAAATTGCTTTAATCCACACTTGAATTGTAGAAATAAACGATGAATTCTTTACAATTCCGTAGACTCTTCATGTGAGAAAATTGCTGCAGACGATGAAATAAAGATGGCCGCCATGCACAAACAAAAAATAATAAAATTAAAATAATAGTCATTTTGAACTTCCGTCATGTTAGGGTTGTTGTACAAAAAATTTCAGCTTTTTTAAAAATGGTCATGCAACGAATAAAGGATTTTCTGGACCACTTGAAATGGATTGACCCACAATACATACAGAATAAATATAAGGATGGCCAGTTACATTTGAAATCCTCAAAATATTTAAATAACAGAATTATTACCTCTCAGTGGAGATTATTAGCTTTCAATGGTTCGTTTTTTTTTTTTTTTTTCCCTTAAGAAAAGTTTTGCTGCCTTTTCAATACCTAATTAATTTTTTATTTAGTTACAAAATAAAGTTCAGTTACAAAATAAACTATCCAACCTATACCGAAGAAGCTGTTGCTGTATTTGACGTTTTAATACTAATGCATTCATTTGCAATTTATTTGTTAAGCAGATGCCAGTCTTTCATTCTTCTTTAACTCGAGATTGCTATTAATTTATTATTGCAAAAGTAGAACGAAAAACAAAGACACTGACTATTTATTCTTTTACTTGCAGAAATTTATTACGCTTGCTACGACTTGCTAGACAACTTGAAATGGATTGACCCATGTATGAATGGGTTTAACTCATTTTCATAACTTTTTTGGTTAGCATATACATACATGTGTATAAGTTTAAGATTTTGGTGATTAATAGTAATTTTTTAAGTACAAATGCAAAACGAGCTGCAAATAATATCTGTTAGTTTTGTTATTTTTGCTACTAACTAATAAAATTACTTATTTGCGGCTGTAATTAATTTTGTGATTACTGCACAAAATGCACCCTGCCTTAAAAAAGTTAAATTCACCTGTAGTTGTAGCCAGAGATTTCTTGTAAAAAACTTCCCCATTCAACAGTATTTCTAGATTCATGCGCCCAAGATCTTGCAAAAATAATAGAACTTTATTCCTTTAGAAAAAACAGGGTATTATTAAAATTAAAACATGTTATTTGTCTTTTTTTAATTCGTGATTCATAAAATTATTAAAAATTAAGATCACTTTATTTGTAATACTAAAAATGATTCTCTTTTTTTTTTCTTATATCATTACTAAACACATTACTAATATATTTCCTCACGAAATAGTGCCCTTTTTTGGAACTAGCATACTGCCCCTTTTTCTTTCTAAAATGAACACTGCATTATTATCATTTTAATAATTAAAGCTTAAAAATGTATGATAGGTTCCTAATTAGAGAGTTAATTGTTTAATAATTATTAATTTGAAGTAGTAACTATTTTATATTAAATGCAGTTAATAATTTTAATAAATCTTAAATATCACTAGTATTTAATAAAGTTTTGCATAATTATTACAATATTAATGTATATAACATTATTGTATGATACTACCTAATGAAACTACTAATTTCCAATTTTTATAATTTCTGTAATTACTAACTAATAATTATAATTTTATTAATTAAGTGTAAAAACATAGATTATGTTAGCAATTAGTGGTTTAATTGTTTTGGAAACCTAAAATTCTTGGTAGCTATTCAGTATTTGAACGCTGGGGAAAAAAATCATAAAAATCCGATTTAAATAATAAAAATCCAATTTAAATAAAAAAAATCTGATTTAAATAAAAAAAAAGTTTTTTTTTTTTATTTAAAAAAAAAAATCATGATGTTTTTAAACCCTAGTAGTATACTTTTCATTCAAATGCTGTCAAAGTGTATATGAAAGAATTTTGTTTTAAAAAAAGTGGTGCAAGATAGAATTAAAAAATAGTCGCCTGTGGCAGTCCTGATAATACTTAATGGGTTTTTTTGGATGCAAGTTTCACAAATACGGTCACCAGCTTTAGCAGTTTTTATAGCTACACTATTAATTCCTTCTAGGCAGTCGTGTAGCCGTAAAAAAAAAAAAAAAAAAAAAAAAAAAAAAAAAAAAAAACCAGAGGGTATACGTCCTAAGCAGAGGGGGACCCCTAGTGTATTTATACTATAGCTTTCTTGAGAGACAGAGGGTATACAGTCTTCCTTAAAAAAATTCAGAGGATATACAGTGTATACCCCCGTATACCCTCCACTACATCCCTGCTTCTAGGTCTTCATAATTATCGTTTAATTAAAAAATAAATAATGTGTTTTTATAAGTGCGCTACACTATTTATAAACAATACAGTTAAGCAGTTATGATTAAGTTTAGATTTTTAAAGGCGACACACCCCCTATATTCAATTTGAAAAAATAAACATAACCATAAGTAATACAGCAATTTAAAATAACTTGTTTAAGCCATATTGCAGAAATTTATTTAAATTTACTTAGTGGGGTAAGTGGGACACCTTAGGACCACTTACCCCTAGTAGGTTAAAATTACAGGGTAAGTGGGAACCTCCTCTTAAACACTTCTTAATAACAGTTTTTGTAAAAATTCAAATTGCAGTATGTATTTTAGGTTAAACTTTACACAACAATTTAATAAACATTAAAAGATAATTAAAACTAACCTGGGAACACCTCTTGGGAAAATGTAGGTTGACCTCTTTAAACAAACTGTTCTGGAAATCTATTTTATATATTAGTTCTATGAACTTAATAATAAATGGAACAAAGCTCAAATATATTCAATACCCATCAGAGTGACGGAATATGTCATGACTAATGATCAATGCAAATAAGTGTTAAATATCCTTTACATATTTTAGTTTGTGGTGATGTCCCACTTACCCCCAACCAACCCTACATCAAAGTTCAAAAGACAACATTTTGATAAAATTGAGTTTAAAGTTCATGTATGTTATGTTTATTTATGATGTAAACAAACTGAATTATTAAAAAAATTTTTAACTTTAATTTTTGTTGTAAAAACAAAAGTAATATAACATTCACTATTTTAAATACAGTAGACTCCCTCAAATTTGCAACCCTAAAATCCGCAGATCATCACAAATGTAAACAATGAAATTTTCAGTTTAGATGCAAACAAAAAAATTACAGAATTTTTTAGTTTTATATCACTCTGTATGTATTTTGATATGTAATTCTAGAAAATATAACTAAAGTAATTGTTTTTCATGAAGAAAGTATAATTTTTTTTTTTCTGAAAAAGAAAATCAAGATATTGTTGATATCACTGGTAATCACAATCTTTTTACCAAATATACAGGGTGGTTCAGAACTATATGTCAAAAATGTAAAGGCAAGTAGAGGGGGCCTAAATAAGCAGATTTTGTATAGGAATGTGCATGCGGAAATGCAGTGTTGAGGCAGTAGAGGGCATTGTTGAATGTGGTGCATGAATATTCTTTGTTGACTTGAATCATCATTTCCCACACGGATTTCAAGCAACATGGATTATTACACCAATGTGGAGCTTGCCGACATGCATTCCATGTATGGGATTGTGCAAGGAAATGGATTGGCAGCTCAAAGGATTTAGATTGAACGATTCCCGGGTAGAATTCTGCCAGATCCCCGAACATTTGAGTGTCTTAGGAGTTGTGCGCGAGTGGAATGTTTTATGCTTCCAAGTGTGATAAGGGCACTGTAAGATATTGCAGAATTCCTGCAGTGGAAAAAGGAGTATTACGCACAGTAGAGGATTAACCCTTCAACAAGTTCAAAAACTGTTGGACGTGCGTTGGGTGTGAACCTTTTCCTTGCTTAGCCCCATACATAAAATGCATGTCGGCAGGCTCCGCATGGTGTAACAATGCATGTTACTTGAAATCCGTAAGGGAATGATGATTCAAGCTAGCGAAGCGCTTTCATCCACAGAACTTAACAGTGCCCTCTACTGCCTCAACATTGCATTTCTGCACCCACATTCCTATACGAAATATGCTTATTTAGGTCCCCTCTACCTGCCCTTGGGTCATTCCACACGAATTCAACCAATGGGTGTTGCAGCATAGTCACGGATTTTTTTATTTTTTTTTGTAGACAGACATAGTAGTGAAACCTTCAAATCTGAAATTTAAAACTAATTTGCGCAATATTCACTGAGATATACCCTTTTAAAAAATGGTCATTTTTACCAAATGGCGGCCATCTTGGATGCTATCCCAATGTCTATAAATGTCCATAACTTGACAACTAATGATTCAAATTTTATATTTCTGGTACCAATTTAAAGCTATTTATATAAAGAATGCATATATGATATTAAAAGAATGGTAAATTTTTATTTTAATACTGTTTATTTCATTTAAACAGAAAATATCACCCTCAAAAATTGGCTTACTGTAATGGGCCATAAAAAAAAAATGGCCCATCATAAATTTTTTTCAAACTTGCTAAAAACATTGCTCCATATGTATACTTTAAACAGAAAAAAAAATTGGAGAGGTAAAATTTTTCATTAAAGAAAAATAGCTTTTTACACATAGGATGTCATTTACCTAACAGTGACTATCTTAAAACACGTAAGTATCTTTGGTTTAACAAATAATGGTTTAAAATATTTTTTTCTGGCATATGAATTAATGTATGAGCATCAATATATAAATAATTCAATTTAGAAATACCAATCAGCAGTTAATTATACTAAAAACACATACATATTAAAATAACAGTAAATTTTCATTTCAATACTTTTTATTTCATATAAAATGATAATATGTATAATTCTAAAAAAAATATACATAATGGAAAATATTTAGAAGGAAAAAGAGCCATAAAACATATTTTTTTGAAATATGGCAGAAATACTAGCTGTAAATCAGTTGAATTCAAATAAAAGATTAAAAATTAATATTAATGAGTTGATTGAGTTGACATTAGTTATTCAGTTCACTGCCAATTTCAATTTAAATGAACAAATCTTGACAAAATGAGTACACAAATCTTGTGTGATACAAATGTACAACAAAAACATCAAATATGTATAAAAGTAAGACTTAGATAAAACTTATATGAAACATATTTACATAAAATAAGAACAGGATACTTACATGGATATAACTTTATAATATATTGTTGAAAGGAACTTGATAATATGTTGTTGAAAATTACCAAGGATTTAATCTGTCTTGAAGTTTAAGAATAAGAGTTGAATTGCTGTATGCTCCTCTGGAGCAACAGTATATGTTCTTCCTGTAGCAGTCATTGGGGTAGACCACTACCCCCTACATACTACATGCCTCTCGCATTTGACTCAAAAATGGAAGTCAGCAAGGTTGATAGATGGCGCTACTGTTTGGGGTATGTTATTGCTGTATTTACATGGATCGCCTCATAGACCAGCCTTTGAAAGCTATTATTTTTTTTATTTTTTGCAGTAATTTGTGATTTTTTTAAACAGAATGTTTACTTTTAATGAAGTTAATATATTCTCTATAAATTGCCATATTGCTGTGTGCCTTACTGCTGTTCATCCAGCAAAATAAAGGAAAATATTTCTTTTCTCCATTCCTGTAGAAGACAGTCAACGAGTCTTTATAACTTTTTTTCATTGTATTTTAAAAAATACAAATAGATATTTTTACTACTATTATTTGCATGTTTCTAATAACATTCCGTTGAATAACAATAAATTAAATTAATGTACAGTTGCTATTAATAAGATGTATTTTTATTAATTTACAATGTCTTAAAAGGAAAAGAGTACCTTAATCTGAAATAATATTGTTATTATTAATAATAAAAATGATAGATCAAAGTATTTCTTTTTATCAAATAATTATGCTAAGCCTTTTCTGTATGAAAATGAAAATACAATAACATTCAAAATTATTTAAATTTCTTCCAGCAAAATTATAATGATAATAATAATAAATGATACACGATGAAATCGAAGACGAATTAGTAATGTGATCAAAATAAATATGTATTCATAGCATTGTGTTTTGAAGCAATATAAATATTATGTAATTGAAATATATCAATAATTTCATTCCTGAAAGTACTTGATTATTACTTGTAATAATTAATAATACAAATATAAAAGAAATGAAGCTAAATTAAATGTTTAAAAAAAAAACTGCAGAATTGACGTTTTGAGGCCTTCACCGGAAGACTTGCTAGTTTCATTATCATAATAAATCAGGGTTGCAAAAAAGCCGGCTAAAATTAAAAAAAGCCAGGCCGGTGGCTTTTATTGGTTTTAACCGGCTTTTTTTGGCCAAAATTGGCTTTTTTTGGCCATAATTGGCTTTTATACAATAAAGCATTGTAATTATAAACTACACATTTTAAAGTGTTTTTAATTAGTTTTAATGACATTTAATTGATTTACAGTTTAATAAGTAACCCAATTTCTCAATAATGAGGACATAATACTGGAATAAAACTTAGATGATTTTGCTAGTGATTTGTATTCAGAATTGCAAATATGTCTGCTAAATTTTAAAAGGGCCATACCAACTGCCAATTTTTTTATTTTTACTGCTTTATAAAATTAAAGAGGACAATGGTTACTTAGTTATGTTTTATTACTTAATTTTAAGAGCTATTAACATACAAGTCTTATTTTATTTCTAGCAAACATTTAAAATTATACATAGTCATATTAATAAACACCACCATTTCTCACTATTAAAAACATTATGAATAGCATATGCATGAATATGCGTAGCAACAAGCTTTTCAAAATTTTATTTTGAGAATTTTTTTTTTTTTTTGTTTAAATGCTCTATTTTTTATACACTTATGTACCACTCTCCTCAAATAAAACATCTTTTCTAATTTCTCGTTTCCATTTTGATATGTTATATTTTGTCATTAAGGCTGTTAAATCCAAAATGGCAACTTTCTGACCTAAGTTTTAATTTATTTTTGTTCAGAAATGCATGAAACTAGCAGATGTTGTTGTTCAGAAACTATGTAATTGCACTGTTTTTTCTGGGGTTTTTTTTTTTTTTTTTTTTGCAAATGCAATAGATTTTTCAGAAAATAGTGTCAAAGTGAGCGTTTTGAACTGAATTTCCACGCGAAAGAAGAAACCACTCAGAAAAGGGTGAAAAAACGTGTTTGTCACATGATCAAAATCTCTTTATAGCTCAATAGGTAA
This sequence comes from Maratus speciosus, assembly GCA_963932465.1. Lineage (NCBI taxonomy): Eukaryota > Metazoa > Arthropoda > Arachnida > Araneae > Salticidae > Maratus > Maratus speciosus. The sequence goes on along the minus strand of OZ010787.1, from coordinate 199,874,766 downwards.
TTGATGGATCAAAAAATGGAAAACACAGTTCGATTCCAAATCGCTTTCATGTTTCATGGTCCGGCTTTCGAATTTTACATCTTTCCGTTAAAAAATGAATTTGTAAATGTGTAAAAACATTTTGCGCTTGTTGAGCAGAGCAGTTAAGAACAGTTTTAATTAAATATAATCTTTAAAATGTGTAGTATATGTGGAGCTATATAATATAGAATTTCAAAACACCAGTTTGGAGCCTAATATATATCCTTTTCAATGTTTATATAATTTTTTTTTTTTTTTTCAGAGATAATGCGTTCACAGTTGTCTTCTAGAAGTTATAAAGACTTATTTATTTGATAAAATTTAATAGAAGTCTATTATTTTTTTTAGTAGAAAATATTTATAAATGTATTAAAAATTAATTGATCCAAATTTAAAACAAATTTACTGTAAACCAACTTTAAAAAATAAAAACTGACTTCTTCCAATAAAAGCCGGCTTTTTTTAATAAAAGCCGGCTTTTTTTAAGTGGTTAAAACCAAAAAAAGCCGGCCGGCTTTTTTTGGCCTGGCTAAAAGCCAGCAACCCTGTAATAAATGTAATTAATATATATAGTATTATTATCACAATATCAATAAATTAATTATTTTATATAGAAAATATAAAATAGGGAATTAAAAAAAATACTATTATCAATTTATTGAGGCAACGTGTGTGTGTATCGGGGGGGGGGGGGGGGGGGGGATAGTAAAAAAGATGAAAAAAAGTGTCTTGGAGCATCAGTGCACAGAATCGTATTTCCAACTTATTAAATTTCTTGAAAGTACTTGATCTATTACTCGTAATAATTAATAATACAAATATAAAAGAAATGAAACTGAGTTGACTGTTTTAAACACTGCAAGAAAAAAAAAAAAAAAAAGAGAGAGAGAGAGAGAGAGTTCCAATTTATTAAATTTCCTGAAAGTATTTGATATATTACTCGTAATAATTAATAATGCAAATATGAAAGAGATGAAACTGTGAGTTGACTGTTTTAAACGCTGCAAGAAAAAGAGAGAGAGAGATCAGAATTGATGTTTGAGGTCCTGACCCGAAAAAAAGATGAAAAAAGTGTCTTGGAACATCAGTGCATAGAATCGTATTTCCAATTTATTAAATTTCCTGAAAGTACTTCATATATTACTCGTAATAATTAATAATGCAAATAAAAATGAAACTGTGAGCTGACTGTTTTAAACACTGCAAAAAAAAAAAAAAAAAAAAGAGAGAGAGAGAGAGAGAGACAGGGAGAAAGAAAAAAAAGCTGCAGAATTGATGTTTGAGGTCCTGACCCGAAGACTTTCTAATTTCATTATTACAATAAATGTCACTAATATTTATAGTATTATTATCACAATATCAATAATTTAATTATTTTAGATAGAAAATATTAAATAGGGAATTTCAGAAAAACATTTTAATCAAATTATTCAGGCAACATGCGTGTGTATGTGTGTGTGTGGCAGGGCCGAAACTAAGGGGGAGCAGAGGGGGCATGTGCCCCGGGCGCCAGAATGAAGGGGCGCCAAACGAAGGATTTTACCTTTAGAATGGATCATTTTATTCTGACGAACTTCCATTATTATGGAACAGCGATCATAAATGAAGTGTTAGGTGAAGATGAAAGAGCAGTTGTAAAAAGTTAGAACTCTGATTTTCTGGTTAGAATGGGAGAAAAAATTATGCCCATTTTTTTCCCATTCTGACCAGAAAATCAGAGTTCTCGAAAAAAAAAATGGCCATAATTTTCTTTTTCAAAAAAATTTTTGCCCATATTTTTCCCATTCTGACCAGAAAATCAGAGTTCTAACTTTTTACGACTGCTCTTTCATCTTCACCTAACACTTCATTTATAATGGCTGTTTTATAATAATGGAAGCCATCAGTCCATCAGAATAAAATTCTCTTTGTAAATATACTTTGTGGAAGAGGGAGGGGGGGGGGGTGCCCCAAAATTCATGTTTGCCCCGGGTGCAAAAAAGGCTAGTTTCGGCCCTGGTGTGTGTGTGTGGGGGGGGGGGGGGGTAGTCAAAAAGATTAAAAAAAAGTGTCTTGGAGCATCATTGAACAGAATCATATTTCCAACTATTTAAATTTCCTGAAAGTACTTGATGATTACTTATAATAATTAATAATTCAAATATAAAAGAAATGAAACTGTGAGTTAAATGTTTTTTAAACACTTAAAAAAAGACTTGCTAGTTTCATTATTATGATAAAGGTAATTGATATTTATAGTATTATTATCACAATATCAATGATTTAATTATTTTAGATAGAAAATATTAAATACGGAAGTTCAGAAAAATATTGCAACCTATTTATTGAGGCAACTGTATGGTACTAGTACTGGAGTGTCAAGTAATTATGTTATTAGAATTAAATTTTAATTCACAATGGGAAGTACAACTATGAAATTAGTTAAATATTGTTGATAGATTAATATAATGTCAAAAAAACAGGAATATAATAATTATAATTATTAATTAAAAATTATTTTTAAAGCAATTCCTTAAGATTGTCCTTCACTGACACATTCACCACACATTAACTTTGTTTATTATTAATATTTTGCCTGAAAGAAATACATGTCTTACTAATTAGTAAAATTTAATTTAATCAAATACTTTTATGTTTTGCAATAACCTTTTTAAACTTACTCATAGTTTTTGATCCATTGATTAAAATTCGTGTACCATTTTATAGTGTTAATAAATATTTTCACTTCATAAACCTTGTTTACTTTATTTTTGATGGAAATCTATTTACAAGTAAATGTAAGTGCTATTAATTTATATATTATAATTAATTTTAAAAAAGAACATATAATTTAAAATTCATATAATAAAATAAATTATGTGTGTTATTTTATCATTCATCATTTGAAATTGAAGAGAAATTATGAAACAATTTCTCTTTTCAAATATTTTATAGAAAAAATATCATTTAATACAACAATTAAAATAAATACGAAAAGAGAAAAAAAAAAGGTGAAATTCTAGGAATAAATAACAAAAATTTTTTAACAAATTTTGCTTTTTAAGCTAATTTATTTTAAAATTTTCTATTTAAATACTCTCAAAACAACTTTTGTTTACGTTAATTATCTATAGGTTTTTAAAAATCCTGTCAATTGTCACCGATAGATGGCAGAGCATTTTGGGGCTAAGCTGACTTCCAGTTCTTATATGGGGAAAACAGTGAATGCGAGAGGCATTTAGTATGTAGGGGTAGTGGGTAGACACTACTTTCATTATATGCTCATATGGAATCCAACAAACATCTGAAGATTTTGGCCATGAATATGATGAACTAGGACCATGAGGATGCATGAACATAATTTTATAGTCATTGAATTCCTCGCAGTAATCTAAAATCTTACCAATCCACCAATTAACACCATATACACATGCAACATATTGTTCACTTTTAAATGTTTGTGGTTTGTCAGTTTCACTAAATCTCACAGTAGCAATAAAATTTGTTGAGGAGCCTGATACCCTGGAAACCAGTATTTGGCCTTTATTTATTGGCACAAAGCTGTGATTAACCCTTGTTCCTACGATTGTATCTGCCTTTGCATACCTATCTGCTAACTGATTATTGGCAATTTCAATTTCAGATTTTGTTATAAAAAAACTTTCAATTCCTTTAACATATTCTTTTGCAAATGTATACAGATCAAATGCATTTAAGATACCATCTTTGAATGGACGCTGAAGACTTGCTTTGGTGGCCATGCGTTTTATGGTGCCGCCTATTCCATCACAAGCTCCTTTTCCGTGGCAAGAAGCAAAAAAATGCCATTCAGCTTTCACACCATGGTCTTCTTCATGATGGCAGAGATTAATAAAATTTTTATAATTTTTGTATTGGGCTGATGATCCATCACTAAAATATTTTATGTATTTAATCTGTGGAATTTGTGAAATTAAATAATTGACAATTACTTTTTGAAAAGCCCAAAATGTAGTAGTGTCATGAACTAAATGCTCGCTTATTGCACACATAGGAATAGATTTCACAGTATCAGTGATACTGTCCCTTATATAAGCAAGAAAGGGGTGAACTGTAACCTGTTCTTTTTGCCAATGGATATTTTGAATAGCATCTTGCACAATGCAAGTATAGTTTTCAGAAAAATCAGCTGAAATAATAGCAGTTTCTGTATTCAATTCATCCTTTGTTTTCTTGAAATATAAACTTTGTGATTTTGCAAAAAATTGGTGTGAACATAAAGCAAGGAGTTTTGTAATTAAATCATCAACAAATTCATCAACAGGCATAATCACTTTTTTTAATTCTGCTCCATCAGTCTTTACCCACTGTTTATAAATAATATCATTACTCATTTCCAATTCATCTAAACCCATTAAATCTTTCTTTAAAGTTTCAGGAGATGGACATTTATCACACCTGTGCAACATGCATTCTTCAGATTCAATGCAACAAACAAGTTTTTTTAGCAGTGATATGTAGTCATTGATATGAATAGCATGAAGCATAAGTTTAATATTTTGATGGTATACACACACACAGACAGAATGAATACCTTTGCTTCCAGCAGTAACACATTCTCTTGGACGTAGAGAGCAAAACTTAGACAATCCAATTTTTAAGTCATGTTGTTCTGTAATATGCAATATATAAGTCCTTTAAATTGTGCAAAATCAATCTCTTTTGTTTTAATATTCTGCCATTTTCAGTTGGAACAGATATGAAATCTTTTTTTCCAGGACACATGCGGCTGTTATTATCATCATAATAAAAATTAATAACTTTTTCTATAACGTCTGGACTCAGTTTAACAATTTTTCTTCCACTAGGCATCGATAACATCCCTTCTGTTGTTTTAAACTTCCTTGCCTTTTTTACAAGATACTGTGTAGTATTAAAATAAGTCATTGTTTGCTGTATTGTCCATGAATCTGGAACTAGTGTTAGAATTTGAACTTTTTCTTTAAAACATGCGTTTGTAAACTTCTCCAATAATTTATCCATCATAGATGTGCAGTCAGGACAAGTTGTGTCTTTACTATTTTGAGGCTTATTTATGGTTTCAACATAATACTGTAGCTGCTTTAGTTGCAACACACTTAGTTATTTTTGAAACTTTTTTTTGCATGTAATTAAGTTTTCTCTTTGAGGTACGCCTACTTACCTTTATTGGCGATAACTCTAACAATTCACAACTTTTGTTTAATTGTTCTATTACTACTGTGGGTTCATTAAAATCTGAATCAGAGGGGCTTTCTGTTCCTGAGGTGGTTATCCTGTCAACAATAGACATTTTTTTCATATTTACTGATGAATAACAGGAAACACACAATTTTTTTCCTGGAATGAGGATATCTGGATTTATTTTAGACATATCTAATGATATTGTTTTTAGTGATTTTGCTCTGATGCTATTTGGATGTTTATTAAATGGATCACAACACTCTCTCTGTCTTAAAATATACCATTTTAGATATTTATCCTTGTGAACCTTGCATATACTATTTCCATGGACAAAGCATTTTTCATCTGGGATTACAATGCAATCTTTTTTTTAATAACTGCAAATCACGTGAAGACAATTGAAGAACAGGAATCAGATCAGTACTCAATGAAACACCAAGTTTCTTGCATACAAAACACTCCATGTCCACTGTAGAATCTTAAGCACAAAATAACTATTCTATGCCAGTGCATACTACATTGAAAACATCAACAGAAATGATGTTTAAAAGGGATAGTCAAATTTTTTTGTACATTATGATGTAATATTTCATCATACTTTAATTACAACCAATTAGAAAACAGATGACGATACAGCAGCAATCTTTTCCCAAAATTACATCAGCATACAACATGATGCAATAATTCATAAATTATGTCAAATATTTTTTTTTATTTAAAATTTTATATATAATGCAGTTTATAATAAGCTTACCCACAAAAGGTTTCAAAAATTTTCAACAAAAGATTTGTTGGATACATTATGATAAAATTGCATAAACATGTAACATGATGCAATATTACATCAGGATAGAAGATGATGCATTATTACATCATGTTTTGAATTCAAATAATAAGGAAAATAGATTATGCAAGATTAGCATTCATTTCATGAATTCTGTCATTCTTAGTATGTAAATTTATTGAAATAGAAAATACATAGACATATTTATATCTGAATATTTAATGCAACTTGAATGATGTAAATACATGCATACAGCAGAATTTTTCTATAAAGTCACATACAAATGTAAAACTTTTTAAGTGAGCAATTTTTAAAGTAAGAAATAGAAATTTAGGTATAAAAATTGAATTTCTTGCATGGAAAACGTTTTGAATAGATTCCACATATACACATGCAGTAAAATCTCATTTATATATATTGCATTTAAAGGTTTTTCACAATTATACATTATATTCTTTATTTATTTTCTTCAGTGTTAAATTTTTTCAATTATACATTTTTAGCAATGACTTCTTCTTTTTTTTTTTTTGGGGGGGGGGGGAGCAATTGGAGGGTGGTCCTACAAAAAACTTATGAGATTATATTTCATTATAGTTTTACATTAATTCAGGGATTAAAAAATATTTAGTTTTGGCCATTATTTCTTAAATCAGGGATATTTACATGTTTTAAGATAGTCACTGCTTAGTAAGTGACATCCTATGTGTAAAAAAATATTTTTTTTTTTAAACGAAAAATTTTACCTCTCCAATTTTTTTTCTATTTAAAGTACACATATGGAGCAATGTTTTTAGCAAGTTTGAAAAAAAATTATGATGGGTTATTTTTTTATGGCCCATTACAGTAAGTCATTTTTTGAGGGTGATATTTTCAGTTTGAATGTAATAAACAGTATTAAAATAAAAAATTACTATTGTTTTAATATCATATATGCATTCTTTATACAAATAGCTTTAAATTGGTACCAGAAATATAAAATTTGAGTCATTAGTTGTCAAGTTATGGACATTTATAGACATAGGGATAGCATCCAAGATGGCCGCCATTTGGTAAAAATGATCAATTTTCAAAAGGCTATATCTCAGTCAATATTGCACAAATATCTTAAAATTTTAGATTTGATGGTTTCACTACTACATCTGTCTGTAATAAAAATTTTAAAAAAATCTGTGACTATGGTGCAACAACTTTTCTTTAAATTGGTTGATTTCACATGGAATGACCCCCTTACATTTTTGACATATAGTTCTGAACCACCCTGTATTTATGTATTAATCAAGCCTTTTTGGTTATTAAGACTTAACTAAACCTGAAATTAAACTTCCTTGCTTTATGATTTTGATGGAAATGAATGGGGTAACTTTAAATGGAATGTTTCATTGAATAATTCAAGAAAAATGTATCTCATCTTTATTATGCATATTTAATTATACATTATTTATTATTTACTTGAACTTCACTTTTAATAATATAATCATTTTTAAGATTATCTTACATTTTATTATTTTAGTTTATTAATTTACTTAATTATTTTAATATTTTACTATACTGCAAGCATTCATTATAATTTCGATTGGATTATTACATTCAAATTACTATTTTAAAATGTAAACAAAGAAATGACCGAAAATCTGCAAAATTCTAAAATCCGCACAACCTCTGGTCCCAAACTGCACAGATTTGAAGTCTACTGTATTTTAATATTAAAAATTGCATTGTCAAAAAATTAAACATAAACTCCATCACTGTACGTCCATATTAGCGTGTGGTGAGCCATGACTTTTCGCTATGGTCATCTCTAGTTCTCAACGTTCTACCACCTCTATGGCAAGGCAATAACCAATATCAGGACCCCCCACCTCACATTGTACCTCAAAATCTATAAAGTTGCCCCTAATCCCTGTAAAAAAAATTCTGACTGCGGTCTTACACAACCTATACTTATTTCCATGTGTATTGCTAATTGAAAGGTGTTTTTTTGTAAGTAATTCTCTAAAAAACATAAGTCAAAGAAATTTTGTTGAAGTTAATATGAATCTATAAACTTTTTCTTCTGATAATGCAATGTATTATATTTCATTTGTAATGCATTCCATTCGTTGTGATTTTATGACAAATTTCTCAATTAAAATAACATTAGTTTTGATATTATAACATTATTTAAAAATTAAATGTTTCTATTTAATTAAATAGTTTTCCTTTAGAATAACATCAAAAAAAGAATAAGCATTGTAAAATCAAATGCACAGTTTTTCGCCAAGAAATGGATTCGTTCAAGTTAGGGATGAGTACCCCACGGTATTTTCGTGGGTAGATCCAATGGCTTGGTTGTGTGCAGGGTGCTGAAAAGGTGTGTGCACATGCTAAAGATTCAGACATCTGGGCGAATCTAGTACGAGAACGAATACTTTTGAGTTGCCTCATTTTAAATCTGATAGATGACACTAAACATTTTAAGAAAAAAGAAATTAGAGAAAATTATTACACTATTATCTCATTGTGTTATAAATGAAAATTAAAAAAGCATATTTTAAAATATGCTAGCATAGATTAAAAATGTTCTATGATGTGTTTACTTTAATCTGGTCATCGCCGAATTTACAGATGACCAGACACATCACCACTGATATTAGCCCTATAATATTCTTGTCTAATTTAGGATGAACACTAACTGAATATAAATGGAGGAAAGTTCAAAGCAAAAATATGCAAGAAACATTCTTGCAAACTACCAACTACATTTTCTAATTAAAGTTTTAAGAACTAACTAAATTTGATATTTAAGAAAGTGCTGTTAATTTCTTAGCACATATAAACCTTTCTTTGTGAACTTATCTTACACTATCAAGTTAGTTGTCATTATTAAATTACATAAGAATATTTCAGAGGTGGATCAAGATAATCATTTTTTTTTGGGGGGGGGGGGGATGATACCGAATGACATATAATCAACACAGTCATAATTTCTGTTGGTTAAACCATTCCTTGCAGTTAATTATTAAATGAATATGAAATAATTAATGCTATTTGAAAATACTACAGGCTCTCAATTATCTGATGTTCAATTAACCGACGCACTCGGTTAATCAACCCTCTTATTATATAATCCCTCCCTTCCTCAGGCTTATTGTTACTTATTGTGTCGAAGAATTAAAAAAGTTATGATAGAATTTATTTATTAAATGTCTTATTTTTAGTTTTACTCTTTTACTATGGTAATTATTTATCTCATTGGTTCATTCAAAGAAGGGGCTGAATAAAAATCTCAAGGGGACTTAACATCCTTGAAAAGTCAAATTGTGTCATCTATGTCGTGCCTCTATGCTACTCTTCATAACCTACTCATTATTAGTCCATCAAAATTAACATTTGTCACTGAGGCTCAGGTCTGTTTCCACAGTTTCTCTGCAAGAGGCAGAAAGACAGCAAAAAATGATAAATTTTGTTTTTTACACATTAGTACATTTTTTCAGAAAACATTAAGATGCTTGAAGTTTTGAAAGTACCTTTCTTTTTCGCGTTTCTTTCTGTCTTTAGAAATTGCTGCAAATCCCATTCTTTTCTCAAACAAAAGAGCACTCTTCAAAAATATAATTATACAGAAATTAGAACTGCAGCTTCTTTGAAAAGATGAAAAAGGGAAATTGAATTAGTAGCCAGTGACCTGTAGACTCAGTTTCAATAGTGGTCACTATAATGTTTCAAACTTTCTTGACATCTAGATAAACTATAATCGTTGTATATACACATATTTTTCTATAAATCAGAGTTTTATACCAGCCAACTATTCGTGATAAGAATAGGGAAGCAGTCGAAATTCAAGAAAATTACTTTAAAACCACAAAATCTATTATCATATTAACTTTTTTAGAATATATTTTTAGATTATTTGTATATGATCATAAACACATTTATCAATCAAATTAATGTTACCTTCTTTATATAAAAAAATAACTAAATCAAAATTCCAACAGCTGTATAAAAAAAATAAATAAAACACAATAAAATGTTATTTAGATTTTATATAATAATAACACATTAACATACTACACGCATTACATATAGTTGAAATCTAAGCTGGCAAGTGCATTTCACAGGATTAAAAGGTATCTCTTGAAGAAAAATAATCTAACTGATCTACCATATTGAAGATATTGCAATGTCCTACCCCTTCGGGTCCGATTTTTTTTCAATTTTTAGAACAAAATTACTTTTGTTTTAACAATGTTAATCATAGCTATCCAAATAGATTTACTGAAGTCTGAATATTATCTCATTGTCTGCATTCTAACAAATGTACTTATTTTGTGTACTATTTGATTCATATTTATATGATAATAGGTTAAGAAAGAGTTTTTGGAGATGTTTGGAAAATATCGTTACAACAGGGTTTAACAGATATTACAGCTTTCTAATGTTTTTCGTCTTCTATCACACATGATTCGTTCAGAAAAGTAACCTATATTTTAAATTTAAAGAGTGAAATATATATATAAAATAAAAGAATCACCAACGGTACAAAGAGATCTAAGCAAACTTTTATTGTTATTGTTATATGTCCAAACATATTTGAAATCATAATAAGAAAGGCATAGCCATATACTATCATTACTATATGTAGATAGTAACAAAAGTAATTGCTAAGACAAAATAATACTCGATAAAAAGACAGGTACTATTAATAGTACGCCAGACCTGAAAGGGTTAAAATCCACCTGCATTTGCATCTGGTGAAAAAAAAAGGAATAAATTACTTGAAATGCATGTGGAATAGAAGCTGATGAATATATTTTGCAGAATAAAACTGTATTTCTTGAAAAAAGAGTCCAACTGAACAACGAGCACATTGTGAAAAAACGAAATACTGAAAGTATAGCTAAATCGTTGAAATCTGCTTGCATTCGGTAGGAAAAAAAATTAGCCAGGTTGCTAATTAGATGTAATCAAAGTAGAGATGCATATTTCCATGAAAAAAGTTGTATTTCAGTTGGTGATCAATAACAGATTTTTTAATCGCCACTTGGCAAGTGGCGACTATAGTGGCGATCAATGGCTGATTTTTTAATTGCCACTTTTACAACTTTAATCGCCAAGTGGCGAGTGGTGACCACCAATTTACACCTATATGAAAAAGTGTTTGCACTTTAAAGGGATCCACATAATGGTGTGAATTTTCTATTGTAGCGATTCAACAAAAGATACACGTAGTGGCATCGTCCCCAAACTCAACGTTTCAAAAATTACAGAATTATATGTCTTTTCACAGGCCATAATCCTTTTTTGTTTATTAACTGCCGAAACACCAATGAGGCATACCGCTGATACCCGAAAACTTTTTGGTTTCTCTTTGGCTGTCTGTTCCTAAAAAAACTGCCATAAAAAGCATCGGATTAAATTGATATTTGGTATAGGTTCCTGGATTTAGTTATATAGTTTTTAGTTAATTTTGGTTCAATTGTTCAAAAACATACAACATTTCTTTTCTTGTGCTAATGCTTTCCTATGGCAATTCAGACAATTTTCAAATTTTCCATTCATTGAAAACTATAAATACTTACAAGGGAACCACTTTTGGTGCTGCTCGCACCTAGCATCGACACCTGGTGCATTTTGTAGCCCTATACATAAAAGTTACAAAAGTATACAAAAAGAAACGATAAAATTTCTCTGTCAATATATTATATACTTTTTTATACTTTTAATTTTTTATTATTACATTTTTATTTGTTTATTTCAAGCCAAAAATGAGTTAAGTCGCCAAATATGGCACTATAATTTTTCTGCCTGCTTTATCCAGGGAGTAAATATACAGTACATATTAGAATTATGAGTTGGGCAAAATACATCGAAAAATCATTTTCGATACAAAATACAAAATACTTTCCAAATTTCAAAAATTCAAAATACATGTATTTTGAAAATACATTTAAAATACAAAATACATTTAAAAAAATAAAAATGATTTTGCATTAAATTGCACTAGTCAAATGCAAACCTGGTTTGTAAAACTGATTAAATTTTTAGAAATTATAAATTTCCAAATAAAGAAGCAAAATTAATTAAAACTCAACGACAGATAACAAAAACAAAACTGAAAGATTGGAGCAGCAATGTGCTTAAAAGTGTATGAAAGTTACAAGAATAACTAATAATGAATAAACTACCCTTTAAAGGTAGTTACTCAATAGAAATAACTGCATCAATTGATTGTGGTAGAGGTCTGCACGGGCCGGGGCTTGGCCTGAGGTCCGTACCCGGACCGAACCGCGGGCCGGCAAAATGAAGGCGAAATTTGAAACAGGCCGGACCGGGCCAGCAGAATTAGAACAATTTTTTCAATGGGCCAGGCCAAGAAACAAAATAAACGGGCCGGACTGATGAAAGAAATTAAGTGGGGCTACTGGCCCGCTATAAAATTTTAATCGAAGCCGATAAAATATGAGCTAATTTCAATTAATGTGACTTTCGCGAGAATAAGTAATAAGTATAAATGAACGTCACGAGTGAACGAATGAATTCGATCACGTGACAATCCCGTTTTTCGCCCACTCTTGAGTGCTCTTTCTTCCTTCGCGTGGAAATTCGGTTCAAAACGCCCACTTTGACGCTATTTTCTGAAAGATCTATTGCGTTTGCAAAAAAATGGAAAAAACAGCTCAATTACATAGTTTCTAAACAACAACGCCAGCTAGTTTCATGCATTTTCGAACAAAAATAAATTAAAACTTATGTCAGAAAGTTGCCTTTTGGATTTGAGAACACCCTTAAAAAAACCTTAATTGTATGTTTAGAAAAATCTGATTCTTTTTTTTTAGAAATTGAGTCAGGCCTCATTTAATTGATTTTTCCACGGGCCGGGCCTGTTTTCACTGATTTTTGTACAGGCCAGGTCGTGAACTGTGAAAATATAAATGGGTCGAACTTTTAATTTTGTCATCGGACCAGGCCAAGGTTGTTTTTGTGCGGGCCGGACCCGGTCCTGGAAATTCCGACCCATGCAGAACTCTAGATTATAGATCCAATAAGGAATCCCTTTCATGAGGCATAGGATAGCACTTCCCGCTACTGAGTGTTCTAAGCCAAAATTGAGGCAGTATTGATTTTAAGAAAAAGCATAAAAAGTTTGGTGCAGTTCTTAGGTGCAGAGATATAAAAATCTCGAAAATCCTAAAAAACAGAGCACAGGAAAAAATCATCTGTAGGACGATATACACCAAAATGTCATCCATACTAACTGAATATGATGAAGTTTGATGAAATTCCGAGCTCTAGTTCTTGAGATATAGCTCTCACGGCACACCTGCCAACTTCAGATTTTTTAAAAATCAGCACTACGAACCAGAAAATTTATTTTAAAAAGTAGCTTTAATCTACGTGGTACTTATTTCATTTAAATTTGATTTACAAATATCATCCTTTTGGAATGGAAGAAAACAAACAAAATAAACGAGAATTTTATGTACATGTTACGGTAATCATAAAAAACCAGCATAACGCCACCTCTTGAGCGATGCACCCCAAATTTTATCAGCATTAATTTATTTGAAGATCTAAAATAATATGAAATTGGATTAAATTTTGTCCATTAGTTTTTGGATATAGTTATCACAGAAATCATTAAAAACCCAGCATAGCAGCACTACCTATTGAGCGGTATACACTAAAATTTAATCGGCAAGTATTTCTGTTCAGGCCTATATGCAGTTAAATGAAATTCTGTATATTGATTCTTACAATATAGCTATCATGGAATAAATAATTAAGCATAGCAGTGCCACCTGTTGGGCGATATAAACGATAAACCCAAAGCTAAGTTATACCTAAGTCTATCTTAATCTGAAGTTTGATTATTATTAAACTCCAAGCATTAGTTCTTGAGATAGAAGGGCCACAAAAATTATGTCACACACAGGCTAACAGACATACACACATTTCCCAAAAATTGTTAAATCGCGTTCAAGATATCCCGAAACGTGTAAATCAAGCAAAAAACGGAAGCCAAAAATTTTCTTGATTCCAATAATTTCTTCTTATTTATTAGAAGTATGAAAAAACAAATTAGTCTAGTATCAGCCTTTCTCAGTATATATCTAGAAAACAGCATATTTTATAATAATCTTATATGTACAATGACACCGAATAAAATTGTTTAAATGTGTTTAAATGTATTTTTTTCTTTTTATATAATGTGCGTGTGTTTAATAAGAGCTCCCAACTACGCAAGATTTTTTAGACCTTCCACTAATAAAATATTTGGGGCACAACTTTTCTATTATGAAGCATTTCAGAAATAATGCATATGAAATTTGAAATATGTATTACTGAATGCAAAAATATAAATGAAAACATTAGATCATTTTTAACACAAGTTGAATTATTATTATTAACAAAAGTACGAATTCTTCGTATAAAGTAGTTTTAAAATTAAAACAATCAGGTAAAATATCAAACCATATATAAGCGCAAAGAAATAAGAAATCATTTGCACTTACTATGAAAGTCTTGAAACTTTTAATATAGAGCAGAAAAAATATGAAAGCTCTTACATTCGTAAATAGAAAAAACTTATAAAATGTTTATAAAAAGTAGGAATAATTCGAATGCAAAATTTGCAAAGTCATAGATTTCATTTTTTCATAGTCAAATCGTTCCTTTGAAAGTTCATTGTAGCAATTTTCTTGCGGTTACTGTCAAACAAAATTTATATTAATGAATGAAACATGCGAATTTTTAAGAAATCCTTTGTCGATATTTTTAAATAAAACTACTAGAATAGAAAAAAAATTGAGCTCCTTATAAGTGTGGTCAATGTTTAACTGTCGGTAACAGAAGGCTGAACCTGCGCAACTCTGAAAGATCCTTCCGGTTTATCACAATTACGTGTTTTGTTTTTTTTTTTTCTGGTAATTCTCACAGCAACATTAAGATATATAAGTATTTGTGTAACTAAATCAGCAAGAAATGTTTGCTGTATCAAAACATCATATTCATCAACCTCCTTGTCTCAGCAATAGTTGAAAAGTGTGTTCTGTTTATATTAACTTCCAGAATAGAATTTGAAAACTAATCAAAACAGATAGTCATGTATTTCCTTTTAATGAATCACAGCTTTTGTCTGTGCGGTTTAAATATGGCAGTTTGAAATCTGGAAAAAATGTATTTTGAGTATTTTCAAAATACAAAATACATTGTAAACCCATCAGAAAATACATTACAAAAATACTTTGATCTTATCGGTTTAAAATACAAAATACAAATGTATTTTGAAAATGTATTTCAAATACATGTATTTTCGATACTGCCCAACTCTGAATGACCCTATATCAGATTGCGATTTGTTTGATAATTGACAGCATAAGAAACAAGAATTAGGATTTTTCTGTTTTTTTTCTATGCAGACAATAAATATATAAATAGTAAATATATTTCTATAAAAGCTTTCAAGATCATTGAAAACTATTTTTCAGTGAAATACAAAATAAGCAAACAATTTTCTTTTGAATTCGAATGGAATAAAGTTTTGATTGTTTAAAATGAAATGTTGCTGTATTTTAAATGGTCCTTTGGTAAAAGTAATCAAAGTAAATTAATATTTTTACACAATTTAGAAAAATTATCATGGCTAATTAGGTCAGACTTTACAATTTCTACTGAAAGTCCAAACCACGCCACACACAAGATAAACAGCAATGACATTTTGCTAGGGTTGCCGGAAAGGAAATCTCTACTTTTGAAAAAAACCACCAACTTTTTCTGCCAAAAATGCGAATATAATGTTGCAATTTTTCAAAATCATATTCATGGGTTTTCGAAGGAATTTTTATACTTATTATTACTTATTTTTATACTTATTATTTTATACTTATTATTAACTGATTTTTATTTTTAAATGCTTTTCTTTAAAAAACTTCAATGTTAATAGTCCGATAAGTGGCCTCGAAAATTTCATTTTCAGAAAGTTATGCTGCTGCAAAATCAAGAAATATGATTTTAACAGAAAAATTTTATCGATTCTCAAACTTCGTAATATAGGGCTTTAAAATTCACCAGGTCTCAATGCTAGGTGCAAGCAGCACCAAAAGTGGTTCCCTTGTTATTGTTCACATTTCTTTTAAAAACGGCAGGGCGGATTAACTGAAAAGAGCATTTTTGTCTGGTAAAAGGGCACTTATATCAAGTAAAGGGGCACATTTTGTTGAGTGAAAGGTCCCTCGCATTGGATTATCATTCGTCAGTTCTGAGGAGTGGGAATTTCAACTCTTAAATCTTTAATTCGTATGAAGTCCTAAATTTCTTGAGGCCATTTCGTCCTGAGAATAGGCAGCAATTACAATGATGGAGACATAGTGGTTCTCCACCAATGGAGAAGGCACGGTCCATGGCATCAGTCTTTAAGATGCTAACGGAATAATTTTAATTACTATCTTCCCAAAGATCAAAAACTGTGAATATTATGCTAAACTTCTAGACCAAGTGGATAAAGAAAAGCAACATGAAAGTTGAATGTAGTGAAGTACGATCTGTTGCAACATCCACCTTATTTGCCTGATTTGGCTCTTTCTGATACCCATCTATTACCACGACTCAAAATTTTCATGGTTGAAAAAGATTTTCCGTGAAAAGAAGAAGTAAAATTAGCTGTCGACGACTATTTTGGAGGGCTTGAAGAATCGCACTTTCATGATGGTATAATGGCTTTGGAACATCGTTGGATGAAGTGTATTGAACTTCCAGGAGATTATGTAGAAAAATAAAAAATATTTTCCCATTTTCCTTTTCATTTTACAAATTTTTCAAATCACCCTCATAGACACTTTTTTTTTGGGGGGGGGGGGGGGGGGCAATCACCGCCCTTCTATCCCGTGGATCCACACATGGAATATTTATGTCACTCTTTCAAGCCGATATAATTTTTTCTTTGAAATTTGTGCCAATGGTACTTGTCTATTTTACAGTCAATCGCTTTCTATAAAAAATCACTGTCTCCAAGCAATGGAATTTCTGGTCAATAACCATGGCTGAATGCTTCATCCAAGTATCTGGATTATGGAAGATTGTCAGGAAGATACCCCAACAAACAATTTAGAAATACTAGCCATGACTTCCATCCTGAAAGTTGCAAGATTAAGCTGTTTGCATCAAAATTCCTTGTTTATGGTTTTTTATACTACTCAGAGTTTTCCCTCAGATAGTTTCATAAGAGTGCTACACTCTGCCTGCTTTTTGGCTTTAAAAATATCGCCTTTCTTGCCCGTCATCCTATAAATAAGCAAACCTTCTTGCCCCTCAGTAAAAAAAGTTATGTCCTCCCTGCCTTTTGTATTGAAAATTTTGCTTAATAATAAAAACTAACTCATTATGTATTGAAAAAAGTGCCTTGACTTTTAAATAATAAAAGTACCTTTTTAAAATCCAAAGAATGCTTTTAAAAATAAAAAGTGCCCATAAGAATCTAAAATGTGCCTTTGCAAATCTGAACAGTGTGTTTACAGTTCTAAAATGTACCTTTTACCGACCAGCAGCACCCTGCCTTTTTTTAAACCTGGGGGAAACTCTGTACTAGTGTTACCTATAGTTACGTTTTCTGCAGGGATATAATAAATGTCAATAAAAACCAAAGTTAGAATGAAAAGATTGCTCTTTATTTAGTCAGAAAATGTAAACATTTATAACATATACAACAGTCATAAATAATAGATATATGACATAAAATGTACAAAAAAACTAGATAAAGCCTTGAAATTATAAACCAAACAAATTTATCAAAAACTGTAGCTATTATTCTGGTGTCCAAAAAGCTGTGACAGCCATTCAAAATAGCAATAAAATAGTCATCATTCACATAAACTCACTTAAATATAAATCTGAAGCTCTATAATATGAATCTCAGATTGTAACTTCTTTTTTTTTTTTTTTCAAAATGCTCTGTTTAGAGAAAACAGAGGAGTAACAGTTAACTTATATTCTTGATTAGGAAAACTAAACTGAATTACCTGCAAAATAAACAAAAATGGAATGTACATAGTACAAGGCTGCATTTGAAATCAAATGTAACATTATGCTTTTGTATTATTGGTGTTAAATCATATTATTTGAAGAGACAGGTTTTTTTAATGTAGGAAATGGTTGACGGAAGAGTAGACAAGTAATATGCCAACAAATAAGAAAAATATTAAAATTGCCTACACTACCCATTCCTTCTCCTTCACCACTATACTTGACAATTACTTAGGTTAGACTCTCATGCTGCCTATATAATAAATTATTGCTCATAAAAACTGCAACTAACTGTTCTTGATATAAACAAAAGCTCCAGTTACTAATTAAAAGTGTTAAAGATATCTTGTGATTTCAACACTCATTAATTTGTCAGTTATGAAACTTTGAAAAGTTTTTGGCTTTCATAATCTAATACTGAACACTCCATTAACAAAATAAGTTTAGTTTAGAGACACTTTATTTAGTTTATAATATATGCATATCGTTCAAAATAACAAATCAACTTTCACAATAAACTAATCACTAACCAGAAAGAAAACAAAACGTAAAAGAAAACGAAGAGAAAAATTAGTCTTCATAGTAAGTGGAATAGAAAATTAAATCATATGACAGTTAAAATTTCCCAAACAAGGAATGGCTAAGGTTACATAATTAGTTGACCATTAAGCACTATTAATATAACATAATTCAAAGCCATCATAATACAAAAAAAAAAAAAATCTATTGTATCACGTTGCATTATCAATACTTTACGGTCAACACTGAGAAATTTATGTAAAAGGTAAATCGCGCAACAAAAAGCAGGCATCAAAGTTAAATCAGTGGTGACTGTATACTTCAAGCCCAATGACAGTTATTTTTCACACCACCACAAACCAATTTGTGAACATAAAAAGATCGTATTAATTACAAATAAAAAAATAGACAGTGTTAGACTTACCAAGCCGTCAACGATGGGGTTCATATTTATATTACATTACATTTCCTAAAACACTTCACTTGAAAGTACACTACCATTATAATGTTTATTGACAACATTTCAGAATGACATCGATACAAGCGAACACGAAACCGAATGAATGTTTTATAATTCGATTATGCCTATTTGAGTTATTTACGGAGTTTGTAATTTTTATTAGGCCCCACCAGTGGCCGAGAGGTTCTGCTCTCGAAGCTGGTAGACGGGAGGTGCTGGGTTCGATCCCGATCGCGCCCGTCGGCCTAATCGTTCGGAGTTTTCTTCGAACCTTGGATTTCCAAGCGTTAATACTGGTTAGGTTCCCTTAGAAAGACACCCACGAAGGGCACTCCCTCCCCCCCCCCCCCCTGGGCCTATATCCCTCGAGCAGATAATTGGCCCTTCAAAAATCAACCCAACCCAACCCAGACTGTGCTTAGACAGACGCATTTGTCCAAATAGTCGTTGAGCCAGAAGCCAAAATTAGTGATTTTGGTTTCATCTCTGAGGACTTCATGATATATACCTTTTTGGATTCACAATGCTCCAAGGAGTTCATTTTATGATGATACTATGAAATTTGTGGTATTATCTTGTGGCTTTTAGACAGGTTGCACATGACGTCACATGCCTGGTATCGCTTCATATGGCGCCCAAACATAAGGTGAATGTGGTGCTCTCCATTTGATTTATTAGGCTTATTTGCACTATAATAATAAAAATAAGAAAGATCTAAATTAAACAGAAATATAATACGTGATTTTAACGGCAAACGAGCAGTTCTGTGCTCCACGTGTGTGCACCAGATGCAATAGCATCAGCCGTAGCTAATAGCAACGTGACGTCAATGCAAGGGGTATATAAAACATGAGCGCCATCTATCGTACACAGATACATATGATGTTTTTGCCAGTATCACATAATTAAAGAGATTTCAATGAAAAAATGGAAAAAAACAAATATTGTTAAACATAAATCGTTATACAAATTATATATTTATTAAGATTTTATTTTAATATGATGCTTATCTTTACATTTAATTTATATTTATTAATGTTTTCAATGGGATAAACATCTTGTTTTGCATTTTAATGCATATTATTTTCATGTGGTAAAACACAGCAATTTAAGAAAAAATTAATACTGGTGAAACTATTGTACTTAGTCTGTTAAGAATTAACCCCTTCGGGACCTCTGGTGCATATATGCACCCTCGGAAATGTGTTTACATCGCTTGTTTTTGATACCACTAAAAAAGAAAAGTAAAATTTTCCTTATTTAATTAAGATGTTTTCATGATTGCTAAGCTAAATTTAATTGTTTGACAAAAAGTGGTGTCAACCGAATAAAATTCATGCAAAAAATGCTTGTCCCGAACGGGTTAATAAATAACAGAAATCTTAGTTTTCTTCACTACTATCATCATCATTGGTTGACATTCCTGTGTCCAAATAACTTCCATCGTTCTAGAACAGTTCTATATTCTGCATATGCGTGTATATTTGAGGTTGTTAAAAAGACACGCATATGATGGTGAAACAGGTGTTCTTCAACAAGAACATGACATCAGTTCTAAAATAGCTTCAGTAGCAGGAAGACTGCCATTCCACTGGACCTCGAGATAGCCTTTTCGTACATTATCTGTTCCAAAAATCCAACCATATTTATCTGGGGATGGAAGATCAGCTTGTAGGCACTTCATCCAAACAAACCGTGGTAATTATCTCGCATTACCTATAGGTAGAGTGTATTACTTACATGGCAGAAGATAATGCGACTCGACGGACTCCTTTTTTACAGAAAAAATATATAGAACATAGCGCAATTCATTGATGTCTGAGTATTTGTGCTTTCTATAATAGAGATGGTAAACTTACGACTTAAGCTGTTTCTTTGTTTCCTCTGATGTATCAGCTTCAGTATCAAATGCATTTCGAAATTCAATGTTCTGAATCATCATTTTCCCTTGCCTGCAAAAGCACTTACTGTATCGCACCCGACAGTGAATGCATTTCAGGTAATGCCTTACATACCACTTTACCTAGAAATCCATGCATCTCACTCAAGTTGTAATACTTTACTTTATCCTGTTATTGGATCCTTTTTTACAACTATTAACCCTTTCCAGTTTTTCAAATCGTTTTCTAAAGAAAAAAGTATGATAATTGCCACATCAGTATCTGTAGAGATAATAATAATATTTCTAAATCCAGATTCTAAAGCATGGTGTGCGCGAAATAAAAGTCGCGTATAACCTCTTCTTGGAAGCAGGTCAATTTAGTGGATTCTTCAACTAGTTATTTCGTGAATTTATAGCATTTTCCTCCGTAGATAACGTACATCATTCGTGTATTCAACTATTTCAGATATGTTCATTTTGCCATTCATGAGAAATGAAATGTATACGTTCTTTCTTGTTCTCCTTATCAGATAGAAACTGCTTCCATTTTCGTACTGGGTGTCCAGGAGTATATAATCCTTATATCATTACCAACAGTTCATATTTTTCGTTCATTTATTTTTATTGACACCTGCCTGTATGTATCAAATACAACATCTATTCTTTGAGAGGATGTAAAACTTTGTATTAGTTTATAAAACAGATACTTTGCTAGTTATCCAAATGATTGTAGCTCCTACACTGTTAAAAATATCGTGAAAAATTACCTCTGTTTTTAAAGGCTATCTATTTTCTGACCAATAAGAACGATCCATAGGCGTTAATATAGCGTTCACATTGG
Source organism: Maratus speciosus (assembly GCA_963932465.1). Lineage (NCBI taxonomy): Eukaryota > Metazoa > Arthropoda > Arachnida > Araneae > Salticidae > Maratus > Maratus speciosus. Next base: position 199,853,081 of record OZ010787.1, on the reverse strand, counting down.
TCAGAAAATAGATAGCCTTTATAAACAGAGGTAATTTTTCACGGTATTTTTAACAGTTTACGGTAGCTTTGAACAAAGCCCATTCCGTCAATGATGGTAACAACACTATCATTTGCATTCTTTCAGCAGTCGCAATTTTGTCATAACATCCATCAGTTTGATTTTTCAGTTTTTCGCATTAAACCATCAGGTGTTGCTAAGGTCTATGAAAGAGGCTCTAGGTGGTAGTAAAAGACAGTTCTCATATCGAAATTTCTTCGCTCTACAATGATTGTCATCTGAGCAAGCTGATTTCTTTCTGCCTAGGCAACAAACTCTGATTTATTAAATTTTACACTCTGTTTCTTCTTAAAGTCAGAAAATGTCTTTAGCTTCTTTATCTTTGGAGGTTTGAAAAACCCGTCTGGCTTTGAATCTTCAGACATATATTCTCTCTTGAAAGCCTGGTAAGCTTCTTTACACATCTCATCAGCTTTGACCTTGTCTTCGATCATTTCTAGATTTGTCATAGCTCCAGTAGATACACATTTATCTGTTCATTAATAATCATGTTCTATAAATATGAGATATCACGTTCGTCTTTCTAGATCCTGCTCAAAGACAGATCTGGATGTAGAACTAATTTTAGTTCTTTCACGAATCATGTGAAGAAATGCTGCCCTGATATCAAAAATAACTTTCGACTGTGGCAAGTCTTTGACTGAACTTCGTTGTACATTTTGACACCGACATGTCTTTACTTATTGTCTCTTCAATCGCCCAATTAATTTAATAGCATGCAAAACAAAGAAAATCTTTCAATCACCCTGTTTATCGGCGGCCATTTTCCAATATGGCGTCCATTAGCTACTCTGTTTTTTTAATGTACCATGGATTAATGTCATTCTGATGTTGGGATGAATCCAAAAATGTGTGGTTTAACAATTCCGATAACATGAAACCACACGAGTCCCTGGCTCGACGACGGCGGCCATTTTCCAATATGGCGCCCATAACCTACCCTGGTTTCGAAAGAATCATGGATAAATGAGGTGCTATTGTTGTGGTAAATCCAAAAATATATAGTTTACCAAGTCCGCTGACATGAAACCACACGAGCCCCTGGCTCAACGACTAAAACCTGGGCGAGCTCCATGCATATATGCCGAATCCACGTAGTAGAACATCTACGAGGCTGAAAGCGCAAGCTTATTGGTTGATAAAATCACTTGATCACAGCTATTTGGCACAGCATTTGGCGAATAGAGTGTTTTTTCGCCATTGTTTATATTTACGCTCGTGCACATCGCGATCGCATAAGAACAATAACTGGTTTCATTTTTATGATATATAATTATTTGTCTGGTTTAACAAATATTACAATGCAATTTTTTAATGCTTTGAGTTAGTTTTTAAATCATGATGAAGCTATAATACTCCCTCACAATTCTCAAATTTATTTTAATAATTATATAATGTGTGTGTGGAAGGGGGGGGGGGGAGTCGCTGGCTCTCACACTTTTAGCACCCAAGGCTATATTATTGAAATTTACCAATACAAATAAAAATGTAAATAAAATCAGAAAATAATTTTGTTATTACAACACAGAATGAAAAAAATAGTACAATACATAATTTGTCTACAAAATTAACTATTTATTTCAATATTATTTTTGGCTATATACGCATTTTCATTTCAAGTAAGTCAATCTAAAACTTGCTCCCTTAATAAAACTTTAAGTCTATACAAGTTAGGAAGGGTTTGTTATTTTTTCTTTGTAGGCTATTGAAATTTAATTTGAAAACTAAACGAAAATTTCAGTATTGTTTTTCTCATTCATGCATATGTATGTATTCTTATAAACAAACTTTCTATAAAGTAAGTTATCAAAGTGGTTATCATTATTATTATTATTAACAGGTGTGGGGAAATACATCTTTTCCATGCCAAAAACTTTATTTTTTTTTTTACTAGTTAGCTAATTTTTACAACTTTCTAAATTACTTTGATGTAAACTCAGTACTAAGTTCTATTCTTTATTAAACTTTTCTCTCTTGTGTATATTTCTTAATTTTACAGGGGAAAAAAATATATATGTGAAAATGTACTGTAGCAATAGTAATCAACTATTTTTACAATCGCGTAAATTTTATTATAACAATTTCCAACTGTACATTGCATTTTGCTGGCGGGTAAAATAAATCCTTGGCTGGTAAGATTTTCTGAAAATTCCCCACTACTGATTATTAAGAAATCAAGATACATTTTCCTCAAAAAATATTTTTTTCAATTCTCTTCAGGGAGTTAAGAGCCACACAGGTTAAATTCTGAATAAAAATTTACAAACATCTTAATATGTTAAAGAAACCTACTAAACTTTACACAGTGTTGAATTCAGACACTTTTCTCCAGGAGGGATTTCTGTGGCTCCTGGGTGGCACTATAGAGTACCGGTGTGTAAATTGAACTTTTTGACCATTGAAAACACAAAATCTCAAATCTTCCGGGGAGGAGGGGGACATCCCCTGAATTCAACACTGACTATACATTTTTACTGAGTATGGTGTCATTTCATATGACTCTTGTGGCATCATTTATTTCATACATACAAAATTTAAATAAAAATTGAATTCTTTAAATTATTAGGAATTACCGCAGGATTGGGATAGTTTCTGTTCTCTTTCTGGGTAATTTACAGATCATCATGACTTTTTATATTTTTCCCAAAATAAAACATGGCCCCCTTCGAAAAGTTTTATTTCCTAAAATAGAAGCCTCTCTAACAGGATTTTTTTCCACAGTCATTTGCGATTCCATCTTGAAAGTCTTTACATTATTAAATTTGCTTAGAATGTCTGAAATTTTTAAGTTTTATTGTTGATTTTAAATTTAAAGTAGAATAAAATTTGGAACAGGAAGAAATTCCATTTTAGTAGGTATAATTGTTTGGTTTTCTTTTCAACGGGACCATGAAATGTTTTCATTGATGACAGGGTTTCACCGTAAATATATAAAGGTAAACATGTTGACAAAAATTTACATCCTTGCAAAATTCTTTTCAGCAGAGAAACTGAAATAAAACGAAAAAGTGTGCTTGAAATCATTGTGCTGCATAAAAAGCCAAGCCACAAATTTCCTTTACTTTTATGCTGTTTTGAATTTCTAGACTGAGTTACTTTTAAACCTTATTGGCAAATTTTGTTGAGCTTATTCCTTTTCATGTAAATTTAATAAACCATTTTTGAGTTAAATATAAACAAACACATACAGTTAATATCTGTAAAAAATGGAAAAATTTCATGGTGTGGAGAAAAGATATATCATAAAATTATACCTGCTAAAACTAGGGATACAACCAAATATTCAGCAAAAATAAAACTCGCCCGGGCTGGGCTTATTACAACTCTGCCCAGGAGGCACTTTCCTAAATTTTGCCGACATCCATCATGTGACATATCGTTGGAAAGGCCTGTGACCACTTATTCATGTTAAACACCTTCGACGCCCCTCTCTCTCCTTACCCCCCCCCCCCACGGGAGGGGCTTTTTCTAAATTTTTCCGTCACCCCTCATGTGACATATCATTGCAAAGACCTGTGACTGCTTAATCATTTTATGCCCTTCTGGTGCCCCGTCCCCGCCACTTTGCCTCCCTGAGGGGTACTTTCCTATATTTTGCCGACACCCATCATGTGACATATTGTTGGAAAGTCCTGTGACTGCTTAATCATTTTATGCACTTCCGGTGCTCCACCCAATATTTGCCCCCCTCCGGGAGCACTTTCCTAAATTGATATATCGGAATATCATGACAGAAAGATGCTGATTTATCATATTTAATTCTAGACATCGCCCAGCCCTAGTGGGGGGCAGGTTATGTTTTAGTTAAAGTTTATCCAGACTCAGCCGATTTCTTTTCAAAATACTTGAATTCATAATTTTTTCTGGAAATTTGGGTCGTGCGGGGAATTTATTTTTAAGGTTTCGTTCATCTCACGAAACCCTATTCGTCTCGCTCCTCTGTCTGTCTGTCTATCTGTCCGTCACAGAGCCCGTTCTCAGAAACTATACATGTTAGAGACTTGAAATTTTGGGTACTTATAGCTGAACACCTCACATCAAACAAAAAATCATAAAATTTTGAAAAAGTTGGTAATTAACCGAATTACGGGCTAATTAACTTCTAAAATTAACCAATCCACCTTTTTAACGCAAATTCAAACGGACTTTCTCGAAATCATCCGTGTTTCTCCTAAGGGTTGCCAGTAAAATCAGCCGAATGCACGGTTACCACGGAAGAAATTAAGCCGAAAAATGAAGTGGAGATTTTAAAGCGAAATCGTATATCAGAAAATATTGGTCCGAGAAATTTGTAAATGGAATAGACAGACGCAGAAAAAAATCTACTTTCATTTGGTATAAAGTTCACATTTCTGCGATGTGTATAAGTTAAATTATCCACTAAAAATCGATCGATAAAAATTTAATTTCTTTAATTGGAAAGACAAGGAAATAAAAAGATTTCAATTCGTCGGGAAAGCAGGTAGACATGACGACGCTGCGGTTTTCCATAATAGCATATTTTAATACGAAATTTTAATTTTTTAAATATTAAATTTTTTGATTAAATTTTTTAGCATCCCGATGTCAAATTTCTCGCTGATTTCATTGATACTCATATCTAAGTCCTAATTAATCGGTTTATTCCTATCAAATGCGTCGATTAAAATGAAGAGACGCGCTTATTTAACCACGAATTAACTTAAATTAGGAAATCTAATAATTTGCCTGGGCTTTTTGAACAGCGATATGAGATAAGTATAACTCATTCATCATCAGAAAGTTTACTTCATACCACTATTTTCTAATAGTAATTTCAGGAAATATTTTGAATTATTGGTTAAGACCGCCACTTGGTCTGTTTGAAACTTTAAGATAGTTTATAACACATAGAAAAAAGTGTAAAAAAGAATGGAGTGTGATATTTCGAGGATGGGGGGGGGGGGGGGGAGCTAGAATTATTTTTAAAATCTTAGCGTTTGTTACCGCAGCAAATATTTTAAATTCTTGTTTAAGATCGCCACCATCCCGCCCCATCTATCTACGGAAAGATTGCGTAAAGGAGTTTCGTTCAGATATGCTTTTGTTAAGAATAGAGTGCATTCCCTGGTGGTGGAATGTGGAACTAACATAACGTGATTTTGTTAAAATTAGGAAATCTAACAAGTCGATCTGTTTGAAACTTTAAGATATTTTATAACACATAACATAAAGTGTAAGAAAGAATGACACGCGAAATTCCGGGGAAGGGGGGGGGGGCACTAGATTTCTATTTAAAAAATTAGCGTTTCTGACCGCTTTAGGTGACCTTTTTGAGGGAGTCCTGAGATATATGCTACTTATTTAATATAAAATTGTCTAAAGTTTAGTTACCACTATTTCCTAATAGTAATTTCAGCAAATATCTTAATTTCTTATTAAGACCGCCACCACCTCGAGTAACATATCTACTTATAGGTTGTTTAACGGAGTTTCCTTCCAATACAGTTTTGTTAAGAATAGAGTGCGCTCCCTGTGGTGGAATGTGGAACTAACATATTTGTTAAACTAGAATTATTTTTAAAATCTTAGCGTTTGTTACCGCAGCAAATATTTTAAATTCTTGTTTAAGACCGCCACCATCCCGACCCATCTATCTACGGAAAGATTGCGTAAAGGAGTTTCGTTCAGATATGCTTTTGCTAAGAATAGAATGCATTCCCTGGTGGTGGAATGTGGAACTAACATAACGCGATTTTGTTAAAATTAGGAAGTCTAACAAGTCGATCTGTTTGAAACTTTAAGATATTTTACAACACATAAGATAAAGTGTAAGAAAGAATGACACGCGAAATTCCGGGGAGGGGGGGGGGGGGCTAGATTTCTATTTAAAAAATTAGCGTTTCTGACCGCTTTAGGTGACTTTTTGAGGGAGTCCTGAGATATATGCTACTTATTTAATATAAAATTGTCTAAAGTTTAGTTACCACTATTTCCTAATAGTAATTTCAGCAAATATCTTAATTTCTTATTAAGACCGCCACCACCTCGAGTAACATATCTACTTATAGGTTGTTTAACGGAGTTCCCTTCCGATACAGTTTTGTTAAGAATAGAGTGCGCTCCCTGGTGGTTTAATGTGGAACTAACATTTTTGTTAAAATTAGGAACTATAACAAGGCGATCTGTTTGAAATTTTACGATAGTTTATAACACATTAGAAAAAGTTTATAAAAAATGGCGCGTGAAATTTCGGGAAGGTGGGGAGAGGGGGAGGGGCAAAATATTTCTTTTTTGTTTCATACCGTTTCAGGTGCGTTTTTTGATGGAGTCCTCAGATACATGCTACTTATACTTATTAAATATAAATATGTCAAAAGTTAAATTACCACTATTTCCGAATAGTAATTTCAACAATTATCTTAAATTCTTGCTGAAGACCGCCACCCCCTCGAGTAACATATCTACTAATGGGTTGTGTAAAGGAGTTTCGTTCAGATACGCTTTTGTTAAGAATACAGTGCGCTCCCTGGTGGTGGAATGTGGAATTAACAGACCGCGATTTCATTTAAAGTAGGAAATCTAACAATTCAATCTGTTTTAAACTTTAAGATACTTCATAACACACGATAATAAATTATAAAGAAGAAGGGCGCGTCGCATTTCGAGGAGGGGGAGGGTTGAGGGAGGTGCGCGAACAAAATTAGGAAATATAACTGGAGGATCTGTTTGAAACTTTAATATGGCTTATAAAACATAACATAAATTTTTAAAATCAGGCCGCGTCAAAAATCATGGTGACCATCTGCCCACTCCCCCCCCCAAGGGGGGGCACTTTTCTAAATTTGACAGATACCCGTCATGTGATATATCGTAGCATTTTTTTTGGGGGGGGGGGCGAACAAAATTAGGAAATATAACAAGGCGAATATGTTTGAAACTTTAACATAGTTTAGGATGTGTTTGCCAAAATTTAGAAGGTATTCCATGGCGATAAATATACTGGACGTTTTGAAAGAAAGTGTTTTGAAAGGAATATTAAACGAAACCCTTAGTGCGATGTATGATCACACTTACCCACTTGTTTCCATGTCATGTCGGTGTGACATTTCTTTTTCTTCTCTTTTCATTTTTAGTTTCTTCTATCTTTACAAGAAGAAAGTATTGGATTCGTGAAAACTTTCGACTTCGGTTTTCGACGGATTTACACGTTTTAGGGGTCAGAGATCCCGAAAAACATGTTCTTACAAAATGTCTTTCTGTGACACAATTTTTGTGGTATGAAGAACTAACGCACGGAATTTAATAAAAAATTCTCTTGAGGTAGTCCCTAATTTAAAATGATGCCGATTAGTTTTTGGTGTAAATCGCCCAACAGGTGGTACTGCTATGCTGCATTTTTCACTACTCCTGCAATAGCTCTATTTCAAGAACTAATGCACTGATTTTCCCTAAACTGCAGATTCAGTTAGACATTTACGTAAGTTGTTGCAGATTAGGTTTTGGTGTAAATCACCCAATAGGTGGCGCTGCTAGGCATTTTGCAAGATTTGCATGATTTTAGCGACAGTCATAGCTCAAGAACTAATGCATGGAATTTCATATCTTTAGAATCCTCATGATGGACATAGATTGCCATTTAATTTTGGTAATGTGAAAGTGAATTTTAAAGTATTAATATGTATGACATAGAAGAAAGTTTTGGGATTGGTACATCCAACTTGTTAGGTAAAGTAGTGATATTGTACAGTTGTTTAAAAAAAAAAGAAAGAACATCCCATACTTTTTAATCACCAAATTGCTGCTGGGATATGTGAAAGATTCAGCTCGAAATTGCGTCTACTTTTCAAATGTGAAATGGCAAAACTTTCCGAATTACAAATTTGAAATAGATATGTCTTCTACTTATTGAAAATTTTATCTACTTTAAAATTTCCAATGGTAACACCCATGTTTGGCATCGTTTTTTAGTTCCTTTGATCAAGGTAGCCCGAAAAAAAGACAGATTGCATACTTTCTTACATATTCGTAGAGTTAGATGAGATGACAAACTTTTATTTATATCTTCCCAAAAAATCATTTGATTGATTTTTTTTTCTTTAATGAGAACAATACGTAGACCCAAAGATATTTCAGTTTTTTTTTTTTTTTTTTAAATTTAAAAGCAAATTTTTAATTATGGAAATTATCAATAAATTCATAGTAAAAAAAATTATGAATTATGATCTGCATTAATTTTTACAGAAAACAAGCCACAATTGTAAAAAACATGGGTATGTAAGTGTACAAGCTCATTCTATTTTTCCAGATATAGATTTTTTTTTATTTTTTTTAAACGGTGTGCCATAAAGGAACCGTCTCCTATTATCAAAGCATCCACAAAATAGAAAATATCAGTTTGTAACAGGAAAAAAATATGAAATTTTCTTAGATATAAAGTGAGTTTACACTTAAAAATTTATCCTTTTTCTGGTAACCAATTGGATGTTCCCGATGTATCTCCTTGTAAGGTATGAATTTTATTTTTCTAAATTTATGGATAAACCCCTAATACATTTTCTTTTTTAATTCCATGAAGATTTAAGAAAGGGTATATACAAAGAATACTTTTTCCTGGGCTACCTTGATTAGAGGAACTCAAATATTGTGTTAAAAGTGGGTGTTACTAGTTGGAAATTTAATATTAGCACAACTTTTAATATATATAAGCTCATGTGATCATTAATATTGTAATTCCGCATACCTTGGCTTGTGGACTCTGATGATGGACTGACTGTAATATAAAAAAAGCCGTACTTCCACAGGTTTGCTTAAATATGTATCCAATATCCTTTTAATAATTTTTGTTCGGCTCAAGTCGTGGCTGAGCTTTTACTTTTTATACCGGATAAGGATAGCTTTTTCTGGCCCAGGCTGCATCTGGGTCTGAAAATTTCGGCCCATGCAGAGCCCTAAAACATTTACGAGTCATTTGTGATTAGGCTATCAGTGATTAGCCTAGAGTCAATTAAGATTATGTAAAATCAAGCAATTTTCCAAACAATTTGGTGGACTAAATTGCAGTTTCTTTATAATAATTTAAACCAAAGCTAATGATTAATATACATTTATGTATTTGGCTATTGAGGGACAATTGGTCCCTACGGACCGATTAACAGGGCTGCCATTATCAACTATTTTTCTATTTGTACAACTATAATTTGCTTCTGGTAGATTTCTCTTGAAATTGTCATAGAAATAAACTACAAAGATTATTTTTTCGTAAAAGTGCTGGGAATAGAATTGAAAAAAAAAAGGCACCAGTTGCAGGAATTTCAAATAGCACATAAATTCGTAGTCAAAAGATTAATCAATTTCATTACTCGATCAGCCTACTATTATGTCAGTAATGAATTGAATAAAGATGGAATTTTTGATCTATAAACTTTATTCTTTCTGTTATTGTAACACGTTTAAAGTTTTTGATTTAATTAGCAAATATTAAACATATTTTTATTTTAATAAGAATCTAAAAAGGGCTAAAAATCTCCTGATCAATATTTCCCATTTTTGAACACATTCCAGCAAAGTTGAAAAGTGTTTATGATTTCTGTTTGTCTGTCCGTTCTCTAACTCTCCTAATATAATCAGATTCCCCTGAAATTTTTTGATGTTATTAACGTTTACTATTGCACGATCCCTATTTCAAATGAAGTTTGTAGCACGTTTGGTTCATTTACAGGGACAGTCAAAAGTATTTCGTTACATTACGGCCTATGTGAAAAAATCGCTTCAACTGATTTTTAATGATGTTACATGCATCCAAATGAAAAAAAATTGATATGCATTTATGAAATGCACTAAAATATGCATTCTACAGAATATGCGGTGCAAAGAATAGTTGTTTTTCATTTACAGGACCACACAAAAAAATTACTTTTGGCAAAACTTTCTCCCTGCTAGATGAATTGCTGAACTATTCTTAGTATTCGAAAAAATATTGCTTGCGTATATGACTCAAAGGGAACAATACACAGCAGGCAATATTCATTCAACTGTACCACAACGCTGTATACAACAGAAGTTCCCATCAGAATATGGCAGTTAAGCAGCACAAGCTGTGGTCAAGACTGCAGATAATGGTTCCTGACAATCTTATAGAAGGCAAAATTGGTGGTGCAGAGAATACTCTCACCTGGAAGTTAATAGAGGAAATACAGGTGTCAAGCTAAGTCAGACTCCTCATGGTGTGCTGGGTGGTCGGCCGTATTCTCCCCTTATTCCGGAGCGGAACGGAATCGGAATTCAGTTCACCCGGAATATGGCGATTATTCCGGATCGAATGGAAAGAGCGATTCTCCCCTAGCCAGATTCCGGATTCGGAATAATCGATATTTATTCCGTGGCTTTTGAAAGGAAGTGGCATCACAAATTCCTTTGAAGTGTGAAGAACCAATCAGAATGAACATGTACGTCACTTTTTTTTTTGTTTGTTTATTTTTTTCGCATAGCTGATGGCTTTGGCTAGCGAGGAGCTTTTAATCAGAATAATATTTTTCGAATAAATTTGCGTAACTGAGTGAATACCTAAAGAAAAATAACATAATTTTCAGTGCTGTATGAAATATTTCTAAAAAAGATTGAGAGGGTTGGGGGATCGCTCGCTGAAAAAAAAAATATTACTATTGTTTTTGTTTTTCTATTTTTAACTTTCAGTAGTTTTTTTTTTTTCCTGGTGTAGTTATTCTTACGTTAATGATGAAATATTTAAATCGGATGAATTAAGTATCAATGATTAATCACACACTGATTTATTTGTTATAATTTTTATTAATTTTGTATTTTGATTGACAAATAATTCATCATATTGGATATACAAAATTTCAACTTAAATTTGAAATCCATTTTATTATTAGCATACTTTTGTAGAATATTAGTGTATGTCATCTTGATACACATTTCTCATACAAATAACATACAGATGCGGATAATGTAGGATTAAATATATGATTAAGTATATACATTGTAGGATTAAATATATGTTCTGTGTAATATTAAAAATTTTTGTATTCTAGATTGCACATATCCTTTATTTTTTGTATTTTTAGTTTTTCAAATTCCATAACACATTTTATTCTTGCTAATGCAATTTTAATCATCTGTAATACAATGGTGCAGCTAAGTTCTTCGCTTGATGGCGGTTACGAATCATAAAAGGAATAATTTCTTCTGGCACAGATGTCATATACGCCCCATATTGGGATGATTTTTTTCTAATGCCAATGTCATATACGCAACGGGTGCTTAGTTGGCACCAAAGTGCCGCAATTTTGCTTGATATGGTAACCCGGATGTTTTTGTTTATGCTGTTGAGGTTTTTGCCAAATTGCCGTCGGAAAACAATCGCGCCAATATATATGTATATGACATCTGTGCCTTTCTTCTTTTTTTCATGTTTATAAAATAGGTTTAGTAAGTACAGGAATGTGTAAAAACTAATATAATGGAAAGCCCAAGTAGTCAAAATAAATTTCATTGAGCAGTTTCAAGGCTTCATAATAGGAGACCAATTTTAATCATCATAATAAAAAGCGAGAAACTGTGGTAACAGATATACACAGGCCTTGCTGCTAATGTTTCTCATCCTCTTTCATGAATTTTGTAAAAAAGAACTCCTATTTTGCAATCTAGAAACAGTTGCATTCTAAAATATTTTTAACTCTTCAGACTTTTATTATTTTGATTTTTACACATCATGCATTGGCATTCACTTTAATGCAATATGTTTTGTTCCATCATATCAGGTTTTAGGTACTCCAGGAAGGGCTGCCTATACAATATAGATAGCACCATACATAATTTTGCTTAGAATTATTATTTAGATACATTGAACAAAAAAATAATATATATATGTGTAAGTTCGTGTGTGTGTATATAAATTTGGTACGTATATATATTGTGCGTGTGTGTCTGTGTCATAGCTTTCTTCAGGGATGGCAATTTTTTGCAAAGCCAAAAATTTGCTAACAATATCTATCGACTTTGTAATATACCAAATGTTTACATTAAAGATCCTGTTTTCACAAAATATGTCAACCTGTGCTCTAATTGGGAACAAAACATCTCATTGGCAATTGTTAGATACACTTAAATTGCACTTTTTTAAATATATTTATTTATTGGTTCAAAATTAGCTATCTTAAATGTGAAATGTTTTTCTTTTTTTTTTTACCATCCAGGTTTTTTTTCTTTCTTTATAATAAAAACAAAAACTGAATACAATTACAACTGATAAAACTTTAATAAAAACTTATATTTATCCTATAAAAGTTTATTAGTAAAAAGTTGTTCCTTTATGGATACTTTAGATACAGATATTGTCCATGTAAATAAAGAATTGTATGGTAGTACTCTTGACTTAAATATAAAAGAACCTGACCCTTATTTAATATAATAATTCAGTACTTCTTAGTTATTCTGTCGACCAATTTCGCCAAATTATATAAATCGCCAAACCACTCGCCAAATTATACACATTGACATAATTTTTATTTTAAATAACAAAAGAGCAAATAAATTAGTAAAACATTAATAAAAATACAAATAAAACGTCAAATTAATGGTTTTATTGGCCATTATTGGCATTTAATCTTACAATTAATTAATTAATGGCAAACCATTATTGGCATTTAATCTTAGAATTTGGAAACAGTAATTTGGTTGACGGGATAACTAAGAAGTACCAATAATTCTCATTACTGAAAAAAAAGACATTAATAGTCAAAACTTAGTCATTGCTTCCCCCCCCCCCCCTCCCTCTCCTTTTTTTTTTTTTCATTGCAGCAGAATATAGAAAAAAATATTTTAAGGATTAAATTAGTTATTAAGATTAGATAATTAGTTCTGATTAATTCAAGGACAACAATGTAAAAAATTGAATTAAAAATTGAATAAAAAATTGATTGTAAAAAATTATGATAATCAATATTTTACATGTAACTCATGTTACTTTTCACATTAGAATTTATTGAAGTGACTATTAAGCTTTATTATAATTTAAAGTTTTTATCATTTCGAGTTGAAAAAGAAAGCTATTTTAAGATTAAAATATAATTTTATAAATGCTGAATTTTTATCTATTTTTTAATCGTCATTATAATTGCTTGCTATTAATTTAAAATTCTTCATGTTTTTAAGGCAATAAAACAGGGTCATTCCATGTCAAATCACACAGAATTTTCTAAAAATGACACCCACCACTTTCAATTTTGATAAACTTTGGTGTATTTGTAGAATTTTTAATGCTGATTCCAAAAATGTCAATCATATTGAAATTGATCAAACAGTTTGTGAGTTATGAGCTTTTAAATGTCTTCCAAGATGGCCGATTTGCCGCCATTTTGAATAGCACATGTGACAACGTAAATGTCTGTAACTTCTTTCAGATTTAAGCTAGAACTTTCAATTTTTTTTGTTTTGTTCAGAATAAAGTATACTTTCATTTAAACTGATTTTTGTGCAGCTTATTCCATTAAAATACTGTTAGAAAATGACTTTTTGTCATTTTTTAAATTAAAAAAAGGTGTAACTTTAATGGCTGATTTCCCCCATTGTTCCCCCTTCAATTTTAATCTAATTGCATAAATAGGCAGCTCAAAGTGTGTTTTGATGCCGGATAAGAAAATTTTAATGGGCAGTTTCCAGGTGTTTTGTTTAAAGAAGTATTTCAATTTTACTGACCTTCCATAAGTAACGGAAAGTACAATATAATGTTGATATTTCTTTTATTACTAGAAATATCATACATATTTACATCTAAAAGTTTGATAAGGCTTTATATTACATAAACATATACATATTTTTTTATATGGCTATAAAGAAGGGGAATCCCATAGGAATAAATAGGAATGCTAATAATGAATTCCTGCAAGACATAGAAGTATTTTCCTAACAAATTGAAATCTATTGCAAATTTTCAGTAAATTATAAGTAAAAAAGAAATAATGGGAAAAATTCTACAAATAGTCACATTTTATAGCAAAATCATACTTGTATATAATACAAATATAATTAAAAAAAATACATTAAGTAAATATTGTCGTACTTTAAAATTATACAAAATAACATTTAGCATATACACAGTAAAAATGTTATTGAAAATATATCTACATCAATAACAATTAAAAATAAAGATAATTAATAAAATTTGTTCTCTTTATATTTCAATTTTATTTCCTTCTAATTTTATGTTTTGCCTACTTGGTGCTTATTAAAGCACTGGATGCATCACAAAGTTTATATATATTCTACCATTTGTAGTATTGATGTCGCATGCACAAAGGATATGATTGAAAGGCACAACACAACTGTCATTTTCTGTCCAATAATACGAAGGTGATGGGCCATTGTGGATGCATGAATTTAACAGTTACATCTCCTTCTTTTTTGTGGACTTTTGACACTAAGCCTATATACCAATTCCATTCATACATACATGCTACATAACTTTTAAGAGATGGAATATCCAAAGTCTCTTTAATATTCCTATCAAAAGATGAACAAACAGAAAAATTTTCATCAGTTTTTATTCTTTTTCCACTTATTAATAAGTTTTCTGTAGATCCATGATAATGCATACTGCATGTTCCAGGAATTGTCGTAGCAATTTGCATCCCATGAGACATGCTGTTGCGCAGTTTTAACATGTCACTTTTTGTGATGATAAAAAATGTTATACCATCAATGTTTTGTTTGCAATATTCATACATCATAGCCCCATTTGCAATTTGATCACGCAACGGCCTTTGCAGACTTGCTTTTGTCACAAATCTTTTAACTGTCCCTCCCCACTCCCCACCTCCATCGCAAACAGATTTTCCATGACTTGTAGCAAAAAAGCTCCATTTTGTTTTTATTCCATCAAAATCATGATCATGGGTTCAAAAATGTTTTTCAATTTTAATATTGGGTAGCAGAGCCATCAGTAAAATATTCTACATTTGTAGCTAAGATATACTTATTATTTAAATGCTGCATGATTAATTTTTGAGTCAGATAAACCATTGGTACATCATGGTCCATATCATCTGAAAGCATGCAAAGGCTTTTTAAGCTGTTTCCATTTTTTTTGCTTTACATAGAATACAACTGTATGTAAAGTACAGCAACCAGGCATCCAATGGTAGCTGTTGCGCTACGTCTTGCAATACAAAAGAAAAGTTCTCACTAAAATCCATTTGTATGAGAGCCTCATGACTAGTAAGATCTTTTTTCAAATAAATGCTTTGGGACTTGGATATGTGTGTATGGGGTACAAGCTTTTCAATCTTTTTAAGAATAAGATAGACGAAATCGTACAGAATAGATGTATGTGATGTTAATCATACTCTGTCAGTTGATACCCACTGTTTATGTTCAATTGCGTCTTCAGGATCAAAATTTGGAAATTTTAATTTTAGAAAAATTTTCAAGAACACCCTTCTTGCGACATTTGCTGCATATATGTAACATACAATTTGTATTGTTAGAACTGCAAACCAATTTCTGGATTAAATCTTCATATTTTTCTTCAATCCCTGTTGCTGCAATAAGCAACTGAACTTTCTGATGTATTGTATACATGCAGACAGAATGTGTTTCAGAACTTCCAACTAAGACACAGTGCTTAGGTCGCAGGTCAGCAAATTTTGAAAACCCAATTTTATTATTGGTAGGAAATTTCAACCGAAATTGGATATATAGTTAATTCAGATTACAAAGAAAAAACCTTTTCTGAACACGAGCGGACATTTTTTTTATGCTGACCTTATCTTTTTATGCTGACCTTATTATTTTTATGCTGACCAGGCATGAGACATGAAAATTCATTATCTTCATGAAATTCTTTCACAGATTTTATAGTGTCTTCCCAAGTATAAAGTCTATACTTGGTACTCAGTTACACTAAAGGTTTCAATTATTTTCTTTCTTGACCATCATGACTCAGGAATCAAAGTTAGCAACTGAATTTTTTCTCTGGGACTAATTTGTGGAAGTTTTTCTTTCACCATCTCCATTAATCTGTCGAATTCTGAAGCTTTTTTTTTTATTCACATTATCTTCATCAGAGCTACTGTTTTCACTCTGAAGAACTTTCTCTTCCAAATCAAAGGTGCAAGCAACCTTCTTTCGCAAGGCAATTTTCATTTGCTGTAATTTTCTTTCTGCAGCAGACACTTTCCTGTGAGCAGAAATTGCATGTAACCTTAGTAGTGAACTTTCATTAAGCTTTATATGATATTTTTCTTTCTGATCCGTGTTTGATGTAATTTCTTCAGAAAAATCAGTGGGCTGACACAAGTCTTTCTGTTCTTTCACATATACTTCCAGCAAAGATCTTGCTTTTTTCCCTATGGGTTGAACATAGTTTCTTAGCAGGAATGGCATCATTATGTAGCTTATGCCTGTAATTCTTAGCTTGATCCACACTTATCACATGTAAGGATACTTTTCTTGGTCTTGTTAGGATGAAGATTAAATAAATGAAAACATTCTTTTGCTGAATTTACATATGCAGAAAGTGTTCTCTGTGAGCAAAGTAGGGATTGATCGAATACCGAATAGTTGATTCGGTGGTTCGGCATGTAAACCGAATATTCGGCTTCGGCCGAATACTTTTAAGTATTCGGCCGAATAATTGCAGATAAGTATTTTTTTAGAATTGGAAGAATTCTCATTTACTTAGCAGTAGAATAGGCTAAACAATGAGTTTCAATATTATGTGCATGAGTTCAGAGTTCAGCTGCACTACGAAAAACAAGTCAAAAGCCATTTTTAATACAAAAAAAAAATCCTTCCTAAAATAGTTAACATAGGGGTGAAATCAAAACTGTCTACAATAGAGAAAAATAAAGTAATGGAAAGATGCACATCTTTCCCTTATCATTTAATTTTAATTACTTTCTACATTAGTTTATTTTTTTAATTTAAATTAATTTAATGTATATTTTCTTTAATATACACATCAAATAAGTATATCAGAGTTCATATCTGTATATCTAAGGTTATTAAAGAAAATACGCACATCAAATAAGTATACCCCTATGCCTATCCTATAGCTTTTATAACCGTTATATCAAAATTGCTCAAATTTGTTATCTTCATCACAGTGTTAAAATATTAATCAAAATATAAATATCTATCAATAATTTGACAGAAAATAGTTAAATGTACAAATTGATATGATACCTTTTGTATTTTCAGAACATTCCTATTCAATATGTTTATAATTAGACTTAGACAATCAGTAAATCAGCTTAATGACAACATTGTTTCTTTTTATTTGAATGAACTTTTGTTTTTCTGACAATCCTTATCCTTAATAATAGCCTGCATAATTTAATATTGTCATAGGTTATTTGTGGGTATTGATTAGTGATAAAATAATAAAAAATAAGTGATGGGTTAATGAATTTGTGAGTGGAAAGAAGTCGTTGAATTTTTTTGTTAATTAGATTAAAGAATAAAAATGTAACTGAATTAAATTATTGAGAATTTAATTTCAATTAAAGTTTATTAATAAAGCTAATAATGCAAAAATGCGTATTAAAAGATTTCAAGTATTCGGTTGCCGAATACCGAATATTCGGTTTACACTTCAACCGAAGCTTCGGTATTCGGCAAAATTGATGCTTCGGTCAATCCCTACAGCAAAGCATATTGTTGATTTTTCGCTATCTTCTAAATTGCAGCCTAATGCAAGAAGTTCTTTAATTTTGGTGGATAACGCATTGCGATGGTGGACAGCTTGAGGATTATTTAAATCACAATTTCGATTATTAATATTTAAACTAATATTGTATATTTTTGTTTATCTATAAGAAAACATCTAACTTAACACAACAAAGCAGCATCATTTATAGTTATAAGATCAAAAGAGAAACTTTAATCTTTTTTAACGGCATAACAAGTTGTAAAATTCTGCTTAATCTGGTTAGTTGAAAAAATGTTCTGGGAAGTAATTTTAGTCCGATTGATTGAAAATCTCTAGCTGGCAAGCAGAGTTCTATAATATAGACGCACGCCGTGCGCGGAAAATTTTCCGCTAAATTCGAAACTTTGCGAAAAAAAAATTTTTGAAAAAAAAAAAAAAAAAAAAAAAAACGTAGTTTTTGCTCTTGTAGCTTTTTCTTTTTTTTTTTTAAATATTGAAATCTTAAATATTTCCCAATTTTATGTAATATTTATTTATTGTTTGCCGGGGGCAATTCTGTTCCGAATTTTCCGAAAATTAAAAAAATTCGGCCTTCAGCCCGAAAATTCAGGCATAAAAAATATCACTTAAAAATATTACGAATTTTAACAAATGGTCGCCGAAAAAAAAAAAAAAAAACGATTTCGTCAATCGTTCGCAGAAAAAAATCACCCCCTTCGCAAAGCTTCGCGGAAAAAATGCGAATTTCGTCAAAGGATCGCGGAAAACGCGAATTTCTTCAAAGTATCCTTATTAAAAAAAGAGATAATTTCGTCAAAGAATCGCTGAAAAAACGCAAATTTTGTCAAAGGATCGCTGGAAAAAAATAAATTTCGTAAAAGCATAGCGAAAAAAGCTGGAATTTTGTCAAAGGATCGCGAAAAACGCAAATTTCGTAAAAGAATAGCGGAAAAAATTAATTTCGTCAAAGGATCGCGAAAGAAACACGAATTTCGACAAAGGGCCGCGAGAAAAGCGCGAATTCCGTCAAAGGATCACGAAAAAAAAAACACTAATTTCATGAAAAGATCGCTGAAAAAACGCGAATTTTGTCAAAAATTGCGAAAAAATACGAATTTCGTCGAAAAATACACGAATTCCGTCGAAAAATCTCGAGAAAAAAGTGAATTTTCTCAAAGGATCGCTAGTTTCGTGAAAAAACGAACAAAACGTGCTCAAAAGATTAAAAAAAAAAAAACTGTACATATTTCTTCAGAAGATCGCGAAAAACACAAATTTCGTCCAAAGATCGCGAAAGATAAGTGAACTTAGTCAAAAGATAGCGAAAAATAAGCAAATTTCTTCAAAAGATTACGAAAAGAACTCGAATTTCGGTAAAAGATCGCAAAACACTTAAATTTTGGTAAGAAATCATGAAATCACGTGAATTTTGTTAAAGGATCGTGAAAAACACGCTAATTTTGTGAAATGGTTGCGGAGATTTTGTTTATTTTTATTTGTGATTTGCTGAATTTAGATCCCTAAAAGTTCCTTTTTATGTAAAATATACGGTCTTTTTTGAGAAAAATGGTCCCCTTTACCATTTTTTACTACAAAAGTTGAGTGGGAGTCCTGTATGTTGTATTCATAGGCTTTTCTCTGATTAGTTAAAATGCTGTTTTAAAATAATATTTTTTAAAGCCAAAAACTGATTTTTTTTTTTCTTCCTGCTGCTAATTTTTCATTATTTGCTATCTGTACCCAATGGTCGTTTAGAGTCCCCCAGAGTTAGCAAAATGTGTGGAGAAATTTTATCTGAGTAATTATTCTTTCAAATGTGAAAATATTTTTAAGATAGCAATCATTTTAATTTTTAGGAGTTTACTAGCATTAGAATTCCAGTCTGCTCCAAAAACAGAA
The DNA here is from genome assembly GCA_963932465.1 of Maratus speciosus. Lineage (NCBI taxonomy): Eukaryota > Metazoa > Arthropoda > Arachnida > Araneae > Salticidae > Maratus > Maratus speciosus. The sequence continues at coordinate 199,833,493 of OZ010787.1, read as the reverse complement.
TTTTAATTTTATTGTTACAAAATTAGATTTTTGCTGCTACAAAACTGGATTTTATTGCTCCAAAATCAGATTCTTGCTGTTCCAAAATGGCTTTAGTGCACTTTCATCCCTGCATCAGTCTCTTTAATGATGATACCTATGAATAGACCTCTCCCTATAAAATATGATTCAGTTGTTTCAGAAGCAATGCCATATTATTTTGTGAACAGAGTGACTGGCATTTTGTGCGAAGAGGTTACAATATTAAGGGTTGGGCTGTTTCTAAATGCATTGACAAAATAATTGATAAGAATTCACTTTTTCTTATCATGGATTTTTAGCTTTATTATTTTTTTAACTAAAATAATTATTCTTTAATTAATATCAATTAATTTTTAATTTGAATAGTAATTACTTTAAAACTACTGTTTTTAATTCATATCATCAAAATAATATAACACATTATTTTATTAAACATTAAATTAATTTGCAGAAAGTTTTTGACCCAATATTTGCGTGCACAGAAAGTTTTTAGTTTTATACAAGTCTGCTGGCAAGTACATCTATCTGGTTGGTTGGAAAAACACCTTCTGGCAAACTAAAAATTTTTTTACCGGTATAAAAACACACTTTGAGCTGCAATATTAATACAACAGAGTTAATTTTTTAACTAATTATATTTATTTTGAATGTAGTATGTGCTAAATGTTATTTTGTATAATTTTGAAGTATGATAATTTTTACTTATTGTATTTAGTTAACAATTGTCATTTTATCATTTTGTATAATATACAAGTATGATTTTGCTATAAAATGTGACAATTTGTAGAATTTTTTTCCATAATTTCTTTTTTATTTAAAATTTACTGAAACTTTGCACTAGATTTCAATTTATCATGAAAATACTTCTATGTCTTGCAGGAATTCATTATTAGCATTCCTATTTATAATTCCTGAGGGATTCCCCTTCTTTTTAGCCACATTAAAAAAATATATATGTTTATGAAAGATAAAACCTTACCAAACTTTTAGGTGTAAATGTGTATGATACTTCTGGTAATAAAAGAAATATCAACATTATTTTGTAGTTTCCGTTACTTATGGAAGTCAGTAAAATTAAAATTCTTCTTTAAACAAAAAACCTGCAAACTGCCCATTAAAATTTTTTTATGAGGCATCAAAACACACTTTGAGCTGTCTATTTATGCAATTAGATGAAAATTGAAGGGGGAACAATGGGGGAAATCAGCCGTTGAAGTTACACCTTTTTTTAATTAAAAAATGGCAAAAAGCCATTTACTGACAGCATTTTAATGAAATAAATTGCACAAAAATCTGTTTAGATGAAAATTTACTTTATTCTGAACAGAACAAAAAAAATTTGAATGTTCTAGCTTAAACCTGAAAGAAGTTATAGACCTTTATGTTGTCACATGTGCTATTCAAAATGGCGGCAAATCGGCCATCTTGGAAGACATTTAAAAGCTCATAACTCACAAACCGTTTGATCAATTTCAATATGATTGACATTTTTGGAATCAGCATTAAAAACTCTACAAATTCACAGAATTTTATAAAAATTGGTGATGGTGGGTGCCATGCCCTGGGTGATTTGACATGGAATGACCCAACTACTTTATTTTTTTTTACTTTTCTTTCTTTTTTTTGGAGGGGGGGGGGGGACATGGAAAGATTACTACTTTGCAGTATTTTTGATTACTTGTTTGCCATTAATTTGCAATAAATTTGATACAGCATGAATTTAACTTGCATGCAAGTTAGCTGCAAGTTCGAAGTGTGGTGTCTTTGGCGTTTGCGTTATCTTGCTGTAGTCTTTTTATGAGCTTTCAACATAGGCGTAACTTGGGCTCTGAGCTGAAGGGCAATGTCGTTTTCTCTAAATTTTGTTTTAAATGCTAAAAAAAGAGGGATTCTTTTCAACATTTTATTAAAAAAAACTTAATAACGAATATGAATGCAATCCTTAGCAGTATTAATCATCGTTCGATGTATTAAAAATACATTAAATCAATAGAATTATATTACTTTAAATACTGCTTGTAGCTTGTATTGCAGTGAAACCTGGAGTTTAGTGAACGTATTAACACGGGCTTGTCAGTGAGGGGGTTGTGTTGACAAACGATAAAAGTTTATTTAAAAAAGTCTTAACTAGCGTTCTGATTGGAATGACTAAAATTTTTGTAATGAATTTTAGGGTACATGGAATAAGTTTAGTTTAATAATTTAAAAATTTACATTGCCCATAACTTTAGAAAATTTTGAACTCTTCCTCTTCACAACGTTTCAAGCGAAGAAACATAAGAACGAAAACTCGTGCATCGGTTATAGATTATAAAACATTTTCCAAAATTATTTGAAAGACATTTCATTTTTTTATACAATAAAGTGAGGCATCGAATTAACCAATTTTAAATACACAGAACTATTTTCAAGAGTTAATGGTAATTTATTTTCATGGTAAATGCTTAACGCAACTAAAGAGACACTTATAGCAATTAACATTCATAGGCGGCAATATATTTAATTTCATTTACGCAGTCGTATGAATTTATTTATATTCTAGAAGCATCTTTTGGTAAATAAATTATAGTGCAGCTGGAAATTGCCTTAGACAGTTTAAAACACACTTTAAAAATTCACATCCATAAGCTGAAATGCTTAGGATTCCTTATGTTCAGATCTGTCTATGACCCATAGAATTTAAAGTCATCACGTAATGACACAAATTTTTTTTAAGTTAAAAAACACATGCAGCAGCTGAAAACACACTTTTGGCAATTATGCTTTACAGTCAGTCCTGTAAATGAACTACATACATATACATATATGCTGTTTACTTCATACTCTATAGAAAGCCTACCATAGTTTACCCCAGTGACACATATATATTTCATCATGTTTGATCTTTGATGCATCATAACATCAGTAAAAATTCCTGCCGGCTCGGCCTACATGCGCAAGTAGATTTCGAAGTTAAGTACTAATTTCACTAACAAAAACTATAAATTATGATTAGAGATAAACTCATTTTAACAATTTTATTTGGCCGCTTTTGATGAGTTTTTAATTTCATTTTTATATAAGAGCTGGTTTTATCAGAATCATGTTAAGGCAGCATTCAAAAAATATTTTTCCATGCTCAACAACTCGAAATTTTCTGACACATTTTCAGATTAATTTTTAAAAGGAAAAACATGAAACTTGCTGACGTGATTTTTTAAGGTATTTATAAGCGACCTATATTTTTATTTTTCGTTCAATTAATTAGAACTTCATTTATAAACACTTAATTTCTCAGTAGAACCATATTTTTCGTTTCCAACACAATCGCTTTGAGAAATTCTGTTCAAAATGCCCACTTTGACATCATTATTTAATACATTCTGCCTCAAAAAATCGACCATTACGGCACATTATATAGTTTCTGAATAAGAGAATCTACCAACTGGATGCGTTTGAGAGCAAAAATGAATTTAAAAACGAGTCAGAAAATAAGCAGTTTGGATTTGAATACATCATTAATGCGATATTTTTTACCCGACTGAAAAGAAGGGTTGTGTGTTTCATGCGTATCTGTGTATGTGGATTTCTTTATACCCTCGAAACACCCCAACGGCTGGATGTATTTTAATGAATGGGGTCTCTATCAATTCATCTTAACGACCCGATGGTTATAGGTTAGGTTTTGTTTTTATAAATTCAAATTGGTGGTAGTGACGAAAGAGAAAATTTACGCACCCTATTGAGTGGCATATCATTGGATAGGTATTTCAAAATGAAGACGATGTTTCATTGACTATTTTACAGTCAGAAGCTCCGTTAAAATATCATACAACCTGGAAGTTGTGTATGTATTGTAGATCTCTAGCTTTACTGCAACTCTAACCATCATAGACATCTATAGACCTCATCAAAACAGTGTTTATAGATAGGAACTAACAATTACACACAACTTAAAAGTCATCGACACAAGTAAATAAAAAAAATAGGTGAGTAATATAAACAAGTAATATAAAAAAATTATTTTAAGTCAATTCCTACTTAGGTCAATAAGAGAATTTTTTTTCTCCCATTCTTCTTTCCTGTTGGGTAGGGCTTAAAATGCCTTGATCAAGAAGAGGGCTCTCTCGGTTTAAAATTACCTTGATCAAGAAGAAGGCTCTCTCGATTATTGAAAATTAATTAATTTAATTTAATTAATGAATTAATATTTGAAAAAAACCGGATTAACATCAAGTGTCATCCACTACCAGGGGCGTGCCTAGCGGGGGGGGGGGGGTGTTGGGGGTGTAACACCCCCCCCACTTATTTGGAAGAGTTGGTAAAATTTAGAATAGTCGGAAAGTTAAGAACACACCCTGCAAAAAGTACCCCCTCTCGTCGTCAGTATCATTTCAATTCTCTGTTGTCCGTCTTTAAAGGGGAAAAGAAAGAACTTTTCAAGGAAGATTGTGTATGATTCTGTGTAGGAGGGAGGGGTTGCCAGATAGTGGAGATGATAGATATAGAGAGAGAATCGCGTTTCTGAGAATTTGAGACTTTCGTGAAAGGAAGGGGGAGGGCGTGGTTGTTGCAATCTCTATTGTAAGTTTTCCCATGTAGCATCTTTAATTGTTCCCTTCTGCTATGGACTGATTCTTAGAATTTGGTGACCTCTTGGCTCTGGATTTGGCGCTAGTTATTTGAGGTTGCTGCATTTAAAAGATGAAGTCACGGACACAGAAGAAGAGCGATTTGCAAAAGTTTGTTTTTGTCGCATGATGGCGGGTAATTCAGTGAAAATTTTATGCACACACAGTGATCGCGTACACACACATTTCACAGAAAAAAATAAATTTATATCGCAACATAAGAAAATTTCATCCGAATGAAAACATCGACCTCCGGAAAGGGAAACGGATTCAATGTACAATATGTAAATATTTCTGCATTTCTATTAGAGGACTGCATAGTCATATTCATACAGATCATCCAGATGTAAAATTATCTTTTGAAAAGGCTCCTGTATAGCCCCTCTCCCCCCACCCCCCTTCTACAGTCAGTTGGAATATCGCTTTCCCAAGCTCGTGCACAGTCTTACGACACCACGTCATCAATGTCCGGCCGCATTTTAGACTGGCAATCAAAACTTTCAGAAATAGCTTGTAGATCTATCTTATACATGCCCTGCCTCGCGCATAAAGTGAATTTATGTGTTGAACTGGCGTGCGAAGAAAGCAATATAATAAAATATTTCTACGACAGTATTCAGGATCTCTATAACTTCTTTTCACTGAGTACAAGGCGATTCGGCATACTGAGAGAGAAAATTGAATTTCTTCAGAAGAGTCTTACCTTGAAATCTTTGTCGAAGACAAGATGGACTATGCGAGCGGATTCAGTCAGAGATATTTTATCGTCCAATGATGCCCTCATCCATACTCTGCAAATTATTTCTGAAGACATGAAGGTTGACAAGGATGCTCGAGCTAAGGTGGCAGGGTTAAGAAGCAAAATGATGTCATACGATTTCATTGTTTCTTTACTTGCAATGAAAACAAGTATGTTTAAGACAAAGTTAGCAACAGAGCAATTGCAATGTGAAGACCTGAACATTTTAGAGGGAACCGTCATAATGCAGAAAACTTACGAAAGCATTCAGAAACTGCGGAATGATGACGCGGCGGCAATAATGAACATCATTAAGGAAGCTGATAACATCTGTGAGACACATGGAATAAATCAAGATTATGAGTTCAATTTGCGGCACAGGCGACGGAGGCCTCCATCGAAGATCGACGAAAATCCTGAAACTGCAGTTCTATTTACACGACAGAATTATTTTAAAGCAGAAATTTTGAAGGTGGTATATTGGCTTACAACTGCATTTGGAGACATTCCTAAGTTGGTATTTGAGAACGTTAAACCACTGGCCTGTCTCCTTCCATCAAGGATCAAGTATAGCTCTACCGAGGAAATTTCTAAACTGTGTCAATTATTCCCTGATGATCTCAAAGATATAGATAACTTGGAATGTGAAATTGATCTCATGTCCTCAGAAATAGCTAGTTCTGAATCGGATACAATTGGCGCAGCAGCGCAAAAACTTGTGGGGAAGGCTCATTTGTATACTAACCTTTTTTTTTACCTACAAGTTGGCCTTACTTATTCCAGTAACATTGGCATGTAATGAAAGAAGTTTCAGCAGGTTAAAGTTAGTAAAAAATTACTTGCGTATCACCATGTCGGAAGAGCGACTGGACGAACTAATGCTATTAACCTGTGAAACAGACATAACTTACATGTTGGATTTAGACAGTGTAGCTGGAAAATGGGATATTCTGAAGGATAGGTGGGAGATAATTTAAAAATGTAGAAGGATAATTTTTAGTCTCTTATACTAATATATATCTTATTTTTAGCAAGCAAGATTTGTCTTTTTTATGTATATTTTAAAATTTATACACTTACATTTCACAACAGCATGAGGTTTTATTTATAGAAACATAAATTCCGAAGTACTTCAACATCTTTAATTGTTACTTTTGTGAACTGGTTAATGTACGGTACATCCGTACACATTTCCTTTTAAATCGCAAGCAGAATCCTAATTAATAACAGGATTCTCAACTCTACTTATAAAGTAAAATAATTTAAAAAAATTTACACATACTGAATAACAGCATTTAATTTCGACTGTGGTTAAGGAGAATGCAGGTGAACACTTAAGACTTTTAGTGATTTTTATAAATTCACAGTATTGTAGAACAGTTGACTCCGTCACTGAGGGGGGGGGGGAGGGGGAGCTATCACAAAGCCTTTCTAACCACCGATCTTGCAGTCGGCAAAATTCAGTTCACACCCCCCCACTAAAACAGCCTTCGGCACGCCCCTGTCCACTACAAGTTTAAAAAAATTTATTTGAGCTTGATTGGATGAATAATAAGTATTTTATTAACGATTGAAAATTTGAGGATATATATAGCGAGAGTGTGAGCTAATAGTAGGAATTGAAAAAAAAATAGTTTCACATTAATGATAAATAATTAATTAGTTCGCTTTTTACGCAGTCGGGTTTTTTGATTTTTTAAATTTAATTGTTTATTTCTTCAACCTCTGTGTATTTTTAATTTGTTTTCTCTGTAAGCATTAGTCCTATCAAAAACTTGTCAATATAAAAGTTGTAGATAATATTAAGAAGATATATAATAAATTCATGCGGATTTGATATCTGAGATTTGACGCAGTTATGATTTTTTTCTTCTTCACCCTCCCCCCCCCCCCCCTCTTTTGTTTTCGTTCTTATTTTTTTGCGTTAAGAATGGGTCCTATCAAAAACTTGTCAATATAAAAGCTGTAGATAATATTAAGAAAATTTATAACAAAATTAATTGGATTTGATATTTTGTGAATTGACGAAGATATGAATTTTTTTTCTCCCCAAAACCCAATTTTTTTTTCGCCCCTTGAGTCCATTTTTAATTGTATAAAAAATCTGTCATACATAAATTTTTGGCCCCTTTTTTAGAAGTAATAATAACTTTAAACTGTGTCGATATGTATTATAATTAAGAAGTTATGGGGTTTTTTCGTTTTTCACAAAAACCCTCCCTATTTCTATCTCCTTGGTCCGATTTTACCCATTAACGAACTTGCCCGAGATTTTATGCCCTTGATTTTATGTATCAGTTTGGAAAAGATTTGTGCAGAATTATGGAAGTTATCGTGTCCATAAAAAAGTGATATATAGATAGATAGATAAAGTTTTCTACTGGAGGGTGGTTTTGGGTTCTAGGGGTCATGATCGGTGTAGATCTGCAAAAAATTTTCAGAAATTCCAACATAGGAGAGAATGTAAGGAAGCAACATTACTTTCTATGCTGAGACTTTTCACACTTTGACAATTTAAATTGCATTAAAAAAAATATTTTAAAGGGAAGGTGTATGTTGAAAATAATTTTCTTTTTTGATTTAAAAGTTCTATAATCTATCGCTATGACTGACATAAAACAATTCTACCGTGCATAGAACATTTTGAAATAAAGCAGAAAAAATTTCTGGACAAAAAATGTCTTATTTTAATAAGCATAACGTATAAGAAATTAATTTTTGAAAAGCTCCACGCAATTTCTAAATGTTTCAAAATCAATGATTATTTTAAGTTGGTTTTCAAAAAAGTATTTTTCCCACTCAACAACGCAAAAATATCTGACACATTTTTTAATATAAAAGCATATATTAGAGGCATGATTGTTAAAGTGGTTTGTAATCAAACAGATCTTGAATTTTCCGATAAATGAATTAAATGTTGAGTTATAAACACCTATTGTGGGAAGACGGCCATTGTTTCCTTTCCTGAGCTGTTGCGTCCCAAAATTCGGTTCAAAACCACCACGTGACAACATTTTCCGAAAAAAATAAGTATATACTTTTATATATATATATATAAAGTTAAATTACATTAGTTTCTTAATAAAAACCCCGTTCATACGTTGCAAATACGTTTGCAAACGATACGTTTGCAATCGAACGTTGCAAACGAATTGCAACGTTTGCAATTGAACGTTTGCAAACGAACGTAAATTAAAAAATGCTTCCAGAAACTTCTGAAAGAAGCTAGTTTGGATTTGAGCCTTAATTTTTTCCACTTCAATAATATTCATTTATGTTTGAATTATATATATCGTGAAATTAAAAGCATTTTAATCTGAAAAAGTTTTGTTTTCACTGTAAACCACGGTGAAATAACATTTCGTCATACTTTATTCTCTGCTTTTTAGCTTTTTACATTTGCGGAAAAACAAATAAAAAAAACCCCACTATCACTTTGCTCTCAGCAAAAAAAATGAGGTCTGCTGTTCGCTACGCGTATGACGTCACGAACATGAAAGGGTGCGTACACTGTTAAAAATCTGCAGCATTTGCTGCATAGTCACTCCACCGCTTGTATAGAAAACGGTTACTTGACTACATTATGGAGCATTCTCATTGGTCAGAATAGAGATATTCCATAATAGTGGCGGAGTGACTATGCAGCAAATGCTGCAGATTTTTAACAGTGTAGTGTTGAATTCATCCCCGCGCCAACTGTTACTCTGGCGATAAGGTGCTCAAAACGTGAGCCTTCTTGAAAAAGCCACCCGGTGCATTGCTTTGATTTGATGAGACACCCGGCCGTATTCTCCCCTCATGCGGAATCGGAATATCGTACTGAATTCAGTGATTCCGGTTGTTATTCCGAAGATGAGCGATTCTCCCCTCAAAATTCGGAATTCAGGCATTTCGAATATCCGGAATATCTCTTACTTTTTTCCGGCTGCTCAGAGGCAGGTGGAATATCGTTTAGAAGCCGGAATCGTGTAATGGCGGATGTAAACAGTTATTCTTTAAGTATTTTCATAATCAATATCTTACGTTTTAAGTAATAAATCACATTAGATATGAATAATTTATTAGATATTAGATATTATTTTATTAGATATGAGTAATTGTAAATAAGCTCCCCCCCCCCCACCATGGCATGAAAGGGCAAAAAAAGCATTTAATATCCTAAAAGATGAATTATGTAATGTGACGCGTTTGGCTACACCTACTGTAGGCCTGTAATATCAGCTTCACGCCGATGCTTCATACCTGACAGTAGGATGTTGGATAAATAAAATACTAGAACTGCAGAAATATACCCATATTGCAATGAACTTGGTAAGGTGTTATAAAAAATACAAAACAATACATTTAATGATAATAAGCATAGCACCTTTTCTTATAGTCATCTTCACTCTCAATAAGTACCCATCATAACACAGTGGCATCCCAAAGTTCCAGAACATATGAACTTTTCAACTGTAAGGGTATGAAATATATGCATTTTTATTATTGTGATATTTTATTTTGTCAAGATTTCTTTTCGTATCATAAATAGTGCTATCGGATGTGATTATTAAGATAATATAGGTATATATTTATAGAAAAAGAGAAAGATATAGCAGGAAATTTTAAATAAAAAAAAGAGAAAGGAAAAAAAAGAGGGGGACAGGAACACTAAGCAATATTCTTTCAAGGAATTTGATAATGGTTTTGTTGTAAAGTGAATTTGCTTATAAATCTTGTGGATTATACTGCCTTTTGGTATCAGTTTTCTGTGAAATGGTTGCAGTATACATTAATACAGTTTTATATATAGAAATAAATGAGGGGTTATCAAGTAATTAAAGTGAAATTTCAGAATGTATATGCATATATTTTAAGTGTTTTAAATTGTGTATTTTGTATTACTTTTGTGATTTTTTATCAAGCATTTATCCAAGCAACAAGTGAAGTTTATTGGTCATATTATATAGAAATTGAATTTCGTGTAGGGTTATTTAAAAAATTGGGCTTTTCTTTAGCTCAGTAACGTTAATCTTTTCTTTCCTCTTTTTGTTTTTAAAAGCGAACGTTAAACTTTCAGTTTAAAAAGAAACAGATGATTTAACCATGCCTCTTAAGTCCATTCCATCCAAAATTTCAATTCAGCCATATTCTGGCTCTCCAAAAACCGTTGAATTTTTTTTGATCAGTTAACTGAAATTAAGGAATTAAACAATTATTCAGATAGAGAGATACTTGCTATTTTAAAATCTAAAATTCAGGATCAGGCTTTGAATTTTTGCCTGGATGCAATTTTTAACCAGAATTTTGACTCTCTATCTAAGGTTAGAGATGAATTTATAAAGTTTTTCGGAAGAAAATATGATAAGTGTAAAGCTTCTAACCAATTGGACAAATGTTCAATGCTCGTTAATGAGAGTCCCCGTGCATTTGCATGTAGAATTCGCAAACTTTGCTGATTTTCATACCCATTACTTGATAACATTGCTCTCGATTCAATAGCCTTTAACTATTTCTTAAAGAATTTACCCAAGAATGTTAAATTTAAGCTATTGGAAGAAAAAATTGATTCCCTTGAGTCTGCTATTGACAGAACTGAGCAATTACTTGTTATTTATTCACTTGATTGTGAAACGGACAGTGCTCCGGTTGAACCGATTTTTCATTTGAGTCATACGCAAGATGAGGGATTTCAACCTAGTCCTTGTAAAATTTTTCAGGAAAAAAAGCAGAAACATCAGCAAAATCTTAGTAAAGAAATAACAATTCTAGGCAAAGATTACGTAGTGCAAAATTTGATACTTCTTCATATTGTGCAACCACAGGTCATGTTATGAAAAATTGCTTTAAATTTCAGGCATTGATAGAAAATAGCTGTATAAATAGTAATAAAGTTAAAGATAATAATTCGCCAAAGTCTAAACAGAAGTCTCCTAAAAAACCTCGTCATAATTTAAACTACTCAGAGAGACGGAGGTAACTGGTGCTCCGATCTCTATACATATAAAGAAGCCGGTATTAAGTAAGGTAATTCAAACTGACAATCCTTCCTTTTCAAATAGCTCAGCTCAAACAGAGGACATTTTTGTAAATAACAGTGAGACTATAGTGAATACTGATCATCGAATTTGTAGCACATTTCATACTAAGGCAAGACTGCCATGTATCCAGTTAAATTTAAATAAGGTTAAAGTCAGCACCCTCCTGGACAGTGGATCGACGTTGTCTTTGATTGATGCTGGACACTTTAGGGCAATAAAAGATAGAATTAATTTCCATTATTTATCTAATAAAGTAAATATATCGACAATTAATTCGATAGTCGAGTTTAAAGGGTGTATTATGTTGTCATTTAAAATTGACAATCTTTTCTTTAAACATAACTTTTACATTGACAATATTAGTAATGATTTTCAAATAATTTTGGGGTACGATTTTATGCAAAAACATAACATGTCTATCACCCCGGCGTTTAATTCTGCTTTGCTGCAGGATCTAGTTATTCAATTCATTAAAGAATCTCAGAAAAAAGAGTACAGCTGTCATATTAACGACACTTCCTTTTCAAATAATGTCACTGACTGTACCACTGTGTCTGTACAGGGTGACAATGAATCGGATGGTGATAAATTGTCTGAACTTAAACCTAAAATAGCTGTTTAAAACTTTAGAAAAGTTAAGATTCCCAAAAACTTGTGTGCCTGTGTTCGTGCTAAATTCTCAGTTGAGCCAAGTGAATATTTTGTTTTCATGCCAACAGTTAAGAACTAAAAAATTATAGGTCATGAATCGCTACACTTGTTGTCCCATCTTAAAAATAATGCTTTTATCATCATTCTTGAAAACACTTCGGATAAAGATATTCATCTGAATAAAAATGCTAAGTTAGGTACTCTGTGTAATGTAACCGATGAGGGCATTCAGAAATATTTTTTGACGACGAGGAGCAACGTCACTGTAACTTAATTGTCTCTTCTGATGAGGTTTTAAACAAGCGAATTAAGGAACTTTCGCCTGATGACTTTAAGCTGGAACATCTTACTCAGGAACAACGTGGGGAATTAGTTAAACTATTATGTGGTAAAGCACAGGCGTTTATAAAATCATTAGACACGGTTGGGAAAACTGACTTAGTCTCTCCTCACATTGATTTGCCAAACTCTCATCCAATTAAAGCACTCCCTTTTCCGGTTCCTCAAGCACTAGAACAGGAAGCCCTTGACCAAATTCAGGATATGTTAAAAGCGAAAATCATAAAACGGTCAAACTCTTCGTGGGCATATCCCAAGTTGTTAGTGAAAAAGAAAAGAGCTCATCCTTCACAACCTCAAAAATATAGGCTTGCTTTGAACCTAAGTTTACTTAACGCCATAGTTATTCCCCTCATCCTAAGACTTCGAATTTGTTGCTACAGTTGTCCAAGTATAAGTATTTTACCACCTTAGACCTTCCTTCAGCATATTGGCAAATTGCTGTTCCGAAAGAATTGCAGGATAAACTGTCATTTATTACCACTTGGGGAGTTTTTACATTTAAAGTTCTTGTTTTTGGCTTAAAGACAGCTGCTTCTACGTTCCAGGAACTGATTGACACTCTTATCCAACAATCTGGCGTTGACTCTAGTTTTTTTCATATTAGGATGATATGGTGGTCGGGGCAAACTCGTTCCAGGAAATGTTGGACAAATTAAATAAAATAACTGATGTTTTCATAAAGAACAATGTTACACTTTCTCCAGAAAAATCTTCATTTTTTCAAACTGACATCAATTTTCTGGGATTTAACATTAAAGATCATAAAGTTTCTTCGATTGAAAGTAATATTTCTAAGATAATTGAGTTTCCAACTCCAAAAACGAAGAGACAGACTAAGGGTTTTGTGGGACTCTGCTCGTTCTACCGTGCTCTTGCTCCTTCCTTTTCTGATCTCGTCGCTCCACTTATACATGTAACTAAACCAAAAATAAAGTTTGCATGGGACGAACAACAACAAACTGCCTTCCAGTCACTTCAGAAGGTCTCTTTTCAGAAACCTGTGTTACATCTGCCAAAGTGGGATGAAAAATTCTTCGTCAATACTAACGCATCTAAGCAGGCCATCTTGGCAATTCTTATGCAAAGAAGAAATGGCATACTTCTTCCTATTCCATATTATTTTAAATTACTTATTGAATTCGAAAAGAAATTCCTTCCTATTAAATTAGAGCTATACGCAATCTATAAGGGAGTTACGTCATTTAAATATTACTTGTTTAATAAACAATTCACAGTACTTTCTGATGCCAAGCCTCTTAATCAATATAAAAAGTCAAGTTCACCAGCTGATGTGACAACAAGATGGCTCATGGATCTGTCCCAGTATACATTCAACTTTGAACATATTACAGGAAAACAAAATGTGTTAGCTGATTATCTTAATCGTTGTCCGACTAATCCGCTAACTCAGGATCTCACTACTAATCCAGAGCTTCTCACATCGTCAGAACCTCTACCAGTTGTTAACAGCAAAAATGATTTACATAATGATATTCAATCGCAATTTCTGGCATCACAGGATAACTTTCAAAATGTTAGCCAAGGCTCTGATCACTTTGTAAACGCTATTGATCAAGCAAATACTCAAGACCCTATTTTAGAAATCCTAGACGAAACTATTTTCAAAGAACAGTTGGCAGATACTAAACTAAAGCAAATTATTCAGGATTTGCATAGGGGCAAGAAGGCAAAAAACTTAAGGGATACTATCTCCACCCTGTCAGCGAATTTCTTTGTTTTTTCAAAAATTATTCGTATGAACCCAGATAGCATGAACAATTGCAGCAAGATTAATTTTTTCTTGATATTTTCTTGTCACGCCAAATTTGAAGTAATAATATTGCAGCAAGGACACTACTAGGTAGACGGAATATAATCAATCGCTCCCTTGCAACTTTGCTCTAAAATTGATACAACACTGTCATAAAATAACGACGTAAGCGAAAAATTCCTTTTGTTGGAAGGAGAAGAGATATAAACACGCATGCGCGGAAATTTGACAAAGACAAAATTACAACACATCTTTATTGAATTCCATGATTAGCAGCGCCATTGGATTAGCGTTCAAGTAAAGTACCCAACGAGCAGTTAATTCCCAAATTGGCTCATCCGATCTCAGCAATCTGATCCTTTGTTAATATTAATATTTTGGATTACTTTACTGTGATTTTGATCAAATTTAACAAAATAAATCAATTTAAGCCATTATAATTGCATTCTATTTCACATTACACTACTTCATAAGAAAATAAATATAATTATCTACTATATAAATATCAGTTTTAGCCAATCAGATTGCTGGGCTCGGTTGAGCCAATTTGGGAATTAACGGCTCGTAAGAACCCAGGTATAAAGGTATTTATTATTTTAATTTTTCAAATGTGATTCGGATATTTTTGTATTTTCTCTGTACAAACTACAACTTATTTCGTACAGAAATTCTAATAAATTAAAAAGTTATGTTTATTTACTGAGGAATGCTTACATTTTTAAAATAGTTTGGTTTTGGTCCATGTTAAGGCATTATTGAAAATTTTAATTTTTAAATGAATTTTTCTCAACTTTAAGGGGAATTTGTAAGATATCGTTTTAATTAATATCTGATTTTTTCTTGCTATTCACGCCGATCAAGCAGTGTTGAATTCAGATATTTTTCCTCGGGAGCAATTTCTGCGGGTCTGCTGGGGGGGGGGGGGGACATGTTAGAGATTCGGTGTGGAAATTGCTTATTAAAAAGCATAAAATCTCAAACCTTCCGGGGGGAATGCCCCTCCTCTTGAATTCAGCAGTCCGTTCGAATGTATTTTTTAATTTAAATTATTTTTAATGGCCATTAAACCATTTTCTCTATATAAATATTAAGTATTTTAAACAGTTTCTTAGTGTGCTATTCTCCATGCTTCTTATCATGGACTTCTATTGTATCGCTATTTTCTAATTTTTATTAAAGTTATTAACAGTATTTCCTTCCGGCGTCAGTTTTATTTAATTCTTTAAAAATTTCTCTTTTCTTTTGACATAACTGCTTGTTAATCGGATGTGTATAAGTCTTTTTATTTCCTATTTTTCTTAAATTTTAAATACGAATATTTTGAAATTGTTAATTTTTCGCGTCAGCAAACCTGGGCTTGAAATGTGCCGGAGCAAATCGGAACAATATTCCGGTTCGCAAAATTATGCCAAATATTGATCTGGTTTGCAGTGTTGTAATCGTAAAATAATCAGAGGGTGTACGTTAAAGTCATGAACGTCATGTCTAGAGTATATACGATATAGCTTTATTCGAGAAACCGGGGGTATACGGAGCTTTTTTAAAAAATCCAGAAGGTATACGGCGTATACCTCCGTATAGACTCCAATACACCACTCTGGGTGGTTTGTGAAATTATGGTAAATATCGTTCCGATTCGTTAAAACATATTATTATTATAGTTTTATACATGTAGCTTTTATTGTGCTGACTATAACTTTTTTGATTATTTTGAATTTTGAATGCATTTTTTAAAATTAATTTTTATTAAAAAGCAGAAAAACCAACGTTTAAAATGCACAAATAATATATGAAAACACATAATATTTTGCTGCTTTTCATATATTATTTGTGCATTTTAAACGTTGGTTTTTCTGCTTTTTAATATTGTTGCACAAAGGCTTTATTTGCTATTTTTATTAATTTTTATTGTTAGACATAAATTTGCCTAAAACTTAAAAAAAAATTGTCAAACATTGAAAAATAGATTTCCGGCTCGTGAATTTTTCCATTTCGAGTCCTGCCGCAAACAATTGTACTGAAACTTGATTGGTAAGTTTTTTTGCAATGAAGTAGAGCTAAATAACTAAAATGCATTGAATAATCACTTAACCCGCCCCCCCCCCCCCCACACACACAAAAAAAGAAAGTTATAAAATAGTTTTGTGTGATACTTAAAACCTCGGATACAATAGCACCAAAATATTATTTTAATAGTTACAAAATAGTTTTTTGTGATAATTAAAACTTTGGACCTTAAAACCTTAATTCCATTGTTATATTGTTAATGTCAGATTCGAAGACTATTTATTTGTGTTATTATTAAAGATGTTTCGTTTCGAATCCTTTTTCAAATGTAAAATAGTGTTCAACTGCATCTTTATTTATTATTTTCTTCTATGATAACAATCTTTAATAAAGTGTAATTCTTAAGAACCGACACTAGTCACCCGAAGTAAAATTTAACATTCAAGCTAATGTTAATTCTATGGACAGTTCTTTGCATATTGCGGGCTCACATTTTAATATTATTTAATATTATTTTTTGCATATGATACATCTGGTTGATATATATAGTTGTGCAATTGTTGTACCTTTTCGAGCTTTTGTGCTATTTTTTATATGCAGATACTTTCAATTTTGAAATCAGTTCTGAAAGTGAAACTGTACTCATATAAAAGAAAACTGTAACCAAAATCGAAAAAGTACAAAAGCACAACAATTTATGGGGCATTCTCACAATCTTTTGACTTTTATGTCCCTGAATAATAATTTTTATTTTAATACATTTTATTGTGTTTTTTTTATTTCATATACTGGGGAACCATTCCATTGCATGATTGCATAACAATATTAACGAGATAAATAAGTTTTGGACGATGTTGGGGGTCCAAAAACCAGGAAAACTCCTGTACCGTCCCGTGTCCCTGATGCTGATTTTTAAATTTGGAGCTGTCTGTATAAAATTGTTTCAATAAAAGTAATTCGATGTCATTTTTTTTCGAAACTGGGACAATTGTTTAATATAAATATATTGCAAAAAATTAACCTGCACACATTTTTACGGTTGATAATATTTTTTGAACTCTGTCCCTGGGTTTTTCATCCTTACCTTCCCTCTTGCTAAACTTATACAGAAAATTCCTTCAGATGCAGCCATAGAATTTTTTTCAAGTTTTTTCTCATGCAGAAGTATGCTAGAGACAGAATGTCTAAAATTCTTTGACAGGAAATTTACTGCACAATTTAAATCACATTTAAATATCAATTTCAAGATCGTGGCTTTATTGGTAGTCTTACCGTCCCCAAGGTTTATTTCTGCACATTTCGAGGTAAATTAAGAAAAAAAAAATATTTAATCCAATGTTAACAACTGTTTCTAGAAATCAATGAACATTGTGGCTATCACTTAGTCATAACATGATTTTCCTAAAAACAGGTGATAATTTTCCTTGCCGTTCCATCCTTACAGTCCCTTTTTTTCCATTTCGTCCCTTTTTTCCTATACCGTCCCCCCTTTTTAGGTAGATTTCGTATGAAATACTACTTATTGGCGTCGTTCCTATGTTAGAATTTCTGAAAATTTTTTGCAGATCTACACCGATCATGGCCCCTAGAGCCCAAAACCACCCTCAGTAAAAAACTTTATCTATCTATCTATCTATCTATCTATCTATATATATATCACTTTCTTCTGGACACGATAACTTCCACAATTCTGCACCAATCTTTTCCAAACTGATACATAAAATCAAGGGGCATAAAATCTCGGTCAAGTTCGTTAATGGGCAAAATCGGACCAAGGGGATGGAAATAGGGAGGGGTTTTGTGAAAACCGAAAAAAACCCATAACTTCTTAAATTTTGTACATATCGAATCAGTTTAAAGTTTTTATTACTTTTAAAAATAGGACCAAAAATTTATGTATCACAGATTTTTGATAAAGTTAAAAATGGGCTCAAGGGGCACAAAAATAGGGTTTTTGGGAGAAAAAAATTCATAACTTCGTCAATTCTCAAGATATCAAATCCAATTAATTTTATCATGAATCTCCTTAACATTATCTAAAACTTTTATATTCACAACTTTTTGATAGGACCAATTCGTACCGCAAAAAAATAAAAAAAAATAAAAACGAAAACAAAAAGGGCGTTTGAAGAAGAAAAAAATCCATAACTCCGTCAATTTAAAAGATATAAAATCCCCATGAATTTATCATATATCTTCTTAATATTGTCTACAACATCTATATAGACAAGTTTTGGATAGGACCAATTCTTACAGCAAAAACAAATTAAAAATACATAGCGGTGGAAGAAAAAAATCATCTTAGTAAGGGTGTATTCAAATCCAAACTGCTTATTTTCTGACTCATTTTACAATTCATTTTTACTCTCAAAGGCTTCCAATTGGTACCTTTTTTTACTCAGAAACTATATAATGTACCGTAATGGTCAATTTTTTGATAGAGGCAGAATATATTTTAAAACATGCTGTCAAAGTGGGCCTTTTGAACCGAATTTCCCGAAGCGGATTGTGTTAGAAAAATCGTTGTATTAAGGGAGTATTCAAATCCAAACTACTTATTTTCTGACTCATTTTTAAATTCATTTTTGCTCTCAAACGCATCCAATTGGTAGATTCGCTTATTCAGAAACTATATAATGTACCGTAATGATCGATTTTTTGACAGAGGCAGAATATATTTCAAAAAATGATGTCAAAGTGGGCATTTTGAATGGAATTTCCCGAAGCGATTGTGTTAGAAACGAAAAATATTGTCTTACTGAGAAAATAATTGTTTATATATCAAGTTTTAATTAATTGAACGAAAATTAAAAACACAGGTCGCTTATAAATCTCTTCAAAAATCACGTCAACAAGTTTCATGTTTTTCCTATTAAAAATGAATCCGGAGTTATGCCAGAAAATTTCGAGTTGTTGAGCATGGAAATGTATTTTTTTTTATTACCGCCCTAACATGATTCTGATAAAACCAGTTATTACATAAAAATGAAATAAAAACTCGACAAAAGCGGAAAGATAAAATTGTTAAAGTGGGTTTATCTCTAATCATGACTTGGTTTTTGTTTGTGAAATTAGTATACTTAACTTCGAAATCTACCTCCGCCTGTAGGCCGGGCCGGCAGGGTTTTTTTTAGGTAGATTTCGTATGAAATACTACCTATTGGGATCGTTCCTATGTTGGAATTTCTGAAAAACTTTTGCAGATCTACACCGATAATGACCCCTAGAACCCAAAACCACCCTCAGTAAAAAACTTTATCTATCTATCTATCTATCTATCTATCTATCTATCTATATCACTTTCTTCTGGACACGATAACTTTCGTAATTCTGCACCAATCTCTTCCAAACTGATACATAAAATCAAAGGGCATAAAATCTCGGTCAAGTTCATTAATGGGCAAAATCGGACCAAGGGGATGGAAATAGGGTGTGGTTTTGTGAAAACAGAAAACCAACCATAACTTCTTAATTTTTGTACATATCAAATCAGTTTAAAGTTTTTATTACTTCTAAAAATATGGCCAAAAATTTATGTATCAGAGATTTTTGATAAAGTTAAAAATGGGCTTAAGGGGCGCAAAAAATAGGGTTTTTGGGAGAAAAAAATCATAACTTCGTCAATTCTCAAGATATCAATTCCAATTAATTTTATTATAAATCTCCTTAATATTATCTACAACTTTTATATTCACAAGTTTTTGATACGACCAATTCGTACCAAAAAAAAAAAAAAAAAAAAAAAAAAAAAAAAAAATTGAAAACGAAAACAAAAAGGGGTTTGAAGAAATAAAAAATCCATAACTCCGTCAATTCAAAAGATATAAAATCCCCATGAATTTATCATATATCTTCTTAATATTGTCTACAACATCTATATAGACAAGTTTTGAATAGGACCAATTCTTACAGTAAAAACAAATTAAAAATACATAGTGGTTGAAGAAAAAAATCATCTAAGTAAGGGTGTATTCAAATCCAAACTGCGTATTTTCTGACTCATTTTACAATTTATTTTTGCACTCAAAGGCTTCCAATTGGTACGTTTTCTTACTCAGAAACTATATAATGTACCGTAATGGTCGATTTTTTGATAGAGGCAGAATATATTTTTTAAAAAACGCTGTTAAAGTGCGCATTTTGAACCGAATTTCCCAAAGCGGATTGTGTTGGAAAAATCATTGCATTAAGGATGCACTCAAATCCAAACTGCTTATTTTCTGACTCATTATTAAATTCATTTTTGCTCTCAAACGCATTTAATTGGTAGATTCGCTTTTTCAGAAATTATATAATGTACCGCAATGATCGATTTTTTGATAGAGACAGAATATATTTCAAAAAATGATGTCAAAGTGGGCATTTTGAACGGAATTTCCCGAAGCAATTGTGTTATCACTTTCTTCTGGACACGATAACTTCCGCAATTCTGCACAAATCTCTTCCAAACTGATACATAAAATCAAGGGACATAAAATCTCGGTCAAGTTCGTTAATGGACAAAAGCGGACAAAGGGGATGGAAATAGGGAGGGGTTTGTGAAAACCGAAAAACCCCCATAACTTCTTAATTTTTGTACATATCAAATCAGTTTAAGTTTTTATTATTTCTGAAAATAGCGCCAAAAATTCATGCATCACAGATTTTTGATAAAATTTAAAATACGCTCAAGGGGCGCAAAAAATAGGGTTTTTGGGAGAAAAAAATTCCTTACTTCGTCGATTCTCAAGATATCAAATCCAATATTTTTTTATACATCTCCTTAATATTATCTACAACTTTTATATTCACAAGTTTTTGATAGGACCAATTCTTACCGCAAAAAAAAAAAAAAAAAATTAAAAACGAAGACAAAAAAAGGGGGTTGAAGAAGAAAAATTTTCATAACTCCGTCAATTCACAAGATGTAAAATCTCCATGAATTTATCATATATCTTCTTAATATTGTCTTCAACATTTATATAGACAAGTTTTTGATAGGGCCAATTCTTACAGCAAAAACAAATTAAAAATACATAGCGGTTGAAGAAAAAAATCATCTTATTAAGGGTGCATTCAAATCCAAACTGTCTATTTTCTTACTCATTTTTAAATTTATTTTTGCTATCAAACGCATCCAATTGCTAGATTCTCTTATTCATAAACTATATAATGTACAGTAATGATCGATTTTTTGATAGAAGCAGAATATATTTCAAAAAACGATGTCAAAGTGGGCATTTTGAACAGAATTTCCCGAAGCGATTGTGTTAGAAACGAAAAATATTGCCCTCCTGAGAAAATAATTGTTTATTGATCAAGTTTTAATTAATTGAAAGAAAAATAAAAACACAGGTCGCTTATGAATCTTTTCAAAAATCACGTCAGCATGTTTCATATATTTTCTTTATTAAAAATGAATCTGAAAATGCGCCAGAAAATTTCGAGTTGTTGAGTATGGAAAAATACTTTTTTTAATATCGCCTTAACATTCTGATAAAACCAGCTATTTTATAAAAAGGAAATAAAAACTCGTCAAAAGCAGACAGATAAAACTGTTTAAGTAGATTTATATCTAATAATGATTTAGTTTTTGTTGGTGAAATTAGTATACTTAACTTCGAAATCTACCTCTGCCTGTAGGCCGGGCCGGCAGGGATTTTTTTTATCTTACCGTCCCTTCTTTAACACCCCTTTAAGACAATGTTATACAAAAATTCTGTATTAATAGTATTACATTTTTATTATTTCTTATTTGAATGTCCTGTGGGTACTATGCAAATTCATTATAAGTAAAAATTTAGAAGAAAATAAAAAGTTATAGTGGTAAAATGGTAAGGAAATTTAAACTCGCAAGATTAACTTAAACCGCAGTTAAATAAAAAAAAATTTCGCTGCTGACCATTTTTTCTTTATTTTGAATTATTAAGGCATTTGTCTATCAGATTAAAATGTGATTTTAGCATGTTTAATTTCACCAGATTTTTATTTCCGAAAGTCAAAAGATTGTGAGAATGCCCCATATATACTCGTAGTACTCAGGTATCCTATGCAAATATATACATATTATTTAAGCTGTATAGCATTTTAGCTGTAAAGGTTTCTCCCATATACAGTCGGACCTCTATTTAACGAACCTCTATTTTGCGAATTTCTCTATTTTGCGAACTTTTCCTTGGAACCAAAAACATTTTGCGAATTTCTTCGTAAAATAACCTCCAAATAGCGAAATGCATTCTCTATTTAACGAACTTTTTCATGTGATCAAAATTTTTTTTTCTCCCCATTTCTCAAAATATTTCTGGACATTTCAAACTTATTCTTTCTTTAAACATGTTTTATGATGTTCAATGGCCTTGAACTGGTTTTATCAAGCGCCTTCTTTGTCAGCAATGAGAATTCGGCAAGTATGGAGGACGAAGACAATAATCCCTTAGAGTAACTTTAAAAAAATGTGGACACAGTGAAAAAATAAAGAAGAAATTAACCATGATGTGCTGATTGATGATTGTATCTCACTTAATTCTGAAATTGAGACCTTGGAAACACTATCCGAATTGGATATTTTCGACAGTGTGAAAATAAAAATAATACAGCAATGAATTGCGATGAAGACGAATATGATGATGATGGAAATGAACATTAAGCAGGAATTAACAAAACTTCGTATGATGAAATGCTAAAATAATTTGAATGAATCCGACGCGGATTATAGTTAGAAGAAAATATGCATGAAGGGGTTTTTGGTGCATTGCAAAGATGCGAGACATATTATGAGAGAAAGCCCTTTTTTAAATAAAAAAAACTCAGGCAAAATTAACAGAGTTTTTCAGAAATTAAGTCTAAGGACGCATATGTTAATGTATGGTTAAAATTATTTGTTATAATTATAATAAATACGATGTCATTAAAATGTCATTAAAATTCGTTAATTTTAATGTAAAAGTATTTACTTTAAACAGAAAATACAGTGTGTTCCCGGACAATGTTTTCTTTTCCTTGCAGATTTCAAAGATTTAAACACATAGAAAAAATGAATTGATGATGGATATTGGAGGGCAAAATAAATAAAACAAATCGATATAATTTATTTTAAAAAATGTGATTAAATACTTTTAGTAAAAATATTTAGTATTTATGAATTTAAAATCTGTTTTATGTACTTTAAAGTATTTTAAAAGGTGAATCTCTATTTAACGAATTTCCCATATAACGAACTTTTTTCCGGGATTTAGCGACTTCGTTAAATAGAGGTTCGACTGTACTAACGTTAGCTTTCGAGTTTCTTCGCGTGACTAGTGTAGGTTATGTATAATTATGTAGTGGGTTAAGTGTATGTATATGTAGTGTTATGAGACTAATTCAGTTACGCGAAAACACGCCGTTCGCTAATATTAATACAATGGGAGAATTTTCTAAAGGTATTTTCGTTTGCATTTTAATTTTTTTTTTTTTTTTTTTTTTTTTTTTTTTTTTTTGTATTTGAAAGCTGAGGTGGATCTGTACAAAGATCCTTTTGCACTTTTTTTATTTTGTTTACAAGTATTTTTAATTAGAACACTTTCACCTTCGGAATCGGTTTCGAAAGTGAAAGCATCCTCATAAAAAAATCCTGCAAACAAAATCAAAAAAGCATAAAAAGGTCTTTTTTGAGATCGACCTCAGCTGTCATATGCGAAAAAAACAAGTTGGAAATTGCTCGTCAAACGTGGCAAATGAGGTGCGTTCTTACTATAACTAGTTTTATAAATATTTTTTGCACCACATATTCCACTGAATGTATATTTTAGTGCACTTCATAAGTGCATATCAATTTCATTCTCTTCGAAAGGCTGTTACATCATTAAAATGCACTTACAATCATTTCTTCCCATTGGCCGTAATGTAACGGAAAACTTTTGACTGTCTCTGTAATTACATCTCTGTAAATACATCCGATTTTCATTAAATTATAAATGACCGAACAAATTTTTGCAACAATTATATATTTAAAATTTCAGACCATTCCGTTGGGTAGTTTTTTTCTCTGTTATATGCGGACGGACAGACAGACGGACCGAACGACGACTATAGGTGTTACGTATTTATATAATTATGAACGCACCTAAAAATGATTTAAAAATAATCAAATGAAAACGAGATATTTTTAAAAATTTCTCCCACGTAATTAACATTACCGAACAAGTGTTTTCACGTGACTGAAATAGCCTCTTACACAGTCATGTGGGGAAATTCTAACGCTAATGTTAATCCTATGGGAGGATTCTTTACAGATTTCTCGCTTGCATTTTAGTATTTTTAAAAAAGTTTTTGCATAGGGTATCCCATGTCGATAACTTTTATCGTGCATTTGTACTTTTTCGATTTTGGTTGCAGTTTTTTATATAAGTTCGGTTTCATTTTCAGCACCGATTCTAACCGGTTTCAAAAGTGAAACTATCTTGATATGAAAAAGTCCTTCCGGCCAGTGCCGGGAGGAAGAGGTAGCTTTCATATTCCTTATTTTTAAAAAGCTAGCTTATATTATTCAAACACACGAAGCTCAATTTAGTGGAAACCGATTATAGAAGATTCAATACTAATTTTTATCAATACTAAATCATTATGAATGAGAATTTTGCGAAATTATTCAGCTTTACCCAAGCTGATTTTATTTAAAGTAACTTATATTTGGTTTCCAAATTCGGCGATATCTTGAAGTGCCTGCCCTTTTAAGACAACGTGGTGGATGAGGCTAACCAGTGAACTTGGTCGAGAGCTTAGTAGTTCCTGTGCACATGCTCACTCACATAGGAATCGTTGATATATATGAGTGCTGTCGCAGGCAAAAATTCGGATTTTTCAAAATGTCACCCACATGAACAAATTCAAACTGCACCATTCAAACTGCAAATCTGAGCCATTCTTTAAGATAAAGACAAAATAAAAAATGCTCCGGAATCCTTATATCAAGGTTAAATACTTAAGAAAGAAACCTTTTTCAATTTCTAATTTTTTTGCACCTCACTTTAAATATAATTTGTTTTTATTTAATGGCCGCCATTTTGAAACAAGATGGCGGATGAAACTAGCCAGTGAACTTGGTCAGGACATTGCTATATATTATCCACATGCCTTCTTACAACCAAATAGGTTAATAAATACGTGTGTTATCGCGTGACAAATATCAGATCGTTTCAAAATGTCAGCCATGCTAGAAATTCAAAGTGCTATAACTCAACCATTTTTTAAGATATAGACGAAACAAAAACTTCACCGGAATCTTTGTATTAAGTTCAAACACATAAAAAAAAACTTTTTCATTTTCCAATTTTTTGATACCTCACTTTAAATTTTAAATTAAAATATTTTTTAAATGTTCCCTTTTGAAACAAGATGGCGAATGAAGCTTGCCTACGAACTCGGTCGAGACATTGGTATGTACTACGTTCACACCATGTTACATTCAAATCGGTTCATAAATACGCCTGTTATCGCGTGACAAAAATCTGGTCGTTTCAAAATGTCAGCCACAATAGAAATTCAAAATACTATAACTCAACCATTTTTTTAGATATAGACGAAACAAAAACTGTTCCGGAATCTTTGTATGAAGGTCAAACACATCAGAAAAAAATATTTTTCATTTTCCAATTTTTTGATGCCTCATTTTAAATTTTAAATTTTTTAAATTTTTTTTAAATGGCCGCCATTTTGAAACAAGATTGCGAATGAAGCTGGCCAACGAACTCGGTCGAGACATTGATATGTACTTTGTACACACTAAGGTACATCCATATCGGTTCATGAATGCGCCACGTGACAAAAATTAGGACGTTTCAAAATGTCAGCCACGCTAGAAATTTAAAGTGCTATTATAACTCAGCCATTTTTTAAAGATATAGACGAAACAAAAACTGCTCCGGAATCTTTGTATCAAGGTCAAACACATAAAAAAAATATTTTTCAATTTTCAATTTTTTGGTACCACATTTCAAATTTTAAACTTAAAAAAAAAATTTAAGTGGCCGCCATTTTGAAACAAGATGGCGGATGAAGCTGGCCAACGAACTCGGTCGAGATATTGGCATGTACTATGTACACACCGAGTTTTATCCAAATCGGTTCATGAATACGCCTGTTATCGCGTGACAAAAATCAGGACGTTTCAAAATGTCAGCCACGCTAGAAATTCAAAGTGCTATAACTCAGCCATTTTTTAAGATATAGACGAAACAAAAACTGCTCCGGAATCTTTGTATCAAAGTCAAAGACATAAGAAAAAAATATTTTTCAATTTTAAACTTTTTGATACCACATTTCAAATTTTAAATTTTTAAAATTTTTTTAAATGACCGCCATTTTGAAACAAGATGGCGGATGAAGCTGGCCAACGAACTCGGTCGAGACATTGGTATGTAATATGTACACACCGAGTTTCATCCAAATCGGTTCATAAATACGAGAGTTACAGTATGACAAAAATCAGATATATATAATGGATATATATATATTCCATTATTTGTCGGTGTCCACTTTTTTCTTTTTCTTCCATAATAATTCTTATAATAAATTAATTGAATTTTTTTTTATACTTACAGCTTTAATTCATAATATTACGGTTTTTGATGGTGGTAGGTTATGTTTAATTAATGGTTATATATATATATATATATATATATATATATATATATATATCAACTTTTGAACGGAGGGTGGTTTCGGGATCTAGGGGTCATGATCGATGAAAATATACCAAAATTTTTTGAAATCGCTTTGCTCCGAACGGCTGCAATAGGTAGCTTTTTGTAATGAAAGCTACCTAAAACTGTAACCAAAATTAAAAAAGTACAAACGCACGATAAAAGTTATCGACCTCACGTAACCTATGCCAAAAATCTTTTTAAAATATTAAAATGAAAGCGGTAAATCTGAAAAGATTTTTCCCACAGATTTAACATTAGCGTTAAAATTTCTTCGCGTTACTAGTTTTAAACCTTTACGCGGAAAACTCGAACTCTAACGTTAAACCTATGAGACAAATCTTTACAGATTTGTCCCATCTTGCTCACATTTTAATATATTTTTAGGTGGTTTTTTTCGGATAGGATACCCGAGGTCGAAATAAATTGTTGTGCGTTTGTTCTTTTTTGGTTTTGGTAACAGTTTTTCAATATGCGGACACTTTCACTTTCGGAAGAGGTTGGAACCTGTTCTGAAAGTGAAACTATTTTCGTATAAAAAACTGTAAGCAAAATCGAAAAAGTACACAAACGCTAACATTAGATATCGACCTCAGGTATCCTGGAAAAAAAGTCGTGTAAAAATATTAAAACGCAAGCGATAAATTTGAAAAGATTTTAACCATAGGTTGAACATTAGTGATCAAATTTCTTCGCGAGACTAGTGTAGACCCTTTACGCGGAAAAACTCAAGTTAAATCTATGAAAAAAATCTTTACAGATTTCTCACTCGCATTTTAATATTTTTAAATAATTTTTGTTAAACAGGATACCTGAGGTCGATGTCTATTGTTGTGAGTGAGTACTTTTCTATTTTGTTTGCATTTGTTTTTTTATATGAGGATAGTTTCACTTTCACAACGCGTTCCAATAGTGAAATAGTCCGCATAAAAAAAAAAAAAAAAAAAAAAAAAAACCTAAAAAAAAAAAAAACCTAAAAAAAAAAAAAAAACTGAACAAAATTGAAAAATTACAAACGCACAACTATATATATCGACCTCAGGTATCCTATGCATATATTTCTCTCTCATTTAAGCTGTATAGCTTTATCGCTGTGAAGATTTCTTCCACATACTTAAGGGTGTTCTCAAATCGAAAAGGGTAACTTTCTGACATAAGTTTTAATTTATTTTTGTTCGAAAATGCATGAAACTAGTTGGTGTTGTTGTTCAGAAACAATGTAATTGAGCTGTTTTTTCCATTTTTTTTGCAAACGCAATAGATCTTTCAGAAAATAATATCAAAGTGGGCGTTTTGAACCGAATTTCCGCGCGAAGGGAGAAAGAGCACTCAAGAGCGGGTGAAAAACGGGTTTGTCACGTGATCGAATTCGCTTCTAACTCAATAGGTAATTGATTGATCAAAAAATGGAAAAAACAGTTCCATTCCAAATCGCTTCCATGGCCAGGCTTTCCAATTTCATATCTTTCCATTAAAAAATGAATTTGTAAATATGTCAAAACGTTTTTCGCTTGTTGAGCAGAGCAGTTAAGAACAGCCTTAACATCAGGGTTCGAGTTTCTTCGCATGACTAATGTAGATTCTTAAGAACTCTCTTCAGTCACGGGGAAACGGAAAAACGCTGATGCTAAGTCTATGGGAGCGTTATTTTCAAATATCTCGCTCAAATTTTAGTACTTTTGAATGATTTTTTTTTTTTTTTTTTTTTTTTTTTCATAGGATAGCTGAGGACGATTTACAACCTGACTAGTTTTTACTTTTTCGATTTCAGTTTCAGATTCTTTTTTAAAAGATACAATTACTTTCGGAACCGGTTCGGAAATTGAAACTATCCTATTATAGAAAAAAAAAAAATCAAAATCGAAAAGGTAAAAACTAGTCCGGTTGTAGATCATCCTCAACTATTCTATGCAAAAAAAAAAAAAAAAAAAAAAAAAAAATTCAAAAATATTAAAATTTCAGTGAGAAATTTGAAAATAATGCTCCCATAGACTTACCATTAGCGTTCGACTTTTTCCAAGTGTATAGGAGTGTGTGTTTCAACAGGGGCGTGCCGACCCAGTGTGCAAAGTGTGCGGCGCACACAGGCGCCGAAGTAGAAAGGCGCCAAAGATTTCAGTTGAGGAGCAAATACTTAAAAGAAAAAAATCTTCATTTAATTATACTAATATGTTTTATAGTTTCTTGACAATCTGAATTATGTTTTGTAGATTTACGTGAGACAAACTTACTTATAAACATTCAATTCTTTCTTTCTTTCTTTCGTTTTGCTCTACTTCTGAGTCTTCTAATGAGTCATTTAGACACAGACCTGTCTAAACTTTCAATAAATAGAGGCGCACGTCATTAGTTGCAAACAATGAAAGGCGCCATAATTCACATGGCTGAAAACATGCAACTCTATTATGTCACTGAAGTAAATGGTAACGCATACTGCAGTTTTCATACTAAAGGGGTTAAATTCCGATTTCTTTAGTTTTAAATAGCAATCGTCGCATTACTGCAGAATTTCTGTCATAAATAAGATGAAATTACTATTCGGAAATACGGGTAGAAGTTTCGCCTGCGATAATCAGGCCATAAATAGTCGTAGCCTTATCCAAGTCACAAGTCACAAGCGTCTTTATGATGCACATACATACATCTCACGGTGATATCCATAAGTTCCCGACGACTCAGAAACTCTATTTAAAAATAATTTGCAGAAACAATATAAATCATAGTAAATTTAAAATTACATTTTTCAGAGGGACAACTTATCTCAAAAGCTTTGTAGGTGAAGGTACCAGAAACCTTAATCACTAAATAACAAATTAATATTATTAAATAATTAACACTAAATAACGGTCATTGGTAACAATGAAAAGACCCTATTCAAATATTATTGATTTTAAAGAAATTATCCTTTAAAATAGATTTTTAACACCATCCAACATAGTTGAAAAGAGTTGATGAATTCGGTTTGTCTGTCCGTCTGTCCATGCTCTAACTCGCGTAAATAATACGGATTTTCATCCAATTGATATATGTTAATGATGTTTACCAAGGCATATTCTGTATTTATGAAGAACGTAGCATTGACAGATTATTGACATGGACATTAAAAAAATTCCGTTACATTGGTTAATGGGGGAAAAATCGTTTGCAATGTGTTTTAATGACATTATGCTATTTCAAATGTATTGAAATTGATATAAATCACTTATTTTTACTACAAGATTATTAACTGTGTCTTCGGCAATAATTGGTGGACTTGCGTTTTTAATTTCGGTGTGTGCTTTTAAATTTAACTAATTTTTTGCATGTTACTTGTTGTGTGTAAATTGTATACCTCCTACACAGAACTGTACAAAAGAATTCACATACCATTCACCTTATTACCGGAATTTTCAACTGTGGCGTGTATTTTCTAACTGAACTAAATTTTTGTATGCATGTAGTTTCAAAGAATTCGGATGATTTTCCGACTGTAGAGAGAGAATTGCTGAAATTGGATTGTCAAATGCGTTATGCGTTTCTAAATAATTCGATTAGCCATCCTATTTCAACTTATAAAACGGTGAAGTTTTGTTACATTATTCTGAATGTGTTAAAAAATGTTTCATAATCGCTGCTTACCGCATGATTTTTTCATTCTTGTTATTTTTTAAAAAATAGCTAGTAAGAGGAAACATTCGAATGAGCGCCAAGAAAACCTCCAACGGTCGCCTTGTCTGCAGGAGATACATTGGACAACTCTAATAGAGAAACAATGTAAAACCAGAATTTGTATGAGTATGCTGTTCAATGTAGAGATTTTAGATTAGAGAGGCTGGTGTCAGCTATGGGACAATTTTTAACAGGTAAAAATGAAGCATCAGCCATTTGTGAAGATTTTGGAATTCCGTGCCGTAGGTTTAACGCTATGATTTTCGTGCTCAAAGTCTACTTTAGGCAGCCGAAGCAATATATTTTTTCAGCGCTTCTACAAATGATCACTTCTGTAGAACCTATTATCTATTGGACAAAAAAACTGAGCAGCACCAAAAAATTGGTGCAGAGAAAAGCCGCCCCTTTCATTCTTTGAGAAATTAAGAATGTTTGGACAATTATGGCCAAATTGAGCCTATTTTCACCATCTCCTCCCTCTTAACAAACATTCTGTTTCCGCCATGATTATAGGTCCATAGTACAAGATAGTATAGATAAAAAGTACACTGGTCTTCAAAAGTTAAGGTACAACATAGAACACGTTTCCTGAACCAGACAGAGACAGCAATGGGCTTCTATATTCTTCACAGACGAGTCCAGATTCACGCTGGAGAGTGATTCAGGGTCATCTGCTGATCTTTAGGGAACAACGCACCAGATACCATGAATCCAACACGTTGAAACACACAGGGACAGAGGTGGTGGAATCATGGTTTGGGCAGGGATCTCACTCGGTGGTCACACTGACCTGCATGGAGGAACTCTGACTGGTGTGAGATATCGGGATGAGATCCTTGATCCATATGTCCTCCCATATGCTGGTGCTATTGGCAACGATTTCATTTTGATGGATAATAATGCATGAGCTCACCAAGCTGTAGTTGTTGAGGACTATCTTGAGAGTCACGGTTTGGAGCGATTGGAATGGCCAGCTAACTTCCCAGGCCTAAATCCGATAAAACATTTTTGGGACTATCTTGGCAGACAAGTTGCTGCTTTAAGTCCTCCTCCAAGATCGTTAGATGAGCTGAAACAAGGTTTACTTCGTGTCTGGTCCCTGCTTCACAGTTCGATGTCCGACAACTTAATTCACAGCATAGAAAGTCGATGCCGCCAATGCATTCCAAGGGTGGACACATTCCTTATTAGAACCCATTTTAGTAATGTTTCTATGACATTTTACCACATAATACTATGATGTACTGTTTTTTCCAAAAATGGACTTTTTTACCAAGAGTACTTTTTTGTTGTAAATTGTTTTTGTGTTTAACTTATGTAAATCTCTATGTCGCATTCAATAAATAACTGTTTAGTGCACATTTCCTCCAAATTTGTTGTTTGTACCTTCATTCATATGCAAATTAGACGCAAAAAACCAGTTATATCTTAACTTTTGGAGGCCAGGGTATTTTTGACCTATACTACCTTGTACTCTGGACCTATAATCATGGGGGAAAAAAAATTTTGTTAAGAGGGAGGAGATGATAAAAATGGGCTCGATTTGGCCATAACTTTCCAAAAATTCCTACTTTCTCAAAGATTAAAATGGGTGGCTTTACGCTGCACTCCCTGCGTACACTCGTGTCTAATCACATACTGGATAAAAAACAGTGATGATTGTAAAATTTGTTAATTTCAATTCAGAACATAAAATTGAAAATATTGAAATAAGAGCATTTATTAGCACAACATATAACCTTAGACGCTACAGAGACTAGAATGGCAAAAGAAAATGGCTGTAATATGAATGAACAAATATAGATTCATGAAAAAAGAGCTTTAAATTCCCGTGTACTTTATGCCTTACTAACTGACCCTCCTGGCATTGCCCAGGCCAATGATAATAACCTTATATGCCTAAAATCAAATGTTGAAGGATTTTATATTTTTTCCAAACGCACTGTCCGGTTTGGTGTGATTTTATATTTTAAAATGAAAATCTTTCCAAACAAACCTAATATTGTCAGCAGCATTGCCTTCTTCAGGGTGCATCCTCGAATTTAAACGATTTTTCATTTTTAAATGAAAATCCATCCAACTAACCTCAAGTTGAGGGCCCAGTTACCTTCGGTAGCTATCCCCTATCAGGTTCGATTTTTCAAGCGAACCTCGAATTAGTATTTAATTTCTGGTATTTAGCATAAAACTTTCAATTCTGACAAAAAATTCTTGATAAAACATAAATATCTTAAAATGCGCACAATCCCCTCACTTTTTTGAAACGCGAAATGATATCCAAAGCACATATCTCTTAAAAGGAAACGATATCTGGAAAAAACTTGCCCAAGAAAAAAAACATCTCTGGCGAATCCTTGAAATGACTTCAAGATTTTTTTAAGGGTAATTATCAATATTTTTTTACACCAGAGACATCGTTAGAACCGGGAAAATGCCGGGAATGTATTAGTAGTTTTTAATTTTAAACTTTAGAAAAATGGAAAACCTGAAAGCCTACGCGAATCAAGCCGGCAAACAAAAGGTTTTTTGAAGTAATAATGAATGACACCGTTGGAATCGGAAAGGTAAGGCAATTTTCTTTCTCCTTTTTTCTTTTTTTAACTCTACAGGGGCTCGGCCTTCACAATTTCAAAATGCAGTAAAAATAGAACGCTACGCTTTCTTCCGTATGAAGGACCGCTTAACGTCTAGGGAAATCCACAGGCATGATCGCTTTGAAGAAAGAAAGCTCGCCTATTTGTGATGATCATTATGGCTTTTAATTAATATTTCGGCTAATTATAAAGAAATGAAACATCTGAACCTCAGGTGCATTTGGACGTGCAATCGTCCATTCTTAACCAAATTTTCAGAAATCTATGTGTGGTAGATTTTCTTAGCCAACACATTCAGAGTAAAAACTTTCTTTTATTAATATAGATATGAAAATCAGAAATGACAAACAACTTTCTTTTATTAGTATAGATGGAATCTATTGCTATTGTATTGTATTATTTTCTCCAGGATAATGAAATTTTACCGTTTAATGCAGGATTTTGATATAGACAGATTCCATTTGCTGTCTACAGGCTTTGCTGTGCTTCGAATTTATTTACATAGCTGCCAACATTCCTTATTTTTCAAGAAATTTAAACATGTTTGAAACCAGAAATTTTATTTAATAAATGAAATAAAATATGAGCACTATAGAAACAAGATAAATTTCATTAAATAAATTTTGTGGTTCAAAAAAACTTATTTGACCTGGTGACTCTAGAATGATGGCAGCATTTATAGATATTCATATATTTTTTAAAGTTTTATTTTCGGAGGGGGGGGGGGGTATAGGGCGCCAACTGTAATTCTGCACACAGGCGCTGGATACTGCTGGCGCGCCCCTGTGTTCCAAGTGTGTAGGACTTAGTATGGGCTCTTAACCCTTTAAGACCGGGAGTTTTTTTGGTAGAAATTGAAAGTTTGGTGGTTTCCCCTTATCGATAGGATCGTATTTGATTGAAAAAAAATATATATAAAAAATACCCGATGTCAGGTTATAACAAGAGAGGACCCGCACAATTGTGTGGGTTCGGCCTTAATGCAGCTGTTTTTGGGCTAAATCTACACAATTGTGTAGTTTGGGATTATATGTGCAAATATCTAAAAATAAAAGATTAAGCTAAAAAAGTTGTTGTTTATTGAGATAACTTTCATCAGCCACAATGAAAATATTTGAAACAATTTTGTTTTTGGACAGACCACTACAATTTCATTTTCTGAGACGTGCTCAATGCTCGCACCCCTCTTAAGAGCCTTTGACAAATGGCATGCCCTTCACTTCGTTTGGATTGTGCCTGATCCTTCAAATTTCTTTTTTTTTTTTAGTTTTTCCAGCAGCGGTATTTTGTTGAAATACCGATCGAAGTACATAAAACTAGGTCTGAATCAGAGTAAGGACTGCAGCAGGTCATAAGCCTAGATCCTTGTGGACCAGGTCTGTACTTTCCCATTGGTATAATACAAAATTTAAAACCAGATGATGCTGTTACAACAGAGTGTGGTTTGTTTTTTATATACTCCTTTACTGAGGCACGTCCTAAAAAAAGGAATCGTCAGCTCATCTATGGAAATTTGTCCCTGATCTCCTGGTAAATTCAAGCAGACACTACGGAATCTGTCGAGCATTTGCTGAACTTTCCATAATTTATTATTTATTCATTGTGGTTTACTTGCTGTGTCTACAAAATGTAATGAATTTATCAAACTTAAAAATCAATCTCGTGGTATGCATATAACTCATATAAAATTTATAAATCATATAATGGCATCTATAACTCAGAGCAGAAACATACAGTTCGTTACATGTTCATATTATATATCTAATACTATCCATTTTAAATAGAAATCATGAATAGTACAAACCTATTAATTTAAAATTGGTCAGCTTTAAAAATGTAATCAATAAAAAATAAATTGCTAAAAACATAAGTTTAAAAAAATCACTTAAAAGTAAAAAAATTATATATTAGGAATTGTATCTATTTTGGAAATGGTAAATGCCGGACCCGCACAATTGTGTGGTTCATTTGTTTTTCAACTTTTGTGAAGCCTAATTAAATTTATCAAAGACAAAATCAATTAAAATCATGAATAAACTATATGAAAAGAAATATTAAATCTAATCAAACATTATAAATCATATTTAAAATATATTACGACAGTACATACTTTTTGTCTCTTGCTGTCAGATGATATAGTCTTTTTTAAAAAGCAGAAAATATAACCCTGTATTGTAGTTGGTACCCCCTAGTTGTGTTTTATCAAAACATCTGAAGCATATAAATGTGCAGATTTGGTTTTAAATCGCACAAAAACAGGAAATAGTCATTCTCTTTTACTTTAGTATCGCCCGCACAATTGTGTGGGTCAGGGCTTAAAGGGTTAAGAGGCTACTTCAGTCAAGCGGAAACACCCATTCGCCAATGTTAATCCAATAAGAGAAATTTTTTTAAGGTAACTCGGTTGCATTTCAATATTTTTAAATGATTTTTTTATATACTTTCACTTTTGGAGCCGGTATAAACAGTGAAAAGAGTGAAAGTGTCCGCACAAAAAATAAATAAATAAATAAAGAAAAAAAATAAAATAAAATAAAAACTTCAACGAAATTAAAATAAATTAAAAAAACACAATTGCAGAAATTTACCTCAGCTATCCAATGCAAAAGAAAAAGTCTTTTTAAAATATAAAAATACAAACGAGATATTTTAAAAAATATATCTCGTTGGATTAACATTAGCGATTCGGTCATTTTGCCTGAAGAGTTATAATTTGTGATCACCTTTAGAACTAATTCTAAGCAGGATTCTTGAAAACAGTGAAAATTTAACTTGTAACTTTTAAAATGAAATCTATTGTTTCTCTCTTTTAGGATGCAAAGACACGGAAATAATATATAGAAGAATGTTAAATAATTGTATGTTAATTTGGTAAATATTATGTTGATACTTTGTGTTAGAAACTATTATTTGTAACTGTGTGAAAATAAACTTTGTAATTTAATAGACTGTATTGTTTTATTATAACTTTGTTCTTTTTAAATTCTTGAAACTTTTCAAATATTTTGTTTTTGTGGAATTATATTTAATCAGATTTATGAATAGGGAATTTTCAATTTTAAAATGAGTTTTTTTTTTTCCCTTCTGGAAGTTAATAAGTTTTAGCAATATATTCCACTCTGGCCAAACAAAATGAAAATAAATTATATTTTCTTTAATAAAATTATATATTAAATTAAAATTGAGGGTGTGTGTTTATACTCATCTAGGTTTGCTTTGCATTGGTTATGTACATGGACCACTTATTTTTAGATAATGATTTTAATTACCTTCTAAGAATTAGAAGGGAATAAGCAACTAATTGAGAATTGGCGAGTCTAATAAAACTTCTAAACAAATTAAGGTATATTATTGGAAGTTATTGGGGCTTACCAGGTAGTTGAATGGTTAGCCATGTGACTTCCGATTCAACTATGTCGGGTTTAACCCTTAAATGCCTGAGTTTTCGAAAATCATTTTAAAAAAGTTTTTCGGTTTTCTTTTTTTAAATAAATCATGAGAAAAATACTTTAAAAAATCATATTTTGTTTTAAGTATGGTTTACAGCTAAAAAACTGTTTGTTACTAATCGGCAATACTGGTGTTTAATTGAAAAAATAATTTTCCTTGATAAAATTCTATAATATTAAACACACAAGAATTTTGAGAACTATGATAAAAAATAATTTTTTTTTTGCTCATTGCAGAACAAAATAGGGTATTTCGCAAGCTTT
Source organism: Maratus speciosus (assembly GCA_963932465.1). Classification (NCBI taxonomy): domain Eukaryota; kingdom Metazoa; phylum Arthropoda; class Arachnida; order Araneae; family Salticidae; genus Maratus; species Maratus speciosus. The sequence goes on along the minus strand of OZ010787.1, from coordinate 199,796,716 downwards.
CAAACAAAAGAAAAAGAACATGTATCAACAATTGAAAGAATAAATCTATCTTTATTCTTAAACAGCACAAGTGTTGCCACCTAAATGTTGAAAATCGATTTAATAATATTTTCAGAATGTATTTTATTGGCAACATTAGGCATTATAGCTTCAATATTATTCTAATAGTATTTATAAGCCTAAATTGGGTATACTGCCGAAAGAAAACATCCGGCATTTAAGGGTTAATTCCTGCGGGTGTGGTAGTATATTTGTGGTGATTTGGAATCTACTTTAAACTATAAGTCCTTGTTTACTCGGTCTATATAGCATAAAAATGTCAAGCATTTGACAAACCTCCGATTATATGGAATCCTGCACAAAACTCGCACAACCTTCAAAAGTACGACTATTAGCGTACAGATAAAAAATATACAATCAAAAATTGAGTAGAAATGCGGCAACAAGTGATCATTCACCAAAGTTTGGGAAGAATTTCATTTTGATACTGAAAATGAATATTCGATGAGTCCTTAAAAAATAAAGTTCTTTTATCATGTTTTGGGGGTATTTTTAACTCAGGGAGCGGGAGGGGCAAACTAAAATTTTTTTGGGTATTTTAAGAGACAGGTATCGTTTATTATTATTATTATTATTTAATCGAATGATATTACCATTTGCAAATTGATACGATCATTTGTTACATAGTTACGACAGGTTTTATGAATAAGAAGTCGAAAACTATAATTTGGTGCAGGTACCGTAGGTTTTTACAGCAGCAACTGATAGCCGTTCAAGAAAATTTATCTGGTAAGAACTTCATTTTGGCACTAGAAATGTAGATACGATGAGTCCCCCCAAAATAAAGTTGATTCATCGTGGGGTTCTTTTTGAGGAGGGGGGGGGGTACTTTAACACGGCATGGGCGAACAGAACTTATTTTTTAAATGTCAAATGGGGTATCGTTTGTTGTGAATTTTTTTATTCTGAATCAAATGATATTGCACGCAAGCCGATATGATCATTGTTTACAAAGTTAGGCCAGGTTATAAGTGGATTTTGGTAAATTTAAATTCTTTGAAATAAACTCAAAATTATCCTGATTTTGATTATTGCTATTTTGAAGACATTTAATGGTTTTGAGCTGACTTAATATGATATAAAAAACTCTTTTTAAACGTAAAATAAATGTGACAAAACTATGCTGAAAAATAAAATATAATTTTCCACTTTGCATTGATAAAATCTTTTCTGTAACTTTCTTATAAATGTACGTATCGACTTGGCGATAATGTTATTCAAACGATATCCCACTTGACCTCTTTAAAAAAAGTCAAATTTTCCCCCCTCGAGATAAAATGCCCCTCACCTCCCCCCCCCCCAAAAAAAAAAAAAAAAAAAACACGGTAAAACAACTTTACATTTTGGAGACTCATCGCATCTTAATTTGTAGTGCCAAAACGAGGTTTGTCTCAAGCTTTCGTGAATAGCAATCACTTGTTACTGTAAAAACCTATTTTACCTGCAAAAGACTTTGTATTAATAAAACCTGCCGTGACTTTGTAAGAAATGATCGTATTGACTTGCTGATGATTTCGCCTGATTCCGAATTATAAAAAACATAATAAACAATATCCCATTTCACCTACTTATTTATTTATTTTTAGTTACCCCCCTCCCTAAGCTAACAATGCCCCCTTTTGCGCACAAAACATGATAAAACAACTTTATTTTTTTAGTACTCATTGGATCTTCATTTTTAGTATCAAAACGAAGTTCTTCCCAAATTTGGGTGAATAGCCATCTGTTGTCTCAAAAAATCCTATTTTACCTGTGTATTACGCAAAATTCAGAGAATTGACGTATCAATGAAATTACTACATATTTGCAGCTATACTTGTCATGACAAGATTCCGAGTTTGCAATTCTTTTGCAGATGTTCTGACATGACAATATTGCAAATTTACAATGCGTTTGCAAATAGTCTGACATCGCAATATTACTAGTTTGCTATGAGTTTGCAGTAAGATTGATGCAACAAGATTGCAATTTGCACGAACACTTAGCTGCAAGTTCAAAGTTTGGTTACTTCGGAGTTTGCATAATCTTGTTGCAGTCTTGTTATGAACTTTCAGACTTGTCATGCTGAGCTTGCTGAAACATTGCAAGTCTGAAAAGTAAGATTGCTGAAAATTTTCTGCAAACTAAAATTGCTATCTGGGAAAATACTGATTTACATAGAGCGGTACTTCCTCTCTTCAACGAAAAGCTCTTACCATTGCTCACATTTCGCATGCTGGTATTCATAAGACTTTGCAGAATTTGCGGAAGCGCTTTACTTGGCAGCACTTTGTTTCTGATGTGTTAAACTTTGTTAAATCATGTGAGACGTGCAAGTTACATAAGCATCATAAAAAAAGTCCTTCCGGCCAGTGCCGGGAGGAAGAGGTACCTTTCATATTCCTTATTTTTTAAAAGCCATCTTATATTATTTAAACACACAAAGCTCAATTTAGTGGAAACCGATTATAGGAGATTCAATACTAATTTTTAATAATACTAAATCATTATGAATGAGAATATCGCGAAATTAGTCAGCTTTATCCAAGCTGCTTTTATTTAGAGTAACTTATATTTGGTTCCCAAATTTGGCGATATCTTGAAGTGCCTGCCATTTTAAAACAACGTGGTGGATGAGGCTAACCAGTGAACTTGGTCGAGACCTTTGTAATTCCTGTGCACAAGCTCACTCACATCGGAATCGGTTGATATATACGAGCGCTGTCGCAGGCAAAAAATCAGATTTTTCAAAATGTCACCCACATTAGAAATTGAAACTGCTATATCTGAGCCATTTTTTAAGATTAAGACAAAACAAAAAATGCTCCGGAATTCTTATATCAAGGCCAAATACTTAAAAAAGAAACCTTTTTCAATTTCTAATTTTTTGCACCTTACTTTAAATATATTTTTTTATTTAGGCCGCCATTTTGAAACAAGATGGCTGATAAAACTGTCCAGCGAACTTGGGCAAGACATTGCTATATCCTATCCACATGCCTTCTTATACAACGAAATAGGTTAATAAATACGCGTGTTATCGCGTGACAAATATCAGATCGTTTCAAAATGTCAGCCATGCTAGAAATTCAAAGTACTATAATTCAACCATTTTTTAAGATATAGACGAAACAAAAACTGCTCCGGAATCTTTGTATCAAGGTCAAACACATAAAAAAATCTTTTTCATTTTCCAATTTTTTGATACCTCATTTTAAATTTTAAATTAATTTTTTTAAATAGCAGCCCTTTTGATACAAGATGGCGAAAGAAGCTGGCCAACGACCTCTGTCGAGACATTGGTATGTACTATGTACACACCAAGTTACATCCAAATTGGTTCATAAATACGCCTGTTATCGCGTGACAAAAATCAGGTCGTTTCAAAATGTCACCCACGATAGAAATTCAAAATGCTATAACTCAGCCATTTTTTTAGATATAGACGAAACAAAAGCTGTTCCGGAATCGTTGTATTAAGGTCAAACACATAAAAAAAATCTTTTTCATTATCCAATTTTTTGGTACCACGTTTAAAATTTTAAATAAAAAAAAATTAAATGTCCGCCATTTTGAAACAAGATGGCGGATGAAGTTGGCAAACGAACTCGGCCGAGAGATTGCTATGTACTATGCACATGCTTTGTCACAACCTAATCGGTTCATAAATACGCGTGCTATCGCGTGACAAAACTCAGATCGTTTCAAAATGTCAGCCACGCTAGAAATTCAAAGTGCTATAACTCAGTCATTTTTTAAGATATAAACGAAACGAAAACTGCTCCGGAATCTTTTTATCAAGGTCAAACACATAAGAGAAAAACATTTTTTTTTATTTTCAATTTTTTGGTACCACATTTCAAATTTAAATTAAAAAAAAATTAAATGGCCGCCATTTTGAAACACGGTGGCGGATGAAGCTGGCCAACGAACTCGGTCGAGACATTGGTATGTACTATGTATACACGAAGTGACATCCAATTCGGTTCATAAATACGAGAGTTACAGTGGGACAAAGATCAGATATATATATATCAACATTTGAACGGAGGGTGGTTTCGGGGTCTTGGGAGTCATGATCAATGAAAATATACCAAAAATTTTTTTAATCGCTTTCCTCCGAACGGCTGCAATAGGTAGCTTTTTGTAATGAAAGCTACCTAATAACAAGGCGCCACTTTTGCCAGCTCCTGTTCCAACGGTCCCTATGGACATTCTCAGCCCCGTTAAAGGTTCACATCTGCTTACTGTTACCAATCATTTTTCAAGATATACTGAAATATAACTTCTGAACAATATCACTGTTCAAATTGTTTTAAGGCTCTGTTGCATTATATTGCCACGCATGGAAGACCCGAAATCTTTTTGAGTGATCAAGGTAGCCAATTTACGAGTGATTTGTTGCACTCCTTAAGTAAATTGCTAGGTATTTATCTCAGACACACGTCTCTTTCGCACCCTCAAGCTAATGGAATTTCGGAAAGAGTGAACACTTAAATTAAGTCTTCCATAACAACCATGGTCCCTCAAGGTTTTGATATTCTCACTGCTATAAAGATACATTATTCGATTTACAATTCGACCGTTCATCCAGAAACTAAGTTCTCACCAAATTTTTTACACTTTGGCCGAGAGATAAGCGATATATATTATAACTATAAAAGTGAACAGACATGGCAAATTATTGGTAATAAAGAAGTTGCAAATATTGCAAAAAGTCTAGATAAAGTCTACTCATATGTATACACAAATAATGAAAATATCCGTCATGACTTGTATGCTAAATCTCGTCTTAACAGAAAGTTCTCAAAAATTGAAGTGGGCGATACAGTTTATGTAAAAGTCCCTAGTGTGTTTGAAAAGAAAATTCAGGAACCATATACTGTACAGAAAATCGTCTCTCCAGCCTTACTTCAAATTAAGTCTCAAGACGACACCCAAGCTTCACCGTTCCTTGTACATACTGATCGGATCGAAAAATTGCATAAGCGCAAACAGAAATTAATGAAGTCTACAAATCCTCACCAAGATCAACCATCTACCCCCACTGCTTCTGCTCAGGTACAACCTAGTACTTCTCTCCAGAATTCTAGGGTGTCAAACCTCTCTTATACAAATGTGCAGTCTAAATATGCTCTTCGACAAAAACGTAAAAAATACAAACCTCAGGATGATTTTCTTTATTACTAATCTGGGATCCTTTGCAGACTTGTCTTACAGTCTGCACCTGTGTGCGGAACGGCTGGCCACCTTTCTACATGCTGGTGTTACTCTGACATGTATTCAAGTGCTCCTCTTTGGCCCGGGAGGCGCTTCTTACGATATCTTTGGCACTTTCATGTAGGACTCTGTGATTAAGTATCATGAAACTTTATTTCTTTTTTTTTTAAACTTCTGTTTTTACTTAAAACCATTGATTTACTTACAGTATTGTTAATGTTGTTTCTCATTTATTGTTCATTATTAAGTGTAAATTTATGTGGTTAAAATTTATAATTCTAATTTACGTATTGTTTTTAAAATCTGTTTAATATCATTTCAAGAAGTTCCATATTCAAGATTGTATTGCTGGGCTTATGCTTTAAATATTTTTGCTTAAAGTATTGCTTGTGACCAAATAAATTTCTCTATCAATTTAATGTTAAAAGGTAATTAATTATAAGGTGTCGGTTGGGATATCTGTCTTCTTAACTAGTTAGTCTAGGGAAAAAAATCTGCTAAACGGTTACCTTTGCGTAAAATCTCATTTGTGATTGAAAAATGTAAGGCGGCTTTGAGCAAGATATTTTTTTTTCTATGTCTATAAAAGTTGACTACGACTTTTGTGGCATTTTGTATGCCACCCCTGCAAGTTTCTGTAGGAAATTTTTTTATTGTAAATAACTTTCTTGTTTTAAAATTTACGGTTTTGCCAAGCTCGCTTACTAATGTGAAACCTCTCTGTTATTTCCAAGGTCAAATTTCGTTCGTTCATCTGTGTTTGTTGTTTTCATCATAATTAAGTATTATAGTAATTTTGAATTGTAATTATATATTCCAATTTTAAGCATCCTCATTCCTGTACTTTCTGACAAGCGGTATGTTGTTATATACTATGCAACTGTGGTCTATCGCATTAATTCGACTGTACCCTATGGTATAACTTTATTCTTTTATATATGTGCAGAGTGTTATGTGTTTGTTTTATCATGAGGTATAAGTAGTATTGTTTAGTGTTTTTAAGGGTTTAAATTTTATGCTGTTATGATCATGATCATCTAAATTCAAAGTCCTAGGCACTCTTCAGCATTTTTCGGCAATTTTCAGCATTTTTTAAGTTTTATTTTGGCATTCTTTATAAATTTTAGGTTTATTAGTCCTCTTTTGGAAAGTTATTTGTTTTTTTTTTATATGGTGCACCAGTTCGAAAATTGTTAGATAACTTTCCCGGTTTCTTCATTATGAAGGTCATCATTATCAGTTTTTTTTGAGTTAACTATTAAAGACTAGTATTTAGTTCTTCAGTTACTATTTATATATACCTTAAAACAGTTACGTTTTTTTTTAATGATCACTTACAATGTCAGTTAGTTATATATTCTGAACTTATCTTTTTTCAAAAGGATATATATAAAGTTAATTTTAATGATGCTTTTATTTTTATCTACAGTATCATAGTAGCCTTCCTATGTTCGCATACAGGTGTCAGGCAGTGTTGCACTGACTTACTACTGTATCATGATTTCTTAATGACTGTTTCCTTTGCGTGCAGGTGTTGTGTGGTCAGTTCCACACAACTTGAACTTTGTTTAAAGAAAGTTTCTTTGGTTTATTAGAAATATGGACTACTCTTCAGTTAGATTGCTACAGTTAAATACAGAATTTAAGTACTTTTAGTTTTCTTAAGGTTATGTAAAGGCATTGTGGTGGAACATCCCCCCTCCCTTGTTTTGGTTTTCTGTTCAAAAAAAAATTCTTCATGAGTGTAGGTATTACCTTCACTCATTCATCCATTTTTTTCTCCGCTTTCCTGGTGTATGTCGTAGTCACGACCTAAATACCTTGGTTTTCCCCCCCCTGTATTCAGTTTTGCACCTTGCGTTCGTTTGAACTCAAGCTAGGCATACCTTTTGTCCACCAATCCCCTTGGTTTTACCAGTTGTCGCCCGCAGAGTTTGACGTTTCCATTAATACCTTGGCGCACGCTGTGGCGGTTTGTCTTTTTGAGTTGGCAACCCTTGCCGTGCTCCTAATCTGCGGATTTCGCTAGTATCGACAGAGAATCTTGCGGGATTGTAGAGAGGTGTTTGCAGTGCCTGGTATTTTTCGAGAATGCGTTTGGGATGCCGCTATGTTATGATGGATACTTATTGACAGTGAAGATGACTATAAGAAAAGGTGCCATGCTTATTATCATTAAATGTATTGTTTTGTATTTTTTAAAACACCTTACCAAGTTCATTGCAATATGGGTATATTTCTGCTGTTCTAATATTTTATTCTAGTATTTTATGTTGACTGAATCATATGTCGATAGACTTAGAATTTAGCAGCAGTAAAGCAGATACATTCTGATATTAGTTTCTTCCTTGAATTAGTCCCACCAGGATGCCTAATATATATTATGGATTATTATTGAAGTTTCAATAAACATTTATGTTCGAACGAACTATTGGTTTCCTGTCACTTTATACTTAACGATTGCTACAGTATCAGTTCATGGAAGTAAAACTTCCCAGTTACCTGGTTTATTTTCATTAGATATTTATTTTTCAAAAATAAAACACAATGCAGCATTATAATTTCACTATACGTCAAGTCCATTGGATTCTTGTAAAAAGAAATACCCTATAGGTTGGAGTCAAGTGCCATCAATTTTAATTAAAGTATTGCAACTTTACAGTTTTTTTAGATCATTCTTTCAAGTTAATCTAGAGTTAACACTTAGCTGATTTAACCAACCATCCTTCACATTCTACGAATGCATGTTTTACCATTTTAAATTGATTTTCAATTATTGACTCTTAATAAGCGACAAATTGGTACAGGCTCAACCAACCAACTAGTCAAATTTTAACACGACAGTCTTACTCAAAAAGATGAAAAGGGTCAGTTTAAGCCGATAGCTTTTGCCAGTCAGAAATTATCAGGGGCTCAGCGTGCTTGGCCGAGTATAGGGAAAGAGGCTTGGAGCGTTATATTCGGGTTGCGAAAGTTTGAAAAATGGACATATGGATCCCAAATTGAGATCATCACTGATCATAACCCATTAAAATTTCTCACTGAAACAACCCCAAGGTCCCCTAAACTCACTAGATGGGCTCTTGCCTTGCAACGCTGAAACCTAAGTATTTCTCATCATCCAGGAGCACAACATTTGAGTGCTGACTCAATTTCTAGGCCGCATAGAAAGAGCTGGGAAGAACAGCCAGTAGCTATAGTCCAGCGGCATCAATGACTAAATAGTTGACAAACCTTAAATCTGTATCATCTTTAATTTTTCTTTGTGTATGTGTAATTGTAATTGAATCTTGTGTTTAAAAAAGTGTATTAGCACGTGTAATTTTTCTATAATAATCATATTAGTATACGGTTCATTAGAGATGTCAGTAGATAATGTTCAGACACCTTGAAATATGTATGTAATAATAATGACGAAGAAACCTGCAATGGAACTGTTGAACTCTTCTGTGATATTACTATATGTTCGGGGAAAATTAGCCCCTAAATGGCATATTTTCGGCTAAGGTGGGGGGTGTCAGGTTCTGAGAAACATCTACTATTAGAACTATGGTTATATACACTGCTCAAAACAATTAAAGGATATTTGAAGTTTTATATAAAATAAAGATATAAACGAAATTTTTTTTGCCGAAAATAGAAGAAGAGAATCACAAATGCAAATTTTTCTGGTTTTCAAACTGTGGAGTATGCAAATTTTGAGTTCGACGTCAAAAGCGTCGCTTCAGCGGCAGCGAATGAAATTTGACTTTCAACTGGATAAAAGAGAATGAAGACAAGGATGATCGGCATTCAGTGATTGCTTTGTTTCGATGAGTACGATGTCTCAGCGAAGTCATTTGACAGATTCAGAAGCTTTGAGAATTGTTGGTAGGTTAGAAGGGGGCCAAACTCAAGCCGAAGTAGCGCGAGCCATTGGAGTGTCACAAAGTGTCATTTCCAGGATCTGGAACCGTTTTTTGGAGAGTGGATGTGCAGGCCGAAGACCAGGGCAAGGTCGTAGACGGGCAACAACGCCCAATGAAGATCGGTATTTAGCGTTAACAGCTCGGAGACACCGAACCATGAACGCTACTCTTCTCCAACAACACCTTCGCTCGGCTACAGGCACCACGATTTCACCTCAGACTGTCCGAAACCGGCTCCATGCTGTAGGTCTGTATGCTCGCCGACCGATGGTACGTGTTAGATTAACATCAAGGCATCGTCGCGACCGCAGGGAGTGGGCAACCGAGCATGTCAAGTGGAGGAGAAATGAATGGAGCAATATTCTGTTTTCTGACGAGTCCCGTTTTTCTGTGCATCCGGATAATAGGCGTATTTTCATCTGGAGGGACCGTGGCAGTAGGAATAATCCTGCGTTCGTGCACGAAAGTGTCAGATTTTGCGGTGGAGGAGTGTTGGTGTATGGTGGCATCTCCATTGACGGGCGCACTGACCTCTACATCATTCGAGATGGAGCTCTGACTGGTCTCCGATATAGGGATGAGATCATTAGACCTATTGTAGTCCCTTACGCTGCAGCAATCGGAGATAACTTCATTTTAATGGACGATAACTGCAGGCCACATCGTGCAAACCTGATGGAGGATTTCCTTTTCGAGGAAGGAATCGTTCGAATGGAATGGCCAGCGTGTTCTCCAGACATGAGTCCAATCGAGCACGTTTGGGACGCTCTAGGAAGACGAGTTTCTGGCCGCCAACAACCCCCACAAACTCTCCAAGAACTGGAAAGAGCTCTTCTGGAAGAGTGGGGCAGAATACCCCAACTCGTCATTAATAGCCTCATTGAGTCCATGCCTCAAAGGTGTTCAACGTTGCTGGCCGCCCGTGGAAACCATACCCCCTACTGAAAATGATTTTCTTTGAAGAAAACACCTTTTCTTATTCTTTTTTTCTCATATGCACAAATTGTGTTTTTTTCCTTTAGTACACAAATGCGCAATAAAATGCATTTTTTTTTGCCAAACATGTGTAATTTATTCTCACATAACCTACTATGTCTGTCGACTATGTATCAATCAGCTAAACAGTTTACCAGATACAAAATCCACCTAAAACTGCAATATCCTTTAATTGTTTTGAGCAGTGTATTATTTTTCTTGCTTGTATATTGTCTGTATACTGGGAATTTTAAAGTAACACTCTTTTCCTTATCTGAAACTTAATCCGGGCTAGTGAGTTATGCAGAGTAGATAAAGGAATGTAGTTTATCAATAGAGAGGGGTTTTCCCTGCTATTCAAATGCATACCTCAGATAAGGCGGACAAAAGGATTTCACCAGAGAGCGAAATAGCAGACCTTGGGGTCAGAAGGGAAACCCTGTTTATGTTTTTGGGAGAGAGGTGATATAGCTGAGGGAAATCAGTTAAGGCATAGAGTTGATAGTGTGTAGTCGCTTTTTCGCAGAGCACGGTTGATGTCTGGAACTCAAGGTGTGAGTTCGTTGCATAGTAGCTCGTGGATAGAGCTTGATTAGGAGTGAAGCTCTTAGAGTTTAGAGCTAATGTGGTGGGAGATTAAGAGTGTTCTCCGATAAATCTAATTTAACTAGCGTATTGTGAGAGGAATACAAGGTAGTTTAACAGTACACAGCAAATATTTACTGTATTTAATTTAATGTTGAACTGGATCACCTATATCCGAATTCTCAAGTGTAAATAGTGTTTTGTGATTTGTAAATAAACTGTTAATTAAGTTTAATTGAAAGAGTTGGGTTTTTTTTTTCAACAATCCTCTCATAGCGTGACCGATATCACGTAATCATATCGGTGGTGCATATAAATAGTAAAGGATTTCTTCAAAGTTGTGTGGACTTAAAGGAAACCCGACAACCTCGTTTTCGAATACCAGTTACATATGTATTTTTAAATTATTTTCTATTATTTTTAAAATGAAATAACAATAAATAAATAAAAAATTAATTAATAACTATAGAACAAAACAATTTATAACATTTTTTTTTATTAAAAAGAAAATAAATGTAAATAAACTTTTATTAATAAATAAGCAACAATAGCCGGGTTTCCATGTCAGGTAAAATAACGCCATTTTGGCACCAATTAGGTACCCCGGTGCGTATATGACATCTGCGCCTAATATTTTTCTTTTCTTTGCGTTTAAAAAAAGAAAGAAGTGAAACCCGTTAATTTTAAATGTTTCAGTTTTAAATGAAAATTTTGTATTAAATTAAATGATAAAGAAATACAAATAAAAAAGCATTGTTCTTGGCATAAATTTAAGAGTGGCGAAACTGGTCGCCAAATTAGTTTAAAATAATAATCTTTTCTAAAATATGAAAAAAAAATATCTGTTATGATTAAAATTTGAGTTGCCATCATTAGAAAAATGTATTTAAAATTGGAAAAAAAATAATATTTCGAAAACTAATTCGAATTTGAAAATTCGAATACCAGTTTTGAGATCTGCGGATCAATACGGATTTTTGGTGTTAATTTCATTGCAAAGTATTTAATGTTTTAGGAGAAGTTGCCGTTAAACATAATCAGTTGTTTAATCAGTCGTTTCAAAGAATCGTTTCATTTCAATCGTTTCATATATCCGTTTCATAAATTCGTTTCATTAGGATTTTATATATATAGGGTAGATTTATATTTTACACAGCTTGATGGATGATAATTCAGAAATCTAAGAAGTGTAAGGTGAAGCATATGATAATTTGATTAATAATATGAGTAGAATAATCTAGACTATTTTTAATATGTCAAATGATAGTAGCAGTAAGAAATGTCATGTAGGACCAATTCATATAAGGTGAAAATTGAGTAGAATCAATTTTTAACTCTATTGCTGTCCTAAGTCTGTATCTATCTCAATTGTGTAATGTAAAAATATACAGGAAAAGAATCAAGTTCGATGTAGATAAATATTGTGGTATTAGATTAAAAACTGAAAAATGATCGAATTTCACTGAATCAGAAAGTATAGAATTTGATTAAATGTTTTGAGTATAAAAATTAAGTTCGAATGTGATAAAATTATGGAAATTAGTTTGTAAACTCTTATTTTTATATGTAAAATTAAGAAAAAAAAATAATGTGAAATTTCCTGTTAAATAACAATGTTTTCTAATAAGAAGGGTTTATGGAATTTAAATGGGTATATAAAATTTAGATGGAACATAATAAAATTATATGGAAAAATTTAGGTTTTTAATATGAAATTAATAAAAGATAGTTAACTCATGTTTCATTTGATAAGAAATTTAAAATATTGAAATTATAAACTTAAAAACAAAAAAACTATGTTATTAAAATTGAAGCAAAATCGTTTTGACTTGGTGAGATAGTCAAGAAAAATAGCAAGTTGATATTGAAAAAAAAAAAAAAAGACAAAAGCTTTTCCATTTAAACAATATTTATTCATCATTTTCAATAGTTATACGCAGACATATAAATTTTTTAAATGTACAGATATTCAAATCAAGTTACTATACGATTTAACAAAATTTGCATTTTTTCACTTATGCAATTTTATCAGATGATGAATAAACTCGCTCTCGAGATAAAATATAATGTTACAGTGTTTACATTTATATTACTTGGGATGAACTTTTTTATGATGTAAAAGCTCAATCTCGTCATAAAATTTAATGTTGCAGTGTTTACATTTATATTCCTTGGGATGAACTTTTTTATGTTTAGTTAAAGCAGACTTTGTTAAAAACGAGTTGGAACATTTATCACAATCATAAAACTTCTTATGAGATCTCTTGTGAATTCTTAACCAAAACTTTTGTAAATAATCTTTCCCACATTGATCGCATTTATATGTAGTAGATGCCCTAGAAATGAGTTACACTATGTCGTTTTAAATCACTGCTTTGAATGAATGTCATTGAGCATATTTCACATTTAAAGGGTTTTTTCTCAAAATGGGATATTTGATGTCTGTTTAATGCATTCTTTTTGGAATGGGATTTCTCCCATTGATTGCAAGAAAAAGGTGGTTTTAGTTGTTCTGGTGAGGAGGATATTATTATTTTAATGTTCGAAGCGTGCGCTTCTTGGCTGGGTATAGCTGATTTTATATCCTTTAAGTAAGATTGACTTGAATCTTTCTCTGCTAAAGAAATTTCGTGCATATTACACATTTTAGTTAAACGAGAGAATATAAGCTGATGTCTTCATATAACGAAAATAGCAAACAGTATGAAAAATTCGATCGGTTTCACTCAAAGCTATAAAATTATAGGAGGCGCTGTTGTTTTCTAACTCATAGGATTGGTTTAAAAAGTGAAAAATCGCTGAATTTCGTTAAATCTGAAAGTAATGTATTTGATTAAATAGTACTTTGTGTATAAAAATTAAGCTTGAATGTAGAGAAATCCAATTAAATATAATAAAAATAAGGATATTAGTTTGTAAACTCGTATTTTTTATGTACATTCATGAAAATATTTTTAAAATGTGAAATTTTCAGTTATTGATTAGATTAAAATTAATTTATTTTGTTTAGTAATGAGTATTTCTTGAAGTGTGTCTCGTTGAAAGGTTAAAATTCTATATAAATAGCATCTAAAAGGATGATAAAATCTCAAACTAGTGTAAAAGTTAATCAAATTCGTTTAAATTTGTCTTTTTTCATTAAAGAATAATATTTTCCTTTGTTATTTGTTCAATTATAAAAATTCTTTAAGGTAATGGTTGTTCAAAAACTAAAATAAATGTTTAAATTTCCCTTTTAAGTTGAAATCCTCGTATCTTTCCCAGGGCCATCGTGAAGACTTTTTATTGGTGGGGAAGAGGATCTTAAATTGCCAAGTCAAATTTCAATGTTTGCCAACTAGTTTTATAAATTTGCCAAGTTACCACAATTAGAAAATGCAATATAGTTCTTATTTGTAAAAAGTTTAATAATATTCACAATTAGATTTGTAATTTTTGCCAAGTCTGTCAGAAATAGAAAGTATTATTAAACTTTCACAGAAATTCGCCAACTAAGTTTCTAAATTTGCCAAGTGTAACAGCATTCGCGAAAGTTTTTTAGGGGACGCTCCGCTCTGTTCTCCCCTTATCAAGGCCCCTGATCGTTCCTTTTTTAAGTTGATATTCTGATCTTTTTCCTTAAAAATTGATATTTTCAATTGTTTTGCTTAATTATTAATATTCATTAAGGTGTTCATTCAAAATTCGGATATATGTTCAAAATCTCGAATGTATCAAGAATCAAATGATCTCATAAAACAATTTTATTCATTTCCAGTTTTCCAACTAGTATAAAAGTTAACCGCATTCGTTTAATTTTGTCTTTTTTCATTAAAAGTAATATTTTCTTTTGTTAATTGTTCAATTATTAAAATTCATTAAGGTTATGGTTGTTCAAAAACTAAAAAAAATGTTTAAATTTCCCTTTTAAGTTGAAATCCTCATAGCTTTCCTCTTTAAGTTGATATTTTTCTGATATGCTTTTGTAGTTTAACAGGTGTAGAAAACACGAACAAAAATTGGTTCGAATATGACGTCAGATAAGGTTTGTGATTCCTCCCCAAGTTTGAAGAATGCGAGGTGTAGCGTGCAGTGAATGGGAGCTGGAATTATTTTCTTATACTACATGTTTCTTACGCCTCCTTGAATTTTGCAGCCCAGAAACTATTTCGGCACCAGTATTATCTTAAAGAAAATGTCTTGTTAAAAGAAGGCGAAATTTTGCGCGTTTAAGATAGATTTCTTTTTCTGCAAAAAGATACTGGTAGTTTTCCTGGAGAAATAACAGTATCCGTACGAACCATGCACTAGACCTATCGAAAAAATTCTGTTGAATCTGATAAAAATTAAGGAAATTAGTTTGTAAACTCTTATTTTTGTATGTACAATCAGGAAAATTTTTTTTTTATGTGAAATTTCCAGTTATTGATTAAACTAAAAAGAATTTTTTTTGCTTAATTAATATACTGGTTGATCCAGAAGTTCCGGGAGTTTTAAAATGTTAATAATTATACAATTATGTACAATAGAAATATGCGGTTTTCAATTACAGTCAAACCTCTGAATAGCGGTCACCACTGGGAGCACAGTAAAATGACCGTACTTTGGAGGTTGCCGTTATTCAGAGGTTACACATTTTAAAACCTCAAAATTACGTCACATTAAAATAACAATAACTGACCAAAATTGTTTTATTTTTACAGTTAAAAAATACATACTATTATTTTACACTAAAGAAATTACAGTGAAACCTCCCTGTGCGACCACTTCCCTGAATGACCATTTTTTCATGGAACGAAATTTATTCCCATAAGCTCAACACTAATTTTACCCCTATTCAGAGACCACCCCAGTTAAACTCCCTTCATGAGCGACCCATTTCTTTGAAGAAAATGAAACAAATTCCATATTTTTCTGTTCGCTTGAAGAAGATTTTATTAGAATAATAATTCTGGAGAGCACATTATTCATCAAACTTCTACACTAAGTTTAGAGTTTTTATTTATTCCGGTAACTTTAAAGTTTTTAAACCCCTTTGTTCCTTTTTATGCAATGAATTTAACTCTGATGATAAAGTAAAGATGACGGTCAATAAACTCCCTGCCCTATTCCGTCAGGAAACTCTCAAAGAAATAGATAAATTAATGAAATCGTCATTATTTGTTCCCATCCAAAAAAAAAAATGCATTTATTTACTGAACTTCGAAAGGACATGGAAATAAAAGTTAAAGGATATAAAACCATAATATCAAAGCAAATGTCAGTTTTTTAAATTCTACAATAATTAACTTATGTAATTTTGTTCTGATACTTAAATTTTCATATTTTTTCCTAATGTGGAAAATAAATTTTAGTAACATTAATTGTTAGCTTTTTTCAACAATTAAAATCTAGATTTAAACATGACCTCCATTAAGAGACCACCTCTCGGAGCTACCAATTTTTATTGGAACGGAACGTGGTCGCTTTAGGGAGGTTTTATTCTAGTTATTCGCACTTTTTTAAAAAAAGCGTATCTCTTTCTCTAAATGCATAATCATTTCCACAGATTTGTTGTAGAATTCGTTATCATTTTGAGTGAGTGCAAAATTTTTAATTTCCCAGTTTCTCTGCAATGTCTCGGGCACTTTCATGCAACAATAGTCCAGAAATCGGGAGATTTTTCTTTCGAGAGTTCGAAAGCAACTTATCAATCTCATCATAACTAGTTCTTTTGACGCTTAGATTTAGATTCCAAATTTACACCTTGAAATATTTTTCTAAATAAAATTCACTTTTTTTCAAAATGTCATCTGTTTGGGTCCTTCCACAAATGTCATTTCAGCTAATTTTCGTGCACTTACACCTTTTTTGCTGTCCTGGATAACTTTCAACCTACCACTTAAAGTTAATTTCTTTTACTTTGAACTCATTCTTTTAGTGAAAAACACGTGCTACACATAGACACGAAATATCATCACGTGATTCAAAAGAGTACAATTGACTACTGCTTCCTCACACATAAACTTAAATTTCGTCACTTCCACCCCCTCTTGCCACATCTATTTACAAACGAGATTTTTCTAAGCAACCACTAGAGATTAGTAAGGAAATTGTAAGGACGTCAAATAAAAAAATTCACATTCTTTTTAATGTCAGTTATAGTTAAAACATAATGTTTAAAAAAAAAAAAAAGCTGTGGGGTGGCTGATATTCGGAATTCGTTGTTCGGAGGTTTAGTGTAATGTTATTTCTATGGAAGAGATCCGGTAATACTAAAACATGGCCGGTATTCGGAGGTTACCGTTGTATGAGGTTTCACTGTATATGCTCAAAAACGCGTGGGATTTTTGTTTATAATGAAATTTTTTTTTTAAATAAATAGTTACAAATTTTAGCAACAGGTGGCGCTGATGCACACCATCGAAAATGTATGTACAATGCTTTATATAACCAGATGCATTCATTGCGCAACATCTTTCTTAAGATATTGCCCAGATTTCCCCTTTAAGGGTCGTTTATGTTCAAACGCTTTTACAAAGGTTAAAGAAATTGCATTAAAAAGGAATTTTTATACAAAATTTTGTGTGTACCTGCTACGTTTAGACATGTTTTCTTTTCGTGACAAAGCTTTGTTAGTTAAGCTGTTTTACAAGAAGGATGAATCAGCAAGTTTAGCTTGGCGTTCTTATCGTTCAATGCGTGTAGTTAAAACTGGAAAAAGACCGATGACCGTTACAAATCTGAAGGCTATGATAAAAAGTTTATAGGAAACGAGCTCATTGGAAGAACGTCAAAGAAGCGAGAGACCCCAAATGTCTGTTGCAGTCGCAAACAAGGTAGTACGCAATGCCGAATACTCAATCGATATCGTCAGCACATGGTGAATGCAGTGCACGTGCAATTTCATGACGAAGTGGAATTTCTTATGGAAGTGTCTGGCGATCTCTAACGATCAATCTCAAGAGGTATCCGTAAAAAATTCAGCATGTGCACGAATTAAAATCAACTGATTCTGTATCACGTCAGGAATTTGCTGATTGGGTTTTCGTGAAAATGGAGAATTATGCGTCTTGGCTTTGAAATGTTTTGTGGACAGACGAGGCACACTTTTCACAGCGTGCAAGCGCGGACACGCAAAAGAAAATCACTCATGCATTCGTGGAAAAAGTTCATGACCTAAAAGTGACAATGTGGTGCTGCTTTACAGCTTCTTTCATCATTGGTCCTTTCTTCTTCGAGGAAATTTCCAGTGGGAGATTGAAACATTTACCATGAGAGGTGACTGATATGCAGCGATTTTAAAGGATAAAGTCATCCCTCACTTGCAATGGAGAAATGCGCTCCATTCCGTAATATTTACGCAGGATGGAACGCCCTCCCCCCACATCGTTTCTCCTGTCACGACAATTCTAAGGACTGCCCTTGGAGATGCACCAAGGACTGCACATGTCCCGAGTCGTTCTTTTCAGCACGAATGGTCTCCAGATCTTACCCCTTGTAACTTTTGGTTATGGGACTACTTGAAGTCACATGTGTACAGAGATCGGCCTATGTCATTGACCCAGTTGAAAGATACTATACACCATCACTTTTCCAAGATACCCCTGAACTGCTCTTCAGTGCTGTGCAAGCTGTTTTACATCGTTTCACGGCGATACTTATAAGTGATGGATGTCATGCGGAAAAGTTGTAACCATTGGACATTGATTCTTTGTTTTGAGTGAGCTGTATTATACCATAGAAAAACCATATTATCAATTTTAGCGCCCCCTGTTGGCAAAAAATTTAACTAATATAAAATATTTTTTCATTAAAAAACAGATCCCATTTGTTTCTAAGCATTCCTGTGAAAATCGCATGTTTCTATTGTGTATAGTTTACTAATTATTAACATTTCAAAACTCCTGGATCACCCGGTATATTGTGGGATGTAGTTGTCTAAGATTTTAAATCTTACATAACTAGTGTTTAAAAGTACATTAAATCTCAAACTAGTATAAGAGTTAATAAAATTATCTTTTTCCTTTAAAAATTTTACATTAACCTTTGTTATTTGTTCAATTATAAAAAATGATTAAGGTTATTGGTGTTCAAAAATTGAAATATATGTTTAAATTTTCCTTTTAAGATGATATTCTCATATTATAGTTGAGAAAAGTCTGTTTTTTCATTAAAAATTGATGTTTTTCATTAATTTGCTTAATTAATAATATTCATTAAGGTGATGGCTGTTCAAAATTCAAATATTATATGATTCAATTTTATCTTTTAAGTTCTTATTCTTATCTTATAGTTCGAAAAATCAGCTTTTTTCCTTAAAAATTGATATTTTCAATTGTTTTGTTTAATTAATAATACTCATTAAGATGTTAATCATCCAAAATTCAAATATATGTTTAATTTTCCCCATTTAAGTTGATATTCTGATCTTGTAGTTGAAAAAAATTCAGCTTTTTTCATTAAAAATTGATACTTTTTATTGTTTTGCTTAATTAATAATACTCATTAAGGTAAAGATTGTTCAAAATTCAAATTAAACATCAATACACAAGCACATAAAGCACTGATCACTCCATCGTTTAACATCATTTAAAAAACAATAATTTCGAAAAACATCGACTTATATCATTATAAAAATGGCCATTTAGAGAGGTAAAGTCTGTTTTAGGGAGGGAATGTCTATAAAAGTGAGGTATTGACCGTGTTGAGAGGTGACTAGTGATAATTGAATAGAGGGTCATTCATCCCTCATGTTAGAGCAGAAATTTATTTTTTCCCGCTAGCAGGCGGTGCTGTGGTGGCAGAGGGACCGGAGGCGGGATGTGGCGGAACGAGGGTGGGGCACCGGCACCCCAGCCTGCTGTCCCAGAACTCTCCTTTTCCTACTACTTATTAACTAAAAGTTTTAGATTTCTCTTCGATGAAGAAGATATCTTTAAGCCAAAGAAACATGTTATGATAATTTAGATGTTTAAATGTGTATTGTAGTATTGTTTTTATATATAAACCAATTACATTATAAAACAATTTTAAATGGTATAAAAATAAATTATGAGAATGGAAGAAACATTTTAATTCTTGATTCAACAGAAAATTTTTCTACTGTGTTGTTTGAAAGAAATTGCATTCCAAAAATTCAAAATATGCGAAAAGGTATTTTACTCTATCCATTTCCTTTTAAATTATTCAGAGTTGTGAGCTTTAAATTCATTTTTTTTAGTTTGTGTTTTTTGTCTCCTCCTAATTGAATGCGCTTCGCTCTTTGGAATGGTCTATTTTTCTTGGGAGCATGCTGAGGTCCATCTTTGAAGACTGGTCAAGCACTAACTCAATATAGTAACTTTTGTCTTTGTGTTCTGCTTTTTGGAATGTCCTTTACGATTTTTAGTTTCTTGTCAATTTTCCAGTCACAGAAAGGAGCCTTTTTTTAAAACTGGGACCAATTGGCAGCCCTGACGCCATATGGAACCTGTCTGCCGCATGCGGGGGGTAGAAGTGACCAATCCATAAAATATAGAACATTTTTCGCGAAAAATATAGGACATATATAGGACATTAAATTCGCGTCCTTTGACGAAATTTGCGGTTTTTTTCGCGATCTTTTGACGAAATTTGCAGTTTCTCGCGATTTTTTGACGAAATTTGTCATTTCTTCGCGATTTTTTGACGAAATCTGTCCTTCCTTTGCGTTCTTTTGACGAAATTTGCCGTTTTTTCGCGTTCTTTCGACGAAATTTGCCACTTTTTCGTGTTCTTTCGACGAAATTTGCCGCTTTTTTGACAAAATTTGTGGCTTTCTGCAATTTTTTTGACTAAACTTGTGGGGTTTTTGAGATTTTTTGACGAAATTTGCCGTTTTCTTGCTATTTTTCAACGAAATTTGATCCTTTTTTCGCGATCTTTTGGGGAAATTTGCCGTTTTTCGCGATCTTTTGACGAAATTGACCCTTTTTTCGCGATCTTTTGATGAAATTGGCCGGTTTTTTTCGCGATCTTTTGATGAAATTTGCCGTTTTTTTTGACGAAATTTGACGTTTTTTCGTGATTTTTTGGAGGAAATTGACCTTTTTTTGCGATCTTTTGGGGAAAAATTGACCCTTTTTTTCGCGAACTTTTGGGGAAATATGCTGTTTTTTCGCGATCTTTTGACGAAATTTGCCTTTTTTTCGCGATCTTAAACATTTGAAATTCGCGATATAGTTTATGTCCGAATTTTCGGTACCAAATATATGAGAAAGTAGAGAAATATAGGATAATATAAGACATTTTTGAAGGTTATTTTATAAATATAGGACAACTGCGCATGTCTGGCGATAATTAAAAACCGAATCGTTGTGTTTTTCGGGCCAAGAACAATTAAAAAACATATCATTATATGCTTTTATAGAGGTTTTTGGCCCAAGGACAATTAATTAAAAAACGATTTTTCCCATCGAATGTGGTACGCTCTTTAACACTCAACACATTGAACGGTATGGTTTGTTTACTGTGCATCTCATGCCAAAGCTGTATTATTTCAATTAAAAATGTTACTTGTAGCCGAATTCACTTTCGTTGCGCCGCTTACAGCGCCATTTATTGATACTTTTCAACTTTTTCTTTTATGTGCCATAACGTTTCCCCCCTTCTTCCAGTATATTCAGTTCAAATTTTAAATCATTCTGACCAGTGTTTCCCTTTTTTTACAGCATTTTGAAAGTGAGACTTTAATTATAATCACCATGTATATTATTTAATATAATCGATACTACAGTCTATGCTTTTCTAATCTCCCATATAAAATTAAACAAGTAACAAAGGGGTGACAGTTTTTCCAAGATAAAATCCCACTCCTCAGTTTTATTTTAAAAGCAGTATAGAGCAAAATTTGTACCAGATGCAACTTTTATTACATAACATCTTTGTGTGTTTGCTGTCCTCATATATTTTATTTATTTCAAGAAGGGAGAAGACCATGAAATATACTTTGGGGCACAATAAAAGACTATTAGAATTCTGCAGCAGTTAATTTTACTACCGTTGACATTCACATAACTGATTTGCATAAATAAAGAACATAAGTTGTGCAATAGACCAGTGTTGCCAGATTGGGGACTTTTTTGCCCCCAGATTGTTGATTGTAACTGCTTTTTTGAAATAGAAATATTCGCCCTATTTAAAAATTCTGAAAAATAAGCAAATTATACTATTTTTAAAAAGTGGTAACAGTTAAATAATCTGAATTAAATATCTGGTCTCCCCAATCTGGTCCCACACTGCAATAGACATTCTATTTCAGAAAAGAAATTTATACTAAATTCATTGGCAGCATGTGCACAACTATATGACGAAAGGTGACCAGCCACTTGCGATTTTAGATGTTTTGTTAAATATCTAGAAAATAACATTAGGAATTATCCTGAAACTCCAGGTGTGTAAACAGAATAGTACAGTACAAGTCATACATTTCCGTGAGGATTTCCCCCCGAAACCCCATAGGGGACTGTCAACAAATTGAAAAAGGAATACTTTTTCGATAATCCCTAAAAACTAATGTAGGAAAAGCGTTCAAACTGTAGATTATGATTAAGTGCCTTGTTGTAATAAACTGTTCATTTTTATGAGGATAGCATGTACACTCGTACAGAAATGAAAGTATTTTGCTTATAACTGGCAGAGTTAATATTAAAAAAAAAAGTTCTTTTCGGAAAATATGATGAAACATGTACACAATACCCTATAATCAAAATTAAAAATTGTATGAAAAATGAGCAGGTTTACTGAATGATTCACTGTACATGCCCGAATGTAATCAAAATATAATTTGCATAATGTGTTAGCTAAATGTATAGAGCAACTTTTGTGAAAGTCTCAAAAACAGTTTGAAAAGTCTGAAAATTATCATTGATAGAATAAGCTCAACATCTGCTATTACCAAAAGGAAACAAAAAGATGAGGGGCTGTATCCAAATACAGTAGTATGTGCAATACTGTGTATGCTATATTAGCACTAATCAATGGATACAGGCCCCTCATCTTTTTGCTTCATTTTGGGAAGAGATTTTGAGCTTATTCTAACAATGATAATTTTCAAGCCATGTTTATGAGACTTTTACAAAAGTTGCTCTATACATTTAGCTAACACATTTTGACTGCATTCATGCATGCACAGTGAAACAACACTTAATAAATCTGCTCATTTTTCATACAATTTTTACTATATTTTAATTATGATTTCACGGTATTGTGTAAAATGTTTGTCATATTATGCATATATCACAAAAAAATTTTGCGAAAAAAAAAGAAAAATGGAATTTTATGCATTGTCTTAGAAGTCTTCAAAATGCCTCCTGCACATTCCATATCAATGAAAATCCCCAATATTTTTTTTAATCAAAGTTTGGTTTATATGTAAATAAAACTGTGCATCAAACTTTATTTGAATATAAAAGTTAAAAAAAAAAAATTGTAAATTCCACTTTAAATATTACTTAAGGGTTCATTATATGCATTATGGCATGCATTTATCCCCCCCCCCCAAAAAAAAAAAAAAAAAAATTTTTGAGAAAAAGTCTTAGAAATCTTTGAAATGCCCCCTGCATATTCCATATCAATGAAAATCCCCAATATTTTTTACAAAAGTTTGGTTTATATATATATATAAATAATACTGTGCATTGAATTTTATATATTTAAATACAAAAGTTAAAAAAAAAATAATATATATTTTTTTTTTTTATATTCAAATATATAAAATTCGATGCTCAGTATTATATATATATCAAACTTTTATAAAAAAAATATTGGGGATTTTCATTGAAATAGAACACACAGTGGGCATTACTAAGATTTCTAAGACAATGTATAAAATTCCATTTTCTTTCTCAAATAAATTTTTTTGTGATAAATGCATGCCATAATGCATATAATGTACCCTTGAATAATATTTAAAGTGAAATTTACAAATAATAAAAAATTGATTTTAAAAAGGTCCCTCTTCTTAATTCCTCATGTATTTTTCTAGGTATTTAACAAAACGTCTAAAATCGCAAGTGCCCAGCCACCTTTGTCTATATAGTGTATAACTCCATAAGACATAACCAAACAGTGATGTTTGACATTGACCTCTTAACCCTTTTTTCCCCAAGATACAGAATATATAATACTGTATACTAATAAAATTAAAGGAAGTTTCACTAGATTACATTGTCAACATAAAAGTTGCGTTTCAATTATAGTTCAAAGAAAAATATATAAAAAAAGGAATAGCCTTTTAAATTCCATAACTGCTATTGTTAGGTCAATGAAGCTAAACTCATTACTGTAATTTCTGTTAAGTTCTATTTCAGTGAAAGTGAACACTCCCTCCCCCTAAAAAGATGAACTCTTAAATACAATAAAGACACAAAAGTATTTCTCTATTTTATTTAATAAGACAGAAATGAGATGAATAAAAATTAAAAATTATATACAAAAGTACAGAACTATAAAATGATAAAATATAAGTTTTACACATATATTAGTGCAGTGACAACAAAAATATCTACTTCTTGGATATTACTGACAATAATAGTCTTTGTAGGGCATCTCTTTCTTTTTCCATATCTGTTACAAGCCGAGTCAGTTCCAGATTTTCAACCTCGAGCTTTTTAAGTCTTTCTGTCATTTCAATATTTTTTTGCTTTCTTAGCTTCCGTGAACGTTGGGAAGCTACATTGTTTTTTTGCCTCATCTGCAGATATTTCTTACCAGCTAGACTATAATCATCTTCCTTGACCTGCTCACTTTCAGATGTCATAGGAGATGTCCCTCGGTGCAAATCTGTTTGAGTAACTGATGATTCATGATTAGACAAATACATGCTTTCTTGGTTTACAAGAGTGTCCAAATCATATATAAGAGATTCCTAGAACAGTAGAAAAAGCTGTATTAAAACTAAATGCTTTAAAATTAACCAGAAAAATAGGTCACATACAAAAAAAAGTCTGAGCATCATTCTGGCTCATTCGTCTGTCTGCATATAACAGCACAAAAATTACGCGACTGAATGGTTTGAAATTTAATATACATTATCGTTGCAGAATTTTGTCAAGTCTTTAAATTTTATGAAAATTAAATTAAAACTTAAAAAAATTTTAATAAAAGCTTTCCTCAGTCTATTAAATCCTATCATACATAACACTGGGGATCACACATTTTGTTGACTTAGATCTGGCACTTTTTTTCGGCTAATTATTGGCATCTAAATCCAAAATTGACCCCAGTTTTTTCTAGCACGTCAACTTTTTTAGCTACAGGATACCCCCCAAAATCATACTTAATGTGGATACAAAGGAAAATAAAGAAAAAATTACCAAATATATTATTATTACAACGGATGTATATATACTTACTATATACTTCAATGTGTTCATACAAGTAGTAAAATCCTTTTACAAAACAAAAAAAAAGTACATATTAAGGTAAAAATTTTCGCTTGTAGCTTTTCCTTGAGTGTTCAATTTGTGGACAATCTCGCTTGATGCTCTAACAATAGTCAGCCATCATATGTTCATCCCATCTGCCTTGATACCATTCTTCCATGAATCTTGGTGGAATCGCTCACCCTGACTGCACCAAGATGTTCCGGGAATTCATGAAGAGACTATGCAGAAAATGAAGTTTGATGCTCATGTTGCAACCAAGCCTTTTGAAGCTCTCTAAAAGTGGCTGGACAATTTCGGTGTAATTTTCTAATTGACAAAGCTTTCAATAACTGCTTCATTAGATCCAGTTTTATGTGCAGATGCAGAGGTGGAAATACGATGTTCTTTCTGTCGGCAAGTGGCTGATGCAAAATATTTGGATCTCCAGGTCTGAGGTGAGATCTTGGAGGCCAATTCGACTGGAACCAATGCTTCTCATGAGCTCTGCTGTCCCACATACACAAAAAACATGGATACTTGGTATATCCACATCGCTGGCCAAGAAGGAAGCACACAATTTTTAGGTCAACACAGATGATCTACTCGTGAATGTGATAGTGCAATAAATAAAAGGCTCTCTTTATGTCCTCATATTCTTCATGCAAATAAACTAAATGGCTCTAAATAAATTTCTGTTGTGAAGGAGTATGCATTTCAAGCTCCTGTTTGAGCTATCAATGAACAGTCGCCATTCAGTTGCGGTATAGGAAGAAATTCCCAACTCCCATTGAACTATGTACGCTATGGCAAAAAACAAATCGAAATTTTATATTCAAATATTCCGTTATTTTGAAAGTATTGAAGAAATTAACTTTCTCTTGATCGAAAGTAGGATACATTAGGTCCTTTTTCAAGCAAAAATTTCTTGTGCAGTCTTGATGCTAAGAGTTCTGAAGCTTTTTTCTTCCTATGATTTATGCCCGATTCAGCATAGAGTGGTCATATTAATGTAAGCTGTAGAGAAAAAACTTGACCTGATAAAAGAAAACTAATTGCAATCAAAATTTATTTCAAAACTAATTTGAAATCAGCACACTCTTTTGACTTAAAAACAGCTGAAAAATCGAAGTCAACAGAAATTGAGTTAAAAAATGTTCCCCAGTGTAATTCAATGATATTCCATGATACTAGGTTGCCATGGTGATTATGTCATATTTAAGATGGAGACGTTATTTTCTTATTAGCGAATTTAATATAAAAAAATTGTAAATAAATTTTGTATTCATGCATTTTTGCATGAGTGTGCCTGAATATTTAATTTTTTTTACAGATATTGTCTTCAAGGTTTATAAGAATTCTTTTAAATGTTTATTAATTTTGAAAGGAAAAAAGATACTTATGGGTATTTTTTACTACAAGAAAACTTTATAAAATTCTCAGAAGTTAAAAATTCTGAAGACGATTTAAAGAATAACTGAAAAACCTGTACATTTTGTCATAACTATATATTTTATAGAAACTTAGATATACATCAATTTAAATGACAAAGCTTTTAAAAAAAAAAAAAAAAACATTCTCCCGGAAGAAGGCATAGCAACCACACACAGTACAGCATATGGAAATGCTATATCTTTTGATCTAACTACTCTATTTGCATCATTTTAAGTCTAAAAAACAGCAGTTTTTTAAAGCTAAAAATGTAATTTGTTATTTTTTTTTAATCTTGTCTCAGACTAGATTTTAAATATAAATGCATAAGCTTAGGGCATACTTGCCAACTAAATTTCGGTAAAACTCAGAAGATTTTAAGTTAAAAATCAGAAGAAATCAGAAGATTTTGGCAAAAAATCAGAAGAAGCTACCAAACGACTACAAACTACTTCGAGCTTATTATTACTAGTAATAATAACCACCGCCAGTTCCTGAGTATTGCGATATGTATTTTATCTTTGGTTAGTGTAATGGTAATGCATTGCAAACTGCTAAAGCAGTTTGTGACGTCATACTTTTTCTTTTGCAATTTTCTCGAAAACTATGCTTCGTTGAGGTATGGTTCTTTGGACAACTTTTATGTACACAGAACAGGAATTCTCGTTCCGGTGGACATTATGTCTGATGTTATCCGAATAATAAACATAGATATGAATTAAGTGAAATGCTTATCAGGTAGCACATAAATTTTGTAATGAGTAGTTTTAAAAAAAGGTTTAATTTTTGTCAGTAGATCACGCTCTCAAATACTAAAAATGCTCCAATTAACTTCAAAATTATTTTTTGTTTTGTTTTTCAAAAGTTTAAATGAATGCAAAGTAAACACAGCGCTGACGGAAACTTGAATGATTTAAATTATTGATAAAAAATTGAACTGTTTTTAAAATTGTTATATGAAAATCTGTTGAGCTTTTAAGTTTTATAACACTTTCAGTAGGGATTAAAAAACAGCTGAATCCTTATAAATAAACAAATTTCAAAGAGAAACTAATAAAATATTCACTAATTTGCAATTACACAATACATATTATGACAAAAAAGAATAACTTGAATATATTAAAAATTACAATTTTTTTTTTTTTTTTAAATAGATATTCTACTTTTCACATTAAAAGACACTTAAAACTTCTGACTCCTAATTTTTTTTTCTTTTTTTGAGGGTGATTCTGAGAAAGAAAAAAAAAATATCTGAAATTCACAGCAAATTTTCTGAAAAGTTACAGCAGAGGGGAGGGTGTGGGGGGGAATCCACTTCCGACACTAGCTATGCGTTTTTTTCCGCGACCCTTTGACGAAACTTGCCATTTTCCACGCGACCCTTTGACGAAACTTGCCATTTTCCACGCGACCCTTTGACGAAATTGGCGATTTTCCTGCAAACGATTGACAAAATTTTTTTCGGCGAAGATGTCAAAATTCACAATATTTTTATGGCCGAATTTTTGAATTGGTGGCAGATTTTTTTAAAATTTTCAGAAATGAATGCCTTAAATTTTCGGAAATTTCGGACCAAAATCACCCCTACGCATCGTTTATGCAATCTTGACGAAATTTGGGATTTTTCCCGCAATCCATCGGTGAAATTTGGGATTTTTCCCGCGATCCATCGGTGAAATTTGGGATTTTTCCCGCGATCCATCGGTGAAATTTGGGATTTTTCCCGCGATCCATCGGTGAAATTTGGGATTTTTCCCGCGATCCATCGGTGAAATTTGGGATTTTTCCCGCGATCCATCGGTGAAATTTGGGATTTTTCCCGCGATCCATCGGTGAAATTTGGGATTTTTCCCGCGATCCATCGGTGAAATTTGGGATTTTTCCCGCGATCCATCGGTGAAATTTGGGATTTTTCCCGCGATCCATCGGTGAAATTTGGGATTTTTCCCGCGATCCATCGGTGAAATTTGGGATTTTTCCCGCGATCCATCGGTGAAATTTGGGATTTTTCCCGCAATCCATCGGTGAAATTTGGGATTTTTCCCGCGATCCATCGGTGAAATTTGGGATTTTTCCCGCGATCCATCGGTGAAATTTGGGATTTTTCCCGCGATCCATCGGTGAAATTTGGGATTTTTCCCGCGATCCATCGGTGAAATTTGGGATTTTTCCCGCGATCCATCGGTGAAATTTGGGATTTTTCCCGCGATCCATCGGTGAAATTTGGGATTTTTCCCGCGATCCATCGGTGAAATTTGGGATTTTTCCCGCGATCCATCGGTGAAATTTGGGATTTTTCCCGCGATCCATCGGTGAAATTTGGGATTTTTCCCGCGATCCATCGGTGAAATTTGGGATTTTTCCCGCGATCCATCGGTGAAATTTGGGATTTTTCCCGCAATCCATCGGTGAAATTTGGGATTTTTCCCGCGATCCATCGGTGAAATTTGGGATTTTTCCCGCGATCCATCGGTGAAATTTGGGATTTTTCCCGCGATCCATCGGTGAAATTTGGGATTTTTCCCGCGATCCATCGGTGAAATTTGGGATTTTTCCCGCGATCCATCGGTGAAATTTGGGATTTTTCCCGCGATCCATCGGTGAAATTTGGGATTTTTCCCGCGATCCATCGGTGAAATTTGGGATTTTTCCCGCGATCCATCGGTGAAATTTGGGATTTTTCCCGCGATCCATCGGTGAAATTTGGGATTTTTCCCGCGATCCATCGGTGAAATTTGGGATTTTTCCCGCGATCCATCGGTGAAATTTGGGATTTTTCCCGCGATCCATCGGTGAAATTTGGGATTTTTCCCGCGATCCATCGGTGAAATTTGGGATTTTTCCCGCGATCCATCGGTGAAATTTGGGATTTTTCCCGCGATCCATCGGTGAAATTTGGGATTTTTCCCGCGATCCATCGGTGAAATTTGGGATTTTTCCCGCGATCCATCGGTGAAATTTGGGATTTTTCCCGCGATCCATCGGTGAAATTTGGGATTTTTCCCGCGATCCATCGGTGAAATTTGGGATTTTTCCCGCGATCCATCGGTGAAATTTGGGATTTTTCCCGCGATCCATCGGTGAAATTTGGGATTTTTCCGCGATCCATCGGTGAAATTTGGGATTTTTCCGCGATCCATCGGTGAAATTTGGGATTTTTCCGCGATCCATCGGTGAAATTTGGGATTTTTCCGCGATCCATCGGTGAAATTTGGGATTTTTCCGCGAGCTTTACACAAAACGCCCGTTTTTTCCCGCGATCCTTAAACGGAATTCGCATTTTCACGCGATCTTTTCATGGAAATAGTGTTTTTACGTTATCTTTTGACGGCGCTTTTTTTACCGGATCTTTTGACGAAAATCGCGTTTTTTCGCGATCTTTTCACGGAATTAGTGTTTTTACGCATTCTTTTGGGAGAATTCTCGTTTTTTACGCGATCTTTCGACAAAATTTGCGTCTTTCCCGCGAACCTTCGGCGAAATTTCGGGTTTTCCCGCAATCCTTTGACAAAACTCGCGTAAAAAGCATAAGAAAAGGCCGAAAAGCGGAAGAAAACGCATAACGCGCGTAAAATCTGAAAACATGCTGATTTTTCGGAAGAATTCTGAAAAAATTGGAAGAGTTGGCAGCTATGTTAGGGTTTAGTTTTAGGGGGATGGTTTTAAAGATTTTAAATTTTTATGAAATTCAGGTGGATGGGGAAGAGAACCAGAAAATTTGGGAGGAAGAAATTATTTAGGTGATAGATTATTGTTACTATACAGTATTAAATAGGTATAGAAAAATGAGTTTAAGAGTTAAAAATTAAACTACATGTGTTTGGTATCAGAGTAGGCTAAGGGAGAAGTAGTAATTTTGGGAAGGAGGAGATTTAGATAAATTATGACAAATAACACATAGCAGAATGTATAGCAAGAATAGCAAGAATAAAAAAATGTAAATTTTGTTTTCTGGGAGAAGGAGGGGAGGTAGATGATTCTGCGAGAAAGATTTTCATTCCAGTATTTACACTTTTTACTTCTAAAATAATGTTAACATTTTAATTTCTTAAAACTAATCTTAGCTATAAGCCTCTCCCTCATAAATTTAACTGTTTTTGCCTTTAACCCTTTCAGACCTGGAGTAATTCTGTTTAAATAAATTGGTGAAATGATGGACCAACACTGGTTTTTATTAAAAAATACAAACTTTCTTATTTTCAAGTATGTTATAAAAGGACAATTTTAATTAAATATTATGGGTGTCAGTAAATTAAAAATTAGGTGTCCTTTTTTAAGGACACCACCCTCGAAAGCGTTCAAAAAGGGATGATTAAAATTGAGATTTCAGTTTTTACAGCAATGTGTTAAACATTAAAAAAAAATATATATAAAAACTGCTGAAAACTTACATTCTCTGTAAGAGGAGAGCTGACCTTCACTACATTTTGATTCTGAACTGTTTCTGAGCAGATAGCATGGGATGCATCAGAGTAACTGGAATCCAGAAAATCACTTATCTCTGCAGACTGTTGAAAATTTGGTTGTGAAATTATGGTATCAAATTCTATATTTCCAGATAACCAGTCAGATATATTGTTTCTCTCTGGAAAGAAGTTGCCCTGAAATGAATTTAAATCGGTCATGTTTGCAACAGATGTTGGTAGATTATTTTCAGGTAAGAATATGTCATCCAAGAATGATGCCAAATCTGAAAGAGAAAGTACACCTGAATGTTATTTTTGTACATCAAAAATACCCTTTAGTTTTATAAGTCATTCATACCTGTAAACCTAATCTAAGTTCAGGACAATATTACAAGTGATCATTGGTCAGAAGAAATTACTATTTATTATTTTTATTTAAATCATAGTAGTATATTGCACTACTTTTTCAAAAATTATTTTATATTTAAAGTATTTCTCAAACTTAAAATTTTCATCTATTTTGTGATTTACTCTCATTTGGCAAGTTTGTGCTGAGTTAAAGTAAAACTTTTTATAATTATTTTCCAAGCCCTTCGGAATAAATGAACAAAAATATGAAAAATAATGAAAGGTATTGTTCTTTGTATGCTACATTTAAGTTTTGTATGATAATAAATTCATACATAGTCTTAAAAGCCCAGTAGCAGAATTTTCAGAGTCCATCTGCAGCAAACTAAAATTTATCTGCAACCTACCAATGCTGAACCAAGCTAGTATCATAAATACTTTTATTCACCCATAAAATAAGCAAAAATTGTAATTTACAAAGAATATGCAATAAAAAACAGAATAACTTTTAAAAAGAAAGTAAAAATTTTTAAGCCCAGTATTTATTTTTAAGCTGGATGATTAATCTGCAAGCTGTAAAATAATTTGCAGCACAGTTTCTGCTATGGGGTCTTCAAGTAATGTTAAACTATCATACTAAGTTCATTGATATGTTTTCTTAAGAGCCTACACACTAGTCATAGGAACATACTGGCAAGCCAATGTTAAACCTACGGGAGCATTTTTTTCAAATGTTTGCATAGAATAGCTGAGGTTGAACTCTAAACAGGCCTTTTAAAAACTTGTTTGAATTGGATTGCTTTTCTCCCTTTATGAGCATACTTTTACTTTCGGAACTTCTGAAATACAAAGTGATCTTGTAAACAAAATCTGCAACCTAATGAAAAAGGTAAAAAAGAAGCATGTTTAGAGAAAAACCTGCTATCCCATGAAAAAAATATTTTAAAAAAAGTGATAAATTTGAAAAGAACACTCCCAAAGTAGTTTAACATTAGTTTGCATGTATCCTACTATGACTAGCATAGGCTATTTGTACTTTTGTGATGAATATTAACAAGTTTACATCAAAGCATGAGCAATGGCTAGTGGTGTTTTTAGGTAGATTTCGTATGAAATACTACCTAATGGGATCGTTCCTATGTTGGAATTTCTGAAAAATTTTTGCAGATATACACCGATCAAAACCCCTAGAACACAAAACCACACTTAGTAAAAAAAACTTTATATATCTATCTATCTATCTATGTATATATCACTTTCTTCAGGACATGATAACTTCCACAATTCTGCACAAATCTCTTCCAAACTGATACATAAAATCAAGGGACATAAAATCTTGGTCAAGTTCGTTAATGGGCAAAATCTGACCAAGGGGATGGAAATAGGGAGGATTTTGCGAAAACCGAAAAAAACTCATAACTTCTTAATTTTTGTACATATCAAATCAGTTTAAAGTTTTTATTACTTCTAAAAATAGGGCCAAAAATTTAATGTATCAGATTTTTGATAAAATTAAAAATGGGTTCAAGGGGCATAAAAAATATGGGGTTTTTGGAAGAAAAAAATTCCTAACTTTGTCAATTCTCAAGATATGAAATCCAATTAATTTTATTATACATCTCCTTAATATTATCTACAACTCTTATATTCAGAAGTTTGATATGACCAATTCGTGCAGCAAAAAAAAAAAAAAAAAAAAAATCAAAAACAAGAAAGGGGGGGTTGAAGAAGAAAAATTCATAACTCCATCAAGTCACAAGATATAAAATCTCCATGAATTTATCATATATCTTCTTAATATTGTCTTCAACATTTATATAGACATGTTTTTGATAGGACCAATTCTTACAGCAAAAACAAATTAAAAATACATAGCGGTTGAAGAAAAAAATCTTATTAAAGGGTGCATTCAAATCCAAACTGCTTATTTTCTTACTCATTTTTAAATTCATTTTTGCTCTCAAACACATCCAATTGGTAGATTCTCTTATTCATAAACTATATAATGTACAGTAACGATAGATTTTTTGATAGAGGCAGAATATATTTCAAAAAATGATGTCAAAGTGGGCATTTTGAACAGAATTTCCCCGAAGAGATTGTGTCAAACGAAAAATATTGCCCTACTGAGAAAATAATTGCTTATCAATCAAGTTTTAATTAATTGAAAGAAAAATAAACACAGGTCGCTTATATCTTTTCAAAAATAACGTCAGCAAGTTTCATATTTTTTTTTATTAAAATTGAATCTGAAAATGTGCCAGAAAATTTCGAGTTATTGAGCATGGAAAAATATTTTTTTAATACCGCCTTAACATGATTCTGATAAAACCAGCTATTATATAAAAATGAAATAAAAACTCGTCAAAAGCAGACAGATAAAACTGTTAAAGTGGATTTATATCTAATCATGATTTAGTTTTTGTTGGTGAAATTAGTATACTTAACTTTGAAATCTACCTCTGCCTGTAGGCCGGGCTGGCAGGGATTTTTTTGAATGAAATAGCATGCAATATGACTTGCACAGGGTACAACATGGACTTTGTTTATGCAGGCAGGGTCATTCCACACGAATTCAACCAATGGGTGTTGCACTATAGTCACAGCTTTAATTTTTTTTAACCAATTTTTCACAGCGACTGACTGACAGAAACCACGAAAACCAATTTTTCACAGCGACTCATTGACGAAAACAGCCATATTTTTTGCCACGAATTCGTGATTTGCAGTGAGTGATTGACCAAATTCGCGATTTTTATCATTGACCGGATTTAACAATATTTTTTCCTCAACTGATTAACGTAAATCTCGATATTTTGCCGCAGATGACAACCGAAATTAGTTTTTTGCAGAGTGAAAAAATTTGCGATTTTTATCAACGATATATTGATGAATTTCACGATTATTTGCAGCGACTGATTGACAAAAGTTGCAACTTTTTTCAATGATCGGTTTGCGAAAGTTGCGATTTTCTGCCGCGAGATTGTAGAAATTCGCAGTTTTATCGACAAACAGATAATTTTTTCGATATACTTCAATGACCGATTGACAAAATTAGTTTTTTTTTGGCGTGATCGATTGAAGAAATTTGCGATTTTTTTTGCTTCAATTTTCCGTATTTTCTACCTTCTTACCGAATTTTATCTTACATTTCCGGAGATATTGGCATCTATGGGGCTAGCTTGACGAAAGTCAATTATTTTATGAACTGATCGACGGAATTTGCAGCCCCCCCCCCCCCCCCGATCGAAGAAATTTGCGACATTTCCCACGACCATTTGATGAAAGTATTTTTTGCTCAAGCGATTGTCAAAATTTAAAATTTTATTCTTGCCGCAGATAGTGATTTTTTTTTTCTTTTTTTGATTGCACAGAAATCACTGATCTAATAATAAAAAAAAAAAAGTGGAATCCCTGCAATGGATAAATAAGCAGAAAATATGTTCTTATTTACTTCAAATCCAAAGTTCTTTTCATTACAACTAAGGTATCTTGTCCATAAATTTTAAATTAAGCATAATGCAGTAAACATTTTATTCACTGAAAAGTGATAACTCATACTATTCTGGCAAAGCAATTGCAAAAAATTACTAACTATTTATTATTATTATTGAAACCTTATTTTATCCTACCTTACCATATTTAAACTTAATTTTCTTATGAAAAGTGAAAAATTGACTAATACAAACACTATATACTACAACAACTATTATTTAATATTATATAAATGCCATAAATGTGTTAGTAAACAAAAAATGTTATTTTCATTGCTAAATTTGCGATCAATGTTCAATTTTCGCTAACAGCAATTTCCTTTGTTTAAATTTGCGATCAATGTTCAATTTTTGCTAACAGCAAGTGCAAAAATCACTATACACCAAAAATTCTAGCAAAATGAATTTGATCACGGCAGGAGAGAAGGGAGACATGATTTGATGCAACACCTTATACTGGCAAATTCTTGGGTGGTAAGAACAATTTTCTTGTAAGAAAAATTATTTGAAATCTAAGGGAAGAAGCAAGATACTTATTTTCCCTTTTTTTGCAGAAGCTTGAGCTTTCTCATAATTAACATGATTATGCAAAATTCTGCAATGAACAGGGTTGGTAAGTTTTTGTCATAGGTGGAAAAAACCGTCGAAAAAACCTGGTTAAAACCATCCCGGCAAAAATAGGTTTTTGCCAAAGTGGTGGCAAAAATAGGCTCTCCATTTAATTTTTTTTCCCAGAAAAAGAGAAAAAAAAAATTTCATGAAAGAAAAAGAAACTTAATTAAAAAATCAATATTCTAAATTTATTTTGAACTCTTAAGTTAAATAAGTATAATTATGCATTTTATGAAAGAATACCAACATTTATAACAAAATTATAGATGAAAAAAAATACTAATTTTATATAAATAAATAGAAAACTTTATTATTTATTCATGTTTATACAATTATTAATGATTATTCACATAGTAGAACTGTGTAGGCTCTAAATGAGTAAAGCATTTATGTTTATATGTGTTAGAAATTCAAATAAACAATTATATTCTAAATTCCATTTTTTAATGTAAAATTATATTTAAAACAGAACACTATTAAATTTCAAATAATTCAGTGATATCTCCATCACAATCTAATTTTTGCTGTTTTAGCATAGCATAACAATAAACTAGTTTAGAAAGATTATTTGTTGACAGTTTATTTCGAATTTTAGTTTGCGCAAATGAAAAATTTAAAAAAAAAAAAAAATCTTTCGACAGCAGCAGTGCTTGCTGGACATATTTGAAAGTGTGCGACTAATGAACAGAAGTCTTTTGAAATCTCACAAGCTTTTTCGATACTTCTCCAATTATAAGCACTTCTCTACTAATCACTTTTGCTAAATATGAATTAGGGAAAGGTTTTTCTTTTAGCTCAAAATTAATAACATAAGATATAACAGACTAGTTTCATCAGATAAATAATTATAAATTAGTACCAAAGACTTAAATAGTTACATATTTTTAAGACTCATTACATAAAACAAAAGTAGCAAAGTTATATAAAACCTTTTGATAATTAAAAAAAATATTAATGGCTGACAAAATACTTTCCTTAAGGAAAAAAAAAAAAAATTAGATATCCGATTTTTAATTTGGTTCTTAAATTCCTAAGTATCAGACTGAATCCCACCTATTTTATAAAGATTTAAAATATGTAAAAATATTTAATTTTATTTATTAATTAGCAAATTAAATAAAAATATTAAAAGATAGGGTATTAAATTTAATTGTTTATACCATTATTATCCTTATTATCTTACAGATTTTATTACACATTAAAGACAAATAAGAATGTCATTTTTGCCGGTTTTTTCCATTTCTGCCCTGGTTTTTTCCAGTTTTTACCACTGTCCTGGCAAAAATGCCAACCCTGGCAATGAATACTAAATTCTTGTGAAATTAAACTACAAAAGTTTGAAAGAAAACAAAAAATAGTAATCAAAAAGGAAATACTGAATTAAATTCAAACTGGAGGTTTGTAATAAAAGGGGCACATGCATAACATGGCTACATTATTATTGAAGATGACATGTTAAAAAAAGAGCATAGAACTGATAGCTTTAAATTTAGGATCATAGAGGAATGGTTAACAATATTTAGAATACTTATACTGTACAGAAGTGTTCAGTTTCATATATCTACCTGTATTATTCCGGCTTGAATGTTCGGCCACAGGAAACTGAGCAAGAGGTAAATGGTTCAGATCTTCTGGCATAGTCAAAGACTCGTTTGTCTCCAGCAACATGTTGCTTGTTGGCAACAAGTTGCTGGGTGTTGAAGATTCTTTCAATTGGCTGACATCTAGCAGATCCCACAGAGAAGAGTCCAAATTGAAGCATGTTGGCGACTGAAAAAAAGATTAAAAAATATTTGCTATTGTAATGTTTTGCTATTTCAGTAAAATACTATTTTCAAAGAAATTGGTAATTAAAAATATTTTCTCAAA